>CM029461.1:7851815-8463520 GCA_017140185.1 Eucalyptus polyanthemos subsp. polyanthemos | reverse complement strand
CAAAGAAATTTGAAGCCCAAGTGAATTCAGACCAGAGTTTCAGCAGGCCCAGCCCAATTTGGGTCTGGCCTAAAAGCAAGAACAAACCTCAATTGGGCGGAGATTTGTTGGGCCAAGTCCAAGGTCCGGTCCAAGTCCGCCGGTGTTGTCGAAAGTTCGATTTCGGCCGCCGTCGCGTCGCCATCGCGGTGTTCCGCTACGCGCTTTTATAAAGTGAGTTTTACTCACTTATGCTTTATTAGTTTGCTAATTATGCTTAGGGTTGGTTAGATTTAATTAAGTGCAATTAGGTGGTTAGATTAAGTTAGAACAATTAATTTAGTGACTTAATGATGCATGTTAGGTGGTTAGACCTAGTTATTAGCAAGTAGAAAGGTTCGGTTATTTATTGAATGCATCTCAGGATTTTTCCCGACCCGTTTCGGGCTCCAATCGTGCAATACAGGCCTAAGTTGGATTTTTTAATATTTATTTATTTATTTTTCGAAATTAATTATTTAATTAATTAATTTTCCGGAAATTCAACCGGGATGGAAAGTGACCGGAATTTCGTGCTGATTGTCATGGTGCTGTCCGTTTATTTATTTAAGCTCTACATTGCGTGGAATCGATTTGGTTGTGCAATTTGAGTGATTTATCCTAAATTGAATGAAATTGAATAATTGATTGGTTGATGGCCGAGTGTTATTATTTAGCATCGATAATGCTGTAATGATCTGTAAAGCAGAGGGAACTATGAAAGTGAATTGGGGAAATTCTCGGCCGAAACCAATCAGGAACGATGTAATGAGACATACGTGATTCGGTGATTAAAGGATATCACTGGTGAAAACGGCACCTTAAAGAACGCACGAGTGCTGTCTATTACATGCAACAGTATGGACATACGTGGTTCAGTGATGGAGGATATCACTGGTGAAAACGACGCCTTAAAGAACGCATGAGTGCTGTCCATTATACACGTCACCTTGGCGGAAGCAGAGCCCAAGAGCATTAATGAGGCTCTGTGACTAAGTGTACTGCTGGAGATTATCGTGATCGGTAATTGGTACGTCACCATGGCGAAAAAGACGCCCGAGAGCATTCATCTGGCTCTATGACTGAGTACCCGAATGGAGATTATAAAGTATGATGTTGATATGACCGAGAGGTGGTCCGAATGAGATGTAATCGACTAGGTCGATTGATCATTGTTTTGATCTGATGTTGTGAATTGGTTGATTAAATGGGAATGGTCGTGAGTGGTCTTATTGACGTGTGATCGACTAGGTCGATTTGATCGATACTTCGATCTGTGATGTGATTGCTTGGGTGCCTATTGAATTGTGCTAATATGCAGGTGGAATCTGAGGCCAAGGTAAGTCCTTTGACTCGTGTTGTGCTTAGGCAACCGTTTGGCATATTAGTTTACTAATCAGGCTTAGGGGGTAGGACTCGCTGAGACGTGGTCTCCTTGGTTATTGAATAACCATTTCAGGACCCTGAGGAGAAGCTGAGGAGGAGGAACCTGAAAGGGAGAAAGACTTTTGAAGAAGAAGATGATCCAAAGAGGGATCTTGAGTACAACCCGGATGTGGATTGAGATTCCATCCCCTTTTTAAACCCTATCTTAGTGTAGATAAGTGTGAGACAAGTATGATGTGAATAGTGTTGTAATCATACTATGAGTTGTGCTGTTAATAAAAGTGTGGTTATGAATTTCAATATGAAAAATATGACCTGCTTTTCTATCCCATTGTTTTATTGTTTGGGGATTTAAAACTGCTTCAGCATGCGTAATAAACAGAAAGGGTCGGCGATACTTAGTCTTGGGATATCGCACTTTAAAATTGACCAAGTGGAAGGATGGGCGCGTCCCCGAGGATCGGGGCGTGACGTCCCCTTTTTGTGGTATCAAAGTGAAGTTGAAGATTGGAGTGAGAAGGAGTGTTGACCATGGGATAGTTAGTAGGAAAGGCCTTTAAATTCATGCTGGGGCATGTGTGTGTTAGCTGAATGCTAGAATTGTTTGTTGTGTGTGGATTGCTCACCTTCTAATCTAGTGTGTGTTTGGAAGACGGGTTGCAGTGTAAAGACTGAACCATGAGCGAGCAGGAGTTGAGAACTCCTAGTAAGAGGACAATGTCTTCTGTGACTCGGGATAATGCACTGACAAAGGTCAGTACCCGAGGTGATTGTGGCAGAGTGTCGACTTTGGCCAGCTCGAGCGTAAAAATACCATTGTAGGTTGGTACTAGTGTAGCAGTGTCGAATGATCCTCAGTTTGATAGGATCGTTCTGATGCTAGTGTTCCTTGGGAATTGGATGAGCCAGGAGGCTCAAGATCGAACCGCCGTCAGTGTTGCAACCGTCGTTGTCGCCTCACCTGCTGAGATCCAGAGTGGAGATGTGATTCGAGAGCGAGTCATTGCATTCGAGCCGAAATCGGTCAAGGAAAAGACCGAGGTCGAGAGAAAAGTATTCTATTCCACTCACGAGGAAGGGTGGGGTAGTCAAGTCAGCACCGAGTCAAATAAATCATGTTGTTTCCAGACGCGATAATGGAGATTGGTCTTATGTCCTTCCTAAGACGCGAAATTGTTTAGAGTATAACCAACAGGGATATCTGGTCGGGAGTGGTCCTAGCAGACTGATGGGACAACCAGAAAGAGTGTGTGCTGTCACTTGGCAGGAGATAGAAGACTCACCTGATAGGTGTCAGAATTGTAGAAGGAAGTATGGATAAATCCAGTGTCCGAGTATGACTAGAACATGTTGTAATGATGACTAGCATGGCCATCAGGTGAAGGATTGTCAGTGGAAGTCCAAGGTAGCACAGGCATCGCTACTGCAGCCAGAACGCCATTAGGATGGCGAAAGGAATGAGAGTAGAATTAATCTTGCACCGATCAGAGAAAGAATGTGTTGTAAGTGATCTCATCAGAGTAACGTAGCTGAGTTTTGTGCTGAGTTGGTAGAACTTAAATTGTTGAAGTAAAAGTGATAGAGGGGAAATCATTAGCAATAGTTGTGCTTGATTAGTTGCTGAAGTGTGAATTTGATGCCACATAAATAGTGTGGGCTCATGGAGCATCTAGTGATAATGAATCACGATCTTGGAGCAATCTAGTTTAGTCCATTAGCATGTGAAAGTGTCGAGGTTATTGGGAGTCGAAAAGAATCTTTGATTTCATTAATCTCGCTGGCTGAAGGCAACTTGTTTGTTAGATGGAGGTTGCCAAGGTTGCTTGGCGATTGTCTTGGGTAAGACAGATTAAAGAACTAGAGATCAAGGACATCTCATTGGTCTAAGAACCTCTAGATGTGTTGTCACAAGAACTGTCAGACCGCCGTCAGAGGAAGAGATAGAAATTGCGATCGAGCTAGCACCAAGGTAGAGCCACTCTTGAAGGCTTCTTACCAGCTGTCGTTGTTTGAATTGGTAGAACTAAAGATGCATATGTAAAGATTGATGAATGAGGAAATCATGCATATAAGTGCATCACTTTAGGGAAACATCAGTTTTGTTGTGAGAAGAAGAAAGATGGTTTGTTGCGAGTGTGCATCGACCATCGTCAACTCAATTAGGTGAAGATCAAGGACAAGTGTTCTTTGCCAAAGATCAATGAATGGTGTGACTAGTTATAAAGAGTATCGATGTTTTAAAGGTCGAATTGAGATTATGAAGTCATCAGTTACGAACCAGGAAGGAGGTTGTACGAAAGACAGCTATTCATACTTGATATGGTCATTACGAGTTTACAGTGATGCCGTTCAGATTGACGAATGCTCCAACTGCATTCATGGATATCATGAACAAAGTGCTCAAGGAATACTTAGATCAGTTTGTGATTGTGTTCATTGATGACATCTTGGTCTATTCGAAAAGTGATGAAGAGCATGAGAATCATCTGAGAGTAGTACTCCAGACCTTAAGAACTCATCAGCTATATGCTAAGTTTAGCAAATGCGAGTTTTGGCTAACTCGTGTTGCGTTCTTAGGTCATGATTTCCGGGGAAGGAATCTCCGTCGACCCGAGCAAAATAGAAGCCGTGATCAAGTGGCAGAGACCGACAACAGTGTCAGAGATTAGAAGTTTTCTGAGGTTAGCAGGTTATTACAGATGGTTTGTAGAAGGTTTCTTAGCGTTAGCATCGCCTCTAACTAAGCTCACAAAGAAAAACGAGAAGTTCATATGGACAAACAAGTGCGAGCGTAGTTTTCAAGAGTTGAAGGAAAAGCTGACTACCGCACCTGTGCTGACAATTCCATTTGGTCCTGGAGGATTTGAGATCTACAGTGATGCATCATTTAGAGGGTTGGGTTGCGTGCTGATACAACATGGTAGGGTTGTTGCGTACGCCTCCCGTCAGTTGAAACCTCATGAATTGAACTATCCAACGCATGACTTAGAGCTCGCAGTGATTATCTTTTCCCTGAAGATTTGGAGGCACTACTTGTGCGGGGAAAAGTTTCAGATCTTCACAGACCATCAGAGTCTCAAGTATCTATTCTCTCAAAAGGAGTTGAACATGAGACAGAGCCGATGGATGGAATTACTGAAAGACTACGACTGTGACATTCTGTATCACCCGGGAAAGGTGAACAAGGTCGCCGATGCACTGAGTCAAAAGTCTTCAGTGGCTCAAATACTGATTAAGGAGTGGAACTTAATTGAGAGAGCTCGGGATTTGGTATTCAAGTTTGAGGTAGGCCACCTCTCGAGTTTTATGGCCACCCTTAGAATCGAACCGGATGTCCAGGTTAGGATCAAACAACTCCAACCGACAGACCTAGATATAAAGAGAATTCTTCAGGAAGACGCAGATAAAAGGAAGGCTGATTTTCAGATTGCTGATGACGGAACTCTAAGGTTCCAAGGACGATTGGTTGTACCTGACAATGTCAAACTTAGAGAAGAAATTTTATCTGAAGCACATCGTAGCAGTTACAGCATTCATCCTGGAAGCACTAAGATGTATCAGAATTTGCGTTAACATTATTGGTGGTCAGGTATGAAAGCGGATATCGCTAAACGTGTGACCAAGTGTTTGACATGTCAACAAGTAAAAGCTCAGCATTGCAAGCCGGGAGGACTTCTGCAACCTCTCGCGATCCCAGAGTGGAAATGGGAACATATCACGATGAACTTTGTGACCGGACTACCGAGGAGTCAAAGAGGAAATGATTCAATTTGGGTAGTAGTCGACAGACTGACAAAGTCGGCTCACTTTATTGCAGTTCAACAGGACCTCAGTTTGGATAAGCACGCAGACCTATATGTGCGCCAAGTGGTTTGAATGCATGGAGTGCGGGTTACGATAACATCTGATAGAGACCCAAGATTTACTGCTGCTTTTTGGAAAACTCTACAAAGTGCTATGGGTACTAAACTTCAATACAGTACGGCATATCATCCTCAGACGGATGGTCAGTCTGAGAGGACAATTCAGACTCTCGAGGACATGCTAAGAGCATGTGTTATAGACTTCAAGGGAAGTTGGGAAGATCAGCTTCATTTCGTAGAATTTGCCTACAATAACAGTTATCAGCAGAGTATTCAGATGGCTCCTTTTGAAGCATTGTATGGCAGAGCATGCAGAACTCCAGTATGTTGGGATGAAGTCGGGGAAAGGAAGATCACAGGTCTAGAGTTGGTTCAACAGTCAGTAGATGCTATGGCAGTGATCGGAAACAGATTGAAAGCAGTACAGAGCAGACAAAAAAGTTATGCGGACAAGCGTCGGAGATTGCTAGAATTCCAAGTTGGTGATCATGTCTTTCTGAAAGTGTCACCAATGAGAGGAATTTCGCACTTTGGTAAGAAAGGCAAACTAAGTCCGAGGTACGTAGGTCCGTTTAAGATTCTTGAAAGAATCGGGAACCTAGCGTATCGTCTTGCATTACCGCCGAGGTTGGCGCAGGTGCATGACGTCTTTCACGTGTCAATGTTGAGGAAGTATGAGCCTGACCCGACCCACGTGCTCAATTTTGAGGAATTGGACGTGGATGACCGTGTGTCATACGTCGAAAGACCGGTCCAGATTGTCGATCATAAAGAGCAAGTTCTGCGTACAAAGACCATCCTGTTGGTCAAAGTGGTCTAGCAACACCACGGTACAGAAGGAGCAACATGGGAAACTGAGGAGTCAATGAGAGAGTTATACCCCCACCTTTTTGATCAAGTCTTGTAAGGTTTAAATTTCGAGGACGAAATTTTTATAAGAGGGGAAGAGCTGTGACATCCAGATTTTCAACCCTGTCTTCTACTGAATAAATCGGGCATTTCATTGACGCGTCTATAGGGCTATTCTCAGAACTAATAATTCTTGAGATAACTAGACTATCTGGGCAAATTATTAGGAATTTTAAGGCAATTAAACTTGAAAACTCGATCATAAATCGGCTTCTCGACCGTGTCCATCTTTAGAGGCCATTACAACACAGTTAATTTGAGGCCCAATTTCCAGCAAAGAAATTTGAAGCCCAAGTGAATTCAGTCCAAAGTTTCAGCAGGCCCAGCCCAATTTGGGTCTGGCCCAAAAGCAAGAACAAGCCTCAATTGGGCTGAGATTTGTTGGGCCAAGTCCAAGGTCTAGTCCAAGTCCGCTGGTGTTGTCGAAAGTTCGATTTCGGCCGCTGTCGCGTCGCCGTCGCGGTGTTCCGATACCGGCTTTTATCAAGTGAGTTTTACTCACTAATGCTTTATTAGTTTGCTAATTATGCTTAGGATTGGTTAGATTTAATTAAGTGCAATTAGGTGGTTAGATTAAGTTAGAACAATTAATTTAGTGACTTAATGATGCATGTTAGGTGGTTAGACCAAGTTATTAGCAAGTAGAAAGGTTCGGTTATTTATTGAATGCATCTCAGGATTTTTCCCGACCCGTTTCGGGCTCTAAGCAGGCAATACGGGCCTAAGTTGGATTTTTTAATATTTATTTATTTATTTTTCGAAATTAATTATTTAATTAATTAATTTTCCGGAAATTCAACCGGGATGGCCAAGTGACCGGAATTTCGTGCTGATTGTCATGGTGCAGTCCGTTTATTTATTTAAGCTCTACATTGCGTGGAATCGATTTGGTTGTGCAATTTGAGTGATTTATCCTAAATTGAATGAAATTGAATAATTGATTGGTTGATGGCCGAGTGTTATTATTTAGCATCGATAATGCTGTAATGATCTGTAAAGCAGAGGGAACTATGAAAGTGAATTGGGGAAATTCTCGGCTGAAACCAATCAGGAACGATGTAATGAGACATACGTGGTTCGGTGATTAAAGGATATCACTGGTGAAAACGGCGCCTTAAAGAACGCACGAGTGCTGTCTATTACATGCAGCAGTATGGACATACGTGGTTCGGTGATAGAGGATATCAGTGGTGAAAACAACGCCTTAAAGAACGCACGAGTGCTGTCCATTATACACGTCACCTTGGCGGAAGCAATGCCCGAGAGCATTAATGAGGCTCTGTGACTAAGTGTACTACTGGAGATTATCGTGATCGGTAATTGGTACGTCACCTTGGCGAAAAAGACGCCCAAGAGCATTCATCTAGCTCTGTGACTGAGTACCCAAATGGAGATTATAAAGTATGGTGTTGATGTGACCGAGAGGTGGTCCGAATGAGATGTAATCGACTAGGTCGATTGATCACTGTTTTGATCTGATGTTGTGAATTGGTTGATTAAATGGGAATGGTCGTGAGTGGTCTTATTGACGTGTGATCGACTAGGTCGATTTGATCGATACTTCGATTTGTGATGTGATTGCTTGGGTGCCTATTGAATTGTGCTAATATGCAGGTGGAATCTGAGGCCAAGGTAAGTCCTTTGACTCGTGTTGTGCTTAGGCAACTGTTTGGCGTATTAGTTTACTAATCGGGTCTTAGGGGGTAGGATTCGCTGAGACGTGGTCTCATTGGTTATCGAATAACCATTTCAGGACCCTGAGGAGAAGCTGAGGAGGAGGAACCTGAAAGGGAGAAAGACTTTTGAAGAAGAAGATGATCCAAAGAGGGATCTTGAGTATAACCTGGATGTGGATTGAGATTCCAACCCCTTTTTAAACCCTATCTTAGTGTAGATAAGTGTGAGACAAGTATGCTGTGAATAGTATTGTAATCATACTATGAGTTGTGCTGTTAATAAAAGTGTGGTTGTGAATTTCAATATGAAAAATATGACCTGCTTTTCTATCCCATTGTTTTATTGTCTAGAGATTTAAAACTACTTCTACATGCATAATAAACAGAAAGGGTCGGCGATACTTAGTCTTGGGATATCGCACTTTAAAATCGACCAAGTAGAAGGATGGGCGCGTCCCCGAGGATCGGGGCGTGACACTTCCTCTCTCCCCAAATTCGTCCATACTTTTCCCTCACTCTCATTTTCTCACTTTTGCTCTCAAGGTCATCTTTCTCTCTCTCCTTGCCATTGCTAAACCACCCCTTGTCCATTTGCATCTCATTTTCAAGCCATCCTCTTCATTTTTCCTCATATATCCCTCACCGGCAACTGACCACCACCCATCGTCGCTGTGTAATTGCCCATGACACCATCCAGCCCACTCATGGGAGTTTTGGAGGCATGACCAGTAGCCCCAGCCGCTATCCAATCTTGCTGCTCCTCCCCCGACTCTTTTTAAAGTTAGGACTTAGGTGTGAGTGGCTTTCTAGCCCTTAAATAGGGTTGTTGTTGCATGTTGGAGTTAGTTAAGGGTTAGATTAAGGTTAAATGATATTTTGTTAATGTGATAAGTGGGTTTTGTATGATAGGTTATCAAAAGGTCCCAATAGGTTATCTCGATAGCTTATCATGCTCTAGCCGATAACTTATCATGTTTTCGTCGATAGCTTATCATGTTTTAGCCGATAACTTATCATGTTTTCGTTGATAGCTTATCATGTTCTAGCCGATAGCTTATCATGTTTTCGTCGATAGCTCATCTTATCCTAACTGATAGTTTATCATATTTTAAGCCAATAGGTTATTGCAGTTTATCAATAAGTAGTATTGTGATAAGCTATTAAAGTGTGATATGTGAAGTGTGATGTGTTATGTTAACAAGAGATGAATTGTTGGATAGTTTATGATAACATGTGATAAGTGAATCTAATTGCAATGACTTATCCAACTTTGATGAGTGACTTATATGCCATGGACTTGTGAAGTTGGGTGGTACTTTTATATGATATAATATGAGGCACGTGGGTGACATGATGGCATATGGCATAGGTTGTTGCATGTTGCATGGCCATCACATTGGTTAATGAGAAAGATATGAAATGAATCGTGTGATGGTATGCCCATGTGATCACCTAAAGACCCTGATGCATTTACGTGGGGTAGTGAACCCATCCTAATGCATTTACACAGGACAATGCCTGATTAAGTTCCAATGCCCCTAAGTCAACGGGATGCTGTTCGCGGATGGATTTCGGAACGAAACTCTTTACAAGAGTACCATCTTGATGCGTTTATGTGGGATGATGCAATGCTCAATAGGGTGAGACAATGCTCGGTTATGCCAAATGACTGTGAACCTTCATGTTGGCCATGGACCTTGAGTGGTCATAATAATATGGACATGCTTGTGTGAAAAGTGCCTGAGATGTATTTGTGATCATGTCTAGGTTATTGCATGGCATGGACGCATGACTATACTATATGGCGCATTTGTATGATTGGATCAGGAGCATGGAAAGTGTTATGGGAATTGCTTATGTGTTGTCGATTATGGCCTTGAATAAGTGGATATGCTTTCATGTAAATAGTTAGGGCAAAACAAGAAAAACTTTGCTATTGATATGTTATCGATAAAGGAATTGCATATTTAGGGTGTTTCTGAGATGAACGGCTTCCCTGCGCGAGGTCTAGGAAGTTCACTCGTTGTGTTGAATCTCACTGTTGGTTATTGAATGTTTACATGCCCTAAGAATGACTGAGCCTTTCCACCAAATCCGATTCGAACTCCTCATAGAGCATAGCCAAGAGGTCACTGAGTATCCAATAGGAGAGACCGATGCATGTTACACGTGCTACGTCACGACCATCTGAGTCAATGAGGGACTCCCTAATTTAATAGCTCATCGTTTTGTAACTTGGTATTTTTAGGTAGGAGTTGAGAGCCACAGTCCCATCCGCGGTTTTGATGGGCCTCTGGGTGCTAGAGGATTAGGAGGAGGCATCAGCTATAATGCCAAGTATGTGGATGTTCCCAATGGGAAGGTGTCCAATCCCGAGCTTAATCCCGATATGATCATCAAGTTGGAGCCCTGGATTCTGGAGCCCATAAATAGTTAAGTGGTATTGGGGTTGGTAATACTTTTGGAACGTCTCGTAGTACTAGAGATGCTAGGTTTACCTCGAACCCCTTTTTGGTGAAGGTTGTGGCCGCGCTTGTAGACTAATCGAATGTGGCGAGCAACTAGGCTTAGTTCAGTGTGTTTAAGTTGTTTTGATTATAGCTTATAGCTTGTATAACATAACAATCTTTTGATGCATATGTATATATATGAGTGTGGTTAAAACTATCTCTGATTGTTGATTGGGTGAATTGTTTATGCTTCCACTTGCGTATTTAATCAAATAAAGTGATTAGGTCAGCAACACCTCCTGGGACGTCGCAACCGAATGACCTAAAGGAAATGAATGACGATGAGCACGGGTTGTCGCACGTCTCGAGCGGGTCGGGGCATGACATCCCCGCCGATTTGGTATCAGAGCATGGTCATTACCTACAGTGATAAGGTGCGTTGAGACCTTAGGATAGTTTGATAGGAGCGCTTATGATATGCGTGTGATTGCTTATTGTCTCTTTGATTTGTGATTCTGAATTCCTAACTATATTGTTGGATTACAGAATTGTCGCAACCCGATCTCACCGCCCCTCGAAATGTATCCAAGGAGGGAAAAAGTCGGGTTTAGGGGTACTTGATCTCAAGATCACGAGCTCTCCCAAGCTCGTACCCCACGTGACAGCGGATTTATTTATATGATCTAGGTATTTAACAACCTAAAAAATAGACAGGAGTCGCCACTAGCCTCATTTTTGGGGGTCGGCTAGAAACCCAATCGAGGGTCGGGAGTATTCCCTCAATTCCTACGCAACCAGATATCTAGGTTCGGGGACTTGGGTTACGCTAATATTGCTATTAGCGCCCTTTCGGTACCTAAACAGTTTGTTGTGTTTTTCCTAACATGTTCATGCATTTCTTTTTACATTTTCAGGATCGTCAACTCCTAGACTAAGTGATCATGCGTGGTGGATTACTTTCACTCTATTCTATTTCTAAAAAATGAAGAGAAAACAATCAATGAAATTGAAATTGCAAGACATGAAGTAAACAATCAAGAGAAAGCAGTAAACTTAATCATGCAATTCTAGAGAATATAAAAGAGAAAACACAATTAAGAAAAAAAAAAAAAGAGGGAAAAAGGGAAAACCCACAACTCGTCGGTTTTTATACAACACAAGAAACCCGAGACATATGTCAGGAGAGAAACGAATATTACAGAATAACGGTCGGAGTGGACATCGACCTCCATCATCTTCACTTCTTCTCCACTTTTTGGATCCTATTCTAAACCTAATCTAAGAAAAAAGGATCCCTTGCCTCATCTTATATGACTAAGAAAACGCATAGAAATCATTATTATAACGAATAGACGTAAGCATCATACATGAAAATGAATCTAGCAAATTCAAGTCACAAACGGGACAAAATGCAATGCATGTTTAAAGGTTCGTAAGACCACCTAGACAATGTACAAAAATGTGAAACTTGCACATGATATAAGGTTGAATGCGAAAAAAGTTTGGGTAAACATTTAACCCTAAATCAGAATGCAAAGAAGTCACACAAGTCATTAACATTGCAAAGTGACTTGGAACTAAGAAGCAAAATGTATGACAATTTCAGTTGCTACATGTCAACTTGAATTCTAAGGTTACTTGACCATAAAAATTCTCAAATTTTAGCATGGGATGGATATGGATATTATGGACAGCTTTCATTGAGAATTTATCCTCAAGATCATTATGTATGAGATCACACAAAATTGGGAGACAGTCAGATTCATAGAGACAAGACAGCACTGCAGGTCAAGACAAATTCAGACTTCAAAACTTGATCTAGAAAGAAGAAAAGCAGGGCAAATGATGGGAAAATTGGACAAACTAGGCATCGTTAGAAAGCTCAAGGTGTCCTTTACAAATTCCTATTAGGTGACAATTGCAATTTAGGTCTTTTTCTAGCTCAAGCAAAGCCATTTGTATAAGTGGTCAGATCAGATCATAACAAGCAGAACACATCAGCAGATTAGCGCTCTTTGCAATAAGCATCAGGCAGGGAAAATGGTGCCCAAATCGCACGTATTATATGTCTATGGAATGCTTGAAAAGTCTATTACAAATCTCTAGAAGACATTAAACCATAATAACATCATCTACCAGTTCATGTCAAGCGGTTTATACAGAAGGTCATCCGAAACAGAGAAACAAATATTTGGCAGATTCTGGACCTAACTTTGGACAGGAAAAAACCATATTAAATGAAGTCCGATTAGGGCATTCTATAGCTCATTGGAAAGATATTCGAACCATCTTCGACTTTCATGAAGACTTTGAACATAGAAAACCACAATAACCAGCTCATATCAAGTTATTTGCACAGAAGGTCAGATCAGCGAAAGAAATAGAATATCAGAGCAGAATCAACAGACTTTGTAGGTGATTTTCAGCAACCAAACGACGTCAATTATGGGCATGTGACATATCAAATCGAAGCTCAAATGATATAGGCCATGCATCCTTTCTGAACAAACATTCACAAAAATGCATGTCACCGATAACTTTGCTAACTTTACCTGTGAAAAAGTAATAGTTTTGGTATTGGCACTATTCGTTCCATTCAATGTCAAGAAAAACAATTGCAGCAAGGCTCAACCAATATATTTGAAGTATTCCATAGGACATAGATCACAAAAACAACATGGCAATACTTCTAGCGACATAGCAAGTAACTAATAGAACCCATTATAGACAAAGATGAGCAAGAGGGCAATTAACAAATTGAAGTCTCAGAATACACCTATGTTGTAATCCTCTTGTCCATGGAAATATAGAAACAATGCTATTGGTACTAGTTTCTTGATTCTTTTGATGTAAACGAAGATGATGAGGTACAGTCTCATGAGTAGTCTCAGCTTCCAATGCCTTACCATCAGAGGATAACAAGACTGAGCTCATGAGACCCTTCACTTTTTTTTCAATAACCATTCCCTCAATTAAAAAAAAAAAAAACGAACAACAGGAGTTCCCTCTTATTGACTAAACATACAGAATGCTGAAGCAGAATAAGTATGAATCAAATTCAAATATGCTCAGCAGAAGTTGACCAAGTACTCTATCCATGTTTACTCATCCATGTACAGTGAGAACGATACAAGAAATAGAAGCACGCATACAAATCATGTTCACACGTGAAAAGTCATTACTCTTTTCTTCACCCACCAACAAGCCCACAATTGATTGGCTGAAAAACTATCACAAGGATCAAATGCAGCATAACTGGATATGTGCCTAATCTGAAAATTTCAAGAACAAATCCCCAAACATATAGCTACTAAATTTGAAACGAAAAGAAACAAAACAAAAGTAAATTTATACGACATATAAAATGAATTGATTAATCGGTGGAAAGCTCTATGTCAGAATCTGAATCAAAACATACATTGATCTAGTTCAGGAATTTTATCGAACAGGTGCTAGACACTTCGACCAAAGGATCTAGATGCGGAAATAAGAGAGAAGTCATATCCAAACTTATCATAGAGGCTCGAACATCGTTGAATTTCATGCAGGATAATCGAGCACTCGATCTCTACCCTCAGCAAAAACAGAGCATGCAAATTAAGGATGATCATAGCGCTTACTATGACTTCGAAGCTGGTGGTGCTGGGAAATAGCCTCGGTTGAATCTGATCAAGCTAGAGACAGAAAGCCGCTATCACCAATCAGTTTTGAAGCTCTATCTTTGGAGCTGAGCCAAGACTTCCCAATCGGCGCGAACCTAAACCCCTGTATCTCGAGCTCCGGAAGGGCGTGATCCGCGATGAGGGCGTCAGATTGATTAAGTAAGCGAACGTCCGAATGAGAGAGAGAGAGAGAGAGATCAGAATCCACGACCCGAACGGATTCAAAGAGAGAACAGAAATCGAAACCCTAACGGATCGAGAAGGATAGAAAGAGAACTCACCGATCCGGTGAGCCCGATCCAAAGAGAAGATCGGTTAAGCGTCGTTGTCATCGCTGCCGTCAATCGAGCTTCGGATTTCTATCTTTGAGGCTGAACTTCGCGATTCGAGCTCCTCCAACTGTCGCTGCCCCGTCTTTTAGGGCTCGAAGAAATGCAGAGGAAGAGGTCGAGGTTCCTAAGAGCTCTTAATGTTTTCGCATGAAACGAACTTCCACAAACTATCACCGAGCCACCACAACCCTTAGGAACGTCAAGGACTGTCCAAGAGGGACTGAGATTGCCGGAGATGCTGAAGATGACACCGGATTTACTCCGGTTTGCTACTGGACAGAACAGCCACCAGATTGGGTACAAAAAGATCACCGGCGACTTTTCCGGTTAATCACAGCCACCTGGGACTTGAGGAAGGGCAGAAGAGCGATGAGGACGGTTGGCAACGCCGGAAAGCTCGCCGACGAGAGGCTGAACGCCGCCGAGGGATGGTGCGGCCAAAGGAAAAAAAATGCGCAAAGACGAGAAGGGAAAGTCGGTGGGAGAGAGAGACGTCCAGAGAGAATTTCAGAGAGAGATGTGAGAGAAAGTATATCTGAAAAAAATGGCCCCCCATCAAAACCGTTCGCCCAGCAACCCTTTTCTATTTTTTTTCTTTTTCTCTCCTTTTTCTTTTTGTTTCCTTTTTGTTTTTTTTTTGTTTTTTTGTCTTGTTTTCATTCTCTTTTCTCTTTTCTTTTCTTCTTCGGCTCTTTATTTCTCTCTCGCTTTTATTTTCTTTTTCTTTTCTCTTCTTCTTTTTTTTTTATCTTTTCATTTCAAACATTTTTTTTTTACTTTTTTACTTCTTTCTTTTTTTTTTTTTTTTTTTTTTACTTTTGCAAATTATTGTTTAAAAATGTCGACGAAAATTTCAAGTGTCAAGAAGAATCTGCTGTTCATAGCGTTCTAAGAGGAGTTTTTTCCCGAATTCACGGATGCATCGAAGAAGGGCAACTCCAGGGCAAGCTAGTGCCAAAGTAAGGGCGCAAGAGGATCCCAAAGAAGATGGATTCTACTAGCCATAGAAGCCATTGGGAATTTGATGAGATAGCAAATTCAAAATTAGGCTGTTGCCGCTACTGCTCCCAATGATGCCCCGTTAGCTGGAGACGGGATGCATAGGCTTGTGGAACAATTCATAAAGTTGAAGCCACCATAGTTCACCAGAAAGGGTGATCCTGAGGTTGCTACCTCATGGATCAAGGAAATGGAGAAAGCTTTTGCACTGCTGAGGTGCATTGAGAATGAGAAGGTGACATTGGTTGTTTACCAACTGCAAGGTAATGTTAATGATTGGTGGGAGGCCACTCAAGGAAGAGTCTTTCCTGAAAACACGATCCCTACTTAGGGTGCATTCATGGAAGCATTCAATGGAAAATACTTTTCCAAGTGCACCTAAGAGCAAAAGATGTATGAATTACTGCAACTTCACCAAAACCATCTATCCATTGACCAGTATGAGGTCAAGTTTGCCGAATTGTTGAAATATGCCCCAAGGAAGATTGAGGATCTTGTGGATTAAGCTAGAAGTTCCAAGATGGATTGAAACCGAAGATCCACAGTCAGTTGGTGCCTCTAAACCTGAAGGATTATGATGCGCTCTATGAAAGGGCACAGCTAATCGAGAGGGACATGTCCGAGTGAGCAACCACATCTGGATTGTGGTTTGTTGCTAATAGGGATAATCATCGGTTTGGGAAGAAGCCGATGATAGGAGGAAAGCACCCTATCCCTCCCAACAACAAAAAATCATAAAGTTGGTGCATAATCAAAACCATGGTTGCCGATTATGTGGCAAGTTTCATGGATCCGCACCATACTATGCCTAGACAGGAGCATTTTTTGGATGTGGTCAGCATGGCCATCAAGTATGATATTGCCCACACCGACTACCCGGAGCGCAGCCCCAACTGCTACACATGGGATAGCAATCTGGAGCCGTAGCTCAAGACAATTATAACTGACCCCTAGCTCAAGGAAGGGTGAACGTGGTGACCAGAGAAGAAGCTAAGGATTATGGGGCCGTATTGATAGGTACAATCTCCTTTCACCAGCATGCTGCATATGCTTTATTTGATATAGGGGCGATGCACTCATTTGTGGTTGATCAATTCGTTAAATTAGCTGGATTAGAGTTGAAACCATTGGAAACGGCCCTTAGTATCTCCACCCCTATGAATAATAAGGTGCTATCTATTTTTGGTTATCAAGGATGTGAGATAATTATTAATGGGCGAAAGGAGTTGATAGACTTAACTGTTTTGGCTATGCATGATTTTGACATCATAATTGGAATGGATTGGCTCAATAAGCAACGAGCCACAATCGATTGCTTTAGAAAGGTCATTCAGTTCAATCCGATTGGTAGTTCTGGTTATAAGTTTATAGGGAACAAGGGTGGACCATCTGCACCCTTAATTTCGTCTCTTAAGGTGGAACGATTGTTTGAAGGTGGTTACCAAGGCCATTTGGCAACAGTTAAAGATTTGACGATAAAAGAACCGTGATTAGAAGATATCACTGTTGTACACAAATTTACAAATGTCTTTCAAAAGGAATTGCTAGGATTGCCTTCAATATAGGAAATAGAATTCATTATTGAATTGGCCCTAGGGACAGAACCAATCTCCAAGGCACCGTATTGAATGTTGTTATCAGAACTAAAGGAATTGAAAGTGCAATTGCAAGAATTGCTCAATAAGGGATTTATATGCCCTAGTGTATCGCCATAGGGAGCACCGGTTCTATTCGTAAAGAAAAAGGATGGATTGTTGCGATTATGCATCGATTACCGACAAATCAATCAAGTGACGATCAATAACAAGTATCCATTACCAAGGATTGATGACTTGTTTGATCAACTTCAAGGAGCATCGGTATTCTCCAAGATAGACCTGAGAACGGGTTATCATCAACTGAGAATCAAAAAGGAGGACATCGCAAAGACCATGTTTTGCACGCGTTACGGCCACTATGAGTTTACAGTGATGCCATTTGGGTAACTAATGCCCCTGCTACTTTTATGGACTTAATGAACTGAGTGTTTAAGGCATACCTAGATCAGTTCATCATAATCTTCATTGACGATATATTGGTGTACTCGAATAATCCGAAGGAGCATGAACAACACTTGAGGATGGTGTTGCTAACCCTTCAAGAACACACACTTTACGCCAAATTTAGTAAGTGTGAGTTCTGGCTAAATCAAATAGTATTTCTGGGTCAAGTAGTGATAGGTGAAGGAATTTCAGTGGATCCAACAAAGATTGAAGCAGTCATGGATTGGCTAAGACCCACGATAGTGATTGAAGTTCGGAGTGTTCTGGGATTGGCCGGCTATTATCAATGATTTGTGGAAAGGTTCTTAGAGTAGCCACGCCCTTGACAAGATTGTTAAAGAAAGAAGTGAGGTTCGAGTGGACGGATAGATGCGAGGAAAGTTTTCAAGAACTTAAGCACAAGTTGACGACTGCCCCAATGTTAACCATACCAAATGGTCATGGAGGATATGAAATTTACAACGACGCTTTGTTTAAAGGATTGGGTTGCATTTGGATGCAACATGGACGAGTTGTGGCCTACGCATCTAGGCAACTAAGGCTGCATGAGTAGAATTATCTGACGCACGACTTAGAATTGACAGCCATCATCTTTGCTTTAAAGATCTGGAGACACTACTTGTGTGCGGAGAAGTTCATGATCTACACTGACCATCAAAGTTTGAAGTGCCCGTTTTTGCAAAAGGAATTGAATATAAGGCAATGACAATGGATGGAACTTCTTAAGGACTATTGACTACTATATCTTATACTACCTTGGGAAGGCCAACAAGGTAGTGGATGCTCTTAGTCGAAAGTCAACAATTGCGCAAATGATGGTTCAAAAATGGATTCTTCTCGAAGGCGTACAAGCTTCGGACTTCAAGTCGAAGGTAAGCTGTCTTTCTAATCTAATGACTACCCTTCAAATTGAACCCAAAGTGCAAACCAAGATTAAAGCATTGCAATCGACGGATCCATCAATATGGAAAATCTTGCTAAAGAGTCCTGAGGAACGAAAGCTGGACTTTTAGGTGATGCATGATGGGATCTTGAGGTTTCAAGGTCGATTGTGTGTACTCGACGTGGCACAACTCAAGGAAGGGATTCTAGCAAATGCCCATTGAAGTCATTGTAGCATCCATCCGAGTAGCACAAAGATGTACAAAAACCTTCAGTGGTATTATTAGTAGAATGGCATGAAAACAAATGTTGTGAAACACGTGGCAAAGTGCTTGACTTGTCAACAAGTTAAAGCTCAACATTGTAAGCCTGGTGGACTACTACGACCATTAGAGATTCTGGAGTGGAAATGGGAGCACATCACGATGAACTTCGTGATGGGATTGCCAATGAGCCAAAGAAGAAATGATTCCATATGGGTTATAGTCGATCAACTAGCCAAGTTGGCTCACTTCATTGCGATGCGAAAGGATTATTCCTTGGACAGGTATGCCAATCTTTACGTTGGGCAAATCATTCAGTTGCATGGAGTTCCCTTGACAATCACCTTGGATTAGGATCCCAGGTTTACAGCTGCATTTTGGAAAAGCTTACGGACGACCATGGGAATGAAGCTACAATGTAGCACAGCCTATCATTCACAAACAGATGGACAATTTGAGAGAATGATTCAAACTCTCGAGGATATGTTGCAAGCTTGCGTTGTGGATTTCAAAGGATGATGGGAAGATCAACTACACCTCATTGAGTTTGCATACAACAATAGCTATCAACATAGTATTGGAGTGGCACCATTTGAGGCATTATACGAACGTGCTTGTAGGATGCCTGTCTGTTGGAATGAAGTCGGTCAAAGAAAGATTACTGGCCCCGAATTGGTACAACAATCCATGGATGTAGTTCAAATCATCCGAGAAAGGTTAAAAACAGCTAAAAGCTACCAGAAAAGCTATGCAGACAAACGACGGAGACCTTTGGAGTTCCAAGTAGGCGACCATGTGTTCCTTAAAGTGTCGCCCATGAAGGGTACATCTAGATTTGGCAAGAAAGGGAAACTAGGTTCTAGATTCGTCGGAACCTTTGAAATTCTGGAATGGATAGGAACTTTAGCCTATAGGTTAGCATTGCCACCCAATCTCACTTAGGTTCATAATGTGTTTCATGTATCCATGTTAAGGAAATATAAACCAAACCTGACTCATGTACTAAGTTATGAGGAGATCGAGGTGGATGATAGAGTGATGTATATAGAGCAATCGGTGCGAGTCATGGATTGCGCAATAAGGTCATTCCCTTGGTCAAAGTCATCTAGCAACATCATGGCACCGAAGGAGCTACCTGGGAAAGCGAGGACATAATGAGAAGTCAATATCCCCATTTGTTTGAAGAAGTGGATGATCCTGCAAATTTCGAGGACAAAATTTCTTTAAAGAGGGAAGAATTGTGACATCCACAATCCGACTATGATTTTCAAAATGGAATTACATCGGCACCCAATCTTTGAACGGGATTACAATAAGGATTGGTAGACCCCAAAAATGCCGAAAATACCACTTTAAGACGAAAACTCGATTTTTCATCGGCAGAGCACAAAAGTTCAAAAAGTGGAAACGGGCCATGAGCGAGGGCCCAAGTGGGCCTAAGCCCACGATTAGGCAGCCCATGGGCCGAAGCCCATCATAACCTTGTATAAGTGGATATGCTTTCATGAAAATAGTTAGGGCAAAACAAGCGAAACTTTGCTATTGATCTGTTATCGATAAAGGAATTGCATATTTAGGGTGTTTCTAAGATGAACGGCTTCCTTGAGCGGGGTCTAAGAATTCACTCATTGAGTTTAATCTCACTGTTGTTTGTTGAATGTTTACAGGCCCTAAGAATGACTAAGCCTTTCCACCAAATCCGATTATGACTCCCTGTAGAGCATAGCCAGGAGGTCACTACCGATTCTGACTCCTTGTAGAGCATAGCCAGGAGGTCACTAAGTGTCCATAAGGGAGACCGGTGCGTGTTACACGCACTACGTCACGACTGTCTAGGTTAATGAGGGACTCCCTAATCTAGTAGCTGATCATTTTATAGCTTAATATTTTTGGGTAGGAGATGAGAGCCACAGTGCCACCTGCAGTTTTGATGGACCTCCGGTTGCTAGAGGATTAGAAGGAGGCATCAGCTGAGATGCCAATAATATGGATGTTCCTGATGGGGAGGTGTCCGATCCCGAGCTTGATCTCGATATGATCGTTGAGCCAGAGCCTTAGATTCTGGAGCCCATATATAGTTAGGTGGTATTAAGGTTAGTAATACTTTTGAACCGTCCTCGCAATACTAGAGATGCTAGGTTTACCCGAACCCCTTTGTGGTGAAGGTCATGGCCGCGCTTGTAGACTAATCAGATGTGGCGACCAACTAGGTTTAGTTTGGTGTGTTTAAGCTATTTTGATTATAGCAAGCTACATTAGTTTCAAAAAGGGGAAAAGAAGTTGCAAACACTGGCGAGAAGACTCAAGAAGAAATAACTAAGAGACAAGCTTTTGATGCTAAAGCAATTTAGTCCTTATCTCCTACTTAGTATAATAGAATATATTCTTGTGAAACAGCCAAAAAAGTCAGGGATAGGTTACACATTACCTATGAATGAATTGATCGAGTGAAAGAGACAAGGATCAATATTCTAATCGGATAGTATGAAGCCTTCAAGATGAAGCTAGGAGAATCTATTACTGACATATTTAGTCATTTTACAGAAATAGTAAATAGTCTAGAGTATTAGGGACAACCAATCTCAGAACCCATGAAGGTTAACAAGTTGCTACGTGGACTCTCCAAAGAGTAGAATCATGTAAAGACTTCGATAAGGGAAACACAAAGGATCATGCCACTTTCTGTAGACGAATTGGTTGGCACAATTCAGTCCTATGAAGTGGAGCAAATCAATGAAGAAGAAGATCCCAAAGGTAAGAAGTCAATTGCTTTGAGATCTAGCGATGATTTTGATGTTACAGACTCTAAACATGATATGGATGATGAAGAGCTAGCCCTTATGATAAAAAGGTTCAAGAAACTAAATAAAAAGGGAAGAAGATTCAATTGGAAGAAACATAGCACTCAAAAGGTTCAAAACAAATCACCTGAGGATGATGAATCCAATAAAGATGTAATATGTTTTGAATGCAAGAAAAATGGACACATCAGACCCAATTGTCCCATGCTGAAGAAAAAGAAAGGAAAAGCTAAGAAATACAGGAAAGCTCTCAAGGCAAAGACATGGAGTGATACTGAATGTGAAGAAAGTGATGAAGATTATGTCAATATTTGTCTAATGGCAAAATCAGAATCAGACTCAAACTCCGAAATAGATACAGACTCAGATTCAGATAGTGAAATTGAGGTAAGTAATTTAAAAATCCCTACTAAAGTCTCGAAATATATTAATGAACTGTGTCTTAGTCTCAAAACCACTCTCAAGAGGATTTCTGAGCTAAAAATGGAGAATTCTACACTGAAACAACATTAAGTTTTATGACAAAAGTTTTGTTACTTTAAAAGAAAATGTAGACTCTCTTTCAAAAGAAAATACATTTTTGAAAAATGACATTTCAAACATTTCAAAAAGGTTTTCATTAGCATTTGAGAAATTGGAAAAGATTCTTTCAATACAAAGACCCTACTTTAACAAATCAGGCTTGGGAATGACTTTTGAAACTATTTCTCTAATTAATTTTCCCAAAGTAAAAGAAAGAATCAAACAAAGGCCTACAAAAACTTTTTACAAGAATCATTTCCATAAAGTCTTTATAAAACCTGTTGGACAAAGTGCTCTCAAATGGTATAAGTGCAACATCTCAGAACATTTTAAGAAAGAATGTCCTATGGTTTGGAGACCTGTTAAGAAGGAATGGGCAAAGACTGCTTATTGCACTAACTCGTCTGGACCCAAGAAAATGTGGGTACGAAAGAAAGCTTGAGTTTTTTTTTTTTTTAATTGCAAGTCACTATCAAGAAAATGGTTAAATGGTATTTGGATAGTGGCTATTCAAGGCATATGACTGGAGATTCAAACTATTTTATAAAGCTTATGCAAGTTAATGGTGGAAAAGTTTCTTTTGGTGGAAACAGTAAAGGAAAAATTGTTAGATGTGGAACAGTAAAAATTGGAAATCTCACAATCAACAACGTTTCCAAAATTTGCTTAGTATCAGCCAGTTGTGCGACACTGGATTAGAGATCAATTTCCAAGAAGGAATATATTCGGGAACTAGCAAAGATCTCTCACAATCTTTTACTGGATGAAGACATGGGAACATCTATCTTCTGGATATAAAACAAGAGAAGTCTCAATGTCTAATTTCAATTCAAGATGAAGCAAATCTTTGGCATCGAAAGCTTGGCCATGTCAATATGAAGCAAATTGCCAAGATCTCTTCTAAGAATCTCATTTGAGGATTGCCTAACCTGAAGTTTCAAAAATCTGATTTATGCACACCATGTGATTGGGAAAATAGGTTAGAAATTCTTCAAAACCATTTAATCAAGTTTCTACTAATCGTGTCTTGTAGTTTTTGCATATAGATCTCTTTAGGCCAACCAGAACTAGAAGCATAGGCAGAAAGAGATACTGCCTAGTAATCGTTGATGACTATTCACGATTCACTTGGGTTTACTTTTTGGCAAGCAAGTCTGAAGCCTTTTCTTACTTTTCAAAATTTGCTAAGAAATTTTAGAACGAGAAAGGATATGTTATTTCAAGCATATAGACAGACCATGATGGTGAGTTTGAAAATCAAGACTTTGCAAAATTTTGTGATGAATCAAGTTTTCAGCATGTTTTTCTTCTCAATACACTCCAAAACAAAATGGAGTTGTGGAAAGGAAGAATAGATATTTGCAAGAGATGACAATAACTATTTTAATAGAAAGTAGTATTTCCTCTCATTTTTTGGGCTAAAGCAGTTTCTACAGCATGCTATATTATTAACAGAATCTTTTTAAGGCATATTCTAGAGAAAACTCCTTATGAATTATTTAAAGAAAAAAAGCCAATTGTTTCATACTTTCATATATATGGTTGCAAATGTTTTTTTTTTTTTGAAAAATGCAAATGATCGAACTGATAAGTTTGAAGAGAAATTAGACGAAGGAATCTTCCTTGAATATTCAACCACCAGCAAAGCCTACAGAGTATTTAACAAAAAGACTCAGTCTGTGGAAGAATTTACAAATGTCAAATTCCAAGACTCTTTGGAGAATCAACTAATTCAGACTCATCTTAAAGAATCTGAACCCGCTCCAAACTCTACAAAGTCTACCTCCCCTGAAGCAGTTCAGACCACTAAAAATCAGCAAAAGGAAGTTGAAGATTCAACTAAAGTAGAAGAACAGCTTCCTGCCAAACCATCAAGCAACTAGAAGTACAAATCTATTCATCCAAAAGAACTCATCATTGGTGATATTGATGAAGGGATTCGCACTAGATCCAAAAGGTAAGAAGAGTCTAGCATCGTGGCACTTATTTCTAAAATAGAACCCAAAAGCATAGAAGAAGCTTTAGCTTATGAAAGCTGCATTGAAGAAATGTAAGAAGAACTCAGACAGTTTAGCATTAACGATGCATGGGAGTTAACTCCTAAACCAAAAGGTAAATCTATTATTGGAGCTAAATGGGTTTTCAGGAACAAGTTGGACGAAAAAGGAAAAGTGATCAGGAACAAAGCAAGACTCGTGGCCAAAGGATATACACAAAAAGAAGGGATAGATTATGATGAAACTTACGCTCTAGTAGCCAAGTTAGAAGCAATTAGATTATTACTTGCTTTTGCCTGTTATAAAAATTTCAGGTTATTCCAAATGGACGTCAAGAGTGCATTCTTAAATGGCTTTATCCAAGAAGAAGTTTATGTGGAACAATCTCCTGGATTTGAAGATCTAAAGAGACCAGACTCAGTATTCAGACTAAAAAAGGCTCTCTATGGTCTAAAACAAGCACCTCGAGCTTGCTACGATAGGCTAAGTAAGTTTTTAATGCAAAATGGTTTTGTCAAAGGAAAAGTTGATACTACTTGTTTATTAAAAGGGAAGGTAAAAACTTTTTGCTTTTTCAAATTTATGTTGATGATATTATATTTGGATCGCCTAATGAAAACCTATGCAAGAAGTTTTCTAAGTCTATGCAGGAAGAATTTGAGATGAGCATGATAGGTGAACTATCCTTTTTTCTCGAATTACAAGTGAAACAACTGAAGGAATGAATCTTTATATATATATATATATATATGCGAAAGAACTTGTTAAAAAGTTTGGATTGGAGAATTGCAAAAAACTGAGATACCAATGTCTAGTTCTTCGAAGCTGGATAAAGATGAAGGAGGAAAGAAAGTTGACCAGAAACTTTACAAGAGTATTATTAGTTCACTTCTTTATCTTACTGCTTCTAGACCTGACATTTTGTTTAGTGTTTGCATTTGCGCTAGATTTCAATCTGATCCAAAAGAGTCTCATCTAAGCGCCATAAAACGCATCATCAAATACATTGCAACTACTTCAAATTTAGGTCTGTGGTATCCCAAAGAATGAGACTTTACCCTCCTTGAATATTCAGACGTAGATTTAGCAGGTTGTAGAGTTGATAGAAAGAGCACATCTGGTACATGCTAAGTGCTGGGAAACAGGTTAGTATCTTGGTTCTCAAGAAAGCAAAGCATTGTAGCTCTTTCAACAGCAGAAGCAGAGTATGTGGCTCTTGAAAGTTGCTGTTCTCAAATCTTATGGATAAAACAACAACTGAGAGACTTTGGAATCAAAGACTCTTGCACTGAGATCAAATGTGACAACACCAGCGCAATTAACCTATTCTTCATTCAAGAGCAAAGCATATAGAGATTCGACAT
Organism: Eucalyptus polyanthemos subsp. polyanthemos; assembly: GCA_017140185.1. Classification (NCBI taxonomy): domain Eukaryota; kingdom Viridiplantae; phylum Streptophyta; class Magnoliopsida; order Myrtales; family Myrtaceae; genus Eucalyptus; species Eucalyptus polyanthemos. The sequence continues at coordinate 8,438,354 of CM029461.1, read as the reverse complement.
CACTTTATTAGAGATCATGTTCAAAATGGAGAAGATATGATTAAATTCATTGACTCGAAGAATCAACTGGTGGACATATTTACAAAGCCTCTAGAGAAAAGCTTATTTGAGTCTATTCACACCAGACTGAACATCACATCTCTTATCCAATAGAGTCTGAATGTGCTCAAGACTCAAAGGTAAAGTTTAAAGGTATTTAGACTCAGAAGACCAAGAGTTACAATTGTAAGTTGTTCTATTTCATTATTTTAAACTTCAAAAGGTACGGTTACTTATTAATTGCTAATTGATTGAAATTATCTTTCCAAGTTTTTCTTTTTCAAAAAGGTAGTTATCAATTTTGAAAAGATAGTTATTTTCAAAAAGGGAAGTTATTTGTTTTGAAAAGGTATTTTTATTTTTCCTTTTACGACATTTCGTTTATCTCGCTTCACTTGCTTTATATACTGCTGAGACTCATCTTCTTGGCTTTTACATGAAAACCCTATAATACAAAATTCCTATTTGCTTTCACTTTCACTCTGAATCTGTCCAAAAGTTTTCACCTTTTTTGACCAAGTTGGTGAATTCCTCCTTTGAAGCGACAATGTCTTCAAGAAATTCTTCAAGGATTGCAAGTAGGCGACCACGACATATACCCGAGGGTCCTACACATTTTGACTTAACTGAGGAAGAAGATTCTTCTCCACCACTGCGTTCAAGTCAGCAACAGCCTTCTTAGCAATGTCAATCTTCTCAACCGACTCATCCAGACAATGAAGTTATAGAGGAGGCTGAACCTGTAAGAACGCTAACTCCCAAGGTTGCTTTTAAACTTTACTCTAATCTGAATAATAGAGGTACGCCGATGTCTTTAATCGATGAATTCTTAAGAGATAGAGGATACAAGAATGAAACCATGTTCTTGCGAGCGTTGGAAAGGTTAGGAGTTGTAGAGAAAGGGATGGCTGAAGGGACTTTTGCGAATTTCCCGAGTGACCCATTCTATGGTACTGCAAATCAACCATAAGTTTTGGACGACGATGAAAGGATGTTTATTCATTTTTAGCCTAGAATGGGAGTGGCTGCAAATATTGCTGATGGCTCCAATCTATCTAGATCGAAGAATCATAAAAAGGTTTATTCGGATCTTATGAAGAGAGGGGTTATGAACCTTAGGACTGTTGACTTTGATTTCCTTGATTCAATAAATGTCAATCTACAAGAAAAGTTTGCTCTACTACCATTGGAACGATTCTATTCTAAATTCACTGCTGCTTATCCAAAACTCACCGCATACTTTTACTCGAACTTATCTTTCTTGGATGCAAACAGTTTCATCTTCATTGTGAAGGACAAGGAATTTTTGGTGAATACAAACATGTTAGCTGACATAATTGGGGTGGAAAGAACGAGTTTACAACCAATTAGCATGTCTATTGCTCATGCTACTCTGTCTTTGGTGAGAGACAGGGATGTTGAAGGCAAGATTTCCTACACAAGGATGAGTACCTCTAACATTTTGCTGTACAAGATTGTGATCAACTGCATTCGTCCCAAGTCAACATCCTAGACTGATGTCTCTTTATCTGAAGCAAAATTGATGTGTGCGATTAATACTAGATTTAAATTTTCTTTGTCTCACACCGTCTTGCTCCATATGTATCGAACTGTTGTGAAAGATAAGGACAACTCCCTTATTTTGCTCTTATCACACATCTTTTCAGACACTTTAAAATTCACATCTATGTACCATTATGTCTGACAACCAATTCTCCAATGGTGATTGGTTTCAAAATGGTCACTAAGATGCGCTTGAAAGAGCTGAACAAGGTGTTGGAACGTATAAAGGAGAAGTCTCCCGTCAAAGCAAAGCAAGACTTTGCTGCAGTGAAGAGGAAAGGCAAGGAGCCTATGGTTGCTCCAGCAAAGAAGAAAAGAACTCTCATCTTGCAAGATGAAGAAAATAAGGATGAATTGACTCTTTCAACTTTAAGAAACTTAAAGAATTTTGCCAGCTTTCATGAGACAAGAGAAGAGACAGAGAAGGAACAGAGGAGGATAGAGGAAGAAAGAAGAGAAGAGGAAGAAGAAGAGGAAGAAGAAGAGAGAGAATGAGAACAAGATCAGGGTCAAGAAGACTCTTTCGAGCCAACTTTGGCTATCTCCCTGTCTAGTGATTCTAAGATGGCAAAAATTGGAACTATTGACGCTCATCACTCTAAAGCTGAAGTTGAACAAGAAGAAACCCTTCCTACTCCACTTGAAGGCAACAAATCGGGGGGAGCTATGGGACAAAAATGTATCTCTTCACCTTTATTTGCTAGTGATGTAAGTCGTTCTGCAGCAAACCCAGAGGATGTGTATGCCTTGCATTACCTAGAAGACAGTCGTGGTGGTCAATCTACTGAAGTTCCATCCATTCTCAAAATCCCTGGAATTGACTTAGCTAGTCCTAGTTCTGCGACAGCTCAAACATCAGACTTTTCGAGACTGCTGGAAATTCTATTGGATGTTAGAAAACAGCAATATGCTCTGAGTTTTGAGATGCAGGATCTCAAGAATGCTTTTAAGGCCACTTCAGTGTCTTTGCATGACCAGTTGAATGCCCTGAAGATTCAACTTCAGTCTACTGTGCAGGGTGAAGACTTTCAGTTACTAAAGCAAAATTTTGAAAGGCTTAAAAAGACAATGCATTCTATGGGAGAAACAGTGCATTCTATAGGAGAATTTGAGCTTGTTCGCATTCCCAAACAACCATGATTTTAACTTCATTTTCAACCAACTCTTCTTCATTTGTTCTCCACTTTTCGCTGTTAACAAAAAGGGGGAGAGGTTTTATGCAGATTTGCTAACTTTATGACTTTTTGGACTATTTTAAACTGACTGTTTTGGACTTTATCTTCTGTTTGATGTGGTTATGACTTGGACTGGTTTGGACTGATGATGCTTGCAAGTACTTAAGCTATGTTATTGATTATGATAATGATAGTTGCTTTTACAGGACTAACATGTTTTCTATGGTTGCAAATTCATTACTATCATTATCTTAATTTCTAATTATCTGTTATAAAGGATTTGGTTTGCTTAAGTGTTGTCTTGCAAAGCAAAATGTTCAAATCGGGAAAGTTTTGTCATCATAAAAAACGGGAGATTGTTGGAGAAAACTTTCTTATTTGTTTTGAAGTTGACAAAACATTTCCATCAGTCTAGTCTAAAGACTTGTAGACTCTCTCGTCAAAGTCTGAAGACCTCCAAACTCAAGATTCAAAGTCTACTCTCACTGATAGTTTCCAAACCGTCGAAGAAAAGATTTATCCAATGAAGAAGACTTATCCATATATAAGTATATCTTTAAGGATTTGGCTCGTACGGTTAAAGGAGATCTCACAGCTGGAGATAGCATCTTGTGATCAATTATTCTTATCGAATTCAACTTGAATAATTAGATCCGTTGAATGGTGAAGTATACTTGAAAGGTTCTACTTATGGAAACTTAGATCCCAATTGTATCGGCGAGCAAGATTTGTGGGCTATCATCACATTCCTTAAATAACTCGACATCTTCCTAATTGATTCTATCCAACGGGTAGATTGGAAGAACTCCTTTGGAAGGTGTCAACGGTTATGATGGCATGGAGGAGTATATAAGGAGGACGCTCAAGTTATTCGATTGTGTGCGTGAAAGAAAATTTCAAAGTCTGAAACTCTTAGTTCTTTACCGTTACATTTTATTGAGCTTAAACTATATTTAAAAGAGAGATCAAATTCTTGAAGAGACCTTGAGGAAGTGTAGTAGAGTCTCTACACTATGGAATCAATGACGTGATACTATAAAATCTCTTTTGATTCTTAGTGGAATCCAGTCAGTGGGCTGTCAGTACGAGAGAGTGGACATAGGCTTAGTCTAAGCCAAACCACTATAAACCTTATTTCTCAATTCTTTTTCCCTAATCTCTTTACTTATTTTGCAGTCTTATATATATCAGTTTGTAATCTTTTATCTATTGTTTTATTATAAGTCGAGTTAAGTTGTTAAGTCTTGCAAAAACTTCTTTAACACCTATTCACCCCCCTCTAGGTGTTTATACTAGCATTATCACATACTCTGCCTCAGTGGTGGAATCGGCAGTTATGTTTTGTTTGGAACTTTTCCAACTAATTGCACCACCATTGAATGTAAAGACAAACCTAGACGTAGACTAATAATCGTTAGGATCCGATTGAAAATCGAAATTAGTATAAGCTACAGCTTTAAATTCTCCTTCTCCATCTATCAAGAATAGATCCTTAGTCCTTTGCAGGTACTTAAGAATATTCTTGATTGCTATCCAGTACTGTTCTCCTGGATCAGACTGATATCTGCTAGTAATACTTACAACATGTGCAATATCAGGTCTAGTACATAGCATAGCATACATTATGCTTCCAATAGCAGATGCATATGGTATCTTTGCCATCCGCTCTCTTTCTTTAGGAGTGTTGGGACACATTTTCTTAGAAAGACAGATCCCTTGCCTAAAAGGCAATAATCATCTTTTGGAGCATTGCATGTTAAACCGTGTTAACACTTTGTCTATGTACATAGACTGTGAGAGGTCAATCAATCATCTTGATTTATCTCTATAGATCCTGATACCTAAAATATAGGTTGCCTCTCCTAAATCTTTCATGGAGAATTTTTGTGAGAAGAATAATTTTATCGATGATATCATTGGTACATCATTTCCAATCAAAAGTATATCATCGACATACAAAACTAAAAATGCAATTGCACTCCTACTAATCTTCTTGTATACACAAGGTTCATCCGGATTGTTGATGAAGCCAAACGATTTGCTACCTTATCAAAATGGATATTCCAACTTCTAGAGACTTGCTTGAGTCTATAAATGGATCTCTTAAGCTTACACACCTTCAGTTTTTTACTATTGGATTCAAAACCCCGCGGTTGTTCCATATAGATGTCATCTTCAAGAAAACCATTTAGAAAAGCCATTTTGACATCTATCTGGAATATCTCATAATCAAGGTGTGTAGCTATAGCCAACATAATCCGAATGGATTTTAGCATGGCCACAGGTGAGAAAATTTCATCATAATCAATTCCTTCTTTCTGACGATATCCTTTCGCTACCAGCCATGTTTTGTAAGTTCTAATTTGACCTTCAGCATTCATCTTCCTCTTGAAGATCTATTTACACCCAATTGGTATAATACCATAAGGCAAGTCAATTAAGGTCCAAACTTCATTGGAATACATTGAATCCATTTCAGATTTCATGGCTTCTAGCCATTTACCAGAATCGATGTCTGACATAACCTCCACATAGGTTTTAGGATCACTAGGTTGATTACTATCATTCATAATGAATAATGGTTCAATATGATCAACCGAGTGTCTATAACGAGCAAGTGGGCGAGATGTTCTCGCACTTCTCTTAAGAGGTTGTGTATCAGAAGCTCCCACTGAATTAGAGATTGGTGTTTGAACTCGGTTGTTTGGTACTTTATTATTTTCTTCTTGTAAGACTATTTTCCGCCCAGCACCACTTTCCTTGACAAACTGATTCTCCAGAAAAGAAGCGTGCTTACTCACCAAAATTCTTTGGTCTAAATGAAAATATAAATAATATCCAAGAGTTTCCTTTGGAATCCAATGAAGCGACCTTGTTCAGATCTTACCTCCAATTTTTCCATTTTCAGCTTTTTTACGAAAGCTAGACAACCCCAAATCTTAATATGATTAAGACTAGGTTTCCTACTATACCATATCTCATAGAGTGTAGTTCAAACAGATTTGGACGGCACTCTGTTCAGTATATATACAGCTATCTCAAGGGCATATCCCCAAAGGAATATTGGCAAATTGATGTAACTCATCATAGATTGCACCATATTTAATAAAATACGATTTCTTCGTTCAAATACACCATTATGTTTTGGAGTTCCAAGAGGTGTCCATTGTGATAAAATGCCATTCTCTTTAAGATAATCCAGGAATTCAGTACTAAGGTATTCACCTCCTCAATCTGATCGAAGAGCCTTAACACATTTTCCTGTTTGTTTTTCAACTTCGGCCTTGAATTCTTTGAACTTTTCAAAGGATTCAGATTTATACTTCATGACGTATAAATAACCATACCATGACTGATCATCGATGAAGGTAATGAAGTAATTATAACCACCTCTAGTAGTTTCATTAATTGGTCCACATATATCTATATGTATTAATCATAATATGTCAGCAGCTTGCGCACTTTGTCCCACAAAAGGCGCTTTGGTCATTTTTCCTAAAAGACATGCCTCACAAGTCGAGTATGACTCAAAATTTGATGGATCAATATACCCATCATTACTCAACTTGTTAATTCTGTCTTCTCCAATATGACCTAATCGGAGATGCCAAACATACTTTTTATTTGGACTATCTCTAGGGCGTTTATTAGTTATGACATTTATATCAATTCCATTTTGCTTATTGACATCGGTAATCGCATTACCTGACATTGTAATGGTATAAAGATTATTTGTTAGTAAGCTAGAACCAAAACATCTTCTATTATGATAAATAAAACATACATCATCAGCGAAAGAAAATTTGTAATTCTCTTTACCGAAACGAGGTATAGAGATGATGTTCCTAATAGCATTCTTATAATGCAAACAGTTCTTTAAAACCAATACATGTCCAGAAGGCAAACATAAACGAAAAGTTCCTATAGCTAATACAGCAACTCTTGCTCCACTGGCAAATGTCAGGACAATTTCATTTCGCCTCAGCATCCTACTTGTTTCCAGATTCTGCAAAGACATACAAATATGTGAAGTTGCAGCAAAATCTAGAACCCATGAGCTGGATTCAATACTAACCATAAGATTAGTTTCAATAAGCATAGACACCATACCTTCATAAGGTTGATCCTTGGGCTTGACCTTCAAGCTCACAAGGTACTTTCTACATTTCCTCCTCCAGTGCCCTCTGACACCACAGTAATGACATTTCCCTTTATCAATCTTGGGTTTTGATTGCACAACAGGTTAGGCAAGCCTCTTCCATTTCTTTTCCTTTAAAACAGTCTTTAACCCTTGAAGAAGAAGCCTTAGCCATAGCCATTACATTTGGTCTTAATGTGCATTTCCTTCTCATAAACTACCAGCATGCTATGTAATTCAGCAAGAGTTATCTCCATCTTATGTATGTGGAAGTTTTGGACAAAACCAAAGAAGGAATCAGGTAAAGATTGGAAGATCAAATCCACAGCTAACTCGTTGTCCATAACGAGATTCAGCCTGGCCAATTCTTCAATGTGTCAGATCATTTTCAAAGCATGTTCAGCTATCCTCATACGGTACAATGCCTTAGATATCTTATATCTAGAGGTTCGACCATTCTCATCAAAGTATTCCTTTAAGTGAAAAATGATCGACCTAGCATCTTCCATAGATTCATACTTCTTCTATAATTCATTATTCATCGAAGCAAAGCATATATGGCCTAACTTTTAAGTCATCATCACGCCACTTATCATAGGTAACACGCTCCTCTTGGGTCGCACCCTCAGAAAAGGAGGTTGGTATCTTTTCATCAAGCACATACCCAATTTTTTCTAAATTGAGAACAATTCTCAAATTCTTCACCCAGTTAGTGAAATTGGGTCCAGTCAAATAATTCTTGTCAAGTATAGAAGCGAGTGGGTTTGTGGTCACCATTTTCAGAATAATAATATATCTGTTGTAGAAAATAAATTGTTAGCCGTTGTACTTTTCATAATTACTATTTCAATTTGGTCTTTAAATGAAATAGATCCTCCCACTAAATTTATATTTGAATCCCATACTCCTTAAGATGGGAAGTGGTAATCTTTGTTGGGTAAAGATTACTAGTGGGGATTGGAGTCTCACTAGCCCAAAGACCACCTCACCCAATAGTTATTGGTGTCTTATGAACTTAGTGAGTGAACTAGCTTGTTCAACGCATCATATGCGAGTCCCAATCATAACTTCGGCCTCTAGACCATGGAAGCCTCACCTAGCAGTTATTGGCATCATGATCATAGTTAAGTCTAGCCCATCGTCTCATGTAAGTATTGAAAGCACAAACAATTCCCTCACCTAACAGTTATTAGAAATCATTTGGCTACAACCCCATAGCATCACATGCATAATGGAGTGGTTCAATATTATGAATCGTAATTAACCCCTATGTATCCATAGCTGGTCAATTAACCACTATAATATTAGATCAAACCACGACAATGAAAGGCCATGAGTCTGAAACCCGTTTTGACTTAATATTATAAATAAGGAGATTTTGGTCGTTATTAATGGTCTCACTTTGCACATTATCCAGTTTAACATGCATGATAACAAAAACACAATAAATAAATTGATATCACATAAACATCTATCCTACGTGGTGATCATGGAATTATGGTTCAATGGGTCTCGAGCTAAAGAGACCCACTTAACCATTTTAATGTTTTAATAATATGGACTTGCTCTTCACTTCTTCTTCAATCTTTGAACTCTTCAAAGATCGGGCCCATAGAGCTCACCGGCTTAATGGCTTCTCCTCTCTTGTAGCATTTACATCAACAATTGAAATACTAAACTACACTAAAATTACATTTCATAAAATAAATATAAAAGGAAGGACGCAGCCTCCATTTAATAATTACAACCCCAAAAATGAATACTTGTAATCATCATACATTCATCCATACAACAATCACAACAATTAGGGATTTTTCCATGATCACCACCCTTCCTTACGAGCCATAAATTCAAAATTTAAAGCTCCGGAAGACATAGATAAAATTCTGCATTTAATTGAATTTAAAGTCGAACAACTCGAACCATGTCAAGAAATCAATATCGATGAAACAAATTTCACGAGCATGATTCCGAACGGAAGTTGCGTTGTCAACTTTAAATTCACAATCACGAATCATTTGCAGAATATAAACATAAAATATAACAAGTTACGGATTTTTGATTCAAAATTGATTTAGTTCTAATTTTTGCTTTAGTTGATTAATTTTATCACATAAATTAATCAACTTCTATAGGCCACATAAGAGCAAGAGAACCAATTCTTTTAACAAAATAAGTTAGCTACTAGAACGCAAAAATATATTTGAACTATAAATCATTTAAACGCATGAAAAATGCCTAAGGTTGGCTCTGATACCACTGTTAGGGTTTCATGAATCATGTATAGGTAAAATTAACAAAAAGAACGCAGCGGAAACAAAGATATATTTTATACATGATTCTCCTAAGGCGTTGTTCATGCGTTTTAATCAAAAATCTGAATATAAAAAGGGAGTTAAACGAATTATCTTTCGAAGCGCACTTTATACGAATTGGTTCAAATGTTCTACAGTTCAAGCCCCACAAACGTCGGACCTCTAGTTCAAACACACCAACAACGGACGTCTAATAGAAGAGAAAACTTTCGGATATTCACCACTACGATTGTGTTAGCAATCTCGTGGAGATGATCCGCCGCATCCTTGATGTATTATAGTCACGGCCCGAACGAAACAACACTCTTCTTTATCGCGTCTCTCAAAAACACAAGAACACACACACTTTTCTCTCTTTTCAGCAACTAGCAGAACTTCATGCTTTTGACGATGAAAGGACCGATACAGAACAAGAAGAAAACCACCACGCATTTTTCCACTTGAGCATAATGGGGCTTTTCTTCTTCACAAATCAGCAACGGTTGCTAAACCGTTGCTAATCGTGCACAATCATGCATGATTGCTTTGTGCATGAATTCCTTGATGTATTATAGTCATGGCCCGAATGAAAGAACACTCTTCTTTCTCGCGTCTCTCAAAAACACAAGAGCACACACACACTTTTCTCTCTTTTTAGCAACTAGCAGAACTTCATGTTTTTGACGAATAAAGGACCGATACGGAACAAGAAGAAAACCACCATGCATTTTTCTACTTGAGCAGAATGGGGCTTTTCTTCTTCACAAATCAGCAACGGTTGCTAAACCGTTGCTGATCGTGCACAATCATGCATGATTGCTTCGTGCATGAATTCCTGCACGAAGCAAACGTGCAAACGTGCATGATGGTTTGCTACCATCATGCACGGTTGCTTCGTGCATGCGCACGATTATTCGTGCCAAATGGTAAGCAAGAACTGCTGACCATTTCAACTTTAATTAATTAATTAATTAATTAAATGAATAAATAAATAATTAATTAAAGGAATGAATAAATAATTAATTAATTCCTTTAAAATAAAAAGAACATAATCTTTATATGTACAATTGGAATACATTAGCATATATATTCACTTTGGACATGCGTGTGCATTATATGCAAGTAGGGCTTGTGACTTTAATACAAGTTAAATTAAATCTCATTTAATTTAATTTCAAATCGATTCAATTCGAATGCAGTAATTGCAAATACATTTGCAACAATATTTCTCTCATGTTCCACGTTATCTTAATTGTTTATGGTGTGTGACATCCCTAGATTCATCATTAAGTTGGTAGTAAGACTTGTACTAACACATTAGTACTTCCAAAAGAATTAATTGTCCCGATTAATCTTTGAATCCTACAAGCCATGATTGACATCTAGCAATATGTTATGGCTACCCAGATAGTGTGAATATTTTAAGAACATAATGAACCCGTCAGCTTTTGCTACAGTGTAATTCAATCCCTCTTTCTTACTATGTCTCGATCAAACAAAGACCATAGAATATTTGTCAAGACATTAATTCAATCATATGCACAAATTTAATTGACATGCATTTTATTCGAGACAAAAACAATTTTATTCTCGGTTACAACCCCGGTCGAGGATTTCAATGCAGTATCATAATTAGATCGCATAGGACATCATTATTATACCTTGCATGTAACAAGGAGACAGATTCCATATTGCGCACATGTGCAATTTCGTATATCAACAAACTATGACCATCAGGTATAAAGACGGATCAACGACCCGGCATTACTTGCACCTGTGAACCATAGTTGTTCAACACACAAGTTAACACCGTGTCTCAGGTCTAAGGATTATTTACACAAGACCAAAGCATGAACAATTAGACATTGACCACGCTTAAAGCTTCCATGTCGCTAATCGTTCCATTTGCATCACGTTCAGTGAACTTGTCTAATACAAACACTCGTGCTCTTAACTCAGGCATCACAATACCCAATGATTTGTGGCTCATCATTCCCTTAAGTATCCAATACTTAATGGGAATTTATGAACACACCGGTCTCAACAGGATTATTAATATCCACTCAATAATCCATCGATCGAAAACGATTTAAAGATTCAGCCTAACTATGAACCTGTCACATATATTTTTGACGTCTCAAAAATGGGTTTAGTTGCAACTGATCTTATGGAATCATTCATAAATATAAAATAATTGGACAAATGAATGAATACGTCATTGCCATTAAATAAGTAATAATAATGAAAGTACGACTGAAATCCATAATATGTAACTATTACATAGTTAGGGCATACATCCAACAATGACACCTTTGGTTAGCCCTGTCACTAGTGAAGTTTAGGTTGCCCTAGCACTAAAGGTTTTTGAGAGGGTCGGTTGGAAGTTGCCAGTGTAAGGACTTATAAATCATTTAACTTCCTAGGGACAATAGTGGTTAAATAAATAAGTGGTTTTTGGCAACTTTTGTTGTGAGTTTTTACTATCCCTATGTTTGTTTGTTGGCCGGGGTTTATTTAGTTCGCTTTCGCATGTGCTTAATTGAAAGAAAAAAAAAAAAAAGAACGCTCCGGCGACGCATCCTGAGACGTCATATTTTTAATCGACCATTGAGGGATGTGCGCATACCCGGGGTTCGGGGCGTGACACAATCTGCATTCACGTCATAAACAATCACAAGAAAGAATCTTTCCAAACCAAAAGCACCAACAATTCTTGACTTGATTCAATGATAACTACTTAAAAAAGATGAGCATAGCTACAGAGTGAATCACAAGTTACTAGGAATCACAGTTCTTGGCTAGTTCATGAATACTACTTAAACCAAAAAGCTGTCAGCTACGTTGGACAGTTCAATAGGCTGATGATCTCCTCGTCATGATCATTCTTCACGAGGCTCTCGGTCCGGCGTGTGATGTTCTTATTCCTTCCTTCTTCCGCTGAATGGAAAAAGACTAGATCAAATATACTGTGCCTTGATAGAGGTGATTAATAAGATAGGAAAAGAAATTATTCAAATAATCGTGAGAGAAAATAAGGTAAAGAAAATGGAGGCATCAAGTTATGATATTGTCTGGATGCTAACGAGAGAAACGAATATAAAACAATGTAATATGACTTAGATGTCTTTTAAGATTTGGAGAAAAGAAGAGAGAATTGTTAAATAATGTTATGGTGTGTCCATGAGAGCGTGGGAAAGGGAGCAAGTTCTTCTTGAACTCCACTTTCGTATTATTGCTGGTTCTTCACATCTATTGAGGATACTGTACCTTAAACACGAGTGAAAAGGAATTTTTTACGTTGCCACTGAATTTTTTTTCTGTCATGCCGGAAATTTAAAACACTAATGAAATTGACATGTCAATTAGTTAACTTTTCCTATCAATCATTGTCTTTTAACCGTTAATAATTGATGATGTACGTTAAAGTACCACAGAAGGACTCGACTTGCAATGGTTGGCTTGCTCGGGTGGGGAAAAAAAAGAGAGAGACCATAAAGATAAGAAGAAGACAATTTGTGAGAGTGAGATATCCTTTTCTTCCTAGCTCCTCATGCCATGTGTTCCCGCTATTATCATCGTTTTCATTTTCATTTCTTTCAACCCCTTGTTAATGTTATCATTCTTCTTCTCACTATTCTCAATCCAAAGGACCAAGTCCTTGACGCCCAAATTGTCCCATTCGTGAGCTTGCTCAAATTAAAGAGGACCCAGATTATTCTTATAACTGATCGTGCCTAAATAAAAATATTTTAGCCTACTAAAAATATGGAAATTCCAGAAAAGAGAAAACGTGAAGTATCTATAATTTATTCCCCAACCGCGTTTCAAGTAAACATTAATTGAATTTGGATTACCAGACAGTTCTCCCCAGTACGAAGTCTTGTGCTCTTCCCTTGCTCTTCATCTTCTTTTTCTCCCCTGCATGAGAGAAAGACAGATGAAAATTCTTAGCGATATGCTAAAACATTATCGATTGCCAAGGCATTCTGAAACATGCTACTTACTCAGTAATTTGTTGATTAACTCTAGGGAAACCTACACGGTACTCCACCTACTGCAGTCGGAAGGTTTGAATTAATTAGGGCGTGGAAAACGATTGAACAGTATGCATGGCCCCGAACCATGATGTAACAATCTAGACGTAATCATTGAATTATTCGATAAATTTATGTAAAAAATGGTGTGTGATATATTTAAGCCTAAAGAAAGCTTCATACTAACGTATTGTTAGATGATAATAATTGTGATATAAATTTAAGAATTTGGGAACAATTTAAACAAATGAACTAGCGATCATAAAGTTGTAAGGTAAAACAAAACTACTGTTTTGTTAAGCCTAAAGACAGCTTCATCGGTACTTTATATAATTCATAAATACATGTAAGGTAAAACAAAATTACTGTTTTAACATGAAGGAGTCACAAATGAGTAGAGAAGCAAGGAACAGAGAGAAGGGACAGAGATGAGTAATGAATAGGTACTATTATGGTGGGAGAAAGAATAGCTCTCACAGTGCCAACCACACAAACCCACAAAAATAGAGTAGAAAATCTCTGGAATTGATTAATTTGCATTGATAAAGATTTGATACAGAATGTCATGATCACTGATCAGCTAATTAAAAACTTCATCAAGAAGATTTGTTATACGATTTCATATCATAGTGGAAATTCCCTGGTTGGCCCTTAAAAATAATTATTAATCCTTTTAAAATAAATTACGGAGGTAATTTATCTATTGGTGCATTTAACCTGAATCCCTCACATCAATTTCTGATAAGAAGTGGAGCATACTCACCCTAGGAAAAATATCTCCCCAAATCCGACTTGGAAAGCTCATGATCAATCTTTTCAGAACCGTCGTATATATAGAATGCTTGAGGTACTGTCTTCAAATGGAAACATTTGCTGATCGCTAATCGAGAAACATGAGGCATGGCTCCCTTAGCGATCTTCCACTCCTCCAAATTCGGCAGATTATCAAGAAATAAATGCCTGAGTTGAGGAAAGCCTCCTGCAGAACAAACCATTATATTTCCCACAAAAGTAGAAGGCCCCAGCATGAGAACAACTAATTGATCCAGTTTCTCCAATGTTGGCATCGGATCTTCTTCGAGTTTAGAGAAAAATAAAACCAGTTTCGTCAGTTGCTGGGGAAGATTATTTTGTTCTGGTAACTTCTCTATTTTTCCACCTATGGACAATTTACAGGAATATGGATAGCTTGAGATTTTACTCAACTCATCTTCAGTAAATGAAGGGCTTGAAAATCTAAAAGATGAGGATCGAAGATGATTTTTCAAAGGGGACTTAACAAGTTGTGGAATTATCTTGAACTCGTCAGAACCAGACTGTTTGCAGATAGTCAGCTTTCGAAGATTGGTCTGTTTGCCTATATCATTCACATCACATTCCTTTGGACAAAAATTTTTCAATGTTTGCAGATGCTTTAGAGAGTCCAACCGCAACTTCTTAGAGCCATAGACCACAAAACGGATGGGAAGATGGAGATGCCTCAACCTTTTCATCTTCCACAACACATTTGGCACCTCCACCAAAATTGACTCATCTAAATGCAGGTGTAGGTCCAAGAATTCCATCCATACAAGGTTTCCCACAGATTGTGGCAAGCCCTTAATCACACTTCCTGCTAAACTTAAGTATCTTAAATGGACTAGGTCTCCTATTGATTCAGGTAAATATCCTCTCATCCAAGAAAGATTCTCCAACTTCAGAACTCTGAGCAACTTACATTTGATGAAAATAGGTTGAAATTCCTCGCATGTCCTTCTGACGGATCTCCCAGAATGGAAGAACATAAGAGTTCGAAGTTTGAGGTTATTACTTTCTAATTTATTAAAATTAGGAATCGCGTTGCCTTCAGCACTCTTGCGCATATGGAGAGATAGCCTTCGTGTTGCACAAGTTAACTCGACTTCATCGTCCTGCTGATCGTTATGAATACTTAGAAAACTCTCTTGTGTAGCCTTGGAGATGCATATGTCTCGCATTGGATCACGGAGGCAGCAAGTTTTGATCTTTCCACTCAAGGTGAATCCCAATTCAACCAGCCCCCTGTTAACAAACTCCATTAAATATTGAAGTGCTGTATCTTCCGCGGTAACTTCTTTCTTTTTCACAAACACAAAGCCTTCAGCAATCCACATGAGAAGAACTTTTACTAAAGGGATTTCTTCGTTGGTTGGAAAGCTACACAAATAGAGGAAGCATTGCTTGAGATGCCATGGCAGATCATTGTAGCTTAAGGCCAACACTTCTGATATCTTATCGCTAAGATTTGAATTAATGTTTCCATCAAATGTCTCATCATTTTTTACCAGAAGTCCAGCAAGCCCGATGATAGCCAAGGGTAAACCTCCGCACTTCTGAAGTTGTTCACCTACTAAATTCTTCTTGTTTTCAGTGATTTCTGCACAATATCAGGCAACAAATTGCAACTCAGCAGTCATAGGAAGATGCAAAATCATAAAGGCAAAATCAAGTATGAATATCTGCTTTTCAATATATTAATAAGATGCTACAGTTCTTTATAGTATGTGGTTTGTTTATGCTTTTTGTAAGGGGAAAGACCATACAGACCCCCACATATCTCCTAAATATGCTTGCACCTTCATTTGGCAAATCAAGGACCCTAAATTAACAAATGGAATGTAGTTTCTTTGTTTTTTGTGGCTTGAATTAAGTGGCTCGAGCAAACATGTAGCAACAATAACCCTCCTGGATGAAGAATAAGGTTAGGAGCAGGAATAACTGCTAGTAATCTTCCATGACTTGATTGTGCTAATAATCTGTATCGCAGTGCAAATTCTAGTGAAATCCTTTATGTTGTTGATCCATTTTGTCGCATAATGACTCATGATTTTCCTAATAATCCCAACTCTTATTACTGGACCAAGCTTTCACAAATACAAAAGAGGTCGACCTGAGATGAAGCCTATGGAAGAAGGAACAGAGCCAAGCTCCACATTGTTTCATGAATTCCTACCAAAATATCTTCTTGTGTTGGCCATATAAAAGCCTCTTCGAAATTTTCCCTCATCAAAGAAAAGAAGGGACAAAGTTTTGGATGTTTGTTACAATCACTAGCTATCAAAAAAACAAAAGGGGCATCTCATTTCGCAACCTAATACTACATAAATTGTTCATTCGAACTCCTTAGTAACGATGGTCATAAATAGTTAAAACCTTCCAAAAGGCCAAACTAAGCAATGAAGTACCTCATATTTGCCCCTACGTCCTTTACTATTATAACCTCTAGAAGCAATATAATCTCTTGAAGGTACTTAAATATTAGGAAAATAATCTTAGAGAAGTCTTACCTTCCACTTTAGGAGATGCCTTCATCTTCAGCAGCTTCCAACTCTCCTCATCCGATAAGCGCCGAGGTTGATGAAAAAAACCTAGATAACCTATATGCTCCGCTATAATTTTATGGTGGGTTGTTATCAATAGCTTGCTTCCTGTGTCATTGATCGGGAATGCAGGACGAAGACTGTCCCATGCCTCTGTGGTCGATATATCGTCAAGAACCACAATACATTTCTTCTGTTTTTGGGTGTAGTATATAACACTGAGCAATTCTTCTCTTCTCATCTTCGTAACCTCCTCTCTTTTATTGGGGATCAACTGAATACAAATTTGCTCCAAGATATCTTTAACTTGGTACTCTCGAGATACGCAGGCCCAAGCAAAACTATCAAAATGTTTTCTCACATCGTCATGAGAGAAGACTTTCTTAGCGAGCGCAGTCTTACCCAAACCATCCATTCCCCATATAGAAATAACTTTGAGCTGTTTTGCATCCTTCAACAGCTCTTCCAGCAACTCCTTAATACTATCTTTCCTCCCAACAAAATTCTCCTCGTAATGGGCATAAGTACGTATCGGCATCAAAGTTTCCATAGATCTTATGCCACATTGCTCCATCCTCATTCTAAGATTGGAGATTCTGGATTTTAAGTTCTCAATACGTGTCCCCACCGCATGAACACGCAAGCACGAGCACTTTGACATGAAGTAAGCATACACTTTTACAATGTTTTCATCCTTCTTCGGAGTGATTCTGAGGATGTATTGCTCGATGATATCCTCAGCGTCATAGGCAACTTCTCGTAGTTCCGTGATCCATTCTCCAACGGCTTGGTCATGCTGTCGTCTCTTGTCCATCTTTTCCAGCAATCGCTGGATCTGCTCTAGCTCCTTTTGCAAGTCCTTGACCTTGCCCCCCACACCCCACAGGAACTTGGCCTCATCGATAAGAAGGTTTCCTATTGTCTCCAACACAAACAAAGCAGCAGACTCAGCCATTTGGATTGCACTACTTGACTATGACCAGCGGAGCTTATGATAGAGAATGTCTGGAGAATTCACTTCTGATGCGTTAACAAGCTCAGAACCTGTAGGCGTGCGAGTTGTGAAGAAAAGAGAAAAGGAATAAGTGCTTAGAAAGTTTCATATTGCGTTAATAATACATATTCTATGACCACCGATGCAAGAAAATCACCCCAAGAAGAAAAGAATGGAGAAATGAGGAAGTTCACAGGCATATATTCTCTCCCCAGTTAGAAGGAATGCTTTGTAGCTACGTTTACTCATGTTCCAAGACATTAACACTGACGTGCAAATAATTTTTCACTTATGATAGAATGAAAAATCTCAAGACCTGCACTGATTATACTATTAGTCACATTATCTTAAATAAAACGTGTCACGTGCGCATGCGAGTTATGTGAAAGAAGAAGTCCCGCGGTGGATGTTTAGAGCTAAAAGAAATGATAATTCCTACTTGGCCTGTAATACAAAGGCTTAAGTTTAAAGTAAATACGAGTCCAACTCTATTGTCGATGGACTTGAGTTATGGGCTCACTACTGGATCTCCCCGCTATGAAGATGTTGGATTTGGGTGGAGTTCCCCCCAAAAAATGCGATTAAACTTCCCAAGAGTAATGACAGCAGTCTAAGAAGGTTTAATGCTCTCTTGTTAAAGGGCGAGTCATGAGTATGCTTGAGGGATGGTGCTCGTTCATTATAATGCTTTCTTGGTAAGGGCTTCCTCGTGATGAGTCATCTTAAATTATAGTGATAAAATGGGAACAAAAGTTTGTCTTCGAGGATGGCCACTATTATTGTAATGATTTATGGTAATCATCGTTATTTTGTAACAACTTGGGAATCAAGTAGATGAATATGTTCTTCCAAGAGAGAAGATTCCGAAGATGATTCTTTCCTTCCATTTTTCTCTTGGATATTCTCAGCCACTCAGACATCAGAATGAAGCAAATCTTCAACTAGTATAGATCTACCTCTTCGCCAAACTTCTGTTTACATCATACTGAGGCTCATTTCGTCTCTATGCTTGCAAAATTTTCTTTCAAAGTATAGTAAGCTGGTAATTATGTTTATTGTTTTTCTCTTGGAGTTGCAACAAGCATAAACTTTGTTTCGTTATATTTACATTGTGCCTTTAACCTGAACACCACAAAGAAATGCCTACTCAAGTTGGGTCTATTATAGCCGGCCCTAGTTTCTCTCTCCTTTCTAGGAGTCTCCCCTCTTCCTCTCATCTTCACACAATATTCTTCTTCAACCTCTGTCGAGGGGAAGGTTTGAGCATATCTTCCCCCCCCCCCCCCCCCCCTCTTTCCCCTTTTCCCTTTTTCTTTGTTGTCTATTTTGATTCTCTGTTTCCTTTTCTTGCCTTTCTCTCGTTGGGAGGTTTTCTCTTCTGATTTAGTCTAGATCAGAAGCTTCTCTCTCCCATTTTTGGGAAGTTTCTATCCTGATCTAATCTAGATTTGGGGATCTTTGCACATATGATTTCGAGGTTTCTCTTCCTTTGAGTTTCGTTAGTGTACAAGTCCAATTTTGAAGGGGATTAGAGGAGTTTTGTGAAGATTTCGCTCTCACAAGCGTCAGATCTATGGTCACTCAACCTTGTTATTCTAAACTATGATCGTATTGAGGACGCCAAACCTAGGAGTGTATCACCAAAAGGTGAAGCCATAGTAACAATTGGAAATCTCGGTGTGTGTCCAATACTAAGGACAGATTCATTGATTGGCCATCAATTTTGGTTTAAAGAAATCACAAATCTACTCTTTGAGCATGTAACCCCTAACCTTGTTCTAAGGATTCTTCTTGTTTTATGGAACTCGTTTTGTTTTGAAGTTATGAAGGATTTGTCTTGATTTGCAGTTGGATTATATTGTATCTCTTGTATTTTCGTAGAAATAAATAAAATGATATCTAGACAAAAAAAAAAAAAGTTGGTTCCATTTGTGAACCTATGTTGATTATAGACTTCTTCGTAAGCAGTGCACCTAATTAAATATGTTGCATTCAAAGATGATTTGGAGGGAAGTATACTAAAAGTGCCAAAAGTTATGTACGGTACTCGCTTAAGTGCCATTTTTTTTTTAAATGATCTTTTCAGTACCAACTCCAATTTGATTGGCTGGAATTCCAATGTAGTATTTTTTATTTATTTCCGAAGCCGATGTGGGTCGCCAAAGGGTCCAGTCAGCATTAAAACAAATAAAACGATGTCATTTGGTGGATTTCCCTCAAATAAGAACCATAAATCCCCAAATCGAAAGAAAACCCCAAATTGAAAATCCTAACTGGCCAATTTAACCCCAAATTTCAATTTGCCCCCAAAATTACTAGCTCAATCTTGCAAATGGAGAGCTGGAGCTTCAACAGTGGCTCACATTCATTCTAACAAAGCAAATTAGATTATCACGCCCGAACTACCGAGTGCACGAGCATCCCTCAATGGTCAATTGATAGCGACATTCCAAGACACGTTACCGACCCATTCTTTTTATATTTCGATTGATTGCAAGCAAAAGCTATGGCATCCAAGAATTTCAACGAATCCTCAAATAGGTGACGGTCATGACCAATCGATAGAAGTATCATCGACCTATGGCATTGGTATCAATTACGGGCAGTGATCCATATTTGTTTATTTGTTTGATTGATATGATATGTTTAGCAATGGACCGATCAACTGTGCAACAAAAGAAAATCTTTGGACTTTGATCAACTAATATTTTTATTTTAGATTCGAAGGGATGGAATTCGGTCATGCGTGAGGAACATGCATGCTGAAGTTTAAGAATAAAATTTTGAGCAGTGGACTGCACGCAAGAATTTCGGCTATACATTTGTTCTTGAAGCAATTGAATTATGGGAATATAAATTGATTCATTTAGGAAACAAAGTGCTTCATAATTATGGGCTTATATTGTGACATCCTGATTTTTCAAATCTGATTTCAATTGAATAAATTGGGCCTTTCGTCGATGCGTCTATAGTGCTATTCTCTGAGCCGATCACTCAAGAGATAACTAGACTATCTGGGAAAATTATTAAGGGATTTTAACGCAAAAGACTTGAAAATTCGACCAGGAATCGACTGCTCGACTGTGTCCATCTGCTGAGATCATTACGACACTGTCGAAATCGATTAGAGACCGGAGATAGGTCGATTCAACTGAGATATGTGACCAGAGTGTGGGTGATTCCACCTGATTACAAAATACTCGTCGATCGGCACTAGACCGATTTTTCTATCGTTTTGGTACCCGGTGCTCATACTTGAAACCTCGAGATTTTCACGACAACTGAGAGTCGCTAATGTGTCGAAGATGTACTTTGTGACGCGAGATAAATCGATCACGGGTCAATTGCACAAAAAATTCCTAAAAGTAACCCAATAGACTGGTCACGCTAAAAGCGTGCCGGAGTGAAATTAACCGTGAATTTGAACCCGATTTCAGGAATTGAAAGTTCTATGGTGTCACGACCTATTTTAGGAACATCCACTCACTCTCCGAGAAATTTTGAGAGATTCCAGGATTTTTGCGGAAAATCGATAAGGACGTTGTGGAAAATCAACGGAAATTCAGATGGGCTAAATCGATGGAAATTGGGACTTCTAAACTGAGCTTGTGAGTGTCGGGGATTTATAGAAAATTGTTCGGGATTTTTTTCATCAAAATTGGATGTCGAACTTCAGAATTTGTTGAAGAAATTGAAGACTAAAATGTGAAATTCGAAATTATGCTTGGACGGAATTTTTTTTTGCATCATTTGGTTTAATTAGTGAAATTTAGGCAAGAAAGAATTATGGGACAAGTTGATTTACATGAGACCAAAAGTGGGAGACCAAGCATTTAATTAAAGGGATAGGATGATGGACATTGGGGCCCTTTTTGCCAAACTTCCTCTGCACGCCTAGACGTCCCCTCCTTCTTCGAACTTCTTCTTTTTCTCTTTTGTTTCTTGGTTGCCGCCTCTGCTTTGCTTCTCATTTTTGGAACCCAGCAAAGCCCATGCCAGCGTCTGTCTTCATTCACTGCCCAACATCCACCAAAATTCCTTCCATCTTTCCCCACTCACGCCGGTCAACAATCAAGTCTTCCTCAACTCTTTTGTTGACCGAAGTCTCTCGCGTGAAGCCATCTGTGCAGCGGCCGTTTGTGTGTCCATCTCCAAGCGTGGTCTTCTCCAATAGCTCGAGGACACCCCCCACGAAGAAGCAAAACCCACGAAGCCACCGAAGCAGGCCATCCCCTTCGGTCATCACGCCTACAGCCGTTGTTCTCAGTCCACGTCTCCACCGCCAGCTCCTTCTACCGCTCGGTCATCCGATTGCCTTCAAAGCTCGTGGATTTCGGCTTGCATGAAGACCAGCAAACCCGTGGCCGCGTCTCCCCCAGCTCGAGTTCAGCAGCCAACGCCAGCAGCTGCTTCGTCCGTTTCTCCTCTTGCGCGTGCGTCTCGGCCCAGCAATCCACTCGGTCACTCAGCCGAAGAAGCCCAGCTCGTCGAAGCTGCTGCTTCTCTTTCTTTGTTGCTCCTTGGATTCAGCCCACGCAAGTTTTTAGAAGCCCCCTCAGTTCAGCCCATCTGCAGAGACATTTCAGTCCAGCCTTTGAAGCCCATGGATCCAGCGAATTCTTCAGCCCAGTGATTTTAAGCCCATCTCCAGCAGATTTTGAAGCCCAAGCTCAGGCCCAATTCCATTGCAAGCTTAAGGCCCACTTGAATTCAAGCCCAACTCAGCCTTTCCAAGCCTGCGTTAATTGAAGCCCACAAAGCAACTCAAGCCCAATCCAATTTCAAAAGCAAATCTCAGATTTGGGCTAAGATTTGTTGGGCTAATTTTAGGCCCGTTACAAGTTTCTTCAACGCCGCTACAATTTAAGTTTTGGCCGCCGTCACGCCGTCGTCGCGGTGAACTGGTTTCCGCAATTAACCGGTGAGTTTATACTCTAAACTCTGCTTAGTAGGTTAATGACGTTTAAGGGGTGTTTAAATTTATTTCATTAGGAATTAGGTGATTAATTAGATTAAATTAGAAATATAATTATTTAATTGAGCATGTTAGGTGGTTAGCATGGTTTAGCTAAGGCCTAAATAAATTGTACTATTTATCTAGAAGGGTTCTGAAATTTTCCGGGTCCGTATTGGTTATTAATTTAATGGTTCTAGCCTAGGTTAGTATTTTTAGAATTTAAATTGATTTCTTTAATTAATTTCAATAATTATTTAATTATTAATTATTTTTCTGGAAATTTCATGTGAATTTCTAATACGAAGAAAAAGGTCGCTCACCATTTTAATTGAAGCATTTGAGTGCAATGCACGGTGTCCTGGGCCATATTTGAGTGATCGTGTGATGGTTAAGAGAAATCGTCCTGGGCTATTGAGCTGGACGTTATCCTATTTGGGATACCCCCTGGACAACGGGAAGCCGGTCGCAGTTGATTCTGGACCCTATGCTCCTTTAGGAAAGCTGTTTGATAAAGAGACGTGCCATGCTCAATGGGGTGAGACGATGCCTGGCAATGCCGGAAGACCGCCGAACAGAGAGTAGAACTTATTTGTTGCTCATGTTTTCATGCTGTTTGGGATATAAATTGTACTGACTTGCAGGGTGGATCTGAGACGAGGTAAGTCTCCTTGATTGTGTGATTGTGTGATTAGGATACTTATGGGCGTATTTCCCTCCTAATTGGAGTTTAGAGCTTAGACTCGCTGAGATGACATCTCACCCTGTTGTGGGACAACATTTTCAGGGTCGTCGAGTGGAGGACCTGGACCTGAGAGGAGGTGATCGGAAGCATAGGTCAGTTAGGACCGCTTCTTTTTGGAAGGCTAGTCTTTTGTAGTTTTTTGGCCATAGACCTGTGTACATGACTCAGTGTATATATAAAAGCATGTTTGTTTGTGAATCTATTCTCCTGCTTTTCTATCTCGAGATGATTACTGTCAGGAGATTTCTTTTTGCTTCCGCATGTGCAATAAAATAGAAGGGGTCGGTGACTCTTCCTGGGAAGTCGCAAATTTATTATCGACTAGATAGGAATGGGCACGCGCTTGGGGTTTGGGGCGTGACATATATTTTAAAGATCATGGGACTTTGAGTTTGGACTTTTGGCCTCAAATATTTCGAGCCCAAGCAGGCCCAAGGAGCCTCCAAAGCTGTCAACTGAAAAAGGGGGGGGGGGGGAGGAGAGAACCGGACAAGGGAAAATGCCTCTCACCACTTGTCCATGGTTGCCTCAACCTTCTTCCACTTGTCCCTTCCTTGAAGCCATCTGTCATCTTCATGCAAAAATTAGCAAAATAATTAAACAAAGAAAGCAAAAGCTTTTGGTTTGAGCAAGGGAGAGTGAGGCCGAGAAAGTGAGCGGGCGAGCAAGTGAGAGAGAGCGGGTGTGCAGTGAGCGGTCCGAGCGTGTGAGGGCAGAGAAGGAAGGCCACCCTCCGCCCGTGCCGTGTCCGAGCTGCCGCCACCGATCCCTGTCGTCGATTGAGCCAAGCCGAGATCCCCGAGCCCCTGTTTTTGCTTGTAACCGAGTAGAAGAGCTTGAGGCAAGTGAAGGTTCATTGATCTATGTTTTGCATGCTGTAATTATCTAGTGAAGTGCCGGTAGATGTGAGAAAATGCAGAATTTGGAGCTGCATGTTGATTTTAGATGAAAGAGATGAAGCTGAACTAAGAAACTGAGTAAAAACAGAGTATGTTCTATGGATTTCGGTTTTTGGGTTGAAATAAGAACTTAAGGGTCTAACTATAGTGGATTTTTGAAGTGAAGTTGTTGTAATGTAGTGCAATAGACTTGTAAACACTTGGCTGTGGACGTTGGATGCTGTGTTTCAATGAGTAGAAGTAGTTCTCTTTGGGTTAGTAAACTGTTTTCCCAAAAACAGCATGACCTTCGGTGATTCCATGAATTTTCTGTAATTATCTAGCCAGAATTAGACTTCAAACCCTTAATAAAAATTGTACGGAATATCTTTAGGAATAACATATCAAAAATTTAGAACAAATGAACAAGTTTTGATCGATGAAACGATTTTTCTATGGAAATGCTAAATCTGGAAGTCATTAAAGAACATTAGCAAGGAATACAGCAATTACTGCTCGTGATACATAAGGAATTTGACTTGGTGTTCTGCATGAAAATTTTTCCTTTAGATCTTATTGATAACATACCAAAATTTCATAATTTTCTGAGTTAATTTAGGGATTATTCCAAAATTCTTACTAAAACTGTGCATTGTGATGTTTGAGCTGTTTTGTTCCGAATTTGCTCAATTTGTCTCAAAGGTGAATGCATCTTGAATTGCTATTTGACATGATAATATTGACATTGGCATATTATGCAATATTGAGATTTGATGAAGGATTCTTGGGATATATTGTCATTGCATTTGAAAGTGGTTTTGGAAATTAAGATGTTAATTGTTGCCGTTGGACCCTCGAGTCAACGATGCCCCGGGAGTCGGGATGCCCAAAGGATCAAATGATTCGATGCCTTGTGGATGCTTGGTGGCCCTAAGTGGCTGAATGCCGGAGGTTTTTCCTCAGGAGGTTCGGGATGCCCAGTTGTATGCTAGTCGGTACGTAAATCCGGAGGGCCAGGATAACCATTTTCATGGTGAGTCTCAGAGGTATTTCTTATGATGCCAGGTGGGGTATGAGATGCCTGGAGGTGTGGTACGCTCCGGATGCCCCGTGGCCCTAACTGGCTGAATGCCGGAGGCTTTCGCGATGCCAGGGTGGATGTGAAATCCCAGGAGGATGCAAACATTGGTCCTCTGGGGGGATAAAACCGTTTGAATGATTAAATCTGATGATTATATTAAGTGTGAGTGTGGTCTAGTTGTGGGATTAAATTGTATGGCATGGAATGGGACGTGTCATTACAGTTTGGCCCTATGATCGGGACTTGGATAACTAGACATGATGCATCTTGATTCTTTTGAAATTATATATTTGCCATTGCATTAAAGAATTTCACGAATTTGATGCATATTTATTCTTGTGATTACCTATTTTTGTCTATCTCGCATGAATCTAGATTCATATAGTAATGTTTGATATAGTTTGATGAATCTTTTATTGCTGAGTGGCTGTACTCACCCCATGTGGGGACTAACATTTCAGATTAAAATATGCATTTGTTGCCGGTCACTCGTGGTACTTTTTTACGGTGTCCCAGTCGACGTTGAGTGCATGTGTTCAAAGCACACTCATGTCGAGATTCGAGGATTGGTTTTCATCCAAGTTCGAGTTCTAGTCATATATGACGTTGGTTTACCTGATGGCCTTGTGGTTCAGGAGTTTCTATCGGTGCACGTTCGTTGTAATAGGATCATGCTAGGGATGTTGCTGCCGCCAGCCGATGGACCGGGCTAGGTGTGATCGTGTGTGACGGGTGGCAGATGAAGCTTTTTGGACTGTTGGCATTGTCTGATAGACTTTTGTATAGAGCTGAATGGAAAGGAAAGCCAGAGGGAGGTCGGGTTATCTTTTGTTATGAAGCCAGGTATAGAAATCCACGGCAAATTTTGATGTACCAACCGATATTATCTATCAAACCTATGTAAATAAAAGTGTCCGACTTATTTTATAAAACTGTCTAGTGGGTGTGCATCATTTTAAAATTTTTGGGATAGGGAGATGTGATATCGCTTCCGCTATACTTTCATACGTTGCATAGGGACCGTTTGAAAATTATAAACCCCCAAGATGGATAAACCGTCAGGTCAACCAAAAGAAAGGTGAGCGAACTGTGGCGACCTAACGGATCGGGGGCCGTCAAAGGGGTGCCACAAAAGCATTTACTATAGACCTAGTTAGTCAACACAACAGGGATAGTATAAACACAACATCACACATTTCTAAAAGCACAAGCTTTACTATTTACAATTAATCCTAGGAAGTTTAACAATTACAAGCCTTCTCACGGCCACTTCCAACCTACCAACTCAAAAATCTTCAGGGGTTAGGGTTAACCTAAACTTCACTAATGGCAAGGCCAGCTAAAAAGTGTTGCATCTCGCGCCCACCACAACTGCACATGGCATTCTCCACACTATGGCCTTGAAAAAGAATAAATAATGATGGGTAAGATAAAATCTCAGCAAGTTAACAACTTAAGCCTCAATTAGAATGCTAATTCATCTCAGAGATAGCCTAAACATGCAACATTATATACCCTTACCCCTCAAGCCATGGCCAACATAAAAGTTAACAGTCTTTCGGCATGACTAAACATCGTCTTGTCCCATTAGACACGGCATCATCCCACACTTATACACATCAATACTGCATTCATTAGGAGCAAGAGTTATTGTCACGCCTTGACCCACTCCAGGCTCGCAACACCTTATGCTCGTCATTGCGACGTCCCAGGAGGCGTTGCCGACCTATTCGCTTTATCGATAACATAGGCAAGCAAAAGTATAAACAAATCACCCAACCAACAAACAAGATAGTTCAAACCACACTTATATCTATACAAGCCTCAGAAAGTCTATACAAGCCATATATACATTGCTTAAACACACAAGCTTAACCTAACTTGCTTCGCCACATGCGATCAACCCAAAAGCATAGCCACAACCTTCACCGAAAAAGGTCTCAGGGTAAACCTACCAACTCTAGTACTATGAGGGCAGCTCTAAAAAGTGATACTAACCCCACTACCACCTAACTCACTAAGGGCTCCATAAACCAGGGTTCAGGTTGGACAATCAGATTAGGTCAATCTCTAGATAGGACACATCCCCATCAAACATGTCCACATCTATGGCATCCCAGCTGATACCCCCAGATCCTCTTGCAGCCAGGGGTCCATCAAAGCCATGGATGGGCCTGTGGACATCATCCCCTATCCAGATGTACTAGGCCACAAAACGATGAGCCACTAAGTTTGGGAGTCCTTCATCAACCTAGATGATCGTGACATAATGCGTGTAACGTGTATTAGTCCCCTCTATCAGATATTCAATCACTTCCTAACTATGCTCAATGAGGAGTCCAAATTGGATATGGTAGAAAGGCTCAGACATTCTTAGGGCATGTAAACATTTAACAAATAACAATGAGATAAACTCAATGAGTTAACTTCCTAGATCTCACGCAGGGAAGTCATTCACCTCGGAACGGCCTAAACGTGTAAGTTATTTATCGATGGTAGATCAATAGCAAAGCAACTTATGCTTGGCCTTAACTATATACAATAACAGTCACCTCATTTTCTCAAGCCATCATAACATAAGCATATAAACAATTCTTATAACACTTTCCATACTCAGGATCCAAACCCCAGAATGTGCAATATATCATAGTTATACACGCATGCCATGTAATAATCCATACATAATCATGTACCAATCTCATTCACGTTTCACACATATATGTCTAGATTATTATGACCACTTAGGACCATGGCCAACCCAAAGGTCGGTGGTATTGACACCTAATTTTTAGTTGATGCGTCAAAGAAATAAAGAAAATCAAGATTCGGGTTTCTAATCACGACAAAGACCATTTCTTAGCCAAAAAAGTATTTTCTTTTTCATTTATTTCTTTTGCAATATGACTATTAAGTGATTTTCGAGTCATTTTCAAGAAAAAACTCAAAAAGTCAAACGGTTGACTTTCGGGTTGATTTTTGGTCAACCCTTTGACCAAAAGTCAACCCGGTTGAAATCGAATTTTTACCTAAAAAGATTCCATTTAGCTTTAATTTTACTTTTATCAATTCAATTTCTCAAAAATTCAAAGATTTGATAAAAAAAATAACATTTCAGGAAAAGTCAACAAAATGGCTGATTTTTTGTTAAACCTTTGACCAAAAAAATCAAAAAAATCAAAAATTTTAAAATAAATTTATTTTAATGCCAATTTGACTTTTTGTATAAAATTTTTTGTAAAATTTGATTAAGAACCTTGTTTTTCGAAATTTTCAATTTTAGATTCTAAATCGGCCAAAAATCAAATTACATTTATTTTAATCATAATTAAATGTAGTTCGTTCTTCGATATTTGGTTTAGGAATTTTAAATCCGCCCATACATTCAATTTAGTGAATTGCTGGGTCAAAATACAAATTACTGTTTTGAGCCTTAATTAGGAGACCAAAATCGATCCTTCATGAATTGTAAACAGACAGTTGTTCTTCACTCATTTTCTTAAGATAAGTCCAAATCTGAAATCGATTTTGAAAAATTCACATCAAAACTTCTCAATTTGAAGAATTTTACACTCTCAAGCATAAGAAAGTCGAGCAATTAAGCTTCAATTGACAAAATTTGAGTTGACCCATTCATGGTTAAGGTTTAATTTCATAAATCTAGGTCCAATTTCAATATTAAATCTAGATTCATTTTTGGTATTAAGCTTGAGTACTTCAATTCGAGGTCAATTTGAATGCGATAAGTGATCTTACACATGGGTGGTTAATTAGATGAGGCAATTGTAGTATTAATTGAACTCAATTTCAATCAATTTAAAATTTTACCTATTGAATTGCAAATCTAACTATTTTAGCCCTTTAGGCTCAATTCAAAGTACCCATGGTTTTGACCCATTGTCTTTCAGGATAATCATTTAACTAGATCAACGAAAGACCCCTAAATCACATTCATAAGATTTGATTAACTTAATTGAATCTTAATCGGCTAATTTCTTCTTAAATAGGATAAATTCCCTTTCCATGAACCAAATTGCATGCCTTTGAACCCACAGGGGTCCAAAATGAGCCAAATGGCTAAAACTGAACCATACCAGTTAAGAACCGGTCAAAAATCGGCCAAATCGGACTAAATCGATCTGACTGGTTTGACTGGTCATCGGCAGTGCTGGCCGGTTCAGCAACCTGCTGGCCAGTTCTAGACCTCTGATGACTGGTTCTAGGATCCTCTTGATGTCAATTTCACTTCAACACCTTCAATTTCTCGAAATTTTACATATTGATTCTCAAATTTCATCAAATTACAATTTGACCCGTAATCGGACATTTTGAGGCAATTCTCGATTTTTGCTCGGGTTTTCGCAAATCAAACCCATTGGATAAATTACCTGACACCTTGAGATCATGATCCAACCTTCGAAATCAAAATTTAACCATTGGATTGAAATTTCGATTGTCGGACCGAACCAACGAACAAAATTACATGATTTAGGGGTAGTATATAAGCACATTTTATCTCCATTTTTTGGGGGCTCATTTGCACAAAAATTCTCTCTCCTCATATCTCTTTCTCTCTCTTTCCTCTAGTTTTTGGTGCGTAAGCCGACTCCCCCCCCCCTTTACTCGTTGATTCACTAAGATCTAGCAAACCGGCCTCACGCCGATGGTTAAACGGCCGTTGATCAACCCCCTCAGTGGCCATCTCTCATTGCTTGACCTCCCTCAGGCGACCATGAGTTGGTTTGGTTATGATCGGAGCTGTCCAATCAAGGAAAGTTCAAACCAACGCCGAACCAGTCCATTTTTTAACCAATTGTGTTTTTGGAGAATCTGGTGGCCGGCAGTGATTTCACAGCCACCAAATCTGAGCCAATCTAGTCTTGGCCTCATCCTCAACCAAGGTGTGATCGAGATCAAGGAGTCTGGACATTGGAACAACTTCGACGGCCTTGCTTTCTCCTCAGCGCTTGAGGAACTGGTCCGAGATTGGACCAGATTTGTTCGTGATCTAAGCCAGCGATCTGACCAGTTTGAAGTTGATCTTTGCGGTTTAGATTTGGTCCTTGGTGGTTCACTTGACTTCGATGAAAACTTCGTCCGATCACGAATCAAAATCGATAAAAATCGCATCAAAGGTACCATTCTCAATCTTGAATCCCATAAAGCAAGACTGGATTAACCAGTCAGGGCTATGGTTCAATTTGAGGATAATATGCTATTTTTAGATGTTAGATTGTTGGATTTGTGTGACATCCCAAAATTAGGTCTTAATTCAAAATATATGAAATGGTTATTTCATCAATGCACTTATGGTTATTTTACTCTGAACTAATTATTCACGAGTTAACTAATCCGTTAGGTGAGGCCGTAAAAGATTAAAATGCGAAAGACCAAAGAATTTGATCAAAAATCGACCGCTCGACCATAAGTATCGACAAGGGTTAATAATACTACACTATTATAAGTCAATTAGCGAATGGATATAAATCGATTCAATGGGAGTACGTAGTAGGTTTGCAGGTGATTCCGCAAGATTATGATTTTTCGCATCAAGCAACAATAAATCGACTTCTATTGATCTTATATTCAGGGTACCCAATTGAACCCTCGTGATTACATGACAACCGAGGATCGTCCGCGATTGGAAGTGGCATACATGTGGATCGAAAATTATTGACCACGGATCAACTGCACGAGAACCCCTAAAAACCACCCGATATATTTGGTCGTACTAAAGTCGCGTTCGATCGATTTTTAATCACGAAATTTAATTTGATTTTGGGTATCGAACTTTCAAGGATTTCAAGATTAAATTATTGGTCATCACCTCATCGTCCACCGAATTATCGATGAGTCCGAAATTTTCAGAAAAGAAATTATCGGATGAAAAATCGGAGACCGAAAAAAAGGAAGAAAAAGAAAAAGAAAAAGGAAAAGAAAAAAAATAAGAATAATAATATTATTTTTTCTCTCTATTTTTTTCTCTCTCTCTCTTCTTTCTCCTCTCCATCACATTTTCCCCCTTCTACCGAAATATCCTCTCCCTCCCTTTTCTTCTCTCTCTCTCTCTCTCTCTCTCTCTCTCTCTCTCTCTCACTTTTCCTCCCCATCACGCTAACCCCTTATGCTACAATTTCCCCCCAACTTCCTCTTCGTTTTTTTATTGTTTCTCTCTCTCCCCTCCCCATTCCTCCTCACGCCAACCCCAAGCAAAGCAGACCCCTCCCTTCTTTTCTTTCCCTATTTTTTTCTCTTTCTCTTCTCTCCCTCACTCTTCCACCCCCTTTTTTTCTCTCACGCAATGTCTTCCCCCACCTCTCTTAACTCTCTGCCAATCCTCCCTCCTCCTCTTTTGCTTCCATTTTTGCCTCAAC
Organism: Eucalyptus polyanthemos subsp. polyanthemos; assembly: GCA_017140185.1. Taxonomy (NCBI): domain Eukaryota; kingdom Viridiplantae; phylum Streptophyta; class Magnoliopsida; order Myrtales; family Myrtaceae; genus Eucalyptus; species Eucalyptus polyanthemos. The sequence continues at coordinate 8,406,750 of CM029461.1, read as the reverse complement.
CTCTTCATTTTCTTCACCATCTTCTTCTTCTTTTATTTATTTTTTTTCACCAACACCACCACCCTTATCATTATCTCCATAGCTGAGCTCCTGAGTCGCCGTTGAGCCACACTTGTCACCGTTTGCACGTCCTCACCGTTGCACACCGCCTGTCCGCCCAAGCAAGCCCCCTTGGCCTTGAGCTCAACTTTGCCAAACCGCCACTGTTCAAGCCACAAGCGTCACGTTCTTGATGCCGTCGCGCCGCCATTGCCGCAAGCTCACCATCGCCGGAAACCCGTGAGTTAACTTCTTAATCGTGGATTAGGGCGTTAATTACGTTTAGGGGGTGATTAATTTAATATTAATAACGGTTAGTATTTGTTAATTTTAGTTTAGCCTTAATTGCGGTTAAGTATGGTTTAGATTAAAGTTAAGTGTGATTAGTTTAAATACTTATGATTAGATTAATGAATCGTGGTTAGATTAATTAATTGAGTTTAGTTTAATTAATCGTGATTTATTTATTTATTTGTAATTATTTTAGTTAATGGCGATCAATTTTTAATTAATTATGGTTAGGCTAATTAATTGAGTTTAGTTTAATTAATTGTATTTAGCTTAATTAATCACGATTAACTTAATTAATGACATATTAGCCGTTAAGTAGAATTTTATGCCCGTTTTTCTGGATGAGTTTGTGCATAATTCCAACTATTTGCACGTGTGATGCTATGCTATTGACTGCTCAATTATAGATTTTTATTTACTATCTTCAAATAAGGTTTTATGGGCAAGAAAAATAGAAAAATATGAGTTGTCAGGTTTGGATGCCGAATTTTACGTACTAAATAAAACAATGGGGTTTTAAAATAGAAGTGTGCAAAATTTGACGGGTTGATTTGAATTACGTGACCACATATGAATATTTTATCGAGATTTTTAAATGTGAAAAAAAGCCAAAGTTCATTATTTGAAAACGAACTATTTTGTTCTTGGCTAACTAATGGCAATAAGAATCAGCTTGATTGATGGTGTGCTTGAGGGGTCATTTAATTGAATCCGTCATCCAACGGGGGTTTGGGGGCGATGCCCAATTTTTATCGGATGCCCGACAAGGTTCCAGATGCCAAGTCACGATTGAGACCAGATCGATACTCTTTTATGGAATGCCGTATAGGCAAGGGTTCTAGATGATGATGTGCCCGATGGGCAGGACGATGCCTGGTCATGCCAGAAGACCGTTGACTCTTGTGTTGGTTGTGGCCCGAGGGTTTGTAATAATTGAAACACGTGTTTTGGCAATGCACATGGAATTTTTAGAATATGTTATGATTATTTTTTATGCATGTTGCACTATTATTGCCATGTGAGACGTGCTAATATGCAGGGGTGTGCCAATGCAAGGTAAGTTTGTATGTAATGCGTGTTTAGGCTGCCTCCGAGATGAATTCGTGTCCTAATCGAGGCTTAGGAAGTTGACTCGCTGAGATTTTATCTCACCCCATTGTTGTTAACTATTTTCAAGGCCGTAGCGTGGAGAATTGCCAAGTGCGGCTGTGGTGGGCGCAAGATGCGACACCTTTTTGGCTGGCCCTACCATTAGTGAGGTTTAGGTTAACCCTAATCCCTAAAGGTTTTTGAGAGGGTCGATAGGAAGTGGCCATAGAAAGGCTTGTAATTATTAAACTTCCTAGGGGTAACAGTGGATAAATAAATATGTTGTTTTCGGCAATATTTGTTGTGTTTTACTATCCCTGTTGTTTGTTTATTGATTAGGTGTTTATTTTAATTGCTTCCACATGTGTTTAATCAAAAGATAAAAAGAATGGGTCGGCAATGCATCCTAGGACGTCGCAATTTATTCGACTGCCAAGGGATGTTCACATGCTCGGGGTTTAGGGCGTGACAATTTGAATGTTGATTTGCTGTGATTGAGTGTTTTTGAATGATCATGGATGATTGTACTTGATATGGTCTTAATTTGTATTTGCGCAATTTTGGAATAGGCTTACTATTTTGGCCAAAATGAGGTCTGAAACGGCTTTATCTTAGTTCGAGTTCTTCTAGGCTTTTAAATCACATGTCACGAGCTTCGAATCGATAGATCGCACACCCCTATTGAACGATGTTTCACCCTTGGAAAACACCTCTAAAGTTGCGCAATTATGCAGTAGTTTAGTTCTGTTCTAGGTTCTGTTTCAATTCCAAAATCTAATATTGTCATTTTTGTACTAATCCTAGTGTTGATTTTTGGAGAAACTTTTCTTCATGAAAGTTGCTCGTAATTGTGTGTATATGTGTGTGTTCTGTATTTTTTTCGGAATATTTGGACATGATTAACTAGGTCAAAACCACTCAGATCTGAGCCTAGGTCAGTCATTTTTGTACCAATCTCTATTGTGATTTCTCGACAATATTGTCCACATGAAAGTTGTTTATTATCGTGTAGAGAACACCTTGTAATTTTTTCGGAATTTTTAGATGTGTTTAACTAGGTCAAAATGGCATAGATCTGAGCATAGGAGGACCAGCCCTACACTAATCCGAATTGCATTTTGGTAAAATTCCATCCACAAATGAGTTTATTTGATCTCAAATCCTTCATGAAAGTTGGAATACATGATGTGTGTGCTTTATCGATGCATGATTTGCAAAGTGTTGATGTTGTCTAGTGTGTTAATTGCATGAGTTAATGTGAAAATGTGCTGCAGTAACATATAGCCTAGATATGCATGTCTATTTTGCCATTTTTTCTATGACTCATGTGATTTCATCTAAGTTTTGAACTCCAAATGAAAAATGCTCATCATCACATGTCCTATATGTAAAATTTTTCGTTAGATTTTTGCATGTCATTAGATAGTCAAAATCATGCTCGTTCTGTGATGCTAAGATCAGAGCGGAACCTTACCATATATGCACCTTACCATGCTTGCTTGAGTCATCTAAAGACCAAATGTTGTGATTATGCCTTCTTAACAATTGAACCGTATGTCATAAAAATATTCATCACATTTAGGATTCTCAAGTACGTCATTAGGAATCTCGAATTGTGGCATCCTAGAATTTCATAGAAATCCCTAAATATGCCATGAGCCATGGATAGGCAATGGAAGTACTAATATTGTATTTTGTAGCCTTCTAATCCATGATTCGCAAATGAGACGTATGTCCAAATCTTTAATGGATGAAATTTGGAAAGGAAGTATTATCTTTGGCCATATGTATGATAAATGGGAACTTATGGATTTATAATTTCAAGTATATAGTTATCTTAATTTGCAATTTAGTGCTTTAATTAAATAGGGATATAATTAGTTTTAAAAAGGGGTTAAAATTGGATTTAATTAAACTTGGGCCTTAGGCCCAAGAGGGATGGGCCTAAGATGGGCCAATTGGCTGGCCCATTAGAGCCATGAGGGGCCGTCAACCATGAGGAAGGGGGGGGGGGGGAAACCGGTTTTGCGTGTCCTCCCCCATTTGTCCCAAGTTGATGACCAAGTGTCATCCATGCAAGAATCAATCATTGCTAATGATGAGTAGGAGAGAAATGAAAAGAAAAGGTGGCCGGTTTAGGGAGGAGGTGTGTCATCCGAAGAGAGAGAGAGAGAGAGAGAGAGAGAGAGAGGGAGAGAAACCAAGAGAGAGGAGGAGAAGACCGCGCGAGCAAGAAGGAAGCCGCCCGTCCGTCGCTCGTCGCCGCCGTGTCTCGCCGCTAATGTGCTCGCTGTCGCTTGATTTAGGGGCAAGTTAGATCCTTTGATCTGCTCTTGCATGTTGTATCTAGAATCTGTTATTGAATGGTGATGAATTTCGGGTGTCTAGGGTATGAAAAACCGAAGTTTTAAGGGTGTTGTTTTGAAGCAGTAATCTGCTCTCGAGTAAACAGTCTGACCTAGAATGTTGTAGTGGATTTCATGCAATGTTTGAGTCGGATTTTGGCTTCGACTTCTGCATGAAAGTTGTAGATAACACCTTAAAGTATATCATACTAAAATTTGAGGCAAAATGGTTGAGTTTTGTGGGGGTGAAACCCTCCCTCTACGAAAATGTTAGATCTGAAGCTGTTTTGTTGACCTATTGGTGATTTTGGATGTTGCATGTAACTTTTTACTGAAAATTTCACTTCGGCTCCTGCATGAAAGTTGTAGCGAACATTGTGAAGGTTAACATACTCAAATTTGAGATAAAACGAACAAGTATAGCCTAGTGAAACGATTTTTATTTTGAAGACGTTAGATCTGGAAATGTTGTACTGAGCTCCAGTGACTTCGTGGATTATAAAGTGATCTTTCTTTGAAAATATCACCTTTATCTCTTAAAAAAAGTTGTAAAGGTCATCTGGAGGATTAACATATCAAAAATTTAGAGAAAACCAACAAGAATAGGTAGGTGAATTCGTGGTTTTTCGGAGGGTGTTGAATCTGGAATTTTCGGTATTGAAACAGAAGCTTCAACCGTCTATATTAAATCATCTATAACAAATTTGACTTTTTTTTCTTCATGAAAAACCTACCTTAGGACCTTGACTTAAACATAGTAAAATTTCATGAATTTTGAAGGTTATTAGGGTATTTAATCGGAAATATTTCTAAAGCCCTGTAATCTGACGCGTTTGGACTTAATCAGTTTCAATGCATGGGTCATATCATTTTATATGAAGCTCTTTTGGCAAAGTGTTCTTCATGAAGTATTATTATTTGTGTCTTCCCTGCAACATATTTAAATTTTATAATTTTTGAAGTTCATTTGCCTATTTAACAAAAAAAATTTCGAAAACTGTGCAAGTTAAGTGATTATGAGAATGGTGCTGTGATGTTGGGTCTATACCGTATGATATGAGGATCTTTTGGTGCAGTGTCCTTTATGAAATATCTTCCATTATGTCTTGACTATCACATGTTCGAATTTCATAATTTTTAAAGGCTATTTGGGTATTTAATGGAAATATTTTCTAAAACTGTGCAAGGTGGATTGTGCAAATTTCAAAAGCTGAAGTTTATGATTATTCTGTTTTGGATGAGCCCTATTATTTATATTGATTGAGGTGACTGAGTCTTGCTGAGCATGTGATGATATTTGGCATTGCATACAGAATCAAATGCTGAATTTGACTTTGCTGCCATTACATCATGTGCCATGTTGATTGTGAGACATAAATTGGCGAATATGAATTGTGATGAATGAGGAAACTTTTTGGAGGTGGGCCGATAATGCCCTGGGAGTGTCAGGATGCCCGGGATTGGGGGGGTGCTGGATGCCCGGTTGTATTGAGATACATGATCGGATGTCCTCGGGAGTTTGGAGATGCCCGGAATGGTTGGGTGCCGGAAGCCTCGGAGGTTTGTGCCCGGGGAATACCTCGTGATGCCAGTTGGGATGCGAGATGCCCAGAATGTGGGGGTGCCGAATGCCCGGTGGTGTGTGCCGAAGGTTTTCTCGTGATGCCTGGATTGGGGTGCGAGTGATAAAATGTGGGATGAAATTACTGATCTCGAGAAAGAAAGAGGTGGTGATCAAATTGAAAGATAAAACGTGGAAATTGAATCATGCACATATGGTATGATTGCATATGCATGGCTATGATATGATGATAATGAGTGCATGGTTGTGTGTGCACTTATGGCATGATGGTACATGTATGATATGATGATGATGAGTGCATGGTTGTGTGTGCACCTATGGTATGATGGTACTTGTATGATATGATGATGATGAGTGCATGGATGTGTGTGCACCTATGGTATGATGGTACATGTATGATATGATGATGATGAGTGCATGGTTGTGTGTGCACCTATGGCATGATGGTACATGTATGATATGATGGTGATGAGTACATGAGGATGTATGTACATATGGTATGATGACATATGCATGGCTTCAAGGTAAGTTATGCTTGGATGCATGAATGACATGTACTATGCTATGATGTGGTGATTGTATTGTGTGATGCATTGAATAGTTTATTGGATCTTTTACCTGCTGAGTGGCTATACTCACCCCTTCGGGGACCAATATTTCAGATTAGAAAGATGTCGCTCCTTACTGTCATGCGGGGTACCTTCTATGGCCTCCCATCTGACGTGGAGGTAGAGTGTTCGGAGGTAGATTGCATTACCATCCCTGGTCTAACGTTTGTGCGAGTTCGTGTGCTGGTCATGTACGATGTGGGCCTGACTGGGGGCCCGGTCATTTAAGAGTTTTTGTCGGTTCACGTTCGCTGAGATGGAGTGATTCGGGGGATGTTGCCGCCACCACCGCCCGGCGCGCCAGAATGGGTGTGATGGTCGCGTGAGGGGTAGAGAGCTGACTTTTTTTAGAGTAGCCGACACTTGTAGATAGGGGATGACACACGATCGATATAGGGGTCGAGATACCTTTTGGGTTATGGCCAAGCGTAGCTAAAAGTCTTGGCTTTTCTTTTTGGATGTACCAACTTGAGAAACCCATCATGAAAATATGTAAATAAAAAGTGGTTCGGCCTTATCTTTTCATATGATGTGTAGTTGGTGTGTATTGCATTATGGGTACTAGAGGGAGAGATGGTGAAACTTAATTGTGCTTCTGCTAATAAGTTGCGCTGGGACCGTTAAAAAAAAATGCTTATGAACCGTGATGCTTCTACTAAGAGATGTAATTAGTGGAGCGATAGGTACCTGTGGCGACCTAAGGTTCTTTGGGTTGCCACAACCGGCCTTTTTGGTATCAGAGCAATGGATTATAGGTTGGAGTGATAAGGAGCCTCATTTGGAATTGAGGAACATGATGACAATGCACACCATAGGATGTTGGCTGGAATAGTTGGGTAACTTTGAATAACGAGTGATGAGTAATCACTCGTAGATCCCTAGTAGTTATTGCTTTTAGGTACCAGTAACATGGTTATGTTACTTATTTTCTTAGTTGCTCTTGTTTTTAAAGAAGACATTGAGTCACAGATATTTCCTGAGGTAAATGCTTGGAAATTGCAGGGAAATCATGGTACGAGCTGGAAGTGCTCATCCATCGAGGGCTGAAGCCTCTGCAGCAAGGGCTGAACCTCGGATGGAAGATATCCTACAGGCATTGGCCAATATTGGAAATCTGATGGAAAGACAAGCCCAGCAACAGCCCGAAGCAGAACGCCGTACTCAACGACTAGTGGAGCAATTTCTGAAGCTGAAACCACCTAAGTTCAATGGAATGGGAAGTCCTGAGGAGGCGGAGCATTGGATTGATGGGATGGAACGAATCTTCCGGCTGTTGGACTGCAATGATGCTAAGAAAATAACTTTGGCAGAGTACCAGTTGGAGGGAAATGCGAAGTTTTGGTGGAGAGCTTCAAAGGACATAATCTTTCTACTAGGTACTGATGTTAACTGGGAGGAGTTTGTGAGGGCCTTCAATAGAAAGCATTTTTCTGACTATGCTAAGGATAGGAAAATTTCAGAATTTGTTCAGTTAGAACAAAAGGAGCTAACAGTGGACCAATATGAGGCTAGATTTTTTTAACTATCTAGATATGCTCCTAGACTAATTGAGGATCAGGAGGAAAAGGCAAAGATATTTCTGAAAGGGTTGAGAACTGATATAAGGAAACAACTAGTGCCTTTGAACATAAGGGATTATCATGAGATTTACAAAAGGGCGCAGTTAGTGGAGCAGGAGCTGACGAGAGAGCGATCAGAGTTTAAGAAACAGCTGAACTTTAATGATGTGAGAAGGGGTAAGAGACCCTATATTGGTCAAGGTCATACTTGGAATGTGAAGAAAAAGAGCAATTTTGGAAATTTTGGGGGAGCAAGAAATGGCTTGAATATAGGGAAAGCACCCTATCAGCCTGATGTTTATCAAAGGTGTAATGGGCGACATGGCCCAGGACCTTGCAATGGACGACTGAAATGTTTTGGTTGTGGACAAGTGGGCCACCTTAGGAGAAGTTGCCCACAAGAAAGGTCGCAAATGAGTGTTCGCTCGGTGCGACAGGGATATCAGAATGCTGTTAGATCAAACTTATCAAGGAATCCTCAGAGGCCACCGGCACAAGGAATGGTGTATGCGGTCACCTAAGAGGAAGCGGAAGCTTCCAAAAATGTTATCTTAGGTACGATCCTTATCAATGGTAAAAAGGCATATGCATTGTTTGATATGGGTGCAACGCATTCATTTGTGTTTGAAAGATATAGGCATTTGAGTAAAATAGAAGTTACGCCTCTTGAGACGCCTCTTTGTGTTTCTACGCCTTTAAAGAATATGGTATTGTCTACGCTGGTGTGTGAAAATTGTAAGCTATCAATGGGAGGAAAGGATATGGAAATAGACTAGGTCGTGATGGCTATGTATGATTTTGATGTTATCATATGAATGGATTGGCTTCGTAAGTATCGGGCCAAAATGGATTGTTATAGAAAAGTGATCCAATTTGTCTTACCTGATCAGTCTAGTTGTAAATTTTTAGGAGGTCAGACCCACCTACCTATAGCACTTATTTCCGCAATAGAAGCCTGTGCGTTACTTGACAAAGGATGTCAAGGATACCTGGCCATGGTTAAAGATTATACTAAGGAAGGACCTAATCTTGATGAAATTTGAGTGGTTAATGAATTTCAAGATGTATTTCCTGAGGAATTGCCTGGATTACCACCAGAATGAGAAGTTGAGTTTGAAATTGAATTAATGCCTGGAACAGGACCAATATCGAAAGCCCCGTATAGGATGGCCTTAGTCGAGTTAAAGGAATTAAAAGTGCAACTACAAGAGTTGCTTGACAAAGGATTCATTACGCCAAGTGCTTCACCTTGGGGTGCGCCTGTCTTGTTTGTGAAAAGAAAGATGGGTCGATGCGCTTGTGCATTGACTATAGGCAATTGAATCAAGTGACCATTAAAAATAAATATCCTTTGCCTAGAATTGATGACCTATTTGATCAACTCCAAGGAAGTTCGGTCTTCTCTAAGATTGATTTAAGGTCGGGATACCATCAGTTAAGGATTAAGAAAGAGGACATTCCTAAGACTGCGTTTAGGATTCGTTATGGACATTATGAGTTCCTGGTTATGCCATTTGGATTGACAAATGCATCGGCTGCATTTATGGATTTAATGAATAGGGTATTTAAGCCTTATTTAGACTAGTTTGTGATTGTCTTTATTAATGATATTCTGATATATTCGAGAGGGCCTAAAGAGCATGAACAACACTTGAGGATAGTTTTGCAAACTCTGAGAGATCATAAGTTGTATGAGAGATCATAGGATGTTGGCTGGACCAGATAATATTTCTAGGGCATGTGGTATCAGGAGAAGGGATTGCAGTAGACCCAGCAAAAGTTGAGATGGTAATAAATTGGCCGAGATCGATGACACCTACTGAAATATGGAGTTTCTTAGGACTAGCTGGTTATTATAGAAGGTTTATTGAAGGATTTTCACGATTGGCAGGTCCTTTAACAAAATTAACTCAAAAGAATGTTAAGTTTGAATGGAATGGGGAATGTGAAAGGAGTTTCCAGGAGCTTAAAAGAAAATTGACCTCGGAGTTTAAATTGAAAATGGATTGTCTTACAAATATGCTTAATGCATTAAGAATTGAACCTAAAATTATTTAGAAAGTTAATATCTTACAAGAGTCTGACCTAGAAATTTTGAAAGTAAAAGATGCAGTGTCTTTAGGAAAACGACCGGAATTTCAAGTCTCTAAAGATGGAGTGGTAAGATGCCAATGACGACCTTGTGTTCCCGACTATGAAGAAGTAAAGAAGGAAATTTTGTTGGAGGCACATAGGAGTAATTACAGTGTTCATCCAGGTAGCACAAAGATGTATAGGAATTTGCGTTAGCAATTTTGGTGGAATGGTATGAAAACAGATACGGCTAAGCACGTTTCTTAATGTCTGACGTGCTAGCAAGTAAAAGCGGAACATCACAAACCCACAGGATTCTTGAGACTATTAGACATACCAGAATGGAAATGGGAACATATAACCATGGACTTTGTACAAGGATTGCCAAGGACATCAAGTGGTCATGACTCTATCTGGGTAATAGTGGATTGTCTAACTAAGTCTGCTCATTTCCTAGTAGTTCGTATAGATTATTCAATGGACAAATATGCGGATATATATGTAAGTCAAATAGTACGTTTACATGGTGTTCTAGTAACTATTACCTCAGATCGGGATTCAAGATTTACTTCGAACTTTTGGCGAAGTCTTCAAATTGCCTTAGGAACTAAACTCCAATTTAGTATTGCTTTTCACCCTCAAACAGATGGACAAACAGAAAGAGTGATCCAGACATTAGAGGATATGTTGAGGGCTTGTGTGATTGACTTTAAGGGAAATTGGGATGAAAGATTGCATTTGATGGAGTTTGCTTATAATAACAGTTTTCAGAAAAGTATAGACATGGCTCCCTATGAAGCATTATATGGAAGGAGATGTAGGACTCCTGTCTGTTGGAATGAAGTAGGTGAAAGGAAATTGACAGGACCTGAACTGGTACAAGTTACCACTGAAGCTGTTGAGATTATCAGGAAAAGATTTAAAATAGCTCAGAGTAGACAGAAAGACTACGCAGATAGGCGTAGAAGGCCTTTGGAATTTAATGTGGGAGATCATGTATTCCTTAAAGTATCTCCAATGAAAGGAATATCTCGATTTGGAATGAAGGGTAAGTTAAGCCCTAGATTTGTCGAACCTTTTGAGATACTTGAAAGAATAGGAGATGTAGCCTATCGTTTGGCGCTGCCTTCTAAATTAGGTTATTTACATGATGTGTTTCATGTGTCGATGCTGCGAAAGTATCAACCGGATCCTAGTCACATACTCGATCATGAAGCCATCAAAGTGGATGAGAAAGGGAGGTACATCAAAGAACCTTTGCAAGTACTGGATCGAAAAGAACAAATTCTTAGGACTAAGAAGATTCCTCTAGTTAAGGTATTATGTCGACATCATGATATGGAAGAAGCCACATGGCAAAGTGAAGATCAGATGAAGGAAAAGTACCCCCACTTGTTTCAAAAGGCATGAGTAACTGTCTAATTTCAAGGATGAAATTCTCTAAGGAGGGGAGAATGGTGGCATCCTAGAATTTCATAGAAATCCCTAAATATGCCATGAGCCATGGATAGGCAATGGAAGTACTAATATTGTATTTTGTAGCCTTCTAATCCATGATTCGCGAATGAGATGTATGACTAAATCTTTAATGGATGAAATTTGGAAAGGAAGTATTATCTTTGGCCTTATGTGTGATAAATGGGTATTTATGGATTTATAATTTCATGTATATAGTTATCTTAATTTGCAATTTAGTGCTTTAATTAAATAGGGATATAATTAGTTTTAAAAAAGGGTTAAAATTGGATTTAATTAAACTTGGGCCTTAGGCCCAAGAGGGATGGGCCTAAGATGGGCCAATTAGCTGGCCCATTAGAGCCATGAGGGGCCGTCGACCGTGAGGAAGGGGGGGGAATCAGTTTTGCATGTCCTCCCCCATTTGTCCCAAGTTGATGACCAAGTGTCATCCATGCAAGAATCAATCATTGCTAATGATGAGTAGGAGAGAAATGAAAAGAAAAGGTGGCCGGTTTAGGGAGGAGGTGTGTCGTCCGAAGAGAGAGAGAGAAAGAGAGAGAGTTACCAAGAGAAACCGAGAGAGAGGAGGAGAAGGCCGCGCGAGGGAGAAGGAAGCGCTTGTCTGTTGCTCGCCGTCGCCATGCCTCGCCGCTGTTGTGCTCGCCGTCGCTCAATTTAGAGACAAGTTAGATCCTTTGATCTACTCTTGCATGTTGTATCTAGAATGTGTTATTGAATGGTGATGAATTTCGGGTGTCTAAGGTATGAAAAACCGAAGTTTTAAGGGTGTTGTTTTGAAGCAGTAATCTGTTCTCGAGTAAACAGTCTAACCCAGAATGTTGTAGTGGATTGCATGCGATGTTTGAGTTGGATTTTGGCTTCGACTTCTTCATGAAAGTTGTAGATAACACCTTAAAGTATATCATACTAAAATTTGAGGCAAAATGGTTGAGTTTTTGGGGGTGTTGCTGGGCTTCGACCTCCAGCACTCACCACCGGGCATCCGGCACCCCCACATTCCGGGCATCTCACATCCCAACTGGCATCACGAGGCATTCCCCGGGGACAAACCTCCGAGGCTTCCGGCACCCAACAATTCCGGGCATCTCAAAACTCCCGAGGACATTCGGGCATGTATCTCAATACAACCAAGCATCCAGCACCCCCCCCCCCATCCCTGGCATCCTGACACTCCTAGGGCATTATCGGCCCACCTCTAACAGTTTCCTCATTCATCACAATTCATATTCACCAATTTATGTCTCACAATCAACATGGCACATGATGTAATGGCAACAAAGTCAAATTCAGCATTTGATTCTATATGCAATGCCAAATATCATCACATGCTCAGCAAGACTCAATCACCTTAATCAATATAAATAATAGGGCTCATCCAAAACAGAATAATCATAAACTTCAGCTTTTGAAATTTGCACCATCCAGCTTGCACAGTTTTAGAAAATATTTCCATTAAATACCCAAATGGCCTTTAAAAATTATGAAATTGAACATGTGATATTCAAGACATAATGGAAGATATTTCATACAGGACACTGCACCAAAAGATCCTCATATCATACGGTATAGACCCAACATCACAGCACCATTAGCATAATCACTTAACTTGCACAGTTTTCGAAACAATTTTTGTTAAATAGGAAAATGAACTTAAAAAATTATGAAATTTAAATATGTTTCAGGGAAGACACAAATAAGAATACTTCGTGAAGAATACTTTGCCAAAAGAGCTTCATATAAAATGATATGACCCACGCATTGAAACTGATTAAGTCCGAACGCGTCAGATTACAGGGCTTTAGAAATATTTCCGATTAAATACCCTAATAACCTTTAAAATTCATGAAATTTGACTATGTTTAATTCAAAGTACTAAGGTAGGTTTTTCATGAAGAAACTAAAGTCAAATTTGTTCTAGATGATTTAATATAGACGGTTGAAGCTTCTGTTTCAATACCGAGATTTCCAGATTCAGCACCCTCCAAAAAACCATGAATTCACCTACCTATTCTTGTTGGTTTTCTCTAAATTTTTTATATGTTAATCCTCCAGATGACCTTTACAACTTTCTTTAAGAGATCAAGGTGATATTTTCAAAGAAAGATCACTTTATAATCCACGAAGTCACTGGAGCTCAGTACAACATTTCCAGATCTAATGTCTTCAAAATAAAAATTGTTTCGCAAGGCTATAATTTTCGTTTTATCTAAATTTGAGTATGTTAAACTTCAAGATGTTCTCTACAACTTTCATGAAGGAGTCAAAGTGAAATTTTCTGTAAAAAGTTACATGCAACATCCAAAATCACCAAGAGGTCAACAAAACAGCTTCAGATCTAATATTTTCGTAGAGGGAGGGTTTCACCTCTCAAAAGTCAACCATTTTACCTCAAATTTTAGTAGGATATACTTTAAGGTGTTATCTACAACTTTCATGCAGAAGTCGAAGCCAAAATCCGACTCAAACATCGTATGCAATCCACTACAACATTCTGGGTCAGACTGTTTACTCGAGAACAGATTACTGTTTCAAAACAACACCCTTAAAACTTCGGTTTTTCATACCCTAGACACCCGAAATTCATCACCATTCAATAACACATTCTAGATACAACATGCAAGAGCAGATCAAAGGATCTAACTTGCCTATGAACTGCGATGCTTCTCGAGTAAACAGTCTGACCCAAAATGTTGTAGATAACACCTTAAAGTATATCATACTAAAATTTGAGGCAAAATGGTTGATTTTTGAGGGGTGAAACCCTCCCTCTACGAAAATGTTAGATCTGAAGTTGTTTTGTTAACCTCTTGGTGATTTTGGATGTTGCATGTAACTTTTTACTGAAAATTTCACTTCGACTCCTTCACGAAAGTTGTAGAGAACATCTTGAAGGTTAACATACTCAAATTTGAGATAAAATGCTTGAATCATCTCGTAATGTCATTAAATTGTATGACATTTTTGCATGCTGACTTAGGGTTAGATGATTACTCAAATTGTTCATCACATCAGATTCTAAGTCTCATGTGATTTATTCATACTATTTGTGCATTATTTGAATGACTTTGAGATTCTCTAATACATGCTTGTATTCTATTTTTTTTTTTAGTTATTGACATGCGCACTTTTAGAGATCTTGGTCTTGGAGTACTAAATCGACTTAGTTTGGACTCAAACCCTTCTAGGAAGTCATAACGCACACCTAGAAATTTTCAATGTCACTAATTTCATGTCAATCGCTCATCATTAGGGGCACTTTCCATTTTTTTTTCAGAAATAGGTCAAAATTTGGACATGGGATAAAATTCGGACCCCTATTCTAACCCATGTTTGCACAGACCTTTGACATTTTTGTTCTATTTTTTTTTTATAAATAATATGTACTCAATCCCTTAATGAAAGTTGTTTTTCATCATGTTGGCTATGTTGTGTGAAATTTTGGAGATTTTTAGACTTGGTTTGACTAGGCAAATCCTTGTGATAATAACAAAATGTCCTGATGACTTACCAATTTTTTGATGTGTTGTTGCTTATTGTTTGATTTTTATAAAATCATGTGTAGTTCATTTAGGAAAAATTTCTTCATGAAAGTTGTTTGTTAACATGTCATGCATATTAGGGATTTTTTCTCATAGCTAGATTGTCCATGGGCATCATCCAATTTTGTTGTTTTGTCATGATTGGTTTGAAATTTCCTGACATAAATTTGGTGGTGATTGTTTTGCTAGACCATTTTGGTTAGTTTGTGCATGATATTAGGCCATGTTTCTTGATAGATATTATTAGATAATTGGTCTTTCCAAATTTCATCTTAAAAAATGTTTTGGTACATGTGATGTTTCTGAAAACCATTTGTTAAGAAATTCTTTCCCAAAGTTCGTTTTGGCTTAAGGAGTAGTCATGAGTTAGACCATAGTCAAAATGCCTACAACGCTTGTGAGTGCATTTATGCAAGCCCTGAGCTAGCCTTAACAATTGAATGGATCTCATAGCCTAGATATTCCTTAATCCAAAATATTTTCAAACCTCTTTAAATCCTAATTTGACATTGTGAAAAGTCACGGTTTGAATTGTACTCAAAATGCCTGCAATGCTTGTGAGTGTATTTATGCGAGCCCTAGGTTAGCCTTGGCAATTGCATGCCTTTCATAGCTGAGACATCACTTTGTCTCAAAACTTTTTGTGGATGATTTCAAAAAAGATGTCGTTGAAACATCACATGTACCATCATGCATACAATCATGTCATTCATTAGAGATGCTTGTGTTTATGATTGGTGTATGATGCGGAGAATGAGCCATATCGAGGAGGAGGTGCTAAGGACCCATTGTTTATTCCTACTAATTCAATCACTCGAGTGCGGGCCAAGCAATTTAGGCAAGCTGTTGGTGTCATGGTTCATGATCTTTGGCGTGGAGATGACCTTGGATTAGATCTTGAAGAATCTTGGAAATCTTGGCGCAATTTGATTATCTGGTCACCAAATATTTGACCAAGTCAAATAGGAATATTCTCTTGTTTAGTAATATTCTAGAATAGGAATATTCTAGAATATGATGCATTATATCTCTAGGGTTGGTTTTAGGGTTTGTGTGGCGGCTAGAATGCCTATATATAAGACTGACTGAATTTCTTTGGGGGACAGATATATTTTATTTTTAAGGAAAAGAATTGAGAGGTTTTCTTCTACTGCTCTTTTGAGGACTTGACCTTATCAAGATTCTCTTTGGTGGTCAATTTGACTTATCGAGTGAGATAGCAAATTCTTTCGCTCGTGGCGTCTATAATGTTGGTTGGTTGACACGTGTTCGTCAACAGGTCACGTTCATACCGAGGTTGCCAATCACAGGTTTGATTGGAGGTCGAGGTTTACAATTCGCACCATCTGGGCCTTCGTAGAACGATCCTTCCGCAACGATTCACATTAGTTGATATCATAGCTTGTTTCTACAACGTCTATTTATCTTTAATTTTCTGTTTACATTCAGCAATTTGAAATTTATTGAGCTAGGGTTTCGGTTCTAGCTGATTTAGGGATCTGATTGCTTTTGCTCTTTCATACATAGTTGTTTACTGTTAGTTTTAATTTTTTTTCTAGCATCTTAAATTGTATTTGAGTTCGTCAAAAAAAGAAGAAAAAATAAGAGAAAGTTCGTCAAAAAAAAAAGAAAAGAAAGAAAACATACACAAAAAAAGTGCGCAAAAAAAAACAAATTCGGCAAAAAAAAATTCAAGAAGGCGACTCGTTTGTTAGTAGACTGAATTGAAACAAAATCAGTAGTAATTTGTGTTTCAATTGGAATTTCGAAAGTTGTACTTATTAGTTTGAAATTGTTACTTGCTGAAACAAAATCAATAGTGATCTAATCTTGTTTGATTAGTTTGATTGATTGTCGTGAGGGGGTTCAGAGACAGGTTTTGAGTCCAATAAAGAGCTTGTGAAAAGAGAATACAAGAGGAAAAAGGCAAGAGTATGTAAGCTTAATTGAGGGTGGAAAAGCCTAGACTTGAGTTAAAACACGAGGAGAGTGACAAACACCTTGAGAGAAACACGTGAGGGAGCGATTGGTGAGGATTTTGTTATTAACGTTTACTTGCAGATCTAAAATATGTCACGCGAAGAAAGCATGAATCAAAGGGAGGTTGACTCCATACGAAGGGATGAAGTGCTCGTGGAAAGCATCCAGCAATTGAGGGTCGTAGTGGAGGAGCTTAGTGGCCGAATGATGGGGAATGACATGAGGGTTGATGGTGATCGAGAGCTACCGCGGGGAAGGCCGCAGCATCAGTGAGACACCTCTAGAACACGACATAGAAGGCAGCGGCATTATGATGATGATGAGGCCGACATGAAGGATGATTGAGATGCTCGATTTGGAAGGTGGAATGGAGGCCGAGGGTTTAGACCCCGAGAAGATAATGAACTTGGCAATATCAAAATGAAGATTCCTTCTTTCCAAGGGAAGAATGATCCTGATGCGTATCTAGAATGGGAGAAACACATGGAATGGTATTTGATTACCAATGATACTCCGAGCTCAAAAAGGTCAAAATTGCAGCTGTTGAATTTACCGATTATGCTATAATTTGGTGGGATCAACTTGTGACTAGTAGGAGACGCAATGGTGAAAGACCAATAGAGACGTGGGATGAGATGAAAGCGGTGATGAGGAGGTGTTTTGTACAAAGTCATTACCACCGAGATTTGTTTCAAAAGTTACAAAATCTCACACAAGGCAATAAGAGCGTGGAAGAGTATCACAAGGAGATAGAGATTGCCATGATCAGTGCCAATGTGGTGGAGGATCGTGAGGCCATAATATCAAGATTTTTGAGTGGTTTGAGCCTAGACATAGCAAGGGTGGTGGAGCTACAACACTATGTTGAATTAGAGGAATTGGTGGACAAAGCCATCAAAGTTGAGCGACAATTGAAGTTGGACCGAAATCACAAGAGTGGAGGAGGTTCAAATCAGAATTGGAGATCCAATTGGAAGAGAGATGAGAAGCCAAATTGGAGAGGAAACAACACCAAAACCGATGCCTCAAAGGAGAAGAAGAGGGACGGTAAAGTTGGAATGAATCCGGCTTCAGGTAAAACCGAAAACCCTAACACTAGAACTCGTGAGATTAAATGTTTTAAGTGTTTGGGCAGGGGTCATATGGCGAATCAATGCCCTAATAGGAGGGTGATGATCATGACTGGACATGGTGTTATTGAGTCCGAAAGTGAAAGGGAATAAGAGGATGATGAGATGCCACCATTGGAGGATTGTAGTGATGGAGAAGTGGCTATAAAATGAGACTTATTGGTGGTTAGGCGTTCTCTAAGTGTGCAAGTAAAGGAGGAGGAGCATCACCAAAAAAGAGATAACTCGTTTCATACAAGATGTGTGGTGAATGGTAAGATCTGTAGTATGATAATTGATGGAGGTAGTTGTGCGAATGTGGCAAGTTGTACTATGGTGGATAAATTGGGTTTGAAAATGACAAAGCACCTAGGCCTTATAGACTTCAATTGTTAAATAATAGTGGTGAAGTGAAAGTATCGAAGCAAGTTCGAATTTCATTTGAGATAGGGAGATATAAGGACAAGATAGAATGTGATGTTGTACCTATGCAAGTGGGTCATATCTTACTTGGAAGACCATGGCAATATGATCGAAAGGTACGTCATGATGGGTATATTAATCGTTATTCATTGGTGATGAATCAAAAGACTTATACCTTGATACCAATGACACCTAGTGAGGTGTATCAAGATCAGTTAAAGTTACAACGAGAAGTCGAGAGAGAGAGAGAAAATGTGAGAAATTCGAGGGCTTGCGTGGTGTGACTGAGACGCAAGGAAAAGGAGAGGCCAAGAGAAAGATTGTGATCAAAACCGAGGGAAAAGAAGAGAGGAAAGAAAAGAGGCAAAATAATTTTTATGCAAAATCAAGTGAAGTGAGGAGAGCTTTAGTTCTAGATCGACCAATGCTTGTACTTGTGTACAAGGAGGTTTTGTTTTCTACTAACGATCTTGACCCAAGTTTACCTAGTCCTATTGTGTCTTTATTGCAGGAATTTGAAGATGTCTTTCCTAATGAACTTCCTGGAGGGATACCATTGATTCGAGGCATAGAACATCAAATTGACTTGATTCCTGGTGCGCCATTACTTAACCGACCTGCATATCGAAGAATCCCGAGGAGACAAAGGAACTTCAGTGGCAAGTTAGCGAACTATTGGAATGGGGGTATGTGAGAGAGAGTCTTAGCCCGTGCGCCGTCCCTGTTTTGTTGGTGACAAAGAAGGATGGAACTTGGCGAATGTGTGTTGATTGCCGAGCAATCAATAATATTACGATAAAGTATCGACATCCTATTCCTAGGTTAGATGACATGCTGGATGAGTTGCATGGTTCTTGCATTTTTACTAAAATCGATTTAAAAAGTGGCTATCATCAAATTAGGATGAAAGAAGGTGATGAATGGAAAACTGCATTTAAGACCAAGTATGGATTATATGAGTGGTTAGTCATGCCATTTGGATTAACTAATGCACCGAGCACGTTTGTGCGACTTATGAATCATGTTTTGCGTGCTTTTATTGGTCGATTTGTGGTTGTCTATTTCGATGACATCTTGATTTATAGCTGAAGTCCTGATGACCATATTGAGCATGTGCGAGCTGTCTTGCAGGTTTTAAGGGCCGAGCAATTATACGCTAATCGAAAGAAGTGCTCTTTTGTTACCAACAAATTAGTATTTCTAGGATTTGTTGTTACTGCTGATGGTATACAGGTTGATGAAGAAAATGTTAAAGCAATCCGTGAATGGCCAACGCCTAAGACCATAGGAGAAGTGCGTAGCTTTCATGGATTAGCGAGTTTTTATGGGCGATTTGTGAGAAATTTCAGCACCATTGCCGCTGTGACATCCAGATTTTCGGGTTTTAATTTCGACTGGATAAATAGGGCCGTTTTCGTTTAGTTGAAGCCAGAGATTGTGAAATTGAGATGCAAGTACGCCACAGTGGTAAGGAAAAAAATACCAATTTGATTGATGAGGTGTTGAATGAATTAATGGGGGTCAATTTGATTTAATTCAAGTGGGATTAAGATTCAATTGGAAGAGAATTAAGTGGAATTAAAGAAATTGTTGCACAAAGTTTTATGCCCCGGCGGAAAAATAAAACGAACCCATTGAAGATTGTTGTGGGGAGAGATTTGAAGTTAGTGGAACATGACATCACTTGATGATGTCATGGTGGGCCAATTTGTTAGATTAAAGAAAGGCAAAAAGAAAAGAAAAGGCCCCCCTTCTTCTCTCTCCTCCCTCTCTTCTTCCTCCCTCCCGTGCGATTCCTCCATGGACATCTTCTTCTTCTTCCTCGGACGCTTCCAGTAGCTCGACGCCCCGCTTCGTCCGCCCATCCGACTGCTGGTAGCTTTGCCCGTCGCCGCCAGCTCACCGCCGGAGCTGCCGCAGTCGTCGCCGTCGCCGTCGCCGTCGCCGTGTGTTCGCGCGAAGCCCCCGCGCCCGCTTCGCCCAGCTCGCGCTAGCCCACGCCGTCGTCGCTTCCCGTCGCCGTCGCCGCCGTGAGCCACCACCGGTTGCCGCCCGAGCTACCGCCGCCCCTCTCCGCAATTCCTCGCGCCTGAACCGCCACCGAGCAGCCTCCTCCAACCCCAAATCAGTGGCTACAAAAATGGGTATGGCAGCACCTATTTGGCCCGTTTTGGCCACCTTCCCAAGCTCGGATGCGCGGCCCACTTTGAGGAAAGTTGTTGTCCTCGGCGTCCCCGTCGTTTTGGTCCACTCAACTCGCTAATCCGGTGAGTTTAACTCACTAAATCTTGATTAGAGTGTTAATGATGCCCTAAGTGTGCTTAGTTTAAATTAAGTAAGTTTATGTGGGTGGATTAGTGTATTTAATTATAAATTAGATTAAGAGGTTGGTTTATGTTAAAGTGTGTTTAAATTAAAGGTTAAAAGAAGTTATTTAAAGTTAAGCCTTGATGTGACATAAAAGGATTTTAGTTTTGAATTATTTAAATGCTTCGAAATTCTGGAAAATATAATATTATTTTATAATCCGAAATTATTAAAATATTATTTAAAAAAATGAAAAAATTATTTTTGACCCCGGTTGCTCAGAATTTCGTGCCGATCGCTGCTGTGTATTCGGATTTTGAAATTGATGGTTGGATATTATAAATTGAGGGTGGATTGCGAAAAATATGGATATTATTATTTAATTAATTTCCGGAATAAAATTTATTATTTATTAAAATTCGAAAATTTCGTCGGGACCCTAAACTCTCAGAATTTCGTGCCGATCGCTGCTGTGTATTTAGAATTTGAATTTGATGATTGATTGTGGCAAATTGAGTGTGGATTGCGAAAAGTATGGATTTTATTTAGAAAATTCCAAGTGTCGAGTTTGGCATTGAAATTGGATTGTTAATGGTTAATATCGTAATTGGATTATGTGAGTGAAATGTAAAGTATCCAGGGATTGGTATCGAATTGTCGTGCGCTAGTTGAAAGGTTCGGGTCGCAATAGTGGCTAAGTCGACTGGATCCTTATTCTGCTAGAAATGCCGTCAAGGGAATGACGTGGCTTGGTCGCAGTAGTGGCGGGACCGACTAGACCTTTATTCTTCTAGAAATGCCGTCGATAGAATGACGTGGCTTGGTCGCAGTAGTGGCGGGACTGACTGGACCTTTATTCTTCTAGAAATGCCGTCGATAGAATGACGTGGCTTGGTCGCAGTAGTGGCGGGACCGACTGGACCTTTATTCCTCTAGAAATGCTGTAATGTTAGTAGATATCCGACCTGCGAGTAGGCTATGCCCTTGTGTGGCAGTGAATAATAATTGGAATGCGTGTTAAGTGCGATTGTGATTTATATGAAAGTAATGGCGTTCCAATTGTTTGAATTATTATTACTACCTGAGATTGTGTGATACAATTGTGCTAACCTGCAGGAAGGAATTGAGGCGAGGTAAGTTCTCTGTGTGATGTGGCTAGGCCACCTGGGGCGTATTTTCTTTCTAATAGGGGTTTAGGGGGTTAAACTTGCTGAGACATCGTCTCATCCCGATTGTGGGATTAAAATTTCAGGTCCCTGATGAACAGAGTGGCCAAATAGCTTTGGTTGGCCTTGAGGAGTTGCAGAGGTGAAGTCATAAGGATTGGAGAGCGTGTCCAATTTGTAGGTCGTAGGACAGTTCATTTTTTTAGAGCCGGTCTTTTGTAGACTTTTGGCTCTAGGCCTTCGTCTGTAACTCCGTTGGTTTATGTAAGTGATTGGTTGTAAAATTGTTTCCTGCTTTTCCATCCCGTATTTTATTGTCAGGGGTTTTATAATACGTTCCGCTTGCGCAATAATAAATGAATGGGATCGGCGACACTACGTAGGAATGTCACATTTGATCGACCGTAGTGGGATGTGCTCGCGCTTGGGGTTCGGGGCGTGACAGCCGCACCTTTAACTGAGGTTATAAAGAAGCATGTGGGTTTCATGTGGGAAGAAGAGCAAGAGAAAGCATTTAATTTGCTAAAAGGTAAGTTAACTAATGCTCCTTTGTTATCTTTACCGAACTTCAGTGCTACTTTTGAGATAGATTGCGATGCTTCTGGTATAGGAATTGGAGCCGTGTTGATGCAAGGAGGGTGTCCCATAGCTTATTTCAGCGAGAAATTGAGTGGAGGAACATTGAATTATCCTACCTATGATAATGAGATGTATGCTTTAGTGCGAGCTTTGGAAACTTGGCAACATTATCTATGGCCAAAGGAGTTTGTGATCCACACCGACCACGAGACCTTGAAGTACTTGAAAGGGCAGCAAAAGTTGAATAAAAGACATGCCAAATGGATGGAGTTCATCGAGACTTTTCCATATGTGATCAAGTACAAGAAAGGTAAGGAGAATGTGGTAGCCGATGCACTTTCTCGAAGGTATGCGATTCTAACTATTTTAGAAGCAAAGTGTCTAGGTTTTTGAGCATATCAAGGGCTTATATACTGATGATGATGACTTTGGGAGAGTGTATGAAGCATGTGAACACGCTGCATTTGATAAATTCTATAGGCATGAAGGTTATCTTTTCCGTGAAAACAAACTATGTTTGCCTAAGTGTTCTTTGTGTGAATTGTTGGTGCGAGAAGCGCATAGTGGTGGTTTAATGGGGGCATTTTGGTATTAATAAGACTTATGAAATGCTACATGAACATTTTTATTGGCCATATATGAAGAGAGATGTCACACGTGTCTGTGAGAGATGCATTGCTTGTAAGCAATCGAAGTCAAACCGAGGTAGTTAATAAAACTTTAGGGGTATTGTTGCGTGCTATTATTAAAAAGAACATAAAATCTTGGGAAGATTGTTTGCCACATGTTGAATTTGCATATAATAGGAGCATGCATTCTGCTACTAAATTTACACCATTTGAGGTTATCTATGGTTTTAATCCGTTAACTCCGTTAGATTTAATCCATTTACCTGTTGATGAGCGTGTGGATTTAGATGGAGCAAAGAAAGCTGAATTTGTCAAGACGTTGCATGAGAAGACGAGCGCAAATATTGAGTGCAAAATTGAGCAATATGCAAGGCAAGCCAACAAAGTGCAAGGAAGTGGTGTTTGAACCCGGCGATTGGGTTTGGGTTCATATGCGTAAAGAGAGATTTCCTGAGCAGCGACATTCTAAGTTATTACCGTGAGGGGATGGACCATTCATGGTTTTGGAAAGAGTTAATAATAATGCCTACAAGCTTGATCTTCTAGGTAAGTATGATGTTAGTGCCACATTTAATATTTATGACTTGACTCTTTTTTACGCCAGTGATGATTTGAGGGCAAATCCTTTGCACGGGGAAGGGAATGATGTGGACATCAAGCCATATCAAGAAGGAGGTGCTAAGGACCCATTGTTTATTCCTACTAATTCAATCACTCAAGTGCGGGCCAAGCAATTTAGGCAAGCTGTTGGTGTCATGGTTCGTGATCTTTGGCGTGGAGATGACCTTGGATTAGATCTTGAAGAATCTTGGAAATCTTGGCGCAATTTGATTATCTGGTCACCAAATATTTGACCAAGTCAAATAGGAATATTCTTCTTGTTTAGTAATATTTAGAATAGGAATATTCTAGAATATGATGCATTATATCTCTAGAGTTGGTTTTAGGGTTTGTGTGGCAGCTAGAATGCCTATATATAAGACTAACTGAATTTCTTTAGGGGACAGATATATTTTATTTTTAAGGAAAATAATTGAGAGGTTTTCTTCTATTGCTCGTTTGAGGACTTGACCTTATCAAGATTCTCTTTGGTGGTCGATTTGACTTATCGAGCGAGATAGCAAATTCTTTCGCTCGTGGCATCTATAATGTTGGTTGGTTGACACGTGTTCATCAACAGGTCACGTTCATACCGAGGTTGCCAATCACAGGTTTGATTGGAGGTCGAGGTTTGCAATTCGTGCCATCTGGGTCTTCGTAGAACAATCCTTCCGCAACGATTCACATCAGTGTATACCCTTGGTAATAAGTGACCCGTCGACGGTTCACTTTCTTGCTTGATTAGTTGAGAAATAAGGTCCAAAAGACCTGCATACATGTTTAATTCCTGCAATGTATATGACTTTTAGATGTATGTTAGAGCCATGCATGATATCGATGATAGATCTTGGGAAATCACATAGAATGCTTTGTTAGGAGATTTATAAGTGTTATTGGCCATGCGAGAGCATAATTAGTCAATAATGGTTGTAAGTCATAAAATGGATAAAGTAAGTGTATGAGAGGGACCTACAAATGAACTACAAAGGCTGACCCTGAGGCTCAAATCTGATTTGTGAAATTGAACTTCCTTTAAGCGATTGATCTTGGCATGATGTGTTTTTTACTATTTTGACATGTATGCTTGTTTCTTTCCATTGTATGTACCTAGTTAGATTTCCTAGACTAGATCTAGATTAGGATCTTGAAGATGGAGAGGACATGAAGACAGTGAAGGTCAATGTCCATTCCGACTATTATTATGTATTATTCATTCCCTGACATATGTCTCGGGTTCCTTTTGTTGTGTAAAGCCCAATGAGTTGCAGGTTCTATCTTCCTCTTATTCTTTCAATTGTGTTTCCTTAGTAAATTTACCATTTTCCTTGATTGTTTACTTTATGTCTCGCAATTTCAATTCAATTGATTGCTTTTTTTTTTTTGTACTTTTCTTAGAAATAGAATAGCACGAAAACGACCAACCATGCATGATTGCCTAGTTTACGAGAAAAGATTCCGAAAAGGTAAAGAAGAAATGCATGGACACGTTAGGTAAACATAACATACTATTTAGATACCGAAAGAGCGCTAATAGAAATATCAGTGTAACCCTAGTCTCCGAACCTAGATATTTGGTTGCATAGGAATCAAGAGAATACTCCCGACCCTCGATTAAGTGTTCTAGCCGATTCCCAAAAACGAGGCTAGTGACGACTCCCATTTTTATTCTAGATTGCTTTAAACAACTAGGCCGTATAAATGAACTCATCATGAAGGGCATGAGCTTTGACGAAACTCACCATGGTTTATCATACTCACCGTGAAAAACTCTTAATGGATGAAGTGATGCCATCCTTAGGGAAAAGAGTATAGGAGGGAAGGCTACCATGGTAAATGTATCCTTAAATCCGATATCCACACCCGACTTTCTCTCTCGAGGTGTGTCGTCTTTGTGGGTATGGATCATGATACTCCACTGTCATGTGGGGTACGAGTTTGGTAGAGCTCACAATCTCATAGAGGGAACTCACAAGAGGTTCGATCCGAAAGGCGAGGTGATGATGTCTTTTGGAATGTGAGCCGTGAAAGAACTCTCGTGGTCAAGTATCCTTAAACCCGACCTTTCCCCTTCCTTTCCTCATGAGAGGGATCGGCGATGAGATCAAGTCGTAACAAGCTTGGCAACTCCACTGGGGACTAGTACTAGATTAAAAGGACTTGAAGTTGTTTAAAAATGGTTGTTGTGTTTAACTAATGTGTCTTGTGTAGGATTGCCTGCATGTCTAAGTCACGTGAAAAATCAAGTTAGTTGCTAATAAAGTATTAAATGTTCTTGTAGGTGGGAGTTATATGGGGAGGCGTGCTTGTAAATCCTTTGTTTTGCAAGTGGAATAGGATGAATGAATGTATGAGGGTTTATATTGAAGTGCTAGATTTTAAGTTTAAACGCATGTTCATGAGTTTTAGCACGACATCGCACACACAACCGCAGTCTAAAACTTCGATCGCCCAATTTAGGACCTTAGGAGGGTTTATGGTTGGAATACGTGAGTGAATACTCGTGGTAATCTATTACTTACATAAACCCGCTCGTCCCAACCGATAAAAATAGCACCAACCGACGATAGTAGCGGTGGGTAAACTATTTTTATCCTTTAGGATTGGGACCTTGAGCCTTTAGTACCCTCACCCTAGGCATTGAAACCCACCAGTTTCATGCAACATGTGATTTGTACTTACCATATGTTTGGTGGGTAAGATATCATTCCTTTCTTATCGTTCTTCTCTTCTTATTTTGTGCATTTCAATTATGCACTTTATATTTCATGACGTTATGTTTTAATCACAAATGCCCCTTTAGGTTTAGGCATAGATGGGTAAGCTCAAATTGGACATTGTCCCGGTGCCAAGGAATCTCAAGGTTATATAGGAGAATCTCGACCCAAGACATCAAGATTACGTAGAAAAAGGCAAAGGCTTCTTCCCGACTTTGCTAAACGTCAATTTCTCAACATTCCTACCAACAAAATTATGGTTATTCTTAAAGAAAATTCAAATTCCATGCACTATACATTCCTTGAAGAACATCTGCTTAGTCTCAAGCCTAAAGTTGGGAACCAAATTTCTCGTGTTTTCCTTCTCATATTCTTCGGTTTTATGGTGTTCTCGCATACCTAAAAAACAATGGATCCTATAGTCACTCACATTGGCAATCAAGTGTGCGCCTTTAATTGTTTTACACACATGATCCTTGCTGAAACTTTTGTGTCTCTTAACCGATTCAAGACAATTGGCTGAGGAACTCTTAGAGCCCCATTAGGACTTCTCCAAATTTGGCTTTTTTCACATATCAAAGAATTCACCCCTCACACAACATTATCGATGTCACGAAATATCATCATCCTATTCTTTGGTTTTGCCAAAGAAATGAATTATTTCCATCATGGTCTTTCTCTATAAGGTTCCATTTCCTTAAAAACCTCACCCTAGCTTAATCCAATGGCATGCCAGTGGCTTGGGAATCTCGAGGTGCATCTTGTTAGTGGGGGTGACGACCCACTCCTCCTCGTGGGGTTGACGGGTTTAACATCATATTACCTTTTAAGGGTGCTTTGCCAATATCGCATGTTTTAAACGATCCCGTCAATCCTCAAGCTAGGGTTATATCGAATTGATTATCACAACGAGGTCATCAAAGAAAACCAAATTGGCCATGTCAAGGTCGTGATTCGAGTCGCTATCGGAATTTGGTACTCCCATTCCTCGCATTATGTGGTCGTCGTGGATGAAGCCGACTTGGAAGGAGAGATAAGGACTCATCATCCTACCATCGATTATATCTACTATCAAGTAGAAACTGAGTTTGAGATTCAATTGCCTAATATTCCCAAGCCTCAAGTTTTTCAATGAGCTTATATTGAGGAGCATGAAGACGATGCCTTGATCGATGAGGAATGCTTGGCCCATGATAACAAGTGTCTCTACACGATCCCACCCATCCTTAGGCTTTTATCTGATATTCTTTTCTTGTAAAGGGATTTCCTTTGTATTTCTCTCATTTCCATCAAGATTTAGAGGTTCCATCTAAGGAGACCCCAACTCCATACTATGATAAAGAAAGTTTAAGATGCCTCACAAAGATTGAGGAGCACCTTTGCATGCTGCAAGGCTACCAACTTCAGAGGTATGACAAGCTATCGCCCTTCGCCAAAGTGAAGGTCCCCGAATTCTACAAGGAGTCGGAGTTCACAAGGAAGTATGATGGTATTGGGTGCCCGAAGACCCATTTGAAGTACTATATGGGCAAGATGGCCTGCTACTTTGACAATCCTCCTCTCCTAATTAATTCCTTTCAAGATAGCCCGGTTGGTCCTGCATTGACATGATTTATTGAGTTGGATTTGGAAAAGATCCCTACTTGGGAGGATCTTGCCGATGAATTCCTGCAACAATACAAGTTCAATACCAAAATCGCCCCGACTCGAGAGGAGCTGGTTCAGGTCGAGAAGAGAATGACCAAAATGTTTAGAGCCTATGCTCAAAGGTGGAAAGCCATTGCGTCTCAAGTGAAACCACCCTTGTTTGAGAAAGAGGCTATGAAATTGTTGCTTCAAGCCATGCCTCATGACTTTTTCAAGAAGATGTATAATCATACCTGCATTAACTTTGCCGCATTAGTGGAGTTGGGTGTACGCATTGAAGGAATCATGCGAGAAGGAAGGTTAGTTGAGACCACGAATCGTAGGTATGCCTCGAAGAAAGACAAGGAGTCAGCTGTGGAGATTGCTTATATACAAAACTCCTCATCCCAAAGAATATACAATCCTCCTGCTTGTAAATTTGCTATATAGGTTAGGAATTCTTCCCAAAATTTTGATCGCAAAGGAAAGCCCTACGAAGGCAATTTACTCCATTGCCTAGACCTATGTCTCAGCTACTTCCAATGCTGATTGAAAGTCATCTTATGGCGAGAGAAATCTCGAGCGATAATCCTCCAAAGTTCCCTAGGTTCGACCCTAATAAGACATGTGAATATCACATGGGAGAGAAGGGTCACCATGTAGATAATTGCTTCATAATCTGTTCCAAGATCTAGAACCCCCTAGACAAGAATTTGCTCACTTTTAAAGATTCAATGTCGAACGTCCAACAGAATCCACTCCCAAAACATGTTGAGAATGTTAGTGTAATTTTGGGGGATGATGACAAACATCCACTTCTGATGGATATGGAAAAGTTGGAGCAAATCACATCCTTTGTCAATCGCCAACTGAAATGTGACATCACTCATTATGAGAAGATAGCTTGCTTGGCAAAACTAGCTGAGCTAGGAATCCTTCAATATGAAGATAGTGAGCCCGCTTCAAGACACATATCTCTAGTTGAAGTTGATTTGTCTAGCGAAGACATAATCTCAAAAGTCATAAGGGAGGCTGGGATTCCAAGTTATGATGACACTCGGAAGGAGGATTGTCGAAACTTGAAAGGCAAAGCCCCTATGTATTAAGACTCTAACATTAGAAGTGAGGATGAATACAAAGCTTCCTGCATAGACCATGAGTTTGCTCAAAAAGCTCGCAAAAGTGGTGAAATTGTTGATATCCTTGGCCAACGAAGTGGCAAGTATGACTTCAAGGTGAAGTTCATGACTTCAAGGTGAAGTTCACACCACCACCGGGTTTTTTTGTTGACATAAAAGATATTGTCCCAAGCAAATGGGATGATGAAGAAGACATTACTCTAACTTTGTCAAAATATAAAAAGTCCACTCCGATGACGAAGATGAGGATGAATACAAAACTTCTCACTGGGATTGTGGATTCGTAAGGAATGCCTGTGAGAAGGGTGAAATAGTGGATACCCTAGGGCAACCGAGTGGAAAGTATGACTTTATGTTCAAGTATACTCCTCCTCCAAGTTTTTTCCAAAACCCCAAAGACATCGTCCCTAGTGGATGGGGAGATGAATTCGAGGATGATTTCATGGCTATGATCAAGCTCGTTGTAATTGATTTGACCAAGGAGAGGATCCCTTGTGGAACTGGTGCAAACAGCAAGGATACCGTTGAATTTGGCTCATTAATTGACAGCTCCGAGGCTATGAAGATCTCAGGCTTGGGTTGTAGACCTATTGGTATTGAATTACAACCACAAGTTGGTGAATGTTCCAAGAGCAAGGTGCCTCCCACTTATAACACTAAGACGGTCCCATGGAATTATGAGGCCAATGAAATTGATGCCGTCACTCGATTAGGTCAAGTCTACCCACCATGTGAAGGTATGGAAAAGAAGGCCGTAACTGATGAGGAAGCCAAACAACTCTTTAGAACACTGAAGACAAGTGAGGTAGAAGTGATAGACTAATTGCGCAAGATGCCCACTCAGATTTCCTTACTGGAGCTTTTCAAGACTTCTGAAAAGCATAGAAATGCCCTCCTCTAAATCTTGAACGAAGTTCATGTGCCTAAAACTATTGGAGAAGTACAATTGGAAGAGTTTGTTGGTGCCATACTACTTAAAGATCAGGTAACCTTCTCTGAGAAAGACCTCCTTCTTAAAGGCCAAGCACACACAAAGGCATTATATGTGTCCACTCAACACTTTGGAACTAGGTTTGAGGATACTGGTCGATAATGGTTCCGCATTGAACATTTACCCCCTATCCACCCTTCATCAATTGGGCATTGACATGGAAAATGTCCGCCCTCCGAAAATTCCCGTCCAAGCTTTTGATGGGATGAGAAAGGAATCATTAGAGGAAATTGGCCTACTGCTGACAGTTGGCCTTGTTACCATTATTCAAAAATTCCAAGTGCTAGATATCCCAAGCAACTTTGGCATGTTGCTGGACGGCTTGGATCCACGCTGCAAGGATCATTCCTTCTAGTCTTCATCAAATGATGAAACTTCCCATCGATGGAAAGATCGTGACTATCTGATGCGAAAAAGATGTAGAGACTTTCCATAACACCGCCATACCCCTACATCAAGCTCGAAGTCAAGGGAAAGTCAAGCTACCACTTCTTTGAGCTTGTGTCTATCACCAATGTGTCTATTGTATCAATCATCAAGAAGCCTCATTCTCAAAAACATCCTTAATGTCAAGTAAAGAACTGCTCAAGAATGGGTTTACCACTGGTCAAGGATTGGGTAAGCTTACCCAAGGCATGCCAAAACCTATTGAGGTGGTCAAGAAGAACAAGCGTGAAGGCCTAGGTTATCAGGGCGAACGTAAGGGTCAAGGTAACCATAAAGGCCTGAGCATTAAAGGTAAGAGCTATCAATGCCTCCTGCCTCCTTCATTGAAAAATTTCTTCCCTAGCCCACGAAAACTCTTGCGAGAAGAGGAAGCCATTGTCCATCACTTTGTCAGCTTGTTCGAAGATGGTGTGGTTAGTACTATTATTGAAGATGATGGGCCTATAGATCCTGATGTGTAAGGGATGTTTCTAATTCTTGCTTTTCATTTTAATTGTGTTTCATTCGTTTCTCCCTTGCAAGGGAATTCCATTCATTTCATTCGTTTATACTTGTAATAATCTGGATCATGAACTCTATGGATCCTCGATTATATACGTTGTAATGCAATTTTTGCATATCAATAAAATTCACATTTTGTTAATAGAGACGTGAGGTATCCCAAACCAGTCCTATGATGATGCTTTGAGGCATGTGCCTCCACACGATTTATAGTTTTGAAACGTTTTAGTGGAACAAGGATATCCAATGACACGAGGGCGAGTTCCCAATAATTTTTTTAAAAATCCGAATTCAAAGACAAGTTTTTCATGACATTTGCATACATTGCATTCGTTTATATTTATATACTAACCATTTTTTATTACATCTTAGGCATGACATTTCACATCATGATAGTCATTTGCAAGACTGGAATTCGCATTCAAGTGGCTTTGGCGAAATCGATTATTCCGACTCAAAAAATGAGGATGACCCTCAGGTTATTGAAAGGAAATGGCTCAGACATGAAGAGTCCAAGCCTCCTACTATTGAGCAACTAATCATTGTGAATTTAGGAGATTCCGGAAAACTCCAAAGAAACCAAGATTGGGGCAAATCTCTCTCAAATGGATGCTGATAGATTAATTGGTCTTTTGAAGGAATACCATAATGCTTTTTCTTGGTTGTATGCTAATATGCTGGGTTTAGATCGTGAGATAATGGAACACGCATTACCACTCGATCCTAATATTCCGCCCAAGAAGCAAAAGCTCATAAGGACAAAACCTGAGTTGTCTAAAAAGATTGAATAAGAAGTCATGAAACTCCTAAACGTTGATTTCATTGAAGTCAACCATTATGCTGATTGGATTGCTAATATAGTCCTGATTATGAAGAAGGATGGACGAGTCCAAGTCTGCATTGATTACCGTGACTTGAATAAGGCAAGTCCTAAGGATGATTTTCCTTGCCACACATTGATGTCTTAGTTGGTAGTACAGGTGGCTTTGAACTATTCTCTTTCATTAATGGATTCTCCGACTACAACCAAATTTGAATGAAAGAGGAAGACAAGACTAAAACGTCTTTCATCACTCCATGGGGAATATTTTGCTACAAAGTTATGCTTATTGGCTTGAAGAACGCAAGGGCAACCTATCAAAGAGCTATGGTGGCACCATTCCATGACATGATGCATAAGGCTATTGAAGTCTATGTCAATGACATGATTACGAAGTCAAGACAAGGTGATGACTATGTTGAAGTCTTGAGAAAACTATTTAACCAATTGAGGAAATTTAAGCTGAGACTTAACCCTGCAAAATGCATATTTGGGGCAAAATCCGGGAAGCTTCTTAGATTTATGGTTAATAACAAAGGCATCAAGATAGATCCCTCTAAGTTGGAGGCCATATGCGATCTAAAACCTCTCTCTACTGTTAAGGAAGTTTGAAGCCTACTTGGAAGATTGAATTATGTTATGAGATTCATCTCCCAATTATCAGAAACTGCTAAGCCATTCTTTAAGCTATTGAAGAAGGACGCCAAAGTCAATTGAGATGAAGAATGCTAGAAATCCTTTGAAGAACTTAAGCAAAATCTTTCGCAATCTCCTGTACTGGTATCGCCTATCTAAGGCATGCCTTTGATGATT
Source organism: Eucalyptus polyanthemos subsp. polyanthemos (assembly GCA_017140185.1). NCBI lineage: Eukaryota > Viridiplantae > Streptophyta > Magnoliopsida > Myrtales > Myrtaceae > Eucalyptus > Eucalyptus polyanthemos. The sequence continues at coordinate 8,374,302 of CM029461.1, read as the reverse complement.
TTGTATATCACCATCCACGAAGAGTCATTAAGAGCTATGTTGGCACAAAAAGGACCAAATGATGTGATAGAGCGTGCCATATATACCTTAGTAAGAAGTTTACTACCTTTGAGATCCGATATCCCGAAGTGGAAAAGATCTATGTAGCCTTGATTTGGGTATTACACCGATTGAGACAATAAACTCTTCACCACCGCATCTTATCAGTGACTAAGAACAACCCGATTAAATATCTTTTGGAGAAGCTTGCATTAGTTGGAAGGCTTGCCAAATGGCAAATATTACTCTTCAAGTTCGATATTCAAAGCATGGCATAAAAGTCTATTAAGGGACGAGCCATAGCTGATATGTTAGCTGAAAATCTCGAGAAGTCTGGTGACTAGGATGAAGTCAATGAATGGATTTATCTAGTCTCACATGATAAATGGACTATGTATTTTGATAGTGTTGTTAACCTTTCTGGTTCTTGTACAAGGGCAGTTTTAATATCCCCAAAAGGTCAACATTACCCACTAGCTAGGAAGTTGGTATTCTCTTTTGCCAATAATATTTCTGAATATCCTTGGTCTACAAGCTTCAGGTTTATGGTGATTCTACACTCATCATTCTCCAGATGGGAGGCGAATAGCAAACATGAGACGTGAAGTTGATAATTACCATGAATATCTTGAAGACTTGGTCAAGGAACTTGACAAAATAATTTTTGATTATTTGCCAAGATTGCAAAATCAATTTACTAATGCCCTAATGACTTTATCATCAATGTTACAAGTATCTGACAGCTTGAGCATTGATCCTTTACAAATTGATGTCTTGAAGAAGCCTACTTATTGCCTGATGATTGAAGAGGAACCTGATGGTCAACCTTAGTATTATGATATCATGAACTACCTTCGAGAAGGCAAATTTCCCCAAGAGAGTCAAACCAATGATCGAAAATACCTAAAAAAGTTGGCATCCAAATTCTTCATCAGAGGGGGAGCCCCTTATAAAAGGTCTTTCGATTCAGTTTTATTGAAGTGTGTAGATGCACAAGAAGCCAAACTCCTAATGAAAAAGATACATGAAGGAGACTATGGCCCTCATATGAATGGTCATCTCCTGGCAAGAACAATCATAAAGCTAGATTACTATTGGTTGACCATGAAACCGATTGTATTCAACATGTGAGGTGTTGTCACCAATGCCAATTCTATGGAGACAAAATCAATATTCCTCCTAATGAACTACATCAAATGTCCAAGTCCTAGCCTTTCTCGATGTGGGGCATCAACATCATTGGACTGATTAATCCTAAAGTGTCAAACGAAAATGGCTTTATTTTGGTGACCATCGATTATTTCACTAAATGGATTGAAGCCAATTCTTATGCCCATGTCATTGCAAAAAGTGTGGCAAGGTTCATCCATCGTGATATCATCTCTCGATATGGAGTTCCCTAGATGATCATCACTAACAACGGATCAAACTTGAATAACAAGACAGTGCACGAATTACTCAATGAGTTCCACATTCACCACTTGAATTCTTCTCCTTACCACCCACAAATGAATGGAGCTATGGAAGCGGCAAATAAGAACAACAAGAAAATTTTAGCCAAAATGGTTGAAAATTATCTTGACGGGCATGATTAGTTGCCATATGCTTTGATGGCTTACCGAACCTCAATTTGCACTTCAACTGGGGCAACAGTAAGTTCAAAATCAAGCATTTGAATTCATCCCCTTACCGCCCACAAATGAATGGAGCTGTTGAGGCAGCTAATAAGAACATTAAGAAGATCCTGGCTAAGATAGCCGAGAATTATCGAGATTGGCATGACAGGTTACCCTTTGCTCTAATGGCGTATCGGACATCGATCCGAACATCTACCGGGGCAACCCCTTTCTCCTTAGTTTATGGCATGGAAGCAGTCTTGCCTGTGGAAGTAGAAATCCCCTCTTTGAGAGTCTTATCCCAAGTGGAATTGTCCGAGGCAGAATGGACACAACAAAGGTTCGAGCAGTTGAACCTGATTGATGAGAAAAGGTTAAAAGCTCTTTGCCATGGTCAGGCATATCAACAAAGAGTAGCCAAGTCGTTCAATCGAAAGGTACGACCGAGACACTTCGAAGTGAATGATCTAGTTCTAAGAAAGGTGTTGCCGATTTTTCCTGATCCTGGAGGCAAATTTGCTCCAAATTATAACGGACCATATATGGTGAAGAGGGTACTCCCTGGAGGTGCCTTAATCCTTACAGAAATGGATGGTCGTGAGTTTTCTAATCCTGTTAACTCTGATGCTGTGAAGAAGTATTACCCTTGAAAGAATTTGTTGTGAATCGAAGGTACTCATTTCTTCATCAAATTGTGTGGGAATGGATTGAATAAGATGAGAAGTAGGCCCTGTTCCATATACATAACGAATTCATTCGATTCGGTATATCAGATGTGTTGACCCAGAGTCAGTTCGATTAAATGAAAAAAGAAATGCCTTGAGGACACCACCAGCGCCTCGGCCTGGTGGCACGGGGAAAGAAAGGGTCCGAGAATGACCAGGGTTCGATCCTTGGAAATGGCAACAAGTTTGCCACACAAAAGAAAAAAAAACAAAAAAAACAAAAAAATAAAAAAATGATTTTTTTTTTACCAACCCTTTTCTTTCTTTTTGAGCTGCAAACTCTTTGTGTTCAAAGCTGATGAGTTCATGAAGTAATTGTGACCTTTCAAAGGAGAATTTTGCATGATAATTTTACCTGTTTAATTACTAATTTCATTGAGAATCGTCACCATCGATCAAGTTAATGAATGATGTGGAATGAATTGAACATGCTAAATGCGACATGTCAGGATGATGAAAGGCAAGCCTTATCCTATACACAGTCCCTTGCTCATATACTGGTGAGATGAGTGTAGGAAGTTCCATGTTTCTAAGGAAAAGAGTTTTCTCGCGAAAGGTACGATGATCGAAATGATGAGAGGCAGTTCATTCTCTATCCCAAACACTACGTGATCATCCATTGTTTAAACCCTTTTGAGCCCACACACGTGAATAATTTTTAAATTCCCCCTGTCAAGAACCACCCCACATTGGGGTAAGCTGGAGGTAAAACGACGTCATGAGGTGAGGAATTTGATAGAAATATTCTTGCTCTCACTTGCATCAATCTTCAGGTATTGCTATTACATCGAATTCATACGGTAATTCAAGTGCCTTAGGATGATGAAGAGCAGTTTTTTTTCTCTATCCTACACACTTTATCCATTGCGTAGCTCCTTGAGCCTGTAAATGCGTTTCACTTAAACCCAATTGGTGATCATCCCCCACACTGGAGCAAGACAAACAGCAAATGTTCAAGCAGCAGAATCTCGAATGCCGACAAAAAATGAAAACTCCTCAAGAACCCAAATGTTAAAGCATTACGTGGTTATTCAAAAAAAAAAAAAAAAAAAAAAACAAAAGGGGCATGAAAAAGTAGTGTGCCTAGTAAAAGCAAGGCCAATGCCCATAGAAAATGAAAGAAAGAGTCAAGATAAATAATTATCAAGGAGTGGTACTCAAAGAACTCAAATGCCAAGTTTTTATAGTACCTATGAGGAAAATCCCGATGATGAGGAAGAAGACCGGTGACAATGCCAAGATGATCACCAATTCTCACCCCCCCATGCACATTTTGAGCCTAATGATCCATTCGCTTCTCAACCCATGAACTTAACCTACGTTACGTCCCTTACAAAGTCTCTTCAGATTAGGGCACCAAAATTAACGTAGGAATTCATATGCTTAAAAGCATCGCTCGAAGAAGTGTGAGCAAGGCCATTTCTATCTCATTCCGCAGGTTCCTTGACTTGTAAACCCGGAGGTGATTGCGAAGTATTGTCCTTTCATTACCCTTGACTTGAAGAGTCCCTCTTTGTTGAACCATTGACCGAGCCTACATTACAGTCTTGATAAAGACCTCTCAGATTGACCAGGTCGTACCGCTTGCGAGAATACTCGAACCCTTGTTGACATGATGAAAGTAAGATTGAATGATTCCTGTGATCCGACATTAATGGTCAAGACAAAATAGCCTTCTTAATGAGAGTGAGTGAAAGTCCTTTCTAACTGAAAGTCTCTCATTTGGTATTCTTGAAAATCCATGTCATGACTGAAAATTGTCATAAATGATGATTCTCCCCAGTGGAAGTTCGGTGGTGCAAATATGGTAAAACCATCATGCATAAATCTTGATTGAATGGATAAAAGCTTCAGTAGACTTTCGAGTGTGTTGAATTGCTTACTTCTTTGGCGAATGCATGTATTTTTGCTTTAATCATGTCTGACAGGTAATGTTTCCTTGAAGACCCAAGAGCTCCTGACATTTATGTTGTCTTTCAGAAGCCTCGAGGTGAGAAACCTCCATGAATATTTGAAGCACATCTTCGATGTTCCAAAACTTCTTTCTACCAAGAGGTAAGTGACCTTCACGAATATCCCAGGTTTATCCTAGGTATTCCCAAATTCTTGATATGTCTCAAAATTCTTGACATCTCAGTCTGGATCTAGATGTCTCGAAACTCTTCGTCAAGCATTTCACTCTAGATGTGGAGGTTTTTCGATCTTTTTCGTTATACCTTAGTCTGGATCTAGGTATTTCGAATCTTCTTAATCCAATATTCATCTCACCTAACATTGAGTGTCTATTGGTTAAGTTCCCAAATTTTTGACATCTCAGTCTAGATCTGGATGTCCCAAAACTCTTCGTTAAGCATTTCACTCTGGATGTGAATACTTTTCGATCTTTCTCGTCATACCTTAGTCTGGATCTAGGTATTTTGAAGCTTCTTAATCCAATATTCATCTCACCTAACATTGAGCGTTTATTGGTTAAGTTCCAAAACTCCTTATTAAGCATTTCACTCTGGATGTGAATGCTTTTCGATCTTTCTTGTCATACCTTAGTCTGGATCTAGGTATTTCGAGCCCTCTTAATCCAATATTCATCTCATCTAACATTGAGTGTTTATTGGTTAAGTTCACAAATTCTCGACATTCCAGTCTGGATCTGGATGTCTCAAAAATCTTTGTTAAGCATTTCATTCTGGTTATGAATGCTTTCCGGTCTTTTTCGTTATACCTTAGTCTGGATCTAGGTATTTTGAATCCTCTTAATCCAATATTCATCTCACCTAACATTGAGTGCTTATTGGTTAAGTTCACAAATTTTTGACATCTCAGTCTGGATCTGGATGTCTCAAAACTGTTCATTAAGCATTTCATTCTAGATATGAATGCTTTCCAATCTCTTTCGTTATACCTTAGTCTGGATCTAGGTATTTCGAATTGTCTTAATCCAATATTCATCTCACCTAACATTGAGTGTCTATTGGTTAAGTCCCCAATTTCTTGACATCTCAGTCTGGATCTGGACGTCGCAAATCTCGTTGATTTTACTTGCTATACCTTAGTGTGAACCTAGGTATTTCGAGTCATCTGAATTCAACAAGGCATCTCACCTAACATTGAGCGCCTGTTGGATAAATCCATTGTGGACTCTTCAAGGAACCTGAAATGAAAACTGGACACATGTCGAGCATATGAAAATTCGTCCCGATGCTCTGATTGGTAAGTGATTATAGGTATGCTCTCATTTTCAATAGCTCACATTTGCATTACCATTTTCATGACATTGCATATAAAAAAAAAAAAAAGTCCCGCCAAAGTATCATCCATTGCATGTTCATGGTCAAAATTTAGGTATCATATTGTCTTTGAATGCAACCTCTGCGAGCTCACCTTCAAAGAGGGGCAGCTGTTGACACCTAAATTTTGCCTAATCATTTAGTAATTAGTTGCATAAAAAAAAGAAAATAGTAAAATTGCATTTCATGTAGTTGTATTTGCATCGGTACTAAAAGCGCGACAAGACGCAGCAGCTCGCAGTCGATTACATGCACGAATGGATGGTCTCTCTCCACTGGTCTGAAGTCAAAAAAGAGGAAGGAAGTTCTTGCACGTCCGTTGTCTCTCCCTCATTAATGCATGCGCATGCATGCGCAAATTCGGCGGACGTGCAGATTCTAGAGGAATCCTTAAAGAAGCAAAATGAGCCCATGATATAATATTATATAATATGCTCTCTCTCAAGTGTGGGTTGTCAGGAGGAGCAACGGGAAATTTGCTAAAGGAGAAAGCAAATAATAAACAAGAAAAGTCAAAAGTTGCGGCTATCCTATTAAAGGGAGAGACAAGTGCCGTATAAGGAACTCCAAACATGAGGAAAAAAGAAGAATACATGAACGTGCATTTTTTTTCTCCCTCATTAATGCAAGCACATGCACGCATTAATGGGGGACGTGAAAATTCTCCTCAAGAAGATGGACTAACAATGGGTAGCCACCATAGTTGAAAAAAGCAATCGGACGTGAACAGCAAGAAAAAATTACGGCCGCCTCCTATTCACACTAAGGTTGATTGTTGCCTATAAATAAGCAAGGATTTTCGGCTTAAAAAGGGGGAAGAAAGAAAACGAAAAATTCATTCGAGAGGTACGTGAGGGGAGCGAAAAAGAAAAAATTTCATTGTGAAAGGCTTCTCCTTCGTTCAAACGAGTAAAGGGAAGGGAGTGTGTAAGGGAGTGTGTCGAGAAAAACCAAAAAAAAGAAAATATGAAGTCGGGGGAGGAGATTAAAAAAAAAAAAAAAAAAAACAGAGAGAGACGGCGAGACATCGAAGACGGGAAAGAAAGAGAGAAAAAAAAAGAAGAAAAGCAAAAAGCAAAGACAAGACCCCTACTGTTCATCTTCTCCAGGGGTTCTTCGCTGCTGGATTTCCACCGGTTTTTCCTACTCCGCCTGCGTCCGTGCAGCTGCGCTCGCCGGTGCACCAGCAGCCGAGCCACCACACCACCGGTCGCCCCCATGTGAGCACCACCCACGAGCTCGCACCGCCGTTCGCCGCCCCTGCTGTGGCCGTAACAACCAGCAGCTCCTGATTCGCTTCAGCGTCCTCCATTCCTCTGCAGCTCGTCACCGCGCCGGAGTCCCACTCACCCGTCGCCGGCGTCAACCCGACGACCCACGACCTGCTCGCCTTCACCCGCAGCACTCGACGCCCCCTCTGCCTCCGCTGCTGCCGTCGCTCGCCTCCATCGCGCCCGCCAGCCTCCGCCTGCAACTCGCGTCCGACGCCGCGAGCACCCTCCTCCAAGCACCTCCTCCGCTCGCCCGCACCTTGCAGCTCGAAGCTTCGAGCGACACCTGCAACTAAAAAGGGGGAAGAAAGAAAACGAAAAATTCATTCGAGAGGTCTGTGAGGGGAGCGAAAAAGAAAAATTTTCATTATGAAAGGCTTCTCCTTCGTTCAAACGAGTAAAGGGAAGGGAGTGTGTAAGGGAGTGTGTCAGAGAAAAACCAAAAAAAAAGAAAATATGAAGTCAGGGGGAGGAGATTAAAAAAGAAAAAAAAAAACAGAGAGAGACGGCAGAGACTGAAGATAGGAAAGAGAGAGAAAAAAAAAAAAGAAAAGCAAAAAGCAAAGACGGGACCCCTACTTGTTCATCTTCTCCCGGGGGTTCTTCGCCGCTGGATTTCCACCGGTTTTCCTACTCCGCTTTGCATCCGTGCGGCTGCGCTCGCCGGTGCAAGCAACCGAGCCACCACACCACCGGTCGCCCCCATGCGAGCACCACCCACGTGCTCGCACCGCCGTTCGTCGCCCCTGCTGTGGCCGTGACGACCAGCAGCTTCCGATCCGCTTCAGCGTCCTCCATTCCTCTGCAGCTCGTCACCGCGCCGGAGCCCCACTCACCCGTCGCCGGCCTCAACCCGACGACCCACGACCTGCTCGCCTCCACCCGCAGCGCCCGACGCCCCCTCTGCCTCCGCTGCTGCCGTCGCTCGCCTCCATCGCGCCCGCCAGCCTCCGCTCGCAACTCGCGTCCGACGCCGCGAGCACCCTCCTCCAAGCACCTCCTCCGCTCGCCCGCACCTTGCAGCTCGAAGCTTCGAGTGACACCTGCAACTAAAAAGGGGGAAGAAAGAAAACGAAAAATTCATTCGAGAGGTCTGTGAGGGGAGCGAAAAAGAAAAATTTTCATTGTGAAAGGCTTCTCCTTCGTTCAAACGAGTAAAGGGAAGGGAGTGTGTAAGGGAGTGTGTCAGAGAAAAACCAAAGAAAAAAAAATATGAAGTCAGGGGGAGGAGATTAAAAAAGAAAAAAAAAACAGAGAGAGACGGCAGAGACTGAAGACAGGAAAGAGAGAGAGAAAAAAAAAAAAAAAAAGCAAAAAGCAAAGACAAGACCCCTACTGTTCATCTTCTCCTGGGGTTCTTCGCTGCTGGATTTCCACCGGTTTTTCCTACTCCGCCTGCGTCCGTGCAGCTGCGCTCGCCGGTGCACCTGCAGCCGAGCCTCCACACCGCCGGTCGCCCCCATGCGAGCACCACCCACGAGCTTGCACCGCCGTTCGCCGCCCCTGCTGTGGCCGTAACAACCAGCAGCTTTTGATTCGCTTCAGCGTCCTCCATTCCTCTGCAGCTCGTCCCGCGCCGGAGTCCCACTCACCCGTCGCCGGCGTCAACCCGACGACCCACGACCTGCTCGCCTCCACCCGCAGCACTCGACACCCCCTCTGCCTCCGCTGCTGCCGTCGCTCGCCTCCATCGTGCCCGCCAGCCTCCGCCTGCAACTCGCGTCCGACGCCGCGAGCACCCTCCTCCAAGCACCTCCTCCGCTTGCCCACACCTTGCAGCTCGAAGCTTTGAGCGACACCTGCAACTCCGTCACCGCAGCTACTGTTTCGCGGTCACTGGAGCTCCGAAAACCGTTGCTGTTGCAGCCCTCAACCTGCTCGTCGCCGCACCACCGCAGCACCTTCATCCGTTTCCTGCAGCAACCCGCGCCCGACGCCAGCAACCCGCACCATCTTCGTTCCACCAGTCGCCGAAGCTCCATCTCACCCGCAAACTCGCGCCGTCCTCTGGCACCTCCGCCTGACACCGCGCCACCGCCTAGATGCCCGCAAGCTGCAACACCCGTCGCTGCGCCCTATCCGTCGCCGCACCTCCGCTCGCCCGTCGCCGCACCTCCTCCATCTTCGCCTGGCCCGAGCTGCGCGCTGCTGCTCCTTCCCTGCAGGTACACCAGTGACGACAAGCTGTGTCAAGCGCCACCAGCCACGACCCCCGTTGTCCTGAGCTCGCTGACTCGACCCCGGCCTGCTCGCTGCCCTGCAAAGTCCACAAGCTCTCCTTCCTGAGTTGCTGCGCCTGAACTGCACCCACAAAGCCCGCGTCGAGCCTGACCAGAAGCTGCTGTTGCCTTGCAACCGCCACAGCCCGACCCCAACGCGAACCACCGTTCGTGAAATTTTGGCGCGGATCCAAAAAAGGTAGTTTTCTTTAATCAAATTTCTTTTAAATATTATTATATAAACTGAAATGTTTGATGTTAATTGAGGTTTTAGGCATTACCTAATAGGATATTATTGGTAAAAATCATCATAATTATTAATTTGGTTCGTAAGATTTCGGACCATTTTTTAATTATGTTGATTTTGATAGTGTTTTGGCTTTGAAATCATTATAATTATTAAGTTGATCCGAGAGACTTCCGATCAATTTTCTAATTATTTTGATTTTTCTTGATTGTTATGATGTTTAGGGTTAAAATAATCGCTAATTTAATCCGTGAGATGACGGATTATTTTTTCGATTATTTTCACCCTTCATTTGATGAATATCCCGAGTGAGTTGAGTACAATGCTTATATGGTAATTGCTTGTTTTGGAAAATACTAAAAAAATGGTTGTATAATGGTTTTATAAATTAGGATTGCATGTTTAGATAATTTTGGAATAGATTAGGATAGGATCTAAATGACTTTTTTAAATAGGGTTTTAGATAATGTTTGCATATTTTAATAATCTCATTTAAAAAAAATAATAATTTTCTTAAATAGGATAGGGTCGCGTGTTTAGAATTTATCTCGTTTGATTTTTTAATATTAGATTGCATGTTACGACTACTCAATTAAGATGAGTTTTCGAATTAAAATGGGATTTAATCTAAATTATTTCCTAGCCTGGGTAAGACAACTTGTCAGGTTTTGTAGTCAATCTTCAACAATTATTTCGAATTTCAATAAAAAATAAAATACAAAAAAAATCATGTACATGTTATCTAGGTAAGTTTTCATTTTAAAACAAGAGAAAACCCAAAAAAAAAAAAAATAGTTGCTTGCCTTATTGTGTTTAATTCTGCAATGTTTTTTTTTTTCTTTTGAATGTTATCTTTAATGTTTGAGCACCCGTATGATCACTTTAGTGTTTTAGGCTAAAATCAATTCGAGCTGCCTGCAAAACATTTTTTAATAAAAGAGAAAAGGTACCAAAAGGGCGTTAGAGAAATCTAGCGTAATCAAGTCCCCGAACTCATTTAATCTCTGGTTCGTAGGAGTGAAGTAATTCTCCCATTACTTTACTTGGGTTTCTAATCGACCCACCAAAAAATAGATTAGTGGCGACTCCAGGATAAAAATCATCTGCATGTTAAAAACTCAAACCCTAAGTTGCGAATTGGTAAGGGCTTGGGAGAGCTCGAGCTAAGTCTAGGCTTAGCAATCCATTAGCCGAACCCTTAGGTGGTCCAACCCGCTTCGGGGAGGTCGCGACAATTAGGATCGACTAGATTTCGATTATTAGGAGATGGACGCTTGATCAATCTATGCAACCAAGACTCCAATGTGCGAGGATTCATATACTCATCCTACATAATTGTAATTTCAAAGTAGCAAAAGAATGTCAAGTCCTATTCACCAAAAAAAGAAAAAAATGAAAGAGTGATAATCCGGAGAAAAAAACAGGTGAAACTAGGCAAGAGAATTGAACAAATTATTGGCTTTAGTAAATGTAAAATGTAAAACACTAAAAAAAAAAAAAAAACAATAAAGGGTGATCACGAGACGCTTTTTGTACTTTTACAAAGAAGAAGAGGTGAGAAATGATGAGGATGGGAAGATCTTTGTGTGAAAAGATTTGAAGAGACCGTCTTCCAAGCGTTTAATGGTATCCTTCAGCCTCTGCAATTGAGCGTCATCAATTGGCTGTGGATGCCGCTGTGCTAAGACTCTTAAGATAACAAAGCTGAAAAGGGACAAAAAGTTCAATCAGCAAACAAGGATCAGTGGAATTATGGAGATTAAAGCACAAGAACAAGTGCTCTAGACTAAATTACATCTCTTACATATAGTTCCGAGCTCCAAGAGTATCTGTGTCCACGCTGAACGCAACATGAGGGGCGCCACTGCCTGGACAACATTGCCATTTTGCCAGGACACCCCAGGCAACTGAGGGCCCGATTGACCAGATACATGCCCCGACATATCTACAAAAAGCTCATGCTCACTCTTCCTGTAATCATTCAAACTTGCAAAGGGTCAATGCATGCCTCAGCCAGTGCGACATACCTAATAAAAATTATAAAAAAAAAATCTATTTCACGGTGAACAAACGACGCTCAATACCGCCAGGCACCATTGCAGACAGCCATAACGAGAGACTACAGAGAGCATCAACAAAACAACCAAAAGCAGACGACATTCCACATCACTCTCTCGAGAATCTTTCAAGCACGGGAGGAGGGACAAAATTGAGAGAAATTCACATCTAGATGCTGCAAAAAAAGTCAAAGCTTTGATAACGGGAGACGGATTGAAGGGCTATAGAACCGTCATGTGTGAAACAAATAAGGACGGAATCAGGGACGAGAAGAGCGACGGTGCAGTAGCAGTGATCTCAATTCGGAGCTCAATCGGATTGATCAGGACAATCTACGATCATCTCAATTCGGAGCAAGAATTTCTCTTACTGGAGAAACCATTTGTTGATCGGATACGAAGAAGGATATCCCACATTTAAAAAAAAAAAAATTGATTGAATTTCCTTTCTTGAAGGCCTTATAAATGCACATGAAGGTTTGGCTGGTTTTGACTGCCCGGGGCTCTTCCTTTTGAATTGCGTATAGAGTGCGCACAAAGGAGAAGTGGCTTATATGTAAATTGTGGGGTCAGTGCTCCGTAATTCGCTTAGTAAGGTGCAGTGTCACGCCCCGATCCTTAGACACGCACACATCCTTCTCACTTGGTCGATTTTATAATGCGATATCCCAGGACTACATATCGCCGACCCTTTCTTTTTTTTTTTTTAAGCACATGCGGAAGCAGTTATAATCCCCAGACAATAAATACGATGGGATAGAAAAGCAATGCCATATTTTTCATATTGAAACTTATAACCAAACTTTTATACATAACACAAACCAGAGAACTTCATAACTATTCACATCAATTGGAGTTTACAAAAGAAGATGAAATCTCAATCCATCCAGGTCGTACTCAAGATCTCTCTCGATATTATCTTCTTCTTCCAAAAATCCTCATCCTCAGGTTTCAACTCAAAGTGCTCCTTCTCAGATTCCTCCTCCTCAGCTCCTCATCGGGATCCTGAAATGTTTTCCCCAAACCGGGATGAGACTACGTCTCAGCGAGTTCTACCCCACTAAAGCCCGATTAGTAAACCATTATACTATAGGCTACCTATACACGCACAGGGCAGAGGACTTACCTTGGCCTCAGATTCCACTTGCATATTAGCATAGTTCAAATAGACACCCAAGCCATCACATCACTGATCGAAGCATCGATCAAATCAACCCAGTCGATTACATGTCAATAAGACCACTCACGGTCATTTCCATTCAATCAAGCAATTCACAACCTCAGATCAAAACAATAATCAATTGACCTAATCGATTACATGTCAACGATGACCTTTCCCCGGCCAATTCAGTTCAATCAATCAATCCATGACAAACGGATCAAATCATATCAATGATTCCATCTATACTCGATAATTAATCTCAACATTCCAATTCAACATTCTCACTCAAATATAGGCTCAAGGCGCTAGAGGTGACCCCAACACAAAGTCTCGTCATTGTGCGGTACCTAGTCTTTGACCACAAATAACAATAGTATAAGGCGCTAGAGGTAACTCACACGAAATCTCGCTATCGTGCAGTACTTAGTCCTTCACTACAAAATGCACTAGGGTAAGGCGCTAGAGGTGACTCACACGAGATCTTCCATCGTGTAGCACTTAGCCCTTCACTATGCATAACAATGCAGCAAGGCGCTAGAGGTAATTCCCATGCGACTCAAGTCGCCATGTAATACTTAGTCCTTAACTACAATAAGCAATGGTATAAGACGCTAGAGGTAACTCACATGAAGTCTTCTACTTGTGTAGTACTTAGTCCTTTACCTACTCATGATCCATTGGTTTCCCTCAACACAACACACATCACATCAACTTCCAATAATCATCTTGCTTCAACTATAAGCCAACACACGATTAATCCATCATGGCCCAATGACATTGTGCCTCGCACTTAACTTTCTCAATTAAAGTAATGTCTTGGCCTCATTTCTTCGTATTAGAAATATCCAATAAAATATCGTGCGTGGGCACACGGTTGGCTTTAGCCAAAATCTAATATTTTCCTTTCCATAACTCCCACATTTTCCATAGTCCGCTCAAATAGTTTTGGCATTATCAACCGATGCCCGGTTATTTTTCAATTAATAACCAATGATTTTCCAATTAAAGAATAATTCCCATCCTTCGCAAATAATTCAATTCAACACAAAATAAAGCTCCATTAAATAAACGGATTTCACCACGACGATCATCACAAAATTTTGGTCGTCGACTAACCCAACCTTAATTTTCGAAAAATAAATAAATAATTAATTAATTTCGAAAATTAATAATTAATTACCATAAATCCAATTTAGCTCAAAATAAAGCCCAATTAAATAAATGGGCTGCACCACGATCATCAGCATAAAAATTTGGCCACTAGCCATCCAAGTTGAATTTCCGGAAAATAAATAAATAATTAATTAATTTCGAAAAATAATATTTAAATACAAGAAATTCAATTTAGCTTAAAATAAAGCTCGATTAAATAAACAGACTTCACCACAGTCATCAGCATAATATTTCGGTCACTAGCCATCCCAGTTGAATTTTCGGAAAATAAATAATTAATTAATTTAATTCCGAAAAATAATATTTAAATGCCAAAAATCCCACTTAGGCCAGAATGGCCAAATTGAAGCCCGATTAGGGGTCGGAAAATTTCCGAGATACTTCCAATAAATAGTAGATCATGTCTACTCGCTAATTGCGCAATCAATTTATCTAAATCGCATCACAATTCACTAATAATTGCTAATTTATTCTAATCTAACAACCTAAACATAATTAATTAAAACTAAACCAACCTTAAGCATAATTAGCCAACTAATCCAGGATTAGTGAGATTACTCACCAAATCGCGCGCAAATCGAGTCAATCCGACGGGGGCGACGCGAGGAACGATTCTTCCCAAAGTACGACTCGGGTTCGGGGCCCGGAAACAGCCCAAAGCGGCCCACGAGCCGGCTGGATACCCACACGGTGGGTTGCTGTTTTTGCTGCAAAACAGAGAGGAAGTGAGTTTGTTTGGGGTGGCAAGGGGTTGGGAAGGTAGGTGGCGGCTTGGCGAGGCCGAGCGGTGGCCCACGGTGGCCGGAGGTGGCTGGACAGGGGCGGAACCGAGCTGAACAGAGGCCGAACGGCCTGCACGGCGCACGGCAGGGACGACGAGGCGCGAAGGGGTGGCGGCGGAGCGCACGGCGGCGAGCGGCGAACGTGCGGGCGTGCTGGATGAGCGACGAGCGGGCGGCAGTCTTCGGCGAGCTGTTGCCGTCTACTCTTCTCCAGCTTCTGGTTTTGTTCGCACGAGCAGAGAGAGTCAAGAGAGAGAGTGCGAAAGAGAGAGAGAAGAAGAGATAAGAACATTTGACTAGTCAAAAGTGAAGAAAGGAGAAAGAGGGAGAGCAAAGTGGAAGACAGCAGGGCATTCGGTCGGTGGGGTAAAGAATCGCGCGAGGGACAAGAAAAAGGGAGAGAAGGAGAGAGAGAGAGAAAGAAAAAGAAAGAATAAAATAAGAGGGAAAAGGGGGAATGGTCAGCGTGGGAAGGGGATTTCGCACGAAGGGGAGGGGAGAGGAGAGAAGAAGGAGAAAAAGAAAGAGAGAGAAAAAAAAAGAAAATAAAAAGTAATTAAATAGTAAAAATCCTACTATTCAAATTACTTCTATTATTTTCCCTTTCTCTTTTTAATTTCTTCCAGTCTTCAATTTTTCCTCCGATAATTTCTTTCTCCAAATTTCGGACTCGTCAATAATTTGACGGATGATGAGACAGGATTCAAAAAAATGAATTGTGACACGCTCGAATATTCGATTCCCGAAATCGAATTCAATTTCCTGGTTATAATCGATCAGACGCGATTTTAGTCCAATCCAACCAATTAGGTAGCTTTTAGGGATTTTACTGTTGATACATCCCTTAACGGCTTCACCCAATAGGTTAGTTAACTCGTGAGTGATCAGCTTAGAGAAAAAAGACCATAGGCACGTTGACGAAATGCCCATTTCACTATATCGAAACGGGGTCGAATTTCATGATGTCACAACTCTTCCCCTCTTATAAAAATTTCGTCCTCAAAATTTAAACCATTTCACACTTTGATCAAAAAGGCGGAGGTACCACTGTCTCATCGACTCTTCAATCTCCCATGTTGCTCCTTCAGGACCGTGGTGTTGTCAGACCACTTTGACCAACGTAATGGTCTTGGTACGCAAAACTTAATCTTTGCGATCGACAATCTAAGCAGGGCTTTCAATGTATGACACACAGTCATCCACGTCTAATTTCTCGAAATTTAGCACGTGGGTCGAGTTAGGCTCGTACTTCCTTAACATCGACACATGAAAGACGTCGTGCACTTGCACCAATCTTGGCGGCAACGCAAGACGATACGCTAGGTTTCCGATTCTTTCAAGAATCTCAAAATGACCTACGTACCTCGGACTCAGCTTGCCTTTCTTACCAAAGCGCGAAGTTCCTCTCATTGGCGACACTTTCAGAAAAACGTGATCACCAACTTAGAATTTTAAAGACCTTCCGACGCTTATCTATATGACTTTTCTACCTGCTCTGCGCTGTCTTTAATCTGTCTCTGATCATTGCCACGACATCTACTGATTGCTAAACCAACTCTGGGCCTGTGATTTTCCTTTCCCCGACTTCATCCCAACATACTGGAGTTCTGCATGCTCTACCATACAACGCTTCAAAATGAGCCATCTCGATGCTCTGCTGATAACTGTTGTTGTAGACGAATTCCACCAGATGAAGCTAATCTTCTCAACTTCCTTTGAAGTCTATTACACACGCTCTCAGCATGTCTTCAAGAGTCTGAATTGTCCTTTCAAACTAGCTATCTGTCTGAGGATGATACGCCGTACTGTACTAAAGCTTTATACCTAAAGCACTCTGCAAGCTCTTCCAAAAAAAAATAGTAGTAAATCTTGGGTCTCTATCGAATGTTATCATAACTGACACTCCATGCATACGAACCACCTGATGCACATATAGGTCTGCATGTCTATCTAGACTCAGGTCCTTTCGAACTGCAATGAAGTGATCCGGCTTTGTCAAGCTATCAACCACTACCCAAATTGAATCATTTCATCTTTGACTCCTTGGTAGTCCAGTCACGAAATCCATCGTGATATGCTCCCATTTCCACTCTGGGATCGCAAAAGGTTGCAGAAATCCTCCCAGCTTACAATGCAGGGCTTTTACTTGCTGACAAGTCAAACACTTGGTCACATGCTTGGCAATATCCGCCTTCATACCTGACTACCAATAGTGATGACGCAGGTTCTGATACATCTTAGTACTTCCAGGATGAATGATATAGCTGCTACGATGTGCTTAAGATAAAATCTCTTCTCTAAGCTCTACATCGTTAGGTACAACCAAACGTCCTTGGAACTTTAGTGTCCCATTGTCAAAAATCTGAAAGCTAGCTTTTCCTTAAGCCCTTGGAACTTACACTTGCACTGATCTGTCCACACGAACTTTTTTTCCTCTTTCAGGAGTCGAGTTGCTAACACTAAGAACCCTTCCATAAATCTTCTGTAATACCTTGCTAAACCCAGAAAACTTCTG
This sequence comes from Eucalyptus polyanthemos subsp. polyanthemos, assembly GCA_017140185.1. Taxonomy (NCBI): domain Eukaryota; kingdom Viridiplantae; phylum Streptophyta; class Magnoliopsida; order Myrtales; family Myrtaceae; genus Eucalyptus; species Eucalyptus polyanthemos. The sequence goes on along the minus strand of CM029461.1, from coordinate 8,357,212 downwards.
ATCTCTGTCACGGCTGCCGATCTTGGCCAATTGCTTACTGCTTTAATCTTATTTGGGTCCATGGAGATTCCTTCTCTAGAAATCACATTACCTAAGAACGCAACACCAGTCGACCAAACTTGCATTTGCTAAACTTAGCATACAATTGATGGGTTCTTAAGGTCTTAAGCATTAATCTCATATGGCTCTCATGCTCTTCATTACTTCTCGAATACACCCGAATATCGTCAATGAACACGTTCACAAACTAATTTGGATACTCATTGAACACACAATTCATTGCAACAAGGCATTCCTTAAGCTAAACCCTTTCATAGAGAACATCCAGGTTATATATAACCAAAATATTCAAGTACCACTTTAGTCAATGATTCTCCTTATTACAACTTCATTCTCACGAACTGAAATTCTATAAACTTAACCAAAATTCCATAGTGCTACTTTGATAAAGTCACTCCAAAAACGTTTTCCCTCTTATCGGTACATAGTCGGTTCGCTGTCCCCTTCACCATTCTAGGGGTGCTCTATCAACAGTGCTTTCCCTTTGTCCTGTCCATTAGTGATGGCATATGTCTATCCTTGAGCTGGAGGTCCGAATGGTCCACCTTGCTGTGCAATTAATGGCAGGAGTCCTCGGTTCTGACCCATCTGTGACGGTGGTGACAGCTGCTGTGGTCTCATTTTCCTGCGCGGACAATCCTTGAACTGGTGGCTGTGATTGCCACATTTAAAACAAGCGCCCGTCCTCCTATAACATGGAGCCGAGCCATGTCTTTTCCTACAAAATCTACAGACATCGATTAAGTTGGGTGTTGACTTTCCATTCATATCCCGCTTGTTGAGCGGAATGGGAAACCTTCCTTCAGTCATCGGTCTCTTCCCATGCCGATTCCTATCCTGATTAGATCCGAATTGCGATCTAGATGCGGCGGCTCGTTCATTCAGATTTTTCTCGATCAGCTGAGCTCGCCCATATAGCTCATTGTAGTTCTTTATATCCAATGGCACCAGCGGGTCTTTCAATTCTGGTCGGAGGCCATCTATAAACCTCATTGCCTTCTCCTCGGGATCTTGGATCAACCTAGGAGCATACTGTGATAATTCGGTGAATTTCGCTTCATATCGGTCCACCATCATTGGACCTTGACGGAGACGCAGAAATTCCACCATCTTCAATTGCTTGGCACAACTGGAGAAGTACTTGTCACGAAACGCTCTAACGAAGGCATTCCACATTGGGACTACGCCTTCCGGGAATACTTCTCCTCCGGTGGCTTTCCACCAAGTACTTGCAACTCCTTGCATCTGATACACTGCAAGGGTAACCTTCTCTTCTTCAGAGCACTTCAGTAGCTCAAATGTTTTTTCCAGTTCTTCTATCCAATGGGACGCAGCCTCGGGATCTCTTGTCCTAGTGAACTTCGATGGTTGCAATTTCAAGAAATGTTCAACGAGCTTATGAATCGGTCTGTCTGCAACTACATTTCCTTGTGGAACTTCAACTTGTGCGGCAATGGCTGCGGCAGCTTGATTCTAGGCTTGCTGACCCATCAAATCTCCGATTGCCTGGAGCGCCTGCATGATCTCTTCGAATCTGGGATCATTAGGGGCTGCTACCCCGACATCTATGACAGGTGGAATCATTCCACTCGCGCTAGCCTGTGCTGGCCTCAACCAAGTCCACCTCGGGTTCCGACACGAGTCGGAGCTTTACCCTGAATAACGGCCCTACTGGTCCTCTTTACAGGAGTTCTCGGCTCCTGATCACTCATGGTGTAGCTTTACTCAACTAACACCTGTTTCCAATTCAACACCGAATTAGAAACAGAGCGATCCAAACAACGAACAATTTTAGCACTCAGCTAACACAGACATGCACCAGTATGAATTTAAAGGCCTTTCCTACTAACTATCCCATGGTCATCACTCCTTATCACTCCAATCTTGAACTTCGCTCTGATACCACAAAAAGGGGATTTCACGCCCCGATCCTCAGGCACGCACACATCCTTCTCACTTAGTCGATTTTATAATGCGATATCCCAGGACTATATATCGCCGACCCTTTCTTTTTTTTTTTAAGCACATGCGGAAGCAATTATAATCTCCAGACAATAAATACGATGGGATAGAAAAGCAAGGCCATATTTTTCATATTGAAACTTATAACCAAACTTTTATACATAACACAAACCAGAGAACTTCATAACTATTCACATCAATTGGAGTTCACAAAAGAAGATGGAATCTCAATCCATCCAGGTCGTACTCAAGATCTCTCTCGATATTATCTTCTTCTTCCAAAAATCCTCATTCTTAGGTTTCAACTCAAAGTTCTCCTTCTCAGATTCCTCCTCCTCAGCTCCTCATCGGGATCTTGAAATGTTTTCCCAAACCGGGATGAGACTATGTCTCAGCGAGTTCTACCCCACTAAGGCCCGATTAGTAAACCCTTATACTATAGGCTACCTATACACGCACAGGGTAGAGGACTTACCTTGGCCTCAGATTCCACCTGCATATTAGCACAGTTCAAATAGACACCCAAGCCATCACATCACTGATCGAAGCATCGATCAAATCGACCAAGTCGATTACATGTCAACAAGACCACTCATGGTCATTTCCATTCAATCAAGCAATTCACAACCTCAGATCAAAACAATAATCAATTGACCTAATCGATTACATGTCAACGATGACCTTTCCCCGGCCAATTCAGTTCAATCAATCAATCCATGACAAACGGATCAAATCATATCAATGATTCCATCTATACTCGATAATTAATCTCAACATTCCAATTCAACATTCCCACTCAAATATAGGCTCAAGGCGCTAGAGGTGACCCCAACACAAAGTCTCGTCATTGTGCGGTACTTAGTCCTTAACCACAAATAACAATAGTATAAGGCGCTAGAGGTAACTCACACGAAATCTTGCTATCGTGCAGTACTTAGTCCTTCACTACAAAATGCAATAGCGTAAGGCGCTAGAGGTGACTCACACGAGATCTTCCATCGTGTAGCACTTAGCCCTTCACTATGCATAACAATGCAGCAAGGCGCTAGAGGTAATTCCCATGCGACTCAGGTCGCCATGTAATACTTAGTCATTAACTACAATAAGCAATTGTATAAGACGCTAGAGGTAACTCACACGAAGTCTTCTACTTGTGTAGTACTTAGTCCTTTACCTACTCATGATCCATTGGTTTCCCTCAACACAACACACATCACATCAACTTCCAATAATCATCTTGCTTCAACTATAAGCCAACACACGATTAATCCATCACGGCCCAGTGACATTGTGCCTCGCACTTAACTTTCTCAATTAAAGTAATGTCTTGGCCTCATTTCTTCGTATTAGAAATATCCAATAAAATATCGTGCGTGGGCACACGACTGGCCTTAGCCAAAATCTAATATTTTCCTTTCCATAACTCCCACATTTTCCATAGTCCGCTCAAATAGTTTTGGTATTATCAACCGATGCCCGGTTATTTTTCAATTAATAACCAATGATTTTCCAATTAAAGAATAATTCTCATCCTTCGCAAATAATTCAATTCAACACAAAATAAAGCTCCATTAAATAAACGGATTTCACCACAACGATCATCACAAAATTTTGGTCGTCGACTAACCCAACCTTAATTTTCGAAAAATAATTAATTAATTAATTAATTTCGAAAATTAATAATTAATTACCATAAATCCAATTTAGCTCAAAATAAAGCCCAATTAAATAAACGGGCTGCACCACGATCATCAGCATAAAAATTCGACCACTAGCCATCCAGGTTGAATTTCCGGAAAATAAATAAATAATTAATTTATTTCGAAAAATAATATTTAAATACAAGAAATTCAATTTAGCTTAAAATAAAGCCCGATTAAATAAACGGACTTCACCACAGTTATCAGCATAATATTTCGGTCATTGGCCATCCCAGTTGAATTTTTGGAAAATAAATAAATACTTAATTTAATTCCGAAAAATAATATTTAAATACCAAAAATCCCACTTAGGTCCGGATCGCCAAATTGAAGCCCGATTAGGGGTCAGAAAATGTCCGAGATACTTCCAATAAATAGTAGATCATGTATACTTGCTAATTGCGCAATCAATTTATCTAAATCACATCACAATTAACTAATAATTGCTAATTTATTCTAATCTAACAACCTAAACATAATTAATTAAAACTAAACCAACCTTAAGCATAATTAGCCAACTAATCTGGGATTAGTGAGATTACTCACCAAATCGCGTGCAATTCGGATCAATCCGACGGGGGCGACGCGAGGAACAATTCTTCCCAAAGCACGGCTCGGCTTCGGGGCCCGAAAACGGCCCAAAGCTGCCCACGAGCCGGCTGGATACCCACACGGTGGGTTGCTGTTTTAGCTGCAAAACAGAGAGGAAGTGAGTTGGTTGGGGGTGGCAAGGGGTTGGGAAGGTAGGTGGCGGCTTGGCGAGGCCGAGCGGTGGCCCACGGTGGCCGGAGGTGGCCGGACAGGGGCGGAACCGAGCTGAACAGAGGCCGAACGGCCTGGACGGTGCACGGTGGGGACGACGAGGCGCGAAGGGGTGGCGGCGGAGCGCATGGCGGCGAGCGGCGAACGTGCGGGCGTGCGCGGGCGTGCTGGACGAGCGACGAGCGGGCGATGGTCTTCGGCGAGCTGTTGCCGTCTACTCTTCTCCAGCTTCTGGTTTTGTTCGCACGAGCAGAGAGAGTCGAGAGAGAGAGTGCGAAAGAGAGAGAGAAGAAGAGATAAGAACATTTGACTAGTCAAAAGTGAAGAAAGGAGAAAGAGGGAGAGCAAAGTGGAAGACAGCAGGGCATTCGGTCGATGGGGGAAAGAATCGCGCGAGTGACAAGAAAAAGGGAGAGAAGGAGAGAGAGAGAAAGAAAAGGAAAGAATAAAATAAGAGGGAAAAGGGGGAATGGTCAGCGTGGGAAGGGGATTTCGCACGAGGGGGAGGGGAGAGGAGAGAAGAGGGAGAAAAAAAAGAAAGAGAGAAAAAAAAAGAAAATAAAAAGTATTTAAATAGTAAAAATCCTACTATTCAAATTACTTCTATTATTTTCCCTTTCTCTTTTTAATTTCTTCTGGTCTTCAATTTTTCCTCCGATAATTTCTTTCCCGAAATTTCGGACTCGTCAATAATTTGACGGACGATGAGACAGGATCCTAAAAATGAATTGTGACACGCTCGAATATTCGATTCCCGAAATCGAATTCAATTTCCTGGTTATAATCGATCAGACGCGATTTTAGTCCAATCCAACCAATTAGGTAGCTTTTAGGGATTTTACCGCGGATACATCCCTTAACGGCTTCACCCAATAGATTAGTTAACTCGTGAGTAATCAGCTCAGAGAAAAAGGACCATAGGCACGTTGACGAAATGCTCATTTCACTTTATCGAAACGGGGTCGAATTTCAAGGTGTCACATGCAGAGCCAGTTCTTTCTTTTTCCCTTAAAAAAGAATTAAATGAATTCGTTTAGTGCATGTACAGATTTTTATATTACTGGTTTAGTCAGTCCTTACCAATTCAAAAAATCAATTACAAATTGGGCTAAATTTTTCCTTCAGGAGAAAAAAGAAAGTGTAGAGTCGACTGCATTAATTATTGGAGTCGTCTAAGCCAAGTACATCGCACATACTTTCAGCTGGACATAATCATCTATTGGTTTTTATTCATTCAAGATCATCTTAACGTGGGCTTTGAGTCGTGCATGCAAACAAAACTGGAAAGTTCCTTATGGAGGGCCAAGTGCTGCAGCTCGTTAAATTAGATCTTTGTTGGGACACTAATCTCGAGTGCTGAACTAATAGTTTGGTGCTTGTAGTACTGGTTGGAGATAATACAGTTGGCCAGGGCTCCCAAATTCCGCAAACTGATTTTTTTTCATTAAGCCAGCTCTGGCTGACATACAAGGCTTGTCAAAACGCCACTAAATATAATCTACTCTAAGTGTAGTGAAGAAATCTGAGCAAAGACACAAACTTAGTTCAATCTCTATTGATGCTCATTTAGATATTGTTCTGGGAAAGTGGTGCCTGAAATGCATGTCGTTAGCATGAGATTGTGGCTCGATCGGCAAACATACTGGTGGTCCTGAAACCAAACATATCCTATGCACTAACAATCAAGCGTATGCAGAAGCCCGCAGCTGGTGCAACAATTACTTCAACCCACTGAACTCAAAAGTTAATTGAGCTGGACACAAGCAACCCTAGTTGGCCTATGCAATTGATATCAGCAACTGTGCATAGATTCGATTCTACTATAACTACGGGTTAAACCTAATTGTATCTTGGTCTACTCATAGGATTTGATTAAGAGCGATGTGTGCGTTCTCCAAGTTGTCCATCTCCATGTGACAACACTGATTTCAATATCTGCTTCTTCCAAGCAGGCAAGACAAGTATAATATCCTATGACCAAATACAAAATGGTGTTCGAAAAAATGACATGGATATGAGTACTAACATGATCGCTGAGATAAATTCCATCATAATGATCAATTAAAGTTACAGACATTAAAAAGAATAGCAAGTCTCTCAAAATGGGAAAAAGGTAAGATGCCATTAGCACAAAATAACCAATCTTTGAAGTGTGCAAATACCAGTGCATACCACCGTGCACGGTAGAAGGTCCCAAACAATTTGCTCTAACTCTCTTGCATAACTCAAAGTCTGATTGATAAGCTGCACGGATGGAATTTCCTTCAAAGGTGCAGATTCCTTCGCCTTATGGAAATATACAAACCCACCCTTAATCTCCCACTTGGGATGTTCCTGCATTCCAATGGAGATAGAAATGTTCAGGCTCCACATTGCCGCTTTTTACATGGATATGAATCTATTGTTTACTACCTACATCAGCACTTTTACAAGCACGAGGTTTTAGTACTGAACCCACCTGCCAAGTTTGACCCCAGCAGAGTGACAACAAGGGCCAATTGACAAGTAGATGTGACAAATGTAAGTTTTATATCTGTCTCTGATCCCAGAATGGGATAAATTATCATAATCATTGAAAAGGATATAAACTAGCAACTCCATAGAAGAGGTTTTATGAGACCCTCCGAAGGTCTGAACTGATGCAGGAGAGTATATTATCCTACTGACTTAATTAGTCAATTAGAATAGAATTCCAGGTAGAGAATTCCAGCTAAAGTCCTCTCATTAATTTTACCTCCTTGACATATTCCGCAAGTTCTTGGTCAGAGGAGCATAGCAACATTTGCTGTGCATCACTAATTGACAAATAGTCATATGCTTTCTCACTACATCTAGCAATTTCATCTGTTGTACAAAGGGAAAGAATAGAGTAGGCACACATAAAAGGATCTTTAAGTATGGCAATCTCACTATTTGACTAAAACCTTGAAATCTAGAAGGGTCGCACTTCATGCTTCTATTTGTATATTGTGATGGTTGATAGCAATTAGTACAGGCCATGTACTCTTGTATTTTAATTCAAAAGCAACAAAAAGCCTCACAAGTGTATGACTCAATCATCCCATAAAAAATGCTATACACTTCCAAAAATACCTTCTGTTGCAAATATAGGAAGAGACACATATCTATTTTTATTGATTACCGATCCAATCATATCCAGTTGAAGCTAACTTCAAATCTTTTGACCGATTTAACATCCTAACAACAAAGGCACAGTAATTACCTGACTGTCTTGTTCAGAAGGTCCATAAAATAAACATAAGTCTCATGAGGCACCATCTGCTAGCACTCAAAACACGATTATAGGCCCCTTCCATGAAAGATTGCTCCAACTCAACAGCATGCTTGATGCAAGGATTCTCTGGGGTGGCATATGAAAGCAATTCAAGTTCAGTATGGAACTCAGGTATTCCATTCTGCACAAGGAGAGGGGCTGAGACCTCAAATAGGGTACTCTTGAGGAGATGGTGGAATACGGCCACTGCTCAACCAGAAGAATTCTCAAGAAAGTTTACGTAAAAATGATGAGTGCAAAATGGTCAATAAAACAATAAGGAGGGGAAATCTTTCTCATAATCTAGCAACTCACATCTAATGCCTTATAGCGTCTGCAATTGCACGTGCCCATGAGTATGAAAAAACAATTTTAAGCAACACCAGGACAAAAGTTACCCTGCATTTGTATAATAAGGCTTCAGTTGAAAATAATTTCGCTTAAAGGCATCTTGATCTTCCATCTTCACACTTATAATAACAGGATGCTCATTAAGTACTAAAGAGTTCTTTAGGAAGTCAGGTGATGTGAGGCTTCCATATTCAATTCAGCAACTGAATGACATTTAATCTTTCTCACCATAAACCAACTCTAACTTATGTCGTGCATCTTCTATATAAGTCTCAAGCATTCGCCGAGGTCCACTGTGCATGCAAATCCAATGAAAGTGCGGTTTTGCAAAAGATCCTATAAACCCAATGAAAAGTGAGGTGGCAAAGTCATTGCACTTGTCAGCTTATATTAATATCGTCATCTTGAAGATTGAGTAAGACTACATTGTAAAGATTGGAAACAAAACGTGCATTGTGGAGCAGAAGGGCCTACTGAAAAGAAACAAGAAAAGCCAACGATAATTTGAAAAAAAAAAAAAAAAGAAGTTAATTCATCATAACGCCATGATTCAGAAGAGGGGGGTCATTGTTGCATATCCACTCATCAAATTCTTCCTCTTGCTCTATCCCAATCTGTCAGAAGTACCAATTAAGCAAACTAATGATGACTTTCATTGTTCTCTCGCAGCAGGAGGAACATCGTTTATCAGAGAGGGGCAACAGCATTTAGCAACAATTTTGCCATGCAAAGGCTACATCATGGATCACTCAAGAATCTACCAAATTGCAAACCCCAGATTCATTAATTCTGCTCAGTCTTGAGAGTGTTATGCAGCAAATGTAGAAGGCAAAATCACATGTTCACAGAGATCAATCCGGAGTTCAGGAAAAAATAAGGGGAAAAGAAATTTCTTATATGATTGTCCTGTGCCATCTCTTTGGAATACCATTAATCAGGAGCAAACACAAGCCCATAGCCGGTGGCTAATTCAACCTACTGAACTAAAAGTTGAACTGGACACGAGCAACCCTAGCTGGCCTTCCTATGTCAATGCTTTGCAATTCTTTGACCAACGGAAACGATTGATGTCACCAAGTGTGCATATGTTCGATTCTACTATAGCAGATTAAACCTAATTGTATCTAGGCCTAATCATGGGGTTAGATTGATTAAGAATGACGTATACATTCTCCAAGTCATCCATCTCCATGTGACTAGACTGATTTCGGTTTCTGGTTCTTCCAAGCAGGTAAGCCAAGGAAAATATACTATTGATCAAATACAAAATTTTATTCAACGACGAAATGGATATGATTACTAAAACTAAGTATCAAATTTCTCGAAATGAGCAAAAGGGGTGATATCCCATCAGCATAAAATAACCAATCTTCAAAGTGTGTAAATACTAGTGCAAACCACCACGCCCTGTAGCAGGTTCTAAACAATCTGCTCCAGCTCTATTGTGTAACCCAATGTCTGATTGACAAGCAGCAGGGAAGGAATTTCCTTCAAAGATGCAGATTCCTTGGCCTTCTGAAAATATACAACCCTGCTCTTAATCTGCCACTGGGGATGCTCCTGGATTCCAACAGGTAACATATGTAATTGTTCAGTCTCCACAATATAGCTTTTATGTGGATAAATTCTTCCACACACTCTCCAGGAGCACATTTTCAAGCACAAGGTTTCCGAACTGAGCACACCTTGCCAAGTTCGAACTCAGAAGAGCCACAGTAAGGGCCAAATGACACATAGATGTGGTAAGTGCAAGTTTAACATCGGTCTGTGATTCCAGAAGAAGATAATCATAACAGTTGAAGAGGACATAGATTAGCAACTCAATAGAACAGATTTTATGAGACCCTTCGAAGATCTGAACTGATACTGGAGCGGATATTATCATTTTGACTTAATTAGTCAAGAGAGAACAGAATTCCAAGTAGGAAAAGCCAAAATCCTCTCAAAAAATTTACCTCCTTAATATATACTGCGAGTTGTTGGTCGCAGGAGAAGAGCAACATTTGCTGAGCGTCGCCGATTGACAAATAATCATATGCTTTCTTTCTCGTATTTGTTTATTTATACACAAAGAAATCAAAGCCAAAAGCGACACGCAGATTTCAGATTAATGTAGCCCACTTCCTACTCCACATCCGCATTTCGTCAAACATCTGACCAGCACTATGGAAATGATATCCGCTCCTCTCCAGTGCCACAGCTTCCAACGATGACTATCTTCCAATGCCAGGACGAGCGACGACTCTTATTTCTTCAGATGCCTCCCCCAATCCAGCGTCTTCTATAGAAGCAACGAATTTGCTCCTCGCGAGAACCTTGCTGTCTTCCCATGAGCAAAGTCGGAAGTCCTCAGGGATGAGAGGGAAAACGAAACGAATGACAATTTATGATGGAAAGACGACGACATGGAAAATAATTTGTCGAGAAATATGCCATAATACAATACTCTCTATTTTCACTCAATGATATATGAGATTAGATATTTATTCTGAGGGGCCCACCCCCCTAACAACCCACAAGCTCCACGCGCCCCTCCCTTCTCTCTCGCCGGACAGCTGGGGCCACCCTTGGCCACCCACATCAATATCCCTCACGTTGAATAGCGACGCTTAATGATCTCCTTGTATAGTTCGTCCGTACAGTCATATGTAGAGACATGGGAAGGTACCACCCTCAATCTGGGACAACAGTCGATCCCTAATCGAGAAAGATGAGGCACGGCTCCTTCAGCGGGCCTCCACTCCTCCAGATATTCTAAGCTATCAAAAAGTAAATGCTTGAGTTGAGGAAAGCCTCCTGCATAGCAAACCATTTCCTTTCCCACGAAAGACACTTTGCCCAGCAGGAGAAAAACCAAGTGAGGCAATTTCTCCAATATTGGCATTGGATCTTCTTCGAGTTTAGAAAATAGTAAGATCAGCCTCGTCAATTCCTGAGGTAGACTCTTATGTTGTGGTAACTTCTCTATTATTCCAATAATGGACAATTTACAAGAATGAGAATAGTTTGACACTTTACTCAATTCACATTCAGTCCAATAATTTAACAAATTTTTTAAATAAAAATATGAGGATCGAAGATATTTCAACTTGAATTTTACAAGTTGTGGAAAAATCTCCAACACCATAAGATCATCATTGTCAAAGACAGTAAAATTTTGCAGATGGGTAAACTTGCCTACATCGTTCACATCACATTTATTTGGACTAAAGTTTCTTAGAGTCCGTAGGTTCTTTAAAGTGCTCAACTGCAGCTTCTTCTGCCCCCAATGGAATTTCTCCTCGACGACAAAGTCATAAGGAGACGGAGATACCTCAACCTTCTCATCTTCCATAATACATTTGGGATGAAACTGTAGTAAATATACCCATAACCAAGTCCAAGAATTCCATAGATACAAGGTTCCCCATAGATTGCGGCAAGCCGTAAAACCTACTACCTGCTAAACTTAAGAATCTTAAATGGACTAGGTCTCCCATTGATTTAGGTAAGCTTCTCATCACATCAAGGTTCTCTAGTTTAAGAACTCTGAGAAACTTATAGTCTTTGAAAATAGATTGAAATTGCTTCGACTCCCATTTGACACCTCTAAAGGACATGAGAGTTCGAAGGTGGACTAAAGTCCTTTTTTATGCTTTTAAGTTTGGAATCACATTTCTATTAAGAGAAAGCCTTCGTATTTTGCAACTTGACTCGGCTTTTATTGCCATTGAAGCAGAACAATTCTCCGTCTCATTGTCTTGTTGAATGTTAAGAATGCTTAGAAAACTCTCTTGTAGAGCCTTGGAGATGCATAAGTCTCGCATCAGGTCGTGAAGGTGGCAGCTTTTGATCTTTCCACTTAATTTGAATCGCACTTGAACCATTCCCCTGTTAACCAACTCCGTTAAATATTGCTTTGCTACCTCTTCCACTGAAATTTCTCTCTCTTTGTCATATGCATTCAACAACACAAAGCCTTCAACAATCCACATGTAAAGAATATTGGTTGCAGGGATTTCTGCATCCTCAGGAAAGCTACTCAAATAGAGGAAGCACGGCTTTAGATGCCATGGTAAATCGTCATAGTTTAAGGCTAACACTTTTGCTACATTACTCTTATCACTAAAATGCAAATTGATCTTTTCGTGAATCGTCTTCCAATCATTGATGGCCAATAGTCCACCAAGCACAATGATAGCTAAGGGCAATCCTACACACTTCTTAAGGAGTTCATGTGCTAAATTCTTCATCTCTTCAGTGATTACTACACAATATCAAGCAACAAATTGCAATTCAACAATCATAGGAACATGCAACTGTAATAAGAAGATTACTTCAAGGACGAATATGTGCTTTTAGAAGTATAAGATGCTATAGTTCTTTATAATTTGTGGTTCATTTATGCTTTTGTAAGGGGAAAATAGGGACCACAACAAAGCTCCTATATATGCCTCCTTTTATGCCTGGAATATCAAGAAGTCTAAATTAATAAATGGAATATATTGTCTTTGTTATCTATGGCTTGAATTAAGTGACTCAAGCAAATATCAAGCAACAATAAACCTACTCAACGAAGAAATGTGATCAAGTTTAGCCCCTTCATGCTTCTGATCCTCTCATCTCCTTGATACTCAGCTTTGAGGAAGTCCCAAATAGCTTTGGCTGATTCACAAGCCATAATTCCGCTGAAAATGGCAGGTGAGACAGCAGCATATGAACAAGACTTTGCCTTTGCTTTCCTTGTCGTCCTCTCCTTGTGAAACTTGATTTGATTGATGGTTGGATTCTCGGGAAGGGGAGCAACTTCATAATCTTGTTTCACAGCTTCCCAAAAATAACAACCCTCTAGATAGGCTCGCATTCTCACTGCCCAGGCTTGATAATTTTCTCCATCAAACGCTAGTGGAGCCATTACTGAAAAACCACTTAATCCTGCCTCCATCTTGCTTTTAACTTCTATGGATGCAGACACACCTCTCAATCAATCTCACAAGTCACTCACAGCCCCTTAAGATCAAGAAGGCTCTTATACCAGTGTTGTTTTATAAAAAAAAAAAAAAAAAAAAAAACATAGGAGGAATTTACAGCAAAATCTGTGTCGTATTCAAAAAAACTGGAAAAAAAATGTTCAAAATACATACTAGAACGTAACCATAAACCCACGTTGTCCACTAAGGGCCACAAAACCAGCAACAAACCAGAATAGCTAAAATACGTGCAGCTAACTGCTCCTACAAGATAAGATTGACCAAGTAAAACAACAATTAACCAACTCCTAAAAAACAGGACACTAACAAACTGACTAAACAAAACAAATAAGAAAAAAACAGAACGTGCAGTCTTGATACATCAACACAAGTCGTGTCAGGAGAGTTCCCTAGACCAAGCCTCTATGCAATGGTGATTACTCTATGGAGAAATTTCTCTTTATGAGGATTGTCTTCGACCTTTTAATGTTACTATCTTTAGCACGTGAAGTTGGATTTAGGCACAATAAAAATAAATTTATCTTATTCAGGTGCATCAAGTAATTTACAGTAAGCTTTGTAAAGACCGCAAAATGGATAGATTGTTCCATGGACCTGCTCTGGAAAGAGATTGTCATGCAACTAAGCTTGGGATTGGTTTTATTGATTCTGATGCATCGCTCACTTTACTTTGCATTTCCTTCAAGGTTAACTCTCATGTTGATTGGAGGAACCTATGTTGTGTTACTTACTCCAGCTTGCAAATGATATCATGTAATCCACTTGATGCAGCCTATCAAATATTATCTGTCCTCTGAAAACCATTAGATCAAGTTACCATTGCCGAAGATTCATACGAAAGGAAGGCAACTTTTGCTTCACTAATGAAGGAGCTTCAGCATTCAGAGAAGTTTTATGATGGTACTCAAAAGACAAAGCGCCATCTGCTATACTAGCTTCAGTGAGGATGTGGACACTGGAAATCTAACCATTACTACTGACAATGAAGAGTTACCTGGTCTCATGAAGTCTAGAGGTTGGTTTTAGTGTGATTTCACTACCTTTAGCATTCTTTGAATGTTAGTGTTAGCTTTCTCGCAATATAAGTTTTCTCAGCTGACATTGTGAAACATCATCAGACTCAGCCTCTCATTTCAATGAATCTCACAATACGAGGGGCTTTGCAATTTGCAATTGGCAACTCACGGGTATTTCATAGTTACTTGCCCTCCTCTGTTTACAGTAATCAATTCTTTGAGTTCTATTTTGACCCGTCTGTGGCAAGGTTGTGACTCTAAGCATCTTGAAATTCCATTAGAAATTAACAAGTTTCGATGTTTGTTGAAACTTTTTGGTCCGAACTACCAGACAAGCTGAATTAAAATTAGCAGCAGATAGCAACTGCTTGTAGGGAATTATCAGACTAGATGCATGAGGACCTGCTGAATTATCAATTTCACTGAGCTTTGTATGACTAGCTTGTACATCTGCTGCAATTAACGTTTGCAGCCTTCTTATGAACAAGCTCGGCAATCTTGTTTCTGAAGCATCTCTTTCACACGGTTTTCACGGCAATGCTAATGATGAAAGTATAACCACTGAAGGAGATAGGGATTCACTGAAAGTGAAGGCTGAGTGTCCTAGTTTTGATCTTGGATTTTGAACCATGTCCATTGCTTAATCAACTATATTGCTACTCTCAAGAGTCTGGATGGAGTGCGCAAGAGTCTCATGCCTATCACATGAAATCTGTACGGTTGAGCTATTGTTTTTATGTTGAGTGTTCTAGTGCCGAGTTCATTTGCAGCTCTCTGATCTAAAACTTTTTTAGTTAAACAAAATAATCAATGTATTTCCAGTGATCTTCAACAAATTGAGGTACACTTATGATGCAAAGAAACTGAGATATGGGTCTATCCAGTTTCCTTTATCCCCTGTTCTTCTTAGTTCTTGTCCAAGAATTTGTATAACTTGCTGTCCTTTCTTGACTTCAGCATGTTAAGCAAGGCGTTGAAGAGATGTTTGTTTTTGCTGGAAAATAGCTCAATATCAGTTCTTCTGTTCCTCTCAACATGAGTAGACATTGAAATGGATCTTTGGAGTTCCGATGGAAAATGGAAGTTCATGTGGGCTTATAAGAGAATTGGTCATAAGATATCATGTCCGCAAGACATGTCCAAAAAAAGTAAAGTTTAAAAGCTAAGCCACACTGAAGTTCATTGATGTAGATCTATCAACAAGAGAACCCAAACGTGTGAGTTGAAACTGAAATGGGGAGGCACGTTTTTCTGGTTAGGAAAAGTGTGGCTTGCATTAGGAGCTTGTTTGACTACACGACATATGATACAATCATAGGGTATGAAAACATGATGTAAATGCTATGTATGGCAATCTGAAGCATTCAAGTAAAGCGTGCTGACCTGCTTTTTTGTTGGATGAAGTACTCGTGAATTTAAAGGTGCCGGCTAGGGAGGATCGTGGAAACTGTGTTGCCGAATGCGGTCTCCCGCATTAGGTTCCACTGTCAGCATCGGGTCTTTTCGAAGCTAGGATGATTAGCACATATTCTGTCAAAAGTTACCTGGCAAATGATACAGGAGTCTAAATTTCTTGGATGTATGCATTCGGAAAGAAGAAATGCTTTTTTTTTTTTTTTGGGTAAAGAGAAAAAATGCTATTAGTACGTCAGTAGTAGCATTTGATATTATTCTGTGACTCGTGAACTTTTGACATCTATTAGTCCAATCTTGTTCTGTGCAATGTGCATAGTGGTAGCTAGACTAGAAAAGAGTCATACGTTACCTGCAGATATTTCGCCATATATTGCATTTGTCATGCAATATAGCAGATTCTTGCTATCTCCACCGTCTTTAGCTTTTGAAACTGAAAGAAAGTTCTTAAGCATGAGCCAACACCAAACTTTTGGTCTTAATAAACCAACGACAAATCTTGTGAACGGAAGCATGCCTGGTAAGATATATTGCATGTGGTGCTTCTGAGTTCTTATTGCTAATGACTGCTGAGAAAGGCCTCCATGGTCTGTGAACATCTCACACATTCGTATTCTCCAGAACACATAAGCAGGTTTGAAAATTATATTCATTATCTGTGAGAAAAAAAGTTGATGGTACCAAAGATTGTTGTTCTCTATGCCTCACTCCATATTATCATTGAAGCAGGATATGTTATGCTGTTTAAAATATCTTTTGCTCTTCTATCACAATGTGATATAATCCAGCCAGCACGACATGGAGTTTATCTGGAGTAATTTCAGATTTTCAAAAACTTAATTCTTCCTGCTGAGTTGCAATTTGTTAGACCCTGCACATGGCAAATCCGAGGGTATACAAGCCCTTCCCATCCTTAATGCTATAAGAAAAAGGACAGCCTAATTATATAGCACACCTCTCGAACACAAGAGAATCTGAGCTCAATTGCAAATGCCTCCTCAATCTTGTCATCCAAGAGACAGTTGACCTTTAAAGTCATGGTGCCCAAGTGATCCACGGTTTTTATGAAAGCTTTTGTCGCATAATCTTTCAATGTGTTCACCACTCTACAATTTTGTCAAGGTCATTTAATAAATGTGCAACAGGAAAAAAAAATGCTCATTCAGTACACGACAATGAAGTGAAAACCTATATATCTCACATTTGTTTCTGATCGTGTCTATTGTAAGACAATTCAAAATACTCAGCTGCTGAGTATAACTGCTTTCTAAGATCCTTCAAGTCTTGATCAATGAAAAAGGCTAAAATTAGCATGCAAGACAAATCCAAACATTTTCACCTTTAAATTCGAATGTAGACTAGATCGTGAGGAATTTTATCTAATAGGACAAAAAAGTAGAGAAAAGTAATTTGTTCGTAAGCAAAGACAAATATGAAAATGGATAAATGTGAACATAAAGAAACATCAATCGAATTTTAAGGTAAACCCGTCTATGTAAAGTACCTTCAAGCTATCTGAAAAGTTGAAACTCTGTTTCATGTGGAGCTCATCATAATGTGAAGCTGCCTGAGTAGCAGAAACTGAAGAAGGCAACTGGAAAGCATCCATCATACCAAAGTTTAGAGTATTTTCACCTATTACAATAAAGAAGAGGTAATCAGATTCAAATTCACATCCTCGGGCACTGACTATCATTGTCCATTTCCAAGACATTGTCTTGTCCTAGTTCTGTTTTTCCTTCTAACCAAGAGAACATTTTCCGTCACTAATCTCTTTCATCGTCCAGCCAAATTATGCAAACGTATTTCCTTCAAATTGATGTTCTTCACATATTCTTATCTCAACCATTTCCTTCCAACAAAGCCGAGGGTAAAATCCTGAGATATTGCAATGCTCAAAGAGTTCTTCATGTGCCGATAACAACAATTCTTGCCAACGCAAGCGAACTTTTCTTTTTGTTTCGTCAATTCACGGATCATATAGAGCATTGCCAAACCGCAAGTCCAAAAAGAACAAGAGAAAAATTCTCAACAGGAGAGTAAAGAGCGTAGGCAGCGAATATGAAGCTGACATTACCTGCTCTTTTCCCTTTTTATCACAACACAATCCCAAGCCTTGTTTCAACTCACTAACATTCCTCGTTAAGGAAAAAAAAAGAAAAGAAAGATATCCAGATGGCCACAACCAGAATTAGTGATTTCACCTTCAATCTCAATAATTCTTAGTCACTGTTTTTGCCCATAAGCCTCATGTATACGAGCATTTACTTCCGTCAATTAATTTAAGCTTTTACATATTGGGCATAAAAGGTAGATTCTCGCCAATCCAATCACTGCGCCCGTTCATTTGGCTTACAGGTTATATCATCCCTCGATATCTACACAAGGGCATAACACATACGATGTTACAATTACAAGTTATTCTTATGCAAAGATCAAGTGTAATGTCTCTTCTTGATTGGGGTAATACAATCCTCTTTAATCACTATCACCCACCGAAAACATTAAAGTTTTTCATTTGTGAAAGATGTTGTGTCGGTGTTGCATTTGGTACTACACAATAAGTCAATTATCTACAAAGCCACCATACATCAATTGTTGCTTGATGTTGGCTCGAGTCTTTTCATCAATGAAGCCCCACTACATTAAGACAAAAAAAAAAAAATTTAAAAGGACATAGTTCATTTAAAATAAAAGATACTATTTACCCACATAAAAATCATGTATGGGTTGGTGATTTATAGTGACATTGCCATTAAAGTCACTGGGAGTTCCATCTAATATATATATTTTTGGTCGTTAAGTTCCATCTAATATGCTCATCGATGAATTCAGTTTAATTCTTCAACAAAATTTGTCAGACTATGCATGCAAATCCAACCATGGTGTCCAATTCAAGGATGGGCTGATCACATTCATCGGCCTACACAGGGTCGTTTATGCAAAATGACAGTCATCAATGGATTCTTTTAAGAAGTCAGAAGATGACTAATCGACATTTAATCTAATATAGACTGGCTCTAACTTATTTAGTACATTTTCTATATAAGTCTCAAGTATTCACTGGTGGTCGACTATGCATGCAAATACAACCATAGTGAGGTTTCGCAATAGACCATGTGAATCCCATTAAAAAGTGAGGTGGCAAAATCTTTGGATTCGTGAACTTTTTGGTAGTGCTGCCGTCAAGATAGGAGATCGAGCAAAGGCTACACGGTAAAATGGAAACAAAACGTGTCGGACAGCCTACTTGTAAAGAAACAACAAAAAGGCAACAATAATTTAGAAAGTAAGGGAATAAACACGACAAAAATATCTAAGAAATTGGAAGCAGATGAGGTGGCAGGAATTCCTTGTCAGACCTTTGGTTGTTACATAATCATACGATATAATGAGATTCGTCCATGATTGTCACATTCCAACAGCAATGACTCCGTACATCATAGCAATATCCTTTGGAAGAGGCGGAACCGTTGTTGGATACCCACTCACTAAACTCCTCCCTCTTTCCTCGATCCGTCGGGAGTATAAATTGAGCATAATAATAATGACTTTTGTCGTTCTCTTCCAGTCGTAGGAACATCAGTTATCAGAGGGGGGTAACAGCATCTAGCGACGATTTTGCCAGCTAAATCGTGGATCATGCAAGACTATGAAGTTGCAAACCCCCGAAACATTGATCCCTGCTCAGTACTGACAGCTTTATGCAGCAAATGTAGAACGAGAAACTGCATGTTCGCAGAGCTCCATCTGGAGTTTAGGGTAAAAAAAGGGACAGGGAAAAACATAACCTGATTTTTCTATGCCGTGTCCTCTGAATACCAACAATCAAGAGATGCAGAAGCGTTTAGCTGGTGCGACAACTTCTTCAACCCTACTGAACTAAAAGTTAATTGAACTGAGCACAAGCAACCCATGTTGGCCTATTCAATTGACGTCACCAACTGTGCATACATTCAATTATACCATAGCAACAGGTTAAACCTAATTGTATCTTGGTCTACTCATATGGTTTGACTAAGAGCAACGTGTGCATTTCCCGAGTTGTCCATTTCCATGTGACAACACTGATCTCAATATCTGCTTCTTCCAAGCAGGAAGACAAAGGATAATATCCTACTGACCAAATACGTGTTTGACAAAATGACATGGATATGAGTACTAACATGATCGCTGAGATAAATCCATCATAATGATCAAATAAAGTTACATGCATTAAAAAGAATATCAAGTCTCTCGAGATGCCATTAGCACAAGATAACCAATCTTTTAAGTGTGCAAATACAAGTGCAAACCACCACACATGGCAGAAGGTCCTCAACAGTCCACTCCAACTCTCTTGCATTACTCAAAGTCTGATTGATAGGCTGCAGGGAAGGAATTTCTGTCAAAGGTGCAGATTCCTTTGCCTTCTGGAAATATACAAACCCACTCTTATTCTCACGCAGGATGTTATTGCATTCCAATAGATATTGAAATGTTCAGGATCCACATTGTAGCTTTTTACATGGATAAATTCTTCAACACACTATGAATCTACTCTTTTACTATCTGCACCAGCATTTTTACGAGCATGAGGTTTTAGTATTGAGCCTCCCTTGCCAAGTTTGAACCCAGCAGAGTGACAGCAAGGGCCAAATGACACGTAGATACGGCAAATGTAAGTTTCATATCTGTCTGTGATCCCGAAATAGGATAAACTATCATAATCATTGAAAAGGACATAAACTAGCAACTCCATAGAAGAGGTTTTATGAGACCCTCTGAAGGTCTGAACTGATGCAGGAGACTATGTTATCCTACTGAATTAATTAGTCAATTAGAATAGAATTCCAGGAAGAGAAAGCTAAAGTCCTCTCATTAATTTTACCTCCTTGATATATTCTGCAAGTTCTTGGTAAGAGGAGCATAGCAACATTTGCCGTGCATCACTAATTGACAAATAGTCATATGCTTTCTTGCCACATCTAGCAATTTCATCTCTGTTGTACAAAGAGAAAGAATAGAGTAAGCGCACATAAAAGAATCTTCAATCTTCAAGCATGACAATCTCACTATTTGACTAAAACCTTGAAATCTAGATGGGTCACACTTCATGCTTCTATTTGTATATTGCGATGGTTGATAGCAATTAGTACAGGCCATGTACTCTTGTATTTTAATATAAAAGCAACAAAAAGCCACACAAGTGTATGACTCAATCATCCCATCAAAAATGCTATACATTTCCAAAAATACCTTCCGTTGCAAATATAGGAAGAGACACATCTAATTTTATTGATTACTGATCCAGTCGTATCCAGTTGAAGCTAACTTCAAATCTTTTGACCGCTTTAACATCTTAACAACAAAGGCACAGTAATTACCTGACTACCTTGGCTAGAAGGTCCATAAAATAAACATAAGTCTCACGAGGCACCCTCTGCCTAGCACTCAAAACACAATTATAGGCCCTTTCCATGAAAGATTGCTCCTACTCAACAGCATGCTTGATGCAAGGATTCTCCAAGGCAGCATATGAAAGCAATTCAAGTTCGGTACGGAACTCAACTATTCTATTCTGCACAAGGAGTCTCAACAGGTTGAGACCTGAAATAGGGTACTCTTGAGGAGATGGTGGAATATGGCCACTGCTCAATCATAAGAATTTTCAAGTAAGTTTACATAAAAATGATGAGTGCAAAATGGTCAATAAAGCAATAAGGACGGGAAATCTTTCTCATAATCTAGCAATTCAGGTCTAATGCCTTATAGTGTCTGCAAATGCACGTGACATGAGTATGAATAAACAATTTTAAGCAACACCAGGCCAAAAGTTACCCTGCATCTGTATAACCAGGCTTCAGTTGAAAAAAAATCTCCCTCAAAGGCATCTTGATCTTCCATCTTCACACTTTTAATAACTGTGACATCCCGATTTTCCAATTCTATTTTCAATAAATTGAGATGGGCATTTCGTTGGCACGCATATAGTTCTTTCCCTTGAGTCGGCCACTCATGTGAAAACTAGTCTATTGAGTGAAGTCGTTAAAAGTTTCTAATGCATCAGACTCGAGAATTTGACCAGGAAGCGACCTTCCGACCGAGCTAATCTGCAGGGATCATTACGGCACAATTAAAAATCGATTAAAGACCGGAGATAGGTCAACTCGACAGAGACATGTGATCGAGTGTGGGTGATTCCACCAGATCGCACAATTCTTGTCGATCGACACTAAACCGACTTTTCTGTCGATTGGGTACCCTATGTCCGTATTTGAAACCTTGAGATTACCCCGACAACCGAGAGTCGTCGATGTGTCAAAAATGTACATTGTGGCTTGATCAACCACAGATCAAATGCACGAAAATTTCTAAGCTATCCGATAGATTATGACGCGCTAGTATCGTGCCAAAGTGAAATTAACCGCGAAATTGAGACCGAATTCAACAATTGAAAGTTATGGTGTGTCATAAATCATTTTAGGATCATTGACTCATCTTTGGAAGATTTTTCATGCAACCAGAGTTTTTCAGCAATTAAATCAGAAAATGGTTAATTTGACTCGAGAAATTAGTAAGCCCGCCTTTGGTCGCGCTTTTTGAACTTAAGTTGGTTCTACGGACAAGTGAAGATGTGAATTGAAGTGTGGTGACGTTGGATTAATTTTATGGACTTCAATTGGACTCAATTGGAAGATAATTGAATAGAATTGAAAAAATTAATGTACAAGATTTTATGCCTCGGCGGAAATTGAAATTGGATCTATTGAGAAGATTGTGGTGGAAGACTTGGGTGAGTGGGAAGTGATGTCACATGAAGTCATGGTGGGCCATTTTTGTTGAATTAAAGAAAAAGAAAAAAAAATGGTCCCATCTCTCCCTCTCTCCTCCCCCTCTCTCCCTCGTCGTCTCTCTCCTCCATCTTTTCCTTCTTGCTGCTCGTGTTCCTGCTGTACGAAGAACTAGCAAGCCGAAGACCGTTTGAAGCCAGCAGCTCCGCCTGTCGCCGTTCGCCGCCGTTGTACGCCGTTGTAGTCCCGCGCCTCACCGCGCGCAATCATCTTCCTCTCCCTCTTCAGTCGTAGTCGAAGCCCTCTCTTCTCCATCTCCGGTTGCTGCTCATGTCCTAGCAAATCTAGGAAGACGCTGGAGCAGCCAGCAGTCCAGTCGGACCGCCGTCGTGCACCCCTTGCGCGCCGTCTGCCGCTCACGACACCCCACCGTTCACGCACGTCAAGCCCACCGTTCCAGCCGTCATTCTCGTCCAGTGAGTGTCCCAGCTACTGTCCAGCACCGTGAACCACTGCCGGAGCCGCCATGGACCACCGTACACCCCCGCCTCAGCCCGCCGGAAGTCCCTCAACCCATCTCGGCCCTTGTGCGCCTCAACCGGCACCGGATTCGCCCTCAACCAGCAGCGGACAGAAGCTAGAAAAATGGGTATGGCAGCGGGTGTTTGGCTTGTTTTGGCCGGCTTCCCAACCCCGAATGCTTGGCCCGCCTTGAGAAAAGTCGATCCCCTCGACATCCTCGTCGTTTTGGTTCGCTCGACTCGCTAATCGGGTGAGTTTAGCTCACTAAATCTTGATTAGACAGTTAATGATGCCCTAAGTGTGCTTAGTCTAAGTTAAGTAAGTTTAGGTGGTTAGATTAGTTTATTTGGTTGATGATTAGATTATGGTGTTTAATTAAGTTAAAGCGTGTTTAGTTTAAAGTTAAGTATGTTTATATTAATATAAGTTTTGATGTGACTTAAAGAAATTTATTTTTGATTTATTTAAGTATTCCGAAATTATTAAATAATTTAATAATACATATTTATTCGAAATTATTAAAATATTATTATTTAAATAAATTTCGAAATAAAATTAATTATTTAATAAATTCCGAAAATTATTTCGGGACCTTATTTGCTCAGAATTTCGCACTGATCGCTGCTTTTGTATATTCGGATTTTGAAATTGATGGTTGGATATTATAAATTGAGTGAGGATTGCGAAAATTATGTATATTATTATTTAATTAATTTTCGGAATAAATTTAATTATTTATTAAATTTCGAAAATTTCGTCGGGACCTTATTCTCTCAGAATTTTGTGCTGATTGCCGCTGTGCATTTAGAATTTAAATTTGATGAATGGATGTGGCAAATTGAGTGTTGATTGTGGTAAATAGGGATTTTATTCATAAAAACCCAAGTGGTGGGTTTTGATGCAAAAATTGGATTTTAATGATTATATTAAGTAGTGGGGTTTGAAAAAGTGAGATATTGGCTTTTTGATTCGAAATTAGCATGTCCCCACAGACGTGAGTAATTTCTGGAATATTTTTAATATGAAGAAAAATGGCCGGGATCACTATTTTAAGTGGAAGCATTGAATGAAATGCAAAGTGTCCTGGGGCTGAGTATGATTTGGCTGTGTGATAATTAAGAGGAATCATCCTGGGCTGTTGAGCCGGACTTGTCCCTATATGGGATGCCCATGCGGTGGTTGCGGGTCGCAGTAGATTCTGGGCCCATGCTTCTTCGGGAATGCCGTCAACATACTGACGAAGCCGCGCTCCAAGGTAGGGAGGCGATGCCTGGCTATATACCAGTAGATAGCCGAACTGCGAGTAGGTTATGCCATTGTGTGGCAGTGAATATCAATTGAATTGCATGCTGAGTGTTATTGACGGGTTGGATTATGGGACAAAATTGTGTGGCATGGTATGGGACGTGTCATAACGGTTTGGTCTTATAATCCGGACTCCTATGGTCGTTCGAAATGATATTGTTGACATTCTAGTGGTTTAAGTCCCTATTACTACCTGTGATCGAGTGATTTGAATTGTGCTAACCTGCAAGAAGGAACTGAGGCGAGGTAAGTCTTCAGTGTGATGTGGCTAGGCCACCCGAGGTGTATTTTCTTTCTAATAGGGGTTTAGGGGGTTGAACTTGCTGAGACATTGTCTTATCCCGGTTTGGGGATTACAATCTCAGGTCCCCGGTGGACGGAGTGGCTAGATAGCATTGGTTGACCTTGAGGAGTTGCAGAGGTGAAGTCATAAGGATTGGAGAACGTGTCCGACTTATAGTGTGACATCCTTAAATTCGACCCCGTTTCGATAAAGTGAAATGGCCATTTCGTCAACGTGCCTATGGTCCTTTTTCTCTGAGCTGATCACTCACGAGTTAACTAACCTATTGGGTGAAGCCGTTAAGGGATGTATCTGCAGTAAAATCCCTAAAAGCTACTCAATTTGTTGGATTGGACTAAAATCACGTCTGATCGATTTTTAACCACGAAATTGAACTCGATTTCAGGAATCGAATTTTAAGCACGTCATAATCTTTTTTTTAGGACATTGTCTCATCGTTCGTCAATTTATTGACGAGTCCGAAATTTCAAGAAAGAAATTATCGGAACAAAAATTATCGTCAATTTACTTTTTCCAAAAGAAAATAAAAAGGGAAAGAGAAAATAAAATAAAATATGAGAAGTAATATGATTTACTTTTTCTTTTTCTCTCTCTCCCTTCTCTTTTCTTTTTCTCTCTCTTTCCTCCCTTCTTTCCCTTTCCCCCTCGTGCGATTCTCCCCACCACCTACCTTCTCTCTCTCTCTTCCCTTTTGACCGGTCAATACCTATCCTCTCTCTCTCTCTCTTTCTTTTTCTTCTTCTTCCTCCCCGTGCATCCGAAGAAGCGTACCAGAAGAGGAAGCTCAAGCAGGAACCGCTGTTCGTTGCCGCCACTCACTGCCCGTCCCGCCGCCCGCACCCATGACGCCCGCTCGCGCACGCCGCGCGCTCCGCCCCACGTCCGTCGCCACAGCCGTTCCTCCCCTGCGCGAATCGACCCCTGCTCAGCTCGGTTCCGCCCCGATCAACCCCCCGTCCGGCCACCTCCGGCCGCCATTCGACCCCGCCGGACCTTCCCCGCGTCCCCCTCGTCCTCCGCCGGCCTCCCTTCGTTGTTTTGGCCGCCGGAGCAGCCCCGGCCAGCCCCGACCAGCAACCCACGAAATGGGTTTCTAGCGGCTTTAGGCCCGCTTTTCAGCCGTTTCCGGGCCCCGAGCCCGAGGTCCGCTTTGGAGTTTGTTGTTCCTCGCGTCGCCCCCGTCGGATTGATCCGATTTGCGCGCGATTTGGTGAGTAATCTCACTAATCCTGGATTAGTTGGCTAGTTATGCTTAAGGTTGGTTTAGTTTTAATTAATTATGTTTAGGTTGTTATATTAGAATAAATTAGCAATTATTAGTCAATTGTGATGCGATTTAGATAAATTGATTGCGCAATTAGCAAGTAGACGTGGTCTTCTAATTATTGGGAGTGCCTCGGGATTTTTCCCGACCCTTAGTGGGCTCCAATTAGGCTTTTCGAGCCTAAGTGGATTTTTTAGTATTTAAATATTAATTTTCGGAATTAAATTAAATAATTATTTATTTTCCGAAAATTCAACTGAGATGGTCTGGAACCGAAATTTTATGCTGATGACCATGGTGAAGTTCGTTTATTTAATCGGGCTTTATTTGAGCTAAATAGAATTTTTAGTATTAATTATTTAATTTTCGAAATTTATAAATTAATTAATTATTTTTCGGAAATTAAGATTTTGATGGCCGATGACCGAAATCTCGTGCTGATCGTCGTGGCATAGTCCGTTTATTTATTTGAGCTCGACGTTGTATGGAATTGAATAAATTGTGATATTTTATAGATTTACCCTAAATTGATTGGAATTGATTGAGATTGAATTGTTGATTGGTAAATGGCCAAGTATGTTATTCAGCATTTATAATGCTTTGTTGAGTTGATTTAATTATTTGATTGAGAAATCGTTGGGCATTGGTTGTCGGTATTGAAAGTAGGTTGGTAATCACTTGAAAGAAAACACGTGGGCTCGGTGAATTGGAATATCACCTGGAGAATGCACGTGAGTTCAGTGGTTGAATATGTCACCTTGGCGAAAAGGTCGCCTGAGAGAATGCACGTGGCTCGGTGACAGAGTTTGGCATCTAAAAGGGCACGTGGGCTCGGTGAATTGATGCATCACTTTGGTGAGATAGCACCTAAGAGAATGCACGTGGGCCCAAGCATCTAAAAGGGCACGTGGGCTCGGTGAATTGATGCATCACTTTGGTGAGATAGCACCTAAGAGAAGGCACGTGGGCCCGGGCATCGTAAAAAGGACACGTGGCTCGGTGATCTGATGCGTCACCTTGGCAATTGAGTGCCTTAGAGAATGCACGTGGGTCCAGTATTTGAGAATAGCATCTAAAATGGCACGTGGCTCGGTGATTTGATGTACCACCTTGGCGAAGAAGTCACCTTAGAGAATGCACGTGGGCCCGAGGTTTGAGGCATGTGGCTCGGAGACTTGGGATGTCATCCTAGAGAATGCAGGTGGGATCTGAGGCCAAGGTAAGTACTCTGCCCTGTGCATGTTTAGGCAGTCCATAATATAATGGTTTACTAATCGGGCTTAGTGGGGTAGAACTCGCTGAGACGTAGTCTCATCCCAGTTTGGGGAAATCATTTCAGGACCCCGTTGAGGAGCTGATGAGGAGGAGTCTGAGAAGGAAAACTCGGAAGTGAAACTTGAGGAGAAGGATTTTTGGAAGAAGAAGATAATCCTAAGAGGGGCCTTGAGTACGGTCCAGATGGATTGAGATTCTATCTTCTTTTGAGATCTCCATTTTGATGTGGATAGAGATAGAGTAAAAAGTTGTGAAGTGCTCTGGGTTGTGTTTTGTATAAAAGTTTGGTTATAAGTTTCAATATGAAAAATATGGCCCTACTTTTCTATCCCATCTTTTTATTGTCTAGGGATTTTAACTGCTTCCGCATGTGCTTAATAAATGAAAGGGTCGGCGATACATTGTCCTGGGATATTGCATTATAAAATCGACCAAGTGTGAAGGATGTGCGCGTGCCCGAGGATCGAGGCGTGACATCCAGTTTAAGTGGTATCAGAGCGAAGTTGAAGATTGGAGTGATCAGGAGCGATGATGATGGGATAGTTAGTAGGAAAAGCCTTTAAATTCATGCCGGTGCATGTCTGTGTTAGCTGAGTGCTAAAATTGTTTGTGGTTTGAATCGCTCTGTTTCTAATTCGGAGTTGAATTGGAAACAGGTGTTAGTTAAGTAAAGTTACACCATGAGCGATCAGGATCCGAGAACTCCTGCAAAGAGAACCAGTAGGGCCGTTATTCGAGGTAGAGCTCCGACTCATGTCGGAACCCGAGGCGGACGTGGTCGAGCGCCAGCACAGGCTAGCGTGAGTGGAGTGAATCGACTTGTCTTAGATGTCGGGTAGCAGCCCCTAATGATCCCAGGGTGGATGGGATCTTGCGTGTTTTGGAAGCAATGGATAATAGAATGGATCAGCAAGCCGCTACTGTTGAAGCCGCTGCTCAGGCCGCTGCAACTGCCGCCGTTGCAACCGCCACTGGAGTTGCCCCTGTAGTCGCACCTGCTGCCGCACCTGCAGTTGCACCTGCCGTTGCTCCAGCTGCCGTGAATGTTGAAAATCCACCGGAGATAGTGGTCGCTACAAGACCAATCCATAAGTTGGTGGAGCATTTCTTAAAGTTAAATCCGCCGTCGTTTACCGGGTCTGGGGACCCCGAAGCTGCTACTTCCTGGATTCAGAAGCTCGAGAAAGTGTTTGCACTGCTAATGTGCAACGAGGCTGAGAAGGTAATGTTAGCAACTTACTAACTGGAGGGAGTTGCGGACACTTGGTGGATGACTACTCATGAAATGATCTTTCCAGAAGGCGCTGTTCAGGATTGGAACACTTTCCGTGAAGCCTTCAATGATAAGTTTTTCTCTGAGACTGCTAGAGAGGTGAAGATGGCTGAATTTCAACATCTTCGCCAGGGTTCCCTATCTGTTGATGAGTATGAGGCGAAGTTCGCTGAACTTTCGCGATATGCCCCCGAGTTAATTGAGAATCCAGTGAACTGAGCGAGGAGGTTCAGAGATGGATTTAGACAGGATTTGAGAAGCGCCTTAGTTCTTCTAGATCTGAAGACTTATAACGACAAATATCGGAGAGCTCAGAAGATTGAGAAAGATCAGAACGATAAAGCTGCCTTATCTGGATCGAGGTTTAGCTCTCACAGAGACAACATCCGCCAAGGAAAGAGGCCGATGTTTGGAAATAGATTCCAAAGC
Organism: Eucalyptus polyanthemos subsp. polyanthemos; assembly: GCA_017140185.1. NCBI lineage: Eukaryota > Viridiplantae > Streptophyta > Magnoliopsida > Myrtales > Myrtaceae > Eucalyptus > Eucalyptus polyanthemos. Next base: position 8,328,559 of record CM029461.1, on the reverse strand, counting down.
CCGCCTAGCAAGAAGAGTGGATTTAATAGGTCAAGACCTATTAGGAATAATGAGTGTCACTTGTGTGGGAGAAGACATGGGATAGCACCGTGCCCAGTTAGGACGGGTGCATGTTTCGAATGTGGCCAACAGGGCCACTTAGCCAGATTTTGTCCAAAGAAGCAAAGAGGGCAACCTCAGTTGCCGCCGCCGCCACTGATGAGACAGATAGGAGGGTATGCTCCTCAAAATGCATCGCAAGGAGGACAGCAGAGACCTCCAGCTCAGGGCACCGTGTACGCGATTACCCAAGGTCAGGCAGAAGCTGCGCCTGGCGTGATTACAGGTACGGTCTCGCTCAACGACCGACCTACTTATGCTTTGTTTGATTCGGGAGCAACCCATTCCTTCATTGCCGAACAATATGTTAGGATGCTAGGATTGAATCATGTATTGTTGGAATCGGCAATTTGCATATCTACACCCTTGAAAGATAAAGTCATTGCTGCTTTGGGATGTTTGGGGTGCAAGTTAGAGATTGGTGAGCGAGTGGGGAAAATTGACTTGTTAGTCCTAGCCATGTATGATTTTGATTTGATAATTGGCATGGACTGGCTCACCAATCAACGAGCTAAAATGGACTGCTATCGCAAGGCGATTCAGTTTGATCCGTTAAAGGGTAAGAACTTCGAGTTTGTTGGGAATCAAGGAGGACCTTCGATTTCCTTAATCTCGTCGCCGGAAGCAACTTGTTTGTTAGATGAGGGTTGCCGAGGGTACTTAGCGACTGTCGTGGATACGACAGTTGAAGAGCTGAAAATGGAAGATATTTCAGTGGTACATGAGTTTCCAGATGTCTTTCCAAAAGAATTGCCAGGGTTACCGCCAGAAAGAGAGATTGAATTTGTGATCGAGCTAGCACTAGGGACAGAACCAATCTCGAAGGCACCTTATCGAATGGCGTTATCTGAGTTGAAGGAACTGAAAGTGCAGATGCACGAGTTACTGGATAAAGGATTTATTCGTCCTAGTGCATCACCTTGGGGAGCACCAGTTCTATTTGTTAAGAAGAAAGATGGTTCGTTGCGTTTGTGCATTGACTATTGGCAGCTCAATCATGTAACAATCAAGAACAAGTATCCATTGCCGAGGATAAATGACTTGTTTGATCAACTGCAAGGAGTGTCAATATTCTCGAAGATCGATTTGAGGACAGGATATCATCAGCTGAGGATTAGGAAAGAGGATATTCCTAAGTCTGCATTTCATACTCGGTATGGGCATTACAAGTTCACAATGATGCCATTTGAATTGACGAATGCTCCAGCTGCCTTTATGGATTTGATGAATAGAGTGTTCAAGGAATATCTGGATCAGTTTGTGATCGTGTTCATTGATGATATCTTGGTCTATTCGAGAAGTAATGAAGAGCACGAGAATCATCTAAGATTATTGCTTCAGACCTTAAGAACTCATCAGCTGTATGCTAAGTTTAGCAAATGCGAGTTTTGGCTGACTCGTGTTACGTTCTTAGGTCATGTGATTTCTGGAGAAGGAATCTCCGTCGACCCGAGCAAGATAGAAGCTGTGATCAATTGGCAGAGACCGACAACAGTGTCAGAGATCAGAAGTTTTCTGGGGTTAGCAGGTTATTACAGACAATTTGTGGAAGGGTTCTCATCGATAGCGTTGCCTCTGACAAAACTCACGAAGAAAAATGAGAAATTCATATGGACAGACAAGTGCAAGTGTAGTTTTCAAGAGCTCAAGGAAAAGCTGACTACCGCACCTATGCTGACGATTCCATCTAGTCCTGGAGGATTTGAGATCTATAGTGATGTGTCATTCAGGGGACTGGGTTGCGTGCTGATGCAACATGGCAAAGTTGTTGCATACGCTTCCCGGCAGTTGAGACCTCATGAATTGAATTATCCGACGCATGACTTAGAACTCGCAGCCATCATATTTGCGTTGAAGATTTGGAGGCACTACTTGTGTGGAGAAAAGTTTCAAATCTTCACAGACCATCAGAGTCTCAAGTATTTGTTCTCTCAGAAGGAGTTGAGCATGAGACAGCGCCGATGAATGGAATTATTGAAAGACTACGACTGTGACATTCTATATCACCCGGGAAAGGCGAACAAGGTTGCCGATGCATTGAGTCGGAAGTCTTCAGTGGCACGGATTTTAGTTAAGGAGTGGAATTTAATCGAGAGAGCTCGAGATTTGGAATTCAAATTTGAGGTAGGCCACCTTTCAAGTCCTATGGCCACCCTTAGAATTGAGCCGGATGTCTAGGTCAGAATCAAGCAACTCCAACCAACAGATCCAGACGTACAAAGAATTCTTCAAGAGGATACCGATAAAAGAAAGGCTGATTTTCAAGTTTCTGATGATGGGGTACTTAGGCTTCGTGGACGTTTGGTTGTACCTAATGATGTAGAGCTTAGAGAAGAAATTTTATCTGAAGCACATCGTAGCAATTACAACGTTCATCCTGGAAGCACTAAGATGTATCAGAATTTGCGTCAACACTATTGGTGGTCAGGTATGAAGGCGGACATCGCCAAGCATGTGGCCAAGTGTTTAACTTGTCAGCAAGTAAAAGCCCAGCATTGCAAGCCAGGAGGATTTCTGCAACCTCTCGCGATCCCAGAGTGGAAATGGGAGCATATCACGATGGACTTCGTGACTGGACTACCAAGGAGTCAGAGGGGGAATGATTCGATTTGGGTAGTAGTTGACAGGTTGACAAAGTCGGCTCACTTCATTGCAGTTCGAAAGGACCTGAGTCTGGATAGACACGCAGACCTGTATGTGCGTCAGGTGGTTCGTATGCATGGAGTGCCAATTACGATAACATCCGATAGAGACCCGAGATTTACTGCTACTTTTTGGAAGAGCTTGCAGAGTGCTTTTGGTACAAAGCTTCAGTACAGTACGACGTATCATCCTCAGACGGATGGCCAGTCTAAAAGGACAATACAGACTCTTGAAGACATGCTGAGAGCGTGTGTAATAGACTTCAAATGAAGCTGGGAAGATCAACTTCATCTGGTGGAATTCGCCTACAATAACAGTTATCAGCAGAGCATCAAGATGGCTCCATTTGAAGCGTTGTATGGCAGAGCGTGCAAAACTCCAGTGTGTTGGGATGAAGTCGGAGAAAGGAAGATAACAGGCCCAGAGTTGGTTCAGCAATCAGTAGATGCCGTGGCAGTGATCAAAGACAGATTAAAGACAGCGCAGAGCAGGCAAAAAAGTTATGTAGATAAGCGTCGAAGGTCTTTGGAATTCCAAGTTGGTGATCACGCTTTTCTGAAAGTGTCACCAATGAGGGGAACTTCGCCCTTTGGTAAGAAAGGCAAGTTGAGTCCGAGGTACGTAGGTTCGTTTGAGATTCTTGAAAGAATCGGAAACCTAGCGTACTGTCTTGCGTTGCCGCCAAGATTGGCGCAAGTGCATGACATCTTTCACATGTCGATGTTAAGGAAGTACAAATCTGACCTGACCCATGTGCTCAATTTCGAGGAATTGGACGTAGATGACCGTGTGTCATACGTTAAAAGCCCGGTCCAGATTGTCGATCGTAAAGAGCAAGTTCTGCTTACAAAGACCATTCCATTGGTCAAAGTGGTCTGGTAATACCACGGTACCGAAGGATCGACCTGGGAGACTGAAGAATCGATGAGACAATTGTACCCCCGCCTTTTTTATCAAAGTGTGTAATGGCTTAAATTTCGAGGACGAAATTTTTATAAGAGGGAAAGAGTTGTGACATTCTTAAATTCGACCCCGTTTCGATAAAGTGAAATGGGCATTTCGTCAACATGCCTATGGTCATTTTTCTCTGAGCTGATCACTCACAAGTTAACTAACCTATTGGGTGAAGCCGTTAAGGGATGTATCTGCGGTAAAATCCCTAAAAGCTACTCAATTTGTTGGATTGGACTAAAATCACGTATGATCGATTTTTAACCACGAAATTGAACTCGATTTCGCGAATCGAATTTTAAGCACGTTATAATCTTTTTTTAGGACATTGTCTCATCATTCGTCAATTTATTGACGAGTCCGAAATTTCAAGAAAGAAATTATCGGAAGAAAAATTGAAGACCAAAAGAAAATAAAAAGAGAAAGAGAAAATAAAATAAAATATGAGAAGTAATATGATTTACTTTTTTTTTTCTCTCTCTCCTTCTCTTTTCTTTTTCTCTCTCTTTCCTCCCTTCTTTCCCTTTCCCCCTCGTGCGATTCTCCCCACCACCTACCTTCTCTCTCTCTCTCTTCCCTTTTGACCGGTCAATACCTATCCTCTCTCTCTCTCTCTCTCTTTCTTTTTCTTCTTCTTCCTCCCTATGCATCCGAAGAAGCGAACCAGAAGAGGAAGCTCAAGCAGGAACCGTCGTTCGCTGAAGCCGCCGCTCGCCGCCCGTCCCGCCGCCCGCACCCGCGACGCCCGCTCGCACACACCGTGCGCTCCGCCCCGCGTCCATCGCTGCTGCCGCTCCTCCCCTGCATGAATCGACCCCTGCTCAGCTCGGTTCCGCCCCGACCAGCCCCTCGTTCGGCCACCTTCGGCCGCCATTCAACCCTGCCGGACCTTCCCCGCGTCCCCCTCGTCCTCCATTGGCCTCCCCTCGCCGTTTTGGCCGCCGGAGCAGCCCCGACCAGCCTCGACCAGCAACCCACGAAATGGGTTTCCAGTGGCTTTAGGCCCGCTTTTGAGCCGTTTCTGGGCCCCGAGCCCGAGGCGCGCTTTGGAGTTTGTTGTTCCTCGCGTCGCCCCCGTCGGATTGATCCGATTTGCGTGCGATTTGGTGAGTAATCTCACTAATCCTGGATTAGTTGGCTAGTTATGCTTAAGGTTGGTTTAGTTTTAATTAATTATGTTTAGGTTGTTAGATTAGAATAAATTAGCAATTATTAGTCAATTGTGATGCGATTTAGATAAATTGATTGCACAATTAGCAAGTAGACGTGGTCTTCTAATTATTGGGAGTGCCTCGGGATTTTTCCTGACCCTTAGTGGGCTCCAATTAGGCTTTTCGGGCCTAAGTGGATTTTTTAGTATTTAAATATTAATTTTCGGAATTAAATTAAATAATTATTTATTTTCCGAAAATTCAACTGAGATGCTCTGGAACCAAAATTTTATGCTGATGACCGTGGTGAAGTTCGTTTATTTAATCGGGCTTTATTTTGAGCTAAATTGAATTTTTAATATTAATTATTTAATTTTCGAAATTTATAAATTAATTAATTATTTTTCGGAAATTAAGATTTTGATGGCCGACGACCGAAATCTCGTGCTGATCGTCGTGGCGCAGTCCCTTTATTTATTTGAGCTCGACGTTGTATGGAATTGAATAAATTGTGATATTTTATAGATTTACCCTAAATTGATTGGAATTGATTGAGATTGAATTGTTGATTGGTAAATGGCCAAGTATGTTATTCAGCATTTATAATGCTTTGTTGAGTTGATTTAATTATTTGATTGAGAAATCGTTGGGCATTGGTTGTCGGTATTGAAAGTAGGTTGGTAATCACTTGAAAGAAAACACGTGGGCTCGGTGAATTGAAATATCACCTGGAGAATGCACGTGAGTTCAGTGGTTGAATATGTCACCTTGGCGAAAAGGTTGCCTAAGAGAATGCACGTGGCTCGGAGACTCGGTATGTCATCCTGGAGAATGCACGTGGCTCGGTGACAGAGTTTGGCATCTAAAAGGGCACGTGGGCTCGGTGAATTGATTCATCACTTTGGTGAGATAGCACCTAAGAGAATGCACGTGGGCCCAAGCATTTAAAAGGGCACGTGGGCTTGGTGAATTGATGCATCAGTTTGGTGAGATAGCACCTAAGAGAAGGCACGTGGGCCCAGGCATCGTAAAAGGGACACGTGGCTCGGTGATCTGATGTGTCACCTTGGCAATTGAGTGCCTTAGAGAATGCACGTGGGTCCAGTATTTGAGAATAGCATCTAAAAGGGCACGTGGCTCGGTGACTTGATGTACCACCTTGGCAAAGAGGTCGCCTTAGAGAATGCACGTGAGCCCGAGGTTTGAGGCACGTGGCTCGAGGACTTGGGATGTCATCTTGGAGAATGCACGTGGCCTAGCTTTTAAATATCCCACAGTGGGGATTGATTTGTATGACATGTAATCGACTGGTTCGATTTGTTTGGAGTAAATGGATGCCTATTGTGAATTGTACTGACTTGCAGGTAGGATCTGAGGCCAAGGTAAGTCCTCTGCCCTGTGCATGTTTAGGCAGCCCATAGAATAATGGTTTACTAATCGGGCTTAGTGGGGTAGAACTTGCCGAGACGTAGTCTCATCCCTGTTTGGGGAAATCATTTCAAGACCCCATTGAGGAGCTGATGAGGAGGAGTCTGAGAAGGAGAACTTGGAGGTGAAACTTGAGGAGAAGGGTTTTTGGAAGAAGAATATAATCCCGAGAGGGGCCTTGAGTACGGTCCAGATTGAGATTCTATCTTCTTTTGAGATCTCCATTTTGATGTGGATAGAAATAGAGTAAAAAGTTGTGAAGTGCTCTGGGTTGTGTTTTGTATAAAAGTTTGGTTATAAGTTTCAATATGAAAAATAAGGCCCTACTTTTCTATCCCATCGTTTTATTGTCTAGGGATTTTAACTGCTTCCGCATGTGCTTAATAAATGAAAGGGTCGGCGATACATTGTCCTGGGATATCGCATTATAAAATCGACCAAGTGTGAAGGATGTGCGTGTGCCCGAGGATTGGGGCGTGACATGTAGATCGTAGGACAGTTCCTTTTTAAGAGCCGGTCTTTTGTAGACTTTTGGCCGTAGACCTCTGTTTGTAATTCTGTTGAATTATGAAAGTGTTATGTTATGGTTTTGCTTCCTACTTTTCTATCCCATATTTCATTATCGGGGGTTTTTATAATATGTTCCGCTTGCGCAATAAGAAATGAATGGGGTTGGCAACACTACCTGGGAATGTCGCATTTGCATGACCATGGCAGGTTGTTCACGTGTCTCGAGGTTCGGGGCGTGACAATAACAGCACGCTCATTAAGTACTAAAGAGCTCTTTAGGAAGGCAGGTGATGTGAGGCTTCCACATTCAATTCAGCAACTGAATGACATTTAATCTTTCTCACCATAAACAAACTCTAAGTTATGTCCTACATCTTATATATAAGTCTCAAGCATTCGCCATGGTCCACTGTGCATGCAAATCCAATGAAAGTACAGTTTTACAAAAGATCCTGTAAACCCAATGAAAAGTGAGGTGGCAAAGTCTTTGCACTTGTCAGCTTTTTATTAGTATCATCAGCTTAAAGATCGAGTAAGACTACATTGTAAAGAGGGAAACAAAACGTCCATTGTGGAGCAGAAGGGCCTACTGAAAAGAAACAAGAAAAGCCAATGATAATTTGAAAAAAAAAAGGAATAAACAAGAAAATAAGTACTAAGAAATTGGAAACTTTTGGATGGTTGGAAATTCCTCGAATGTTCATTATTACATCATCATAAGATATGATGAGATCCATCAATGATGGTCACATCCTAACAGCAAGGAGCCAATTCATTATAACACCAAGATTCAGAAGAGGCAGACCATTGTTGCATACCCACCCATTAAATTCTTCCTCTTTCTCTTTCCCGATCTGTCAGAAGTATCGATTAAGAAAACTAATGATGACTTTCATTGTTCTTACGCAGAAGGAGGAACATCATTTATCAGAGAGGAGCAACAGCATTTAGCAATGATTTTACCATGCAAAGGCTACATCATGGATCACTCAAGACTCCACCAAATTGCAAATCCCAGATTCATTGATTCTGCTCAGTCTTGAGAGTTTTATGCAGCAAATGTAGAAAGCGAAATCACATGTTCACAGAGCTCAATCTGGAGTATGGGAAAAAATAGGGGAAAAGAAATCTCTTATATGATTGTCCTTTGCCGTCTCTTTGGAATACCATCAATCAAGAGCAAGCACAAGCCCACGGCCGGTGGCTATTTCAACCTGCTGAACTAAAAATTGAACTGGACACGAGCAACCCTAGTTGGCCTTCCGATGTCAATGCTTTGCCACTCTTTGACCAACGAAGACAACTGATGTCACCAAGTGTGCATATATTCAATTCTACTATAACAGATTAAACCTAATTGAATATAGGCCTATTCATAGGGTTAGATTGATTAAGAGCGACATATACATTCTCCAAGTTGTCCATCTCCACGCGACTGGACTGATTTTGGTTTCTGGTTCTTCGAAGCAGGTAAGACAAGGAAACTATTATACTGATCAATTACAAAATTGTACTCAACAATGAAATGGATATGATTACTCAAAAAAAAAAAAAATCAAATTTCTCAAAATGAGCAAAAGGGATGAGATGCCATCAGCACAAAGTAACCAATCTTTAAAGTGTGCAAATACCAGTGCAAACCACCACGCACTGCAGCAGGTCCTAAACGATGAGCTCCAGCTCTCTTGGGTAACCCAATGATTGATAACCTGCTGGGAAGGAATTTCCTTCGAAGATGTAGATTCCTGGGCCTTCTGAAAATATGCGGAGCCGCTCTTAATCTGCCACTCGGGATGCTCCTGCATTTGAACATATAACTTATGTAATTGTTCAGTCTCCTCAATACAGCTTTTACATGTATAAATTCTTCCACACACTACGAAGCACTTTTTCAAGCACAAGGTTTCCGGACTGAGCACACCTTAGATGTTGTAAGCGTAAGTTTAACATCAGTCCTTGATTCCAGAAGAAGATAAACGATCATAATAATTGAAGAGGACATAGATTAGCAACTCAATAGAACAGATTTTATGAGACCCTTTGAAGATCTGAACTTGTACAGGAGCGGATATTATCTTTTTGACTAAATTAGTCAATTGAGAACAGAATTCCAGGTAGAGAAGCCAAAATCCTCTCATAATATTTACCTCATTATATATGCCGCAAGTTCTTGATCGCAGGAGAAGAGCAACATTTGCCGTGCGTCACCAATTTGACAAATAATCCAATCGATGCTGCTCGCAAATGATCTCTTGTAATCCAATCGATGCAGCCTATCAAATATTATCTGTCCTCTGAAAACCATTAGATCAAGTTGCCGTTGGTGAAAATTCATATGAAAGGAAGACAAATTTTGCTTCACTAACAAAGGAGCTACAGGATGCAGATAAGTTTTGTGATGGTGCTCAAAGACACAGCGCCCGCTGCTGAACTAGCTTCAGTGGAGGATGTGGACACTGGAAATCTAACTGATACTACTGACAATGAAAAGTGACCTGGCCTCATGAAGTCTAAGGGTTGGTTTTAGCGCAATTTCACTCACTTCAGCATTCTTTTAATGTCAGTGTGAGCTTTCTCGCAGTATATGTTTTCTCAGCTGACATTGTAAAACATCATCAAACTCACAGGTATTTCACAGAATCTCACAATACGAGGGTCTTTGCAATTGGCAACTCACAGGTATTTCACAGTTACTTGTTCTACTCTGTTTACAGTAATCAATTCTTTCATCTCTATCTTGACCAATCTGTGGCAAGGTTGTGACTCTAAGCATCTTGAAATTCCATTAGAACTTAATGAGTTTTGATGTTTGTTGAAACTCTTCGGTCCAAACTACCAGAAAAGCTGAATTAAAATCAGCAGCAGATAACAACTGCTTGTAGGGAATTATCAGACTAGATGCATGAGGACCTGCTGAATTCTCTAATAAATCCCATTCCAAAATCTATTTCTTTATTTTCCTTGAGAACATTCTCAATTTCATTGAGCTTTGCATGACTAGCTTGTACATCTGCTGCAATTAACGTTTGCAGCCTTCTCATGTACAAGCTGACCCCAAATGCTGCAGCAGCAATCTTGTTGCTGAAGCATCTCTTTCACGTGTTCCTTACGGTGATGCTAATGATGAAAGGATAACCACTGAAGGACATAGGGATCCACTGAAAGAGAAGGGTGGGTGTCCTAGTTTTGATATTGGATTTTGAACTCTGTCCATTGCTTAATCAACTATATTGCTACAGTCAAGAGTCTGGATGGAGTGCACAAGAGTCCCGTGTCTATCACACACGAAATTTGCATGTGTGAGCTATTGTTTTTATGTTGAGTGTTCTAGTGCCAAGCTCATTTGCAGATCTCTGATCTGAAACGTTTTTAGTTAGACGACAAAATCAATGTATTTCCAATTTTCCAGTGATCTTCAACATATTGAGGTACACTTATGATGCAAAGAAACTGAGATGTGGATCTATCCAGTTTCCTTTATCCCCTGTTCTTCTTAGTTCTCATCTGAGAACTTATGTGACTTGCTGTCCTTTCTCGACTTCTGCATGCTAAGCAAGGCCTTGAAGAGATGTCTGTTTTTGCTGGAATGTAGCTCAATACCAGATCTTCTGTCTCTCTCAACATGAGTAGACATTGAAGTGGATCTTCGGGGTTTGGATGGGTACTGGATGTTCATGTGGGCATACAAGAGAATCAGTCATAAGAGATCATGTCCGCAAGACAAGTCCAAAAAAAGTAAAGCTTAAAAGCTAAGCCGCACTGAAGTTCATTGATGCTTACTTGTCTTATGGGATTAGACGGGTTTGGAGATGCAGTTCTATCGACAAGAGACCTCAAACATGTGAGTTGAAATTGAAATGGGGAGGCGCATTTTTCTGGTTAGGAAAAGTACAGCTTGCGTTAGGAGCTTGTCCAACCACACGACATATGATACAATCATAGGGTATGAAAACTTGATGTAAATGCTAGGTATGGTAATCTGAAGCATTCGAGTCAAGTGTGCTGACCTGCTTTTTTGTTGGATGAAGTACTTGTGAATTTAAAGGTGCCGGCTGGGGAGGATTGTGGAAATTGTGCTGCCGAATGCAGTCTCCTGAATCAGGTTCTGCTGTCAGCATCGGTTGTTTATGAAGCTAGGATGATTAGCACATATTCTATCAAAAGTTACCTGGCAAATGATACAGAAGTGTCTGCATTTCTTGAATATATGTCTTCGGAAAGAAAAAAAGCTATTAGTACGTCAATAGTAGCATTTGATATCATTCTGTGACTCGTGAACTTTTAATATCTGGTAGTCCAATCTTGTTCCGTGCAATGTGCGTAGTGGTAGCTAGACTAGAAAAAGTCATACATTACCTGCAGGTATTTCGCCATTTACTCCATTTACCATGAAGTATCGCAGATTCTTGCTATCTCCACCATCTTTAGCTTTTGAAACTGAAAGAAAGTTGCTAAGCATAAGCCAACTCCAAACTTTTGGTCTTAATTAACCAGAGAAATCTTGTCGATGGAAGCGTGCCTGGTAAGATATATTGCATGTGGTGCTTCGGAGTTCTTATTGCTAGTGACTACTGAGAAAGGCCTCCATGGTCTATGAACATCTCACACATTCGTAGTCTCTAAAACAAATAGACAAGGTTGAAAATTATATCCATTATTTGTGAGAAAAAAGCGAATGGTACCAAAGATAGTTGTTCTCTATGCATTAGTCCATATTATCATTGAAGCAGGATAGGTTCTACTATTTAAAATATCTTTTGCTCTTCTATTAGAATGTGATATACTCCAGCACATGGAGTTATCTAGAGTATGCAAGCCCTTATATAACACACCTGTCGAACACGAGAATCTGAGCTCAATTGCATATGCCTCCTCAATCTTTTCATCCAAGAGACAGTTGACCTTATAAGTCATGAAGCCCAAGTGATCCACAGTGTTTATGAAAGCTCTCGTCACATGATCCTTCAATGTGTTCACCACTCTGCAATTTTGTCAAGGTCATTTAACAAATGTGCAACGGGAAAAAAAATGCTCAACCCAGTACACAACAATGAAGTGAAACCCCATCTATCTCACATTCGTTTCTGATCGTGTCTGTTGTAAGACAATTCAAAATAATCAGCTGCCGAGTATAACTGCTTTCAAAGATGCTTCAAGTCCTGATTAGTGAAAAAGGCTACAATTAGCAAGCAAGACAAATCCAAACATTTTCACCTTGAAATTTGAATGTAAACTAGATCGTGAGGAATTTGATCTAATAGGCAAAAGAGTAGAGAAAAATAACTTGTTCGTGAACACAGACAAATAAAAAAATGGATAAATGTGAACATAAGGAAACATCAATCGAATTTTAAGGTAAACCCATATATACAAAGTACCTTCAAGCTATCTGAAAAGTTGAAACTCTCATCATAATGTGAAGCTTCTTGAGGAGTGGAAACTGAAGAAGGCAATTGGGAAGCATCCATCATACCAACGTCTAGAGTATTTTCACCTGCTACAATAAAGATGAGGCAATCAGATTCAAATTCACATCCTCGACCACTGACTATCATTATCCATTTCCAAGACATTGTCTTGTCCTACTAATTTTCCTTCTAACCAAGAGGAAATTTTCCTTCACTATTCTCTTTCACCATCCTGCCAAATTATGAAATCGTATTTTCTTCTTCTTGATGTTCTTCCCTATTCTTATCTCAACCATTTCCTTCCAAAAAAAGCCAAGGCTAAGATCCCGAGATATTGCAATGCTCACAGAGTTCTTCATTTGCCGAAGACAATAGTTCTTGCCAACTTAGGCAAACTTTTCTTCTTGTATTGTCAATTCACGGATCGCGGAGAGCATTGCGGAATCACAAGTTCAAAAAGAACTAGAGAAAACTTCTCAGTAGAAGAGCAAAAAGCACATGCAACGAATATGAAGCGGACATTACCTGCTCTTTTCCCTTTCATCTACAACAACACAGTCCCAAGCCTAGTTTCAGCTCACTAACATTCCTCGGTAAGGAAAAGAAACGAAAGATATCCGAAAGGCCATGATCAGAATTAGTGATCTTCACCTTAAATATTGAGAGAGGGAGAGAGGGCAGAAAGATCATGTTGCAAAGATGTGTCACCGCCAAGTTTCATAGTGAGGCAGTGATGACTCTTGCTGAAGACGGGCTAGGTATAATTGTTTGTGCAATTTGTGCCTCTTACTTTTGTCACAAGCTTGTTTGAGTGTCCTTATGGGGGAGAGTAATAATTGGCGTATGACGAAGGCTACACTGTAGTAACAAGGACAAGAGAGGCACTGAGTCTGTTGGGAATAAGTCCTGAAAGTAGTGCACATCTACCAGCAAAGCTAAACATCCAATAACAGTAAAATCCCAATAATTCTTAGTCACTGTTTTTGCCTATAAGCCTCGTGTACGAGCATTTTCTTCCGTCAAATAATTTAAACTTTTACATATCGGACATAAAAGGTAGATTCTCGTCGATCCAATCACTGCACCTGTTTATTTGGCTTACGAGTTATATCATCCCCCATATCTACGCAAGGCATAACACGTAAGAAGTGTTACTATTACATGCAAGGATCAAGGGTAATATCTCATCTTGATTGGGTTAACACAAGGGGAAACACTAACCTTCTTCTTTTGTGAAAGATATTGTGTCGGTGTGACATTTGGTACTGCACAATAAATCAATCCTCTACAAAGCCAACACACATCAGTTGTCGCTTGATGTTAACACAGTCTTTTCATCAATTGAACCCTAGTACATTAAGACAAAAAAATTATAAATTAAAAAAAAAAAGGGGACGCAGTTCATTTAAAATAAAAGCTACTGTTTGGCCATATAAAAATCATGTAGGGGCTGGTGACATATAATGGTATCGCCATTAAAGTCGCTGGGAGTTCCAACTAATTTGCTCGCTGATGAATTCAGTTTAATTCTTCAACAAAGTTTGTGGTGTATAACTCAAGGATGGATTGATCTCATTCATCAGCCTACACAAGGTCGATCTATCGCAGTCCTAACTCTTGCACTCGCCAGACAATTTTTTTTTTTTTCCGGATTCGATTATGCAAAATGACAGTCATAAATGGACTCTTTTAAGAAGTCAGAAGATGTGGGTCTACGACAATCCATTCACTACGCATGCAAATCCAACCATAGTGAGGTACATTTTCTATATACATCTCAAGGATTCGCTCATCGTCCACAACGCATGCAAATCCAACCATAGTGAGGTTTTGCAATAGATCACGTAAATCCCATTAAAAGTGAGGTGGCAAAATCTTTGCATCCGTTAACTTTTTTGTAGTACATTCATCAAGATAGGAGATCAAGCAAAGGCTACAGGATAAGATGGAAACAAAACGCGTGGGGCGGCCTACTTGCAGGGAAACAACAAAAAGGCAACGATAATTTAGAAAACAATGGAATAAACACGACAAAAATGTCTTAAGAAATTGGAAACAGATGAGTGGCTGGGAATTCCTTGTCAGACATTTGTTCATTACATCATCATACGAATAATGAGATCTGACCATGGTTGTCGCAACCCAACAGCAATGAGTCAATTCATCATCGCACCATCATTTTGAAGAGGAGGAACCATTGTTTGATCCCCCACCCATTAAATCTCTCCTCCTTGCTCTTTCCCCGATCCGTCATAAGTACAAATTGAGCAAATTAATGGTGACTTTCTTCGTTCTTTCCCAGTCGGAGGAACATCAAACAGAGAGGGGTAACAGCATTTAGCGACGATTTTGCCGGCTAAATCATGGATCATGCAAGACTCTATGAAGTTGCAAACCCCAGAAACATTGATCCCTTCTCAGTCCTGAAAGCTTTATGCAGCAAATGTAGAAGGCGAAACCACATGTTTGCAGAGCTCCATCTAGAGTTTAGGAATAAATAACGGAAAGGACAAACAATTCTCTATGCCGTGACCTCCGAATACCAACAATCAAAGAGTATGCAGAAGCCCGCCGCTGGTGCGACAACTTCTTCAACCCTACTGAGCTAAAAGTTGGGTGAACTGGACAATAGCAACCCTAGTTGGCCTATTCAATTGATCTCACCAACCGTGCATAGATTCGATTCCACTATAACAACGGCTTCCTCTCTCTCCACTCCTGCACCGCCAAGGTGTTTTCCCTCTCTCTCTCTCTACTGATCTCCTCTGCCATTTTGTTGTTGAAATTCGAGTCGGCGGAAGAAGACTTAGCTGATTCCGATGCGCAAACAGCAACTTACCCCGGAACGAACGTTGAATTGCAGAGCAAAATTACTCCATATTGGTCTGGATGCGATCACGAGGAAAGCACTCGATTTTCACAGCATAGATGCAAATTGTTTTCGTAAAGATGAAATGGAACGCCTTGATGGAAAGGGGAGAGAAAAGAATAAAACTTTCTGAACATACGACAACAACCATCGAGGCTTCTATACGTCTCCCTCCATATCCTTTCAATTGTGTCTTTCCAATAGCACCCCGTCATGGACGTACCTTTTAAATTACAACACATGTCCTACTCAATTCACTTGGCAATTTCAATTACCTTCGATTGGCGTCGGACATGATTTGGTCTGATTGGCTAGTCCATGTCGAAACTGTAGTGGCAATCGATTCCCCGAATTTAGCGGGCTCGATCGGACTAGATAGCGACAGCTTGATGCCGCTTAGGATTTCGATTGTTTCTGTTTTTGTGGTTTCGGTCATTGTGCTCCCCGTGATCGAGCGTGTTCTGAGTGGACTAGGCCATGCCGTAATTGATGATCGGATGACTCGACAGGTCATGCTGTATGACGACAGCGAGCCCATGTTTTTTTTTTTTTTTTTTTTAGTAAAGACAGCGAGCAGATATTGGAATGCAGGATCTTGAAGAATGATGAAGTTGTTTGTTCCGGTGAGACACTGAGGTTCAGTGCTTATTTGGTTGACGTTGGAGAGCCTGCAGGAGGGCAAAAGCCTCTTAAATTAGCTGTAAAAAAAGAACTTGCTACCGCCTGCGACAGGTCACCTTCTCCGTGGAGGAGGCGCAGGGCTCTCATCTGGATCACGAAGTTCCCGGCCAGGATGGAGCTGAGCGACATAAGGAAGAGGCAAGGCCGGCGAGCTCCGGCGCAGCTTTTCCCGGTGGCCGAAGGAGGGAAAGATGTCGATGCGGGCGGGAGGAGCGGTGGCCAATGGAGTCTGCTGAGGCCGTTACGGTGTAGGTCCCACCTCGTGAGGGCACTGGTAAAGGCCTCCCTGGGCTGCATCCCGCGCGCCTGAGCCTTTGGGCCTCGGCCCTCGCGCGTGTGAGGATCGATCCATTTGGGATGTGGATAAATTATTTCATGTTATTAAGCTAAACCTGAAAAATGTGTTCCATCCTGTATTTTTGCCGTAAATAAATAAGGCAACATGACGTGTCAATTTGAAAGGCATAACATAACCTACCCCACTAAGCATTCATAATAACTATAATGGAATCACTTAAGAAGCTATTACGCGATAAAGTGCATATATATAAAGAGTGCGAATATCGCTAACTCTATGAAATGTTCTCAATTATTTTATAATGTCGAAGCCATTGTCTAGGTCCTATATTATATTGATCAAATATTTACTAATGTATCTGGGAATGTTGCTCAGCTGGCTTTCAAAGGCATTTTTACTGATGCATGTGTAGAATTTCTATGCGAAGGTGTACCCGTTCCTTTTATTTTGAAGGATTTTGTCAATAGTACGCTTACTTGTTAAGTAACAGATAAATGAAACTTTATAGTTTTGAATGTACTGTTTGTTCTCGTGCTATGTGTAAAGAAAGTTCCTAAGCGAACAACTTCCCTTCACAGAAACAAGTTCGTGAACGTATCTGATTGCGCTGGTATTGTCTGTTCTTCATGCTGGTATTGTATAATCCACTTCGCATATGTTTTAAGAAAATGAGAAGACCAAAGTGGAGAAGGATAAACAGCAGACAATCAGCCTCAGCCCATCGCAGAAAATTATTAGAGGTTGGCGATGAAATCCAACATAATCTAACTCTCTCTTAATTGCATGTAAATGCTGGTTACAACAACTTAGCATGCGTTTTCTTTTGTTTTTCGATTTCCAGAATTCAAAAAGAATGAAATGAACAGGTATGGCATACTGCAGGTGAGTCCGAACTCAAGGACATCAAGCATGACAGGTGAGTTTGGACTTTTACTGACTCATCTATGCCCATACCAGGCCGTGTCTTTCTCTTGATGTATCTCCTGGATTGTGATTCCCTTCTTGATTTTCTTTGGGATACAGTTTCTGCACATCTTTATATTACATACAGAATCTTTTCAAGATCAATAGAGATTCTCTCAACTCTGATGCTTTGTATATCAAGTCTTCTCAATCAAGGTGGTTTCATATATTTTTGTGGCTTCTCTTGAAAATCATTGGAGCTTTTTAGCATATATCCAAACTTCCCTCAGAAAAATGGTCTCAATGTTCTCTATGCAGTTATATTCGAGAGTGTTATTGCTGTCTCGGCACTGGAGTTGACATGATATTCCTTTTGATGTAGATTGATACACCTTGTATACGACTCAATTAACTCAAAAGTCGAAGAAATATCATGATGGCTTCTTACGTTGCACGAGCAGTGGATCTATGACTAGGCAGGTAAAGCTCTACAGTCTACATCTCCTTCTGATTTTTACCCTTAAATAATACCAGCTATCTTGCTGCTGGATTAAATTTCGGCTCTTCCTTCCTTTGTTTGTTGGTTCTCCTCTTCATGACGTATACCTTTCTCAGCAGATTAGTGAAAAAATTTTGTCAGGATAAATATGGCTTAGATGACTGAAAACTTATTTGGGTCTTTTATGAGGTTTTCTTGTATGATATGAGCTGGAAACATTTAGATGGCAGGTTCCTGAGCAAAGCTGAAGAAGTAAGCCCTGGGGAGATGATAGAGTTTCCTGGTCATTTGGTTGAACGTGGCAACGGTGAAGCAAATGATGAATCTTTGAGGGATCTAAGTGCATGTGGAAACTGTGACATCCAGATTTTCGGGTTTTAATTTGATTGGATAAATAGAATCGTCTCATCGCTCGTCAATTTATTGACGGGTCCGAAATTTCAATAAAGAAATTATTGGAGGAAGAATTGAAGACCAAAAGAAAATAAAAAGGGAAAGAGAAAAGAAAAATATGAATAATGTTATTATTTAATTTATTTTCTCTCTCTCCCTTTTTTCTTTTTTTCTCTCTCTCTCTCTCCTTCCCTCTTTTCCCTCCCCCTTCGTGCGATTCCCCTTCCCCACGCCTACTCTCTCTTTCTTTTCTCTCTTTGACTAGTCAAAAGCTTATCCTCTCTCTCTCTCTCTCTCTCTCTCTCTCTTCTCTCTCTTCTCCCTCATCCCACGTGACCGAACCCACCCCCCTCTTTCTTCTTCTCCTGCTTTCTTCTTCGTGGAATCGGCGAACCAGAAGCTGAAGAAGAACGGAGACCGCAACTCGCCGAAGCCGTCGCCGCCCGTCCCACTGCCGCACCGCCGCCCGTGCACGTGGCGCGCGAAACCGCGTCCGCCGCTCGCTGCCGTCCTCCCCCGTGCGACCTCACCCCTGCTCCGCCTCTGTTCAGCTCGATTCAGCCACCACAGGCCAC
Source organism: Eucalyptus polyanthemos subsp. polyanthemos (assembly GCA_017140185.1). NCBI lineage: Eukaryota > Viridiplantae > Streptophyta > Magnoliopsida > Myrtales > Myrtaceae > Eucalyptus > Eucalyptus polyanthemos. Next base: position 8,310,151 of record CM029461.1, on the reverse strand, counting down.
GATCCACCACCTCCGGCCACCGTGGGCCACCGCTCGGCCTCGCCAAGCCACCACCGGCTCTCCCGACCTCTTGCCGCCCCCAACCCTCTCTCTTTCTTGCTGTTTTGCGGCCGAACCAGCAAACCCGCGAGTGGGTTTCAGCCGGTTCGTGGGCCGTTTTGGGCCGTTTCCGGGCCCCGAACCCAAGCCGTGCTTTGGGAAGAATTGTTCCTCGCGTCGCCGCCGTTGGATTGATCCGATTTGCACGCGATTTGGTGAGTAATCTCACTAATCCAGGATTAGTTGGCTAATTATGCTTAAGGTTGGTTTAGATTTAATTAATTATGTTTAGGTTGTTAGATTAGAATAAATTAGCAATTATTAGTCAATTGTGATGCGATTTAAATAAATTGATTGCGCATGATTAGCAAGTAGACGTGGTCTACTAATTATTGGAAGTGCCTCGGGATTTTTCCCGACCCTTAGTGGGCTCCAATTAGGCTTTTCGGGCCTAAGTGGAATTTTTAGTATTTAAATATTAATTTTCGGAATTAAATTAAATAATTATTTATTTTCTGAAAATTCAACCGAGATGGCCTGGAACCGGAAAATTATGCTGATGACCGTGGTGAAGTTCGTTTATTTAATTGGACTTTAATTTGAGTTAAATTGAATTTTTAATATTAATTATTTAATTTTCGAAATTAATAAATTATTTATTTATTTTTCGGAAATTGAGATTTCGATGGCCGACAACCGAAATCTCGTGCTGATCGTCGTGGCGCAGTCCGTTTATTTATTTGAGCTCTACGTTGTATGGAATTAATTAAATTGTGATATTTTAGGGATTTACCCTAAATTGATTGGAATTGATTGTGATCAAAGTGTTGATTGGCAAATGGCCAAGTATGTTATTCAGCATTTTAATGCTTTGTTGAGTTGATTTAATTATTTGATTGAGAAATCGTTGGGCATTGGTTATCGGTGTTGAAAGTAGATTGGTGACCACTTGAAAGAGGACACGTGGGCCCGGTGAATTGGAATGTCACCTGGAGAATGCACGTGAGTTCAGTGATTGAATATGTCACCTTGGCGAAAAGGTCGCCTGAGAGAATGCACGTGGCTCGGAGACTCGGTATGTCGTCCTAGAGAATGCACGTGGCTCGGTGACAGAGGCTGGCATCTAAAAGGGCACGTGGGCTCGGCGAATTGATGCATCGCTTTGGTGAGATGCACCTGAGAGAATGCACGTGGCTCGGAGACTCGGTATGTCGCCTGAGAGAATGCATGTGGCTTGGTGACAAAGGCTGGCATCTAAAAGGGCACGTGGGCTCGGCGAATTGATGCATCGCTTTGGTGAGATGCACCTGAGAGAATGCACGTGGCTCAGAGACTCGGTATGTCGCCTGAGAGAATGCACGTGGCTCGGTGATAGAGGCTGGCATCTAAAAGGGCACGTGGGCTCGGTGACTTGATGCATCACTTTGGCGAAAAGGTCGCCTGAGAGAATGCACGTGGGCCCAAGGTTCGAGGCACGTGAACTCGGAGACTTGGAAGGTCATCCTGGAGAATGCACGTGGCCTAGCTTTTAAATATCCCACAGTAGGGATTGATTTGTATGATATGTAATCGACTAGGTCGATTGATCATTGCTATGATTTGATGTTGTGAATTGATTGACTGAAAGGAAATGACCGTGAGTGGTCTCGTTGGCATATAATCGACTAGGTCGATTTGATCGACGCTTCGATTGGTGATATGATTGCTTGGGTGCTTATTATGAATTATACTGACTTGCAGGTGGGATCTGAGGCCAAGGTAAGTCCTCTGCCCTGTGCATGTTTAGGCAGCCTTTAGTATAGTAGTTTACTAATCGGGCTTAGTGGGGTAGAACTCGCTGAGACGTAGTCTCATCCTATTTTGGGGAAAAACCATTTCAGGACCCCGCTGAAGAGCTGAGGAGGAGGAATCCGAGGAGGAGAACTCGGAGGTGAGATCTTAAAGAGAAGGATTTTTGGAAGAAGAAGATAATCTCGAGAGGGGCCTTGAGTATGGCCTGGATGGGCTGAGAGTTTATCTTCTTTTGAGAATTTCTTTTGAAGTGAATAGTTATGAATTGGTTTGTGTTTTGTATAAAAGTTTGGTTATAAATTTCAATATGAAAAATATGGCCCTGCTTTTCTATCCCATCATTTTATTGTCTGGGGATTTTAACTGCTTCCGCATGTGCTTAAAAATGAAAGGGTCGGCGATATATTGTCCTGGGATATCGCATTATAAAATCGACCAAGCTAGAAGGATGTGTGCGTGCTCGAGGATCGAGGCGTGACAGAAACAGTTTCAATTCTCTTCAAAAATTAATATGCAAAAGCAGCAGCATAATGTTATAATGTTAAATCTGCTTTAAAAGGTACCTGGAATACAGTTCAATTTGATCCATTTCCTGGTGTTCTATAAAGTGTTTATTTTTCCTGTTTAGTCTTTATATGAAGGTAATTTGCCTTACCTCCTAGCCTAAAGTCTTAAACTTCTAATGGATTATGAACATTTTCTCCCTCATTGTTTAAATCCCATGGACCCTATCATTCAGCTGCTCTGCAATAGATGTAATTGGGTGATACTCCATACTCACCAAAATGATATTGCAAACACATTGTGATTTGGAGCCTTAAGGATGCAAGTCCAAGGGATGTTCATGAGATGTGGGATGATTTCCGCAAGGCCTTGAACTTGCAGATGCCATGAATCAATTCATTGTTATCATTTGAAGTTAATACTTTCTTCGTTGACCAGATAGAGAGAGTCGACAATTGAAAATCATCATTGTTATCCATGTTATCTCTTTCTTTTCTATTGAGGAGCATGATTCCCTTCTCTTCATGTTTTGCATGATCTACAATAATTACCTGATTGTGTTTGTGATGCACTGAAACATGTATTCATTAGTACTCCTTCAGAAGAAAAACAAATGGCCAAGATGCATCGGAATGGGCCAAAGGTGAGTATATTAGATGCTGGAAAATCAGGGGTAACAGGTCAGACTTTGTTTAGATGCATATTCAGTTTGCCACTAGTGTTTACTAGTTGCCTTATCTCTACGTTTGTTGCATGTTCTAATGCAATCATGATCTCAAAAATATTGTCGTTGATGAAATCAAAGTTGCCTATTAGGAGACTTCGCTGCACTTTTCATAGGCAAGACATTATACTGCTTAACCAGACGGATTCTTAAAATTCCTTACATATGACAGAAATCACACTTTAGTTCAAAAAGAGAAATTCATAATAGATAAAAGCTTCACCAATAATATAAAACTATCTATTGAGTTTTCGGCTTGGTGCTTCAGAGAAGGTCTAAGTGTGTCCGTTCATTTGAAAAATCCATAATTCACCTTGCCTGGTTACTTTCTTGAGATTTTCCTAGCTCTAGCACCGTGCTCTAGGTACTTAAGAATGAATCATAAGTACGTGAACCTCATGGAAAAGAGGAGAGCAACGAATTGAGTTACATGGATTCCTCAGGATATTCTTTTATGCTTACAATTTCTTGCGAAGTTTTCATTACTTAGCCAGTTGTTCATTCTACTTGCCGATAGATTTTCTAATGAAGTTTCCATTAACTAGCCAACTACGTTCTTGATATTGCTGTGCAGTTACAGCCTCCTCTTCGATCGAGGTTATGGAAATAACAAAATCAATAACAAGTTCATTATTATTCTTCAGTCATTTCCGACACAAGTTCAATCAATCACGCATGAGCATATGAATGTTCTTTTGCGGGTAGTGTCCTTCCGTTATTTTTGTGTTAGTTTAATAGAGCATATCCTACATGGATATTGACACTTCCCTATTATGTAGAATGGCAAGTCTTGTACACCACACAGATAATTCAAAAGCCCAAGAAATACCATGATGGTTTTTTGCAACATGAAGTTCGTGGATCCCTCGGGAGGCAGGTCATTTTGAAGCACTTTCAAGGATGTTTCCATCCTTTTGCCACCGTTCTTTGATTAAACTAGGCTGGCTCCTTTGTTTCCTAATCCAACATGTCTCACTTCTGTTTTTTGGATAGTGGTTCATCATGTGACCCAACCATCACATTAATTCAAGTGCATTTCACTACCCAAAAAAGTTATAAGGCCCTAAGCATCCCTTCTTTATAGGTCCTGGAATAACTTCTGCTCATTATTGTATCCCCTTGGATCATTTAGGTCCCACTATATGATGCTAGCAGGAAAGTCTTGGCAAATAAATTTCTTAGTGAAGACAAAGTGCTGGGAACCGGAAAATCACTGGTATTGGATTCTCACTGTAATATTATAATGTAATATTATGTTAGTGGGCCCCAAAAGAAGAAACTGAAAAAGAAATTGAAAAGTCAGTAAAGCAAAAAGGAGAGGGGAGAGGGCTCGGCTAAATATAAGTTGAGAGTTCCCTCGACCAAAAAGAAAAGAAAGAAAAGAAGAAGAAGAAGAAGAAGAAGAAGAAGAAGAAGAAGAAGAGAAAGGGGGAAGAAAGGAAAGGAATTTTGGCACGTGCACGCCTCGGATGCCTCGCCAAGCCCACTCGACTCCATAACACAGCACCCAGTAAGAGATCAAGTCCCTTGTTTGTTCGATTGAAGTAATTTTTGGATTTAGGACTTAAATTCGAAATTTTTGGAAAACCGAGTGGCGAAGTCTAATTTTGGAGTCGTTGAGCTGCATATTTTTGCAAGAATAGTAATTTAGGGTGTTGTGGAGCCGTGGGATTTTACGGATCGTGATTTGAGCTTATGGTTTGTCCGAAACAAAATTTCAAAGTTTCCCGCGTGCAGTGAACAGTACGCGTCCAGCAAATTTGGGCCCTTATTTTGTCATTTTTCGGCTTGATTTTGTGGTGGCCAAGTTGGGATTCTTGTAATATGCATCAAGGGCTCTCTATTGACTATAAGTACGTTCGGATCGGGGTTTGGAAGAGAAAGTTAAGGCGCAATCAAGTTTTGCGCTTAAACTTCGTGTTGCAAATGGCTTGAACAATCGCTTTGGTTATGCGATTTGTTAGCACGTAGAAATCTTTTTATTAGAGTTAAGGCATAATTTAGTTGTTTCGTAGTGGAGACAAAGTTTTATTAGATTTTAACATTTTTCTCGTTTGGTCGTCGACGACGAGGTGAGTGATACTATATCTTCTTTGGTTTTATAAAATCATGTCTTGAAGTATATATATGTATATATACTGAATTGAGAAGAGTATTTTTATTGCATAAAAGCCAGATCGAGCAATTGCTACCCTTTGGTTGATTGTGAATCTTTGAAAATCATGTTATACAAGGTTTGTGGAGAAATATATATGAAATTGCTTTGCGACTAATTTGTGGAAAGATTTATGATGATTTGAGCAACAAATATGAAAATGGATGATGGGCTATGTTGCAAAATGTTATTTGTTTGGTTTGAGATATTGATTTTTGGATTGGATTTCTGGTATTGGAGAATGTTTATTTATGCTCAATATGATTGTGAATCCAGTGATGGGTTTTTAGGGTATGCATACCAGGTTTAGGATATCCTTCTAGGCCTAACCACCGGCTTTGTAGGTGGAGACCTTACCAAGGGGAGAATCTTGGTCGCCTTGTCACAAGGTGTTGTGTCGTGACCATGGTTAGTTATTGAGCAAAAGATTGATCAATGGATAGACCATTGATATGTGTTTTTGATGGAGATTATTCAATGGATTCAACCATTGATACTTGACTTTTGATGGCAATTTAAATGAGTTTTCCATATTAGTATAAAGCTTTGATGATGAGAAATAACTTTTATATGATTCGATATGTATTTTATATGTTGAATTGGCATTATGGAATTTGGTATTGTTTTGTATACATGCATAGTGGTTGTTCGATCTGCTTAGAAGATATGTACTACTCACTGAGCTGTGGTTGCTCATCCCATTCCTCCTTTAATCTTTTTAGGTTCCTCAGCTAGCGGTGAATAGAGCGAGTGTGTAGTCGGTGGGAAGCTTTTGGGGAGTTCTATTTTGTTTTTGGTATGGTTTAAGGAAGTGGTGCAAATGATACTTACTAGTAGTTGGACCGTCTGAGTTTTAAACGTATATCTCTTTTCTCTTTTGGTGGATTATGGAAACTCTGATGTTGCAACCAATTTGTTGGTTTATCTGATATATATGGTTTGAGATATATATATATATATATATATATATATATATAAGTTAATATCAGTTTGTTTGTTGTGTTAGAGGCTGCGTCCTTTGTAAAGAAGGACGGCCATGTCATTCCCATTCTTTGTGGTTTTGGGGTGTGACACTCACATAGTTGATATTGGGGAATATGGAGTAGAAGAAAAGGTGCCGCTGGGTTAGAATGATAGGGAACCACATCATGCTGCTGGAGAAATGAGGAAAGGCCACGGGGAGGTGAATGGCGTTAAAATTGATCAATCATCCTGATGTTATAGTCCTACATAATGAGCTCTAGCCAAAAAACCTCCAAACTCGAGAAGCAAGGTTTCGATGTAAGTTGGAGGACGACGAGAATACGCTCTTTCTCCAATGCCATAGCATGAATATGCATTTGATGTTGTGATGAGTTGTGGGATTTTTCATTCCATTCAAGTGACGTCGAATAAGATGGGATTCATACCAATGAGATATGTCGCATCATTTTTGTCACGTGATGTAACGAGTGAAAAAATTCATAGACGATTAGTTCATTGGAAAATACTTTTCCAGAGGCAGAATTGTGCTCAGTGATGGAGTCTGTGCAAACCTTTTGCCTTTTGAGAGACCTGGCAGACCTTTGTGAAAATTATGATGTGATTTCACAAAACCCATCTGCAGCAATTATTGAGGAGGAAAGGGAGGTGTAGATTGTGGAGGCTGCAAACTCCGTCTCATTCTCTACCTCACCAGGCCCTAGTTGTACGTACGTAAACATCCCTGCCTTCTCTCTCTCTCTCTCTCTCTCTCTCTCTCTCTCTCCCCGCCTCTGTAGCAGGAGTTACAGCTTCACTTGCTCAAAGGAAGTGGAGAGAAATGCTTAATGTTCCATTTTCTTCATTTGGAGGTGGTCCGTGGAGTTAGCTAGATGTGTTTTGAGCGGTAAAAAGGGATTTGATTGCATCACCTTTGAGGTGTCGATGCCATCCAATTATTTTTGCATCCATTCGTAGAGCCATATTTCAACTACCTAATGCACTGAAGTGATATCCCATTTCTGCCTCTGATCATTGTAAAATGGTAGAATTGTATACTTTGAGGAACTGTAGTAGGTGATGATATTTTCTTGGCTGAAATAAAAATCAATCTGCTCTTGTTGGGGTCCTACTTAAACTTGCTGGAACGATCCCATTCTCACCAGCACATGCCTTTGGATAAATAACAGACTAGGAATAAAAAAGCATGTTCAAGTTTGCACATTTGGTTTGGTGTTATGTTTAAATGTAAATATATTGTCGTTAATTAGTGTGCTTCGGTTTATGACAGTGTAAGGGCTTATTGTTTCATATGTTTCCAAATTCATTCATCTCTTTTCCATTTTCTTAGGTCGATGAGGTGGCCCTTGATGACATGCCTCATGTTATAGGAAACTACCAAGTTTGTGTTGTGAAGAGCGAGCACCTCAACTCAGATACTATAGCTCGAGTGAAACAATTGAAGCTGATAATGCAATTTGGTGTCGGTCTAGACAGTGTCCGCCCCTACTTGCTTACGTATGTCGGGCTGGGGGAGTTTAGTTTATTTTGTCGGTATTATAACTATGTTTCGTTAGATCTTAATTGAATTTAGTACTCAACATTTACATCTTCATGAAGGCGTTGATGTGGACGCTGCCACCGAAAATGGAATAAAAGTTGCCAGAATTCCTGATGACATCACGGAAAATGCAGCATCATGTGCAGAGATGATGATTTATCGGATGCTGGATTTACTTTGAAAGCAAGTATGTTTGATTGCTAGAAAAATCTTAAGCAGCTACGGTACTTCATTTGATTCATTCTTACATGCTAAGTCCACAGGTTTGTCGTGCTTCTTTCTGTTTAGTCATAGGGAATGACAGGTTGAATATTCTAGCTGTAACATTTTCTGAAATGTGAATGCATCCCCTACTGTCTTGCATTCTCATCCTTTTCTCATCGAAGTTCCAATTGTATGTTTGATCATCAGTGAAGCCTATGTAGTTTCTTCTGAATGAAAGTGCGAGGGGCATTTATATCTTAATTGATATACTGGGAAACAGGAAAATCGTCCAAATTATACCCCAAGTTTCAAAACATAACAAAACATCCTGCATAGGGCATACATCTGAATAAAAATGTTTATTTACAATTCTAGTTGACGTAAGGCTTCACATAAGGCTTCCCATGTTTGCATGACTCCACTTGACATAGGGCTTACCGTGTTTGCATTCGTTGGTTGCATGCTGCTCCTGCCAGCCATATTACTCGTAGGTGTATCCACTGAAGATATCGCCATCATGGTTGAACTCCCATTATGCGACAATTCAGGAGTTGTGTCACGCCCCGATCCTCCGAGCGCGCGAACATCCCACTCTGGTCGATACAAATGCGACTTCCCAGGACACATCGCCGACCCATTCAATTTTTATTGCACATGCGGAAGCGAAACAAATCCCCTGACAACATCTAACTTGGGATAGAAAAGCGGGCAATCAATCACAACCAAACAAGCTTTCTTATAAACGCATAGGTTTATATACAACAATGGATTGTCTACAAAATAGACAGGCTCAACAACTAGGGAACTGTCCTATGACCAACTTGTCAGACACGTTCGCCGATTCTTCAGCCTCCACCTTCCGAACTCCAGGACTTTCGGTCCTCCACGACCGTCATCTAGGGACCTGAAATATTATCCGACAACCGGGATGAGACTACGTCTCAGCGAGTCCTACCCTCTAACACTCAATTAGGAAGAAAATACGCCTCAGGGTGCTCTAGCCACACAAATAGGATAGAGGGCTTACCTCGCCTCAGTCCCTTTCCTGCACGTCAGCACAATTCAATTCTCAATCACATTTGATCATTCACAATGATTCAATTCAATCCCATTGTCTATCTTTCCATACCGTCTCTCAAACCAGTCGTTAATACGATATATGCTTTCCAAAGCTGTAGTATATAGACGGTAGCTCGCTGAAGCTGTAGCGTATAAATAGCTCACTGAAGCTGTAGCGTATATATATAGCTCACTGAAGCTGTAGCGTATATATATAGCTCACTGAAGCTGTAGCGTATACATAGCTCACTAAAGCTGTAGCGTATATGTATATAATATTTGCTCGACCAAGCTGATACATATATAAACAACTGCTCGCCAAAGCTATCAATTCAACAATAACCCAAACCAATCCTCAATCAAATCAATCAATAGATTCAAACTGGTCCTACCAACCAATTACGGTGCTAAAAGCCAACACAGGGTATTTTCAAGTTAAATACCACAACTTCATCAATATCACTCAATTCCACACTTTTGGAATAATTAACCATAATCATCAATCACTCAATTTCTCAATTTAAACATACAATTAACACAAACCGATCAAGACTTTTGCGATCGATCGCGAAATTCTAACGACCTAGGCCATCCGGCATAATTTTCGAAATTATTAAATAATTAAACTTAATTCCGAAAATTAAATAATTAAATATTATATTATAATAATATAATTTAGTAAAATAATATTTATAAATTCGAAATAATTAATTAATTAAAAATAATTAATTATGGCTTAAACAAGATTACACTAATTTAATCATACAATTAGCCCTAATTAAACATCCATTAAACTAATCATACAACTAATCTAATTTACATTAAAATAATCTAATTTAATCACATAAATCTAATTAGACTAATCTAAACACCCCTTAAGCGTCATTAACTCACTAAGCAAGAATTAGAAGATAAACTCACCGGTTTTGCGCGCCGGTGAGTTCACGGCGACCACGACACCAAGGCGGTCGATAAACCCCAAAGCAGCGACACCAACGGAGGCTGGGAAGACACTGAAAACAAGCCTCGAAGTCTGGAACTTCTTGCTGTCTTCTGCTTCTGATCTAGGCTGAACTGCAGAGAAGAAACCAGCAACTTCAACGGCGAAAACGGGCTGATCGGAGCTCCGGCGAGCGGGTGGTTGGCAACCAATGGCTCCCGGGGGTCTTGGGGATCTTGTAGGAGGTTGGGATGGGCAAAGGAGGGGTCGGAAAGGGGCGAAACAGCAAGAAAACTCGAAACAGGCGGAACCAGGCGAGTCCAGACGGTCCGACGAGCGGCAGCTTCGGGCGGCCGTACGGGACGGCCGGAGAATCAATCCGGCGAGCGGCGAGGTTCTTCGGAACGGTCTGGATGTCGTCTTCGCGGCGATGGGTGGCTCGTTCGCGGATTCAACCGGGAAGTTAACTTTTTACTCGGATCTTTGGCGAAAGGTCGGCTGGAGCAGAAACTGGAACGAGGGGAAAACAGAGGAGGAAATGGGGTCCGATGGGCATGCGACGGTGGAGGGCTGATGCTGCTCGGTTCCTCTGGTTTTTGCTGAGCTTCTCTCCTTCAACAACAATGGAGAAAGCCTTAGAGAAGAAGCTGCTTAAGAGTAGGGGTCTCCTTGGGCTCTCTAGAGCTCAACACTTGTCATCTTCTCATTGGCTTTGCCCCCACCATGACACCACATGACCTCAGCCACTCTCTCTCCTCCAATCTTCCTCTACAAGCTTGGCAATAGGTGCAAAATGTGGTGTGCCATGGGAGCTACGAATTTTGGACATTCCCCCATTCAATCCATTCAATTCTCTCTTAATTCCAATCAATTGAAGCTCAATTGAAGCTCAAATAAATCAACCCATGTGTCCTCGGCCTTCTCATGACATTTCCCCATCAAATGATCCAACTTGCATCCCGAAGATTCGATTAAAAACGGCCCTCTGACAATCCCGAACAAAAACGGCATTACTTTGCTTTTCTGCCAAAAATATCGGTTTGTAGAAAAATCTTCTGGAGATGAGTCGACATTCCTAAAATGAATTGTGATTTGACAGAACTTCCAATTTCTGTAATCGAGTTCAATTTCACGATTAAATTCAATCTAGCTCGACTTTAGCGCGTCCTAATCTACCGGGTAGCTTTTAGGAATTTTCTATGCAATTGACCTGTGGTTGATTATTTTCAAGCCACAAAGTGCATCTTCGACACATTGGCGACTCTCGATTGTCGTAGAAATCTCGAGGTTTCAAATACGGACACAGGGTACCAAAACGATAGAGAAATCGGTCTAGTGCCGATCAACAAGAATTGTGCAATTAGGTGGAATCACCCACACTGAATTACATGGTTCTGTTGAATCGACCTATCTCCGGTCTCTAATCGGTCTGTGCCGTAATGACCCTTGCAGATTAGTACGGTCGAGCAGTCGTTTCCTGGTCGAATTCTCAAGTCTATTGCGTTTAGATTCCTTAACGGCTTCACCTGATAAACTAGTTATCTCGTGAGTGGCCAACTCAGAGAAGAGAGCTATAGGCGCGAAGATGAAATGCCCGACTTATTTAATTGAAACCAGAATTGGAAAATCGGGATGTCACAAGTTGGAATTATCATTGTCATTGAATTAGGATTGACTGGATTTTGAGTATTAAGAGATGGAGGCTTGATCAAACTATGCAACCAGGACTCCAATGTGCGCAGATTCATATACTCATCCTACATAATTGTAACTTCAAAGTAGCAAAAAGAATGGCAAGTCCTCTTAACCAAAGAAAAAAAAAGGAAATATTGAATATCCCGAGAAAAAACAGATGAAACCAAACAAGAGAATGAACAAATTATTGGCTTTCGCAAATGTTAAATGTAACACTCTAAAAAAAACAGTAAAAGGCAATCATAAGCCGCTTTTTGTACTTTTACAAAAGAGAGGAGAGAAAAGATGAGGATGGGAAGGCCTTTGAGTGAGCAGATTTAAAGCGACCCTGTTCCGAGTGTTTAACAATATCATTCAACTTTTGCATTTGAGAATCATTAATTGGCTGCAGATGCCGCTATGTTAAGAGAACAAAATTGACGAGGGACAATAAAAAGTTCAATCAGTGAACGAGGACCACTGGAATTGTGGAGGTTAAAGCACAAGAACAAGTACTTTAGATTAGATTACATCTTCTCTTGCATATAGTTCCAAGCTCTGAGAAGATCCGTGTCCACGCTTAACGCAGCATGAGGGACACCACTGACTGCAGCTACTAAATTTAAGACAACATTGCCACTTTGCTAGGAAACCCTAGGCAATTGCTTGCCCGATTGACTAAATATGTCCCGAGATATCTTCCTGTACATTCATCACATCAATTTACAAAAGCTCTTACTCTTCCTTTAATCATTGAAACTTGCAAGGGGTCTACACATGCATGAGCTTGTGCTACATAAATAAAAACTCTACTCACAGTGAACAAACCACACCCAATACTGCCAGGCACCAATGCGGACAACCATACTAAGGAATTATAGAGATCACATGCCTTTGGTTGAATTCTATTTGGCGTAAGGCTTGACATAAGGCTTCCTGTGTTTGCATTCGTTGGTTGCATGCTGCTACTCTCAGCGAAATAACTCATAGGGGCATCTGTCACGCCCACATCCTTCTCTTGGTCGATTATATAATGCGATATCCCAGGATTATGTATCGCCGACCCTTTCATTTATTAAGCACATGCGGAAGCAATTATAAATCCCCAGACAATAAAACAATGGGATAGAAAAGCAGGGCCATATTTTTCATATTGAAATTTATAACCAAACTTTTACACAAAACACAAACCGATTCATAACTATTCACTTCAAAAGAATTTCTCAAAAGAAGATAGACTCTCAACCTATTCAGGCCATACTTAAGGCCCCTCTCGGGATTATCTTCTTCTTCCAAAAATCCTTCTCTTTAAGTTTCACCTCCGAGTTCTCCTTCTTAGACTCCTCCTCAGCTCCTCATCGGGGTCCTGAAATGTTTTTCCCCAAACTGGGATGAGACTACGTCTCAGCGAGTTCTACCCCACTAAGCCCAATTAGTAAACTATTATACTATAGGCTGCCTATACACGTATAGGGCAGAAGACATACCTTGGCCTCATATCTCACCTGCAAGTCAGTACAATTCATAATAGGCACCCAAGCAATCATATCACTGATCGAAGCGTCGATCAAATCGACCTAGTCGATTACAAGCCAATAAGACCACTCATGGTCATTTCCATTCAGTCAATCAATTCACGACATCAAATCAAAGCAATGATCAATCGACCTAGTCGATTACAAGCCATCACGACCCATGCTCGGTAGGCATATTCAATACTATCTATGAAGTCCTATCAAATCAGGACTGCTCACCCAAAGCTGATAAATAGATAGTATAGCTCACCCAAAGCTGATAATAAGGTATACTGCTCACCCAAAGCTGGCATATCACCCGAAGGTCGATATAGTATACCGGTATACTGCTCACCCAAAGCTGACATATCGCCTGAAGGCCGATATAGTATACCATATGCTCACCCAAAGCTGATAATAAAGTATACTGCTCACCCAAAGCTGACATATCGCCCGTAGGTCGATATAGTATACTGGTATACTGCTCACCCAAAGCTGACATATCGCCCGAAGGCCGATATAGTATACCTTATGCTCACCTAAAGCTGATAATAAAGTATACTGCTCACCCAAAGCTGACATATCGCCCGAAGGCCGATATAGTATACTGGTATACTGCTCACCCAAAGCTGACATATCGCCCGAAGGCCGATATAGTATACCATATGCTCTTTAAAATGTCATTTTGAATCAGCGAGCCCACGTGCATTCTCCAAGGCGATGCATCAAGTCACCGAGCCCACGTGCATTCTCCGAGGTAATGCATCAAATTACCGAGCCCACGTGCCCTTTTAGATGCCAAATGCCATTTCTAAAGTAATTATCCACAATTAAATCAATTCAATACAATTTAAAGCTTAATTAAATAAACGGACCGCACCACGACGATCAGCACGAGATCTCGGTCATCGGCCATCTCAATCTTAATTTCCGAAAAATAAATAAATAATTAATTAATTTCGAAAATTAATTATTAAATATTAAAAAATCCATTTAGCTCAAAATAAGGTCCAATTAAATAAACGGACTTCACCACGGTCATCAGCATAATTGTCCGGTCACGGGCCATCCTAGTTGAATTTTCAGGAAATAAATAAATAATTAATTAATTTCGAAAATTAAATAATTAATAGTAAAAATTCAATTTAGCTCAACATAAAGCCCGATTAAATAAACGGACTTCACCACAGTCATCCGCATAATATTCCGGTTCGGACCATCTCCCTTGAATTTTCAAAAATAAATAATTATTTAATTTAATTCCGAAAATTAATATTTAAATACCCAAAAATCTCACTTAGGCCCAAATCGCCAAATTGAAGCCCGATTAGGGGTCCGAAAATTCCCGAGACACTCCCAGTAAATAGTAGACCACGTCTACTTGTTAATTGCACAATCAATTTATCTAAATCGCATCACAATTGACTAATAATTGCTAACTAATTCTAATCTAACAACCTAAACATAATTTATTAAAACTAAACCAACCTAAAGCATAATTAGCCAACTAATCCAGGATTAGTGAGATTACTCACCAAATCGCACGCAAATCGGATCAATCCGACGGCGGCGACGCGAGGAACGAAACTTCCCAAAGCACGGCTTGGGTTCAGGGCCCGGAAACGGCCCAAAACGGCCCACAAACCGGCTGAAACCCACTCGCGGGTTTGCTGGATCGACTGCAAAACAGAGAGAAAGAGAGAAGGTTGGGGGCGGTAAGAGGTCGGGAGAGCGGGCGGAGCTCCGGTGAGGCCGGACGGCGGCTCCGGCGGCCTGCTCAGCCGCTCTCGGTGGCTGAACAGAGGCCAAACAAAAGCTGGATCGTGCGGCGCGAACGGCAAGCGCGGGCGGCGCACGGGCGGCAAACGGCAGACGTGCGGCGTGCACGGGCGTGCGGTGCGGCGGCGGGACAAGCGGTGACGGTGGCTGGCTAGTGCTTCCGATCTTCTGCAACTTCTGGTTTGTTGTTTCCACGAAGAAGAAAGAAGGAGAAGAAGGAAGAGGGGGTTCGGTCACGTGGGGGTGGGGGCAAGAAGAGAGAGAAGAGATAAGGGAGGGGATTTGACCAGTCAAGAAAGAAAAAGAAAAAGGAGGAGAAGCCAATTTCGAATTGGCAAGGGAGTAGGCGGTAGGTGGAGTGCTCGCACGAGAGAAAAGAGGGAAGGAGAGAGAGAGAGAGAGAAAGAGAGAAAAGGGAGAGAGAGAGAAAAAGAAATTCAAAAATCATATTATTCTTATTTTTCTTTTCTCTTCCCTTTCTATTTTCTTTTTTGGTCTTCAATTTTCCTCCGATAATTTCTTTATTGAAATTTCGGACCCGTCAATAAATTGACGAGCGATGAGACAAGATCCTATTTATCCAGTTAAATTAAAACCTGAAAATCTGGATGTCACAACTCTTCCCCTCTTATAAAAATTTCGTCCTCGAAATTTAAACCTTTACCAATCCATAAACGAAAGGTGGGGGTATTGTCGTCTCATCGAGTCTCACTTTTCGACGCTGATCATTCGGTCTCGTGGTGTTGTTTGACCACTTTGACCAAGGAGATCATCTTTGTACACAAAATCTGCTCTTTTTGAACGAATAACTGAACTGAGCTTCTCACATAAGACATTCTGTCATCCACATCTGATCTCTTTTTCTCGACTCCCTAATAAATTTTTGAATCTCAACGATTCAAAATTTCTGATAGTTCTGAGCAGTCTTTACTCTGACATTGATCTGACAACTGCAAACACTGATTTATGAGCTGACTCTGGACTTGCGATTTTCTGATTTCCGATCTCATCTCAACCGATTGAAATCCTGTACACTCTGCTTTGTACTGATTAAAGAGAAACTATTTGACTAATCTGCTGAAACTGGGAACCTCTGGTCAAGATCTAATATAACTCTGGCACTGATCTTGGCAATTGCAATCACTGACTACTGTACTGACTTTGACCTGAAATCTTCTTCATTTTCTTTTCACCATTGAAATTTTGTACCCTCTTCTATAACACTGCTTAAGAAAGAACCATTTGAAAATTCTGCCAAACTTATAATCTCTGATCTAAATTCGAAATATAATCCATCCTCGACACTCCATGTCGGTCAACTATCCGAGACACACACACTTCGATATACCCACTTTGTGGCAAGATAGGATCTTCAATTTCTGAAATCGAATTTAGATTGGCGGTTAATTTCACTCCGACACGCTTTTAGTGTGACCTAGGCTACTGGGTAGTGTTCAGAGCTTTTTAGGACAAATGACTTGTGGTCGATTTTCTTCGAACCACGATGAATCCATTCTACACATTGGCGACTCTCAATTGTCGTGAAAATCTCAAAGATTCAAATACGGACACAGGGTACCAAACCGACAGTAAAGTCAAATTAGTGCCAGTCGACGAGAGTTTTCCAATTTAGTGGGGTCACCCACGATTGGTCACTCATCTCAATCGAACCGACCTATCTCTGATCTTAATTCGATTTTTAACTGTGCCGTAATGATCTCTAAAAATGAGCACGGTCGAGAAGTCGATTCATGGTCAAATTCTCAGTCTATCTGCCTTAAAGTCTTTAATAGCCTACCTAGTTAGTCCAGTTATCTCGTGAGTGGCCAACTCGGAGAAAAACACTATAGCCACGTCGATGAAATGCCCAATTTATCTAATCGAAATCAGAGTCCAAAAATCTGGATATCACACACTTAAAACAAGATCTATTCGTACTGTACCAAAGTGGACTGACTCCATCTATCGATCGGCCACTATCCTCAAATGGTATCAGTACTAAGCCTGTCACAATGTTCCATTGTGATATATTTCCATTCCCACTTAGGACTCTCGAGTGATGGTAAAATCTTCCGGGTTTGCATTACTGAACTTCCACTTACTGACAACTCTGACACTAGCAACCTGCTTGGCGATATCTATCTTCATATCGGCCTACTAATCTAGCTGACATCGATTCTGACTTCCTTGCACTATCTGGTTAAAACTGCAATACTATTGTGAACTTCTGACAAAATCTTCTCCGTGAGTGCTACACTATCCAGTGTACTCAATCACTCATGGAACCCGAACGTTCCATTCTCAGAAATCTTGAAGTCAGATTCTTTCTTGTGAGTGTCCTCTGATAAGATTTTCTAAACATCTCTGCTTGTCAATTAGGCGCCGATTCTCACTTGAACATTTGGTTCAATTTTGAGGGCGGCTATAAAATTTAAAAGGTAGCCTACCTCAAATTTGAAAACCAAATTTCGAACCCTTTTTAAGTAAAGTTATACTTTAGTCAGCCTATGTATAATCGAAGACTATCGGCTCAACACATAAATTACTTCTTTCATTCTCCCAAGATAATACCAGATAACATCATTATAGTTCTGCCAAAATTCTGATTCACGACATTGTTTCATGTTCAACTTGTTAGGTCTCAACTGGCGAGACGGTTATACAACAATCTTCTCATGTTGTATCAATACATACCCAGTCGTTGGCAAGACACATCACTAAAGATTTCATGCTTTCCAGAGCCAAATGAAAAGTTTAGCATAAGTGCGGTAGCCTGATCTTACTAAAGCTCTGGAAACTATCCTCGTACTTGTCTATGCCAATGAATTTCTCTTCTTTCTCAAGAGATCAAGCCCATGATGATACTGATGCTGAAAATTCTTTCACAAACCTTCCGTAATAATCTGTCCAATCCCCACAACTTCTGATCTTTGACATTGATGTCGGTCTCGGCCCATTAACAACTGATTTGATCTTGGCTTGGTCCATAAAGATTCTCTTACTTGTAATCACACGACGGTTCTTAGGGGCATCTCGTGATTCTCAACACTTAATGAACACCCTATAATGTCGCTACACCACACGATCACCATTGATCTAGATATTCTTTGAACACTCGATTTGTCAAATCCATGACAGCGGCTGGAGCGTTCGTCAAATCAAATGGCTTTACATTATTCTCACAAGGACAAAATCAAGTGCGAAATGCCGTCTTCAGTATAACCTCCTTCCTGGTTCTCAACTGACAATAACTTGCCCTCAAGTCGATCCTTGAAGACATCCACACTCTTTATAACAAGTCGCCCAATTCGTCGATCTTTGACAATGAACACTTATCCTTGATTGTCACTTGATTGGGTCGACTATAGTTGACGCATAATTGCAACGAACCATCTTTCTTTCTCTTTTCACAAAACTGATGATCCCTAAAGTGATGCGCTGATATGCATGAATTCCTCATTCATCAATCCTCACATCTGCACCATTGGTTCTATCAATTCAAACAACAACAACCGGTAAGAACTTTTAGAGAATGGTTCTGTTCCGGATTTTAACTCGATTGTAATTCTATCTCTTTCTCTAGCAACGGTCTGACCACTTTTCTGGCAACACTTCCAAGAATTCTTGGACTACTGAGGAGTTCTCAATTTTTAATTCTTCAATCTGTCTTATCTAAGATCATTGCCCACTAATCTCAATAACTTCTGTCTGACAACCAGGTTACCTCAAGTGACGAGATCAAAGAAGTCAAGGACCCTTCTCAACTCTCAGTAAAACTCGGTACTTCTACATGCTCCTGGAATAAGCTGGGTTACTCTACCATAACAACTCATCACCATAAAATGCTCAAGAACCAATTCTTTCTACACTTGACGAATAAGTCATACACCAACGGCCAATCAAGTATAACTCTAGTCAATGGTTCTTTTCCTACAGCCTTAACAAACAACTGAAATTCCACACTTGCAATCCCAACATTCTCTAGCACTATTCTGATAAAATCACATCAAAATATTCTTTCATTGAATAAGGCATAGTCGGTTCCGTTCCTGTTCCTTTTTGCCATCTTGCTGGTGTTCCAACGATAGTAATAGTGTTGGTGTTCTTCTTAAACCCCAACCGATAGTCCCTCACTTGATGGCCGTGCTCACTACCATCAAAGCATGTTCTAGTCATTCTTGAACACAGGATTAATCCATGCATTCCTTCCATACTTTCGGCACTCACCTAGTGAGTCTTCTACCTCCTGTCAAGTGCTAGCATGCTCTAATTCTTATACCGGAGATCTATCTTAAAAATTCCATAATGCATTTTATGGCACACTTCTTCTGACCTGTCCTATCAACGGTGACAGTAGTAACAGTTGTCGAGATTCCATCTACTTATGCAGATACCCCATAGTTCACTATCCGTACTGGCGACACTTATCACAATTTCCTATCCTCAAAATACATGAGACTGATCCATACCATCTTCCATGTAACATATCTTCCACGGAACAACATATTCCATTTGTCTGAATACTGACTTGACTATGCCGCCCTTCCTATTGGGTGGAATAGAATACTTTTCTCTCGACCTCGGTCTTTCCTCTGACCGATTTCCATTTCTGCCTGAACTGGATCTGTACCTTGACTTGGAAGCGATGGCTCGATCCCAGATCATATCTCCACTCTGGATCTCAACAGGTGTAGCAACAAAGGCGCTTGCAACACTAATGGCAGTAGTGATAACGACAACGACAACGGCTTGATCCTGAGCTTACTGGCTCATCCAGTTCCCAAGGAACACTTGCATCAGAACGATCCTATCGAACTTAGGATCATTCGACACTGCTACACTAGTACCAACTTATAGTGGTACTCTTACACTCGAGCTGGCCAGAGCCGACACTCTGCCACAACCACCTCGGGTACCGACCTTTGTCAGTGCATTAACCCGAGTCACAGAGGACATTGTCCTCTTACTAGGAGTTCTCAGCTCCTGCTCGCTCATGGTTCAGTCTTTACACTGAAACCTGCCTTCCAAATCCACACTGGATTAGAAGATGAGCGATCCACACACAACCAACAATTTTAGCACTCAGCTAACACAGACATGCATCGGCATGAATTTAAAGGCCTTTCCTACTAACTATCCCATGGTCAACGCTCCTTATCACTCCAATCTTCAACTTCGCTGTGATACCACTTAAACTGGATGTCACGCCCCGATCCTCGGGCACGCACACATCCTTCTCTTGGTCGATTATATAATGCGATATCCCAGGACTATGTATCGCCGACCCTTTCATTTATTAAGCACATGTGGAAGCAATTATAAATCCCCAGACAATAAAACAATGGGATAGAAAAGCAGGGCCATATTTTTCATATTGAAATTTATAACCAAACTTTTACACAAAACACAAACCGATTCATAACTATTCACTTCAAAAGAATTTCTCAAAAGAAGATAGACTCTCAACCTATTCAGGCCATACTTAAGGCCCCTCTCGGGATTATCTTCTTCTTCCAAAAATCCTTCTCTTTAAGTTTCACCTCCGAGTTCTCCTTCCAAAAACCCACTCGCGGGTTTGCTGGATCGACTGCAAAACAGAGAGAAAGAGAGAGGGTTGGGGGCGGTAAGAGGTCGGGAGAGCGGGCGGAGCTCCGGTGAGGCCTAACGGCGGCTCCGGCGGCCTGCTCAGCCGCTCTCGGTGGCTGAACAGAGGCCAAACAAAAGCTGGATCGTGCGGCGCGGACGGCAAGCGCAGGCGGCGCACGGGCGGCGAATGGCGGACGTGCGGCGTGCGCGGGCGTGCGGTGCGGCGGCGGAACAGGCGGCGACGGTGGCTGGCTAGTGCTTCCGATCTTCTGCAACTTCTGGTTTGTTGTTTCCATGAAGAAGAAAGAAGGAGAAGAAGGAAGAGGGGGTTCGGTCACGTGGGGGTGGGGGCAAGAAGAGAGAGAAGAGATAAGGGAGGGGATTTGACCAGTCAAAAAAGAAAAAGAAAAAGGAGGAGAAGCCAATTTCGAATTGGCAAGGGAGTAGGCGGTAGGTGGAGTGCTCGCACGAGAGAAAAGAGGGAAGGAGAGAGAGAGAGAGAAAGAGAGAAAAGGGAGAGAGAGAGAAAAAGAAATTCAAAAATCATATTATTCTTATTTTTCTTTTCTCTTCCCCTTTCTATTTTCTTTTTTGGTCTTCAATTTTCCTCCGATAATTTCTTTATTGAAATTTCGGACCCGTCAATAAATTGACGAGCGATGAGACAGGATCCTATTTATCCAGTTAAATTAAAACCCGAAAATCTGGATGTCACGGCATCCACTGAAGATGTCGCCATCATGGTCGAACTCCCATTATGCGACAATCCAGGAGTTGGAATCATTGCTGTCATTGCATCAGGATTGACCAGATTTGGAAAATTAAGAGATGGACGCTTGATCAAACTATGCAACCGGGACTCCAATGTGCCTAATTCATATGCTCATCCTACATAATTGTAATTTTCAAGTAGCAAAAGAATGTCACGTACTATTTACAAAAAAGAAAGGAAATACTGATAATAACGGGAAAAAAAAAAAAAACAGGTGAAACCAGGCAAGATAAATGAACAGAGTATTGGCGTTTGCAAATATAAAATCTAGAACAACAAACCCAATAAAAGGCAATCATAAGCTGCTTTTTGTACTTTTACAAAAGAGAGGAGAGAAAAGATGAAGATGGGAAGACCTTTATGTGAGAACATTTGAAGAGACCGTCTTCTAGGCGTTTAACAATGTCCTTCACCTTATGCATTTGAATATCATTAATTGGCTGCAAATGCCACTGTGCTAAGAGAACAAAACTGAAAAGGGACAGTAAAAAGTTCAATCAGCAAACAAGGACCAATGGAACTGTGAAGGTTAAAGCATAAGAACAAGTGCTCGAGTCTAAATTACATCTTCTCTTGCATATATAGTTCCGAGTTCTGAGAGTATTCGTGTCCATGCCGAACGCAGCATGAGGGGTACCACTGCCTGGAGCTACCATGCTGGGGACGACATTGCCATCTTGCCAAGAGACCCCAGGCAACTGAGTGCCTGACTGACTATATACATGGCCCGACATATCCACCTGTATATTCATCACATCAATCTACAAAAAGCTCTCTCTCACTCTTACTGTAATCATTCAAACTCGCAAAGGGTCCACGCATGGCCGAGTTGGTGCGACATACTTAAAAAAAAAACACTCATTTCACTGCGAACAAACCACGCCCGATACCGCTAGGCACCGGTGCAGATAGCACAAGAATAGAAAGAATCAAGAAAACAAGCAAAAGCAGACGAAATAATACATCACTCTCGAAAATCTTTCAAGTACGGGAGGAGGGAGAAAATTGGGAGAAATTCACATTCAGATGCTGAAAAAATTCTAAGCTTTTACAATGGGAGACAGATTGAAGGACTGGAGAACCGTCGTGTGCGAAACAGGAGCCTTATAAGACCCGGAATCCCCCCGTAGCAAGAGAACAAAACCCTGAAGAGGATGAAATCGTGACCAACGAACCTGAAGCGATGTGCTATCGGCGACATGAAGAGCGACGGTGCAGTGGCAGTGATCTCAATTCAGAGCTCAAACGGGATTGATCGCAACGATCATCTCAATTCGGAGCTAAAAAGATAAGATGAAGTATCACCCAATTCCATAAACACGAAAGAAGTAGAAATTATAGAGAAAAAAACTATTAAATTATGTCTCTAATTCAAACTCAAAATCCAAGCCGAATTCATAATATTGAGGACGATTTACTGGACAAATCATTGTTGGTCAGACGCGAAGAAATCCCACATTTCTCTTATTTTGATTGAAGTCCTTACTCGAAGGCCCTATAACTGCACGTAAAGGGTTTGACCGGTTTTGACTGCTTGGACTCCTCCGTGTACCCAGAGGGAGTACAAGTGTGGGGCTCATACGTAAACTGTGGGTTCAGTGCCCCTTAATTCCCTTAGTAAGGTGCAAGAGCTAAGATTGGAGCCAACTTCTTTCTTTTCGCCTAAAAAAAAGAATTAAATGAATTCATTTAGTGCATGTACAACTTTTTGTATTAGTGATTCCGTCGGTTCTTGACCGGTTCATGAGTCAATTACGTATTGGGCTAAATTTTTTCCTTCAGAAGAAAAAGAGAAATTGTAAAATCAACTACATTAATTACTGGACTTATCTAAGCCGAGCAGACCTCAGATACTTTCAGCTCATGATGCAGCTGCACACTTGAACTTATTTCCCAAGTCCTTTTGAGTTTTTATCGAATTGACCAAGATCCTACAGCACAACATAATCATCTAGTGATTTTTATTGATTGAAGATCATCTTAATGTGGGCTTCAAGTCGCACATGCAAACAAAAAGTCGGAAAGCTCTTTAGGGAGGGGCAAGTGTGACATCCCGATTTTCCGAGTCTATTTTCAATTAATTGAGACGGGCATTTCGTTGGCACGCATATAGTTCTTTTCCTTGAGTTGGCCACTCATGTGGAAACTAGTCTATCGGGTGAAGCTGTTAAGAGTTTCTAATGCATCAGACTCGAGAATTTGACCAGGAAGCGATCTTTCGACCGAGCTAATCTGCAAGGGTCATTACGACACAAATAAAAATCGATTAAAGACCGGAGATAGGTCGACTCGAAAGATGCATGTGATTGAGTGTGGGTGATTCCACCGGATTGCATAATTCTTGGCGATCGACACTGGACCGACCTTTCTATCGATTGGGTACCCTGTGTTCGTATTTGAAACCTTGAGATTATGCCGACAACCGAAAGTCGCCAATGTTTCAAAGATGTACATTGTGGCTTGAGATAATCAACCACAGGTCAAATGCATGAAAATTTCTAAATGCTACCCGGTAGGTTGGGCCGCGCTAGTATCGTGCCAAAGTGAAATTAACCGTGGAATTGAAATCGAATTCAGAAATTGGAAGTCTGGGTGTGTCACAAATCATTTCAAGATCATTGAATCATCTTTGGAAGATTTTTCATGCAAGCCGAGCTTTTCAGCAAAATAATCCAGAAATGGCTAAGTTGGCTCGAGAAATTAGTAGGCCACTTTTGGTCGCGCTTTTGGGACTTAAGTTGGTTCTATAGTCAAGTGAAGATGTTAATGGAAGTGTGGTGACACTGAATTTATTTTATGGACTTCCATTTGATTCAATTGGAAGAGAATCAAGTGGAATTGGAAAATTGGTTGTACAAGATTTGGACCCCGGCGGAAAATGAAAGTGCACCCATTGGAATAAGGTTGTGGGAGTTTTGAGTGAGTGGAGTATGACATCATGGATGATGTCATGGTGGGCCATTTGGTGGGATTAAAGAAAAGGAAAATGAAAAGAAAAGAGCCCCCCTTCTCTCTCCTCCCTTTCTCCTTCCTCTCTCTATCGTGCGACTTCTCCTCCATCTTCTTCATCTTCCTTCTTCGGCTGCTCGGTTCCATGGAGACCGAAGACCAGAGGAAGCGGCAGCCGCCGTCGCACACCCCCCCCCCCCTCCGCCGTTCTCGCCGTCACTCGCCCGTGGAAGCCAACCGAGGCGAGCTGCTGCTGTCCTGCTCGTGCGCTGGTCTGCCTCTGTCCGCTCGTCTAAGATCGTCGTCCAGCATCCTCAGGCCGTCGTGGAGCTCGCCGAAGGCCGTCTCGTCGCCGTGCAGCAGCCGGAACCATCGCCTGGACCGCCGAAGCCCTGCTTCGCCTGTTTCCAGCGAGCCAAGTCGCTGGTTCTTCTCCTCTGTTCCAGCAGCGATTCCAGATCTGGGGAAGCTCAGCCGGAGCCGTCCAGCCCATCTCCGGCCACCGTGAAGCCCCGCCTTGGTCCGGTTCGACCCCCCAACCTTCCTCGATCCTTCCCCATCTCATCCAAGCTCCGGATCTACCCTTCCTCGGCCTCAAACCGCCATGGACAGCAGCCAAGAAAAATGGGTATGCAGTGGCTTCGTGGCCCGTTTTGGCCGTCTTCCCGAGCCCGGATGCTCGGCCCGCTTTGAGGAAAGTCGATCCTTGCGTCGTCCCCGTCGTTTTGGTTCGCTCGGCTCGTTAATCCGGTGAGTTTAACTCACTAAATCTTGATTAGAGGGTTAATGATGCCTTAAGTGTGCTTAGTCTAAGTTAAGCAAGTTTAGGTGGTTAGATTAGTTTATTTGGTTGATGATTAGATTAGAATGTTTAATTAAAGTTAAACATGTTTAGTTTAAGGGTTAAATAGGTTTATTTTTAAAATAAACCTTGATGTGACATAAAGGAATTTACTTTTGATTTATTTAAAAATTTCGAAATTATTTAATAATTTAATAATATATCATTATTCGAAATTATTAAAATATGATTATTTAATTATTTTCGGAATAAATTTAATTATTTATTAAATTCCGAAAATTTTTTGTCGTGACCCTAAATTCTCAGAATTTCGTGCGGTCCTGCTGTATATTCGGATTTTGAAATTGATGGGCGGATATTATAAATTGAAGGTGGATTGCGAAAAATATGAATATTATTATTTAATTAATTTTCGGAATAAATTTAATTATTTATTAAAATTCGAAAATTTCGTTGGGACCTTATTTGCTCATAATTTCGTGCAGACGCTGTTGTGCATTTAGAATTTGAATTTGATGAATGGATGTGGCGAATTGAGTGTTGATTGTAATAAATATGGATTCTTTATAAAATTCTATGTGTGGAAATTAATGGGTGATTGGTCGTAATATGCCACCTATTAGAGGTCGCGCCCGATGGGGCCGTGATATGCCACCTATTAGAGGTTGCGCCCGATGGGGCCGTGATATGCCACCTATTAGAGGTCGCGCCCGATGGGGCCGTGATATGCCACCTATTAGAGGTCACGCCCGATGGGCCGTGATATGCCACCTATTAGAGGTCGCGCCCGATGGGGCCGTGATATGCCACCTATTAGAGGTCGCGCCCGATGAGGCCGTGATATGCCACCTATTAGAGGTCGCGCCCGATGGGCCGTGATATGCCACCTATTAGAGGTCGCGCCCGATGGGGCCGTGATATGCCACCTATTAGAGGTCGCGCCCGAT
This sequence comes from Eucalyptus polyanthemos subsp. polyanthemos, assembly GCA_017140185.1. Classification (NCBI taxonomy): domain Eukaryota; kingdom Viridiplantae; phylum Streptophyta; class Magnoliopsida; order Myrtales; family Myrtaceae; genus Eucalyptus; species Eucalyptus polyanthemos. Next base: position 8,284,191 of record CM029461.1, on the reverse strand, counting down.
GGGGCCGTGATATGCCACCTATTAGAGGTCGCGCCCGATGGGGCCGTGATATGCCACCTATTAGAGGTCGCGCCCGATGGGGCCGTGAATTGCCACCTGTTAAAGGTCGCGCCGAGTAGGGCCGTGATTGAGAGCGATGATGATTTGCTAGAATGACATGTAATCGGCCGAGTCGATTGATCGCTGAGACGATCCAAGTGGTTGAATTGTTCTGATGATGTGATTGTGCCCTGGTTGTTTGGTTATCATAATTGCACGTGATTGGTTTATATAAATTGTGCTAACCTGCAGATAAAGGCTGAGGCGAGGTAAGTCTTTTATGTGATGTGGCTAGGCCACTCGGGGCGTATTTTCTTTCTAATAGGGGTTTAGGGGGTTGAACTTGCTGAGACATCGTCTCATCCCGGTTGTGGGATTAAAATTTCAGGTCCCTGGTGAGCGGAGCGACCAGATAGCTTTGGTTGGCCTTGAGGAGTTGCAGAGGTGAAGTCATAAGATTGGAGAACGTGTCCGACTTGTAGGTCGTAGGACAGTTCCTTTTTAAGAGCCGGTCTTTTGTAGACTTTTGGCTGTAGGCTTCTGTCTGTAATTCTGTTGAATTATGAAATTGATATGTGGTGGTTTTGCTTCCTGCTTTTCTATCCCGTATTTTATTGTCAGGGGTTTTATAATACGTTCCGCTTGCGCAATATTAAATGAATGGGGTCGGCGACACTACCTGGGAATGTCGCATTCGAATGACCATGGTGGGATGTTGGCACGCTCGAGGTTCGGGGCGTGACAGCAAGTGCTTCAGCTCGTGAGTTAGATCTTTTGCTAAGACACTGTATCTCAAGTGCTGAACTAATAGTTTGGTGCTTGAGGTAATGGTTGGAGATAATACAGATGGCCGTGGCTCCCAAATCCCGCAGACTGACTTTTCCTTAAGCCAGCTCTAGCCGACATACTAGGTTTGTCACAACGCTACTAAATATAATCGACTCTTAAGTGCAGGAAAGAGACCTGGTGTCGGCGCTGACTTAGTATAATCTCTATTGATCCTCCCTTATATTTTGAAATCCTGGAAAGTGGTTCCTACGATGCCCGTCGTCAAAGTGAGAATGCGGCTCAATCGGCAAACATACTGGTGGTCCTGAGACCAAGCACGTTCTCTGCACCAACCAAAGTTTGTTTTGGTGCTGACAGTAATAGATACAGTAAACTCAAAACAACCAATTGCCTCTTTTAGCAGTATGAGCTATGAAAATCAGCAAAAAGGTTGAAGATGGGCCCCAAGCTAAGGCAGACTTGAGCAACACCTGGGCTCAAGGCCGAGCGTGGAACTATAACCCGGTGAAATTTGCAATATGGGAACTCCAAGAGACGAACATTAGCTTCGTCTTGCAATAGGCACAGATAAGATGGCTCCAAAACCTATACATTCATAATCTTCTGAAGACAAGGCGACAGGATGTTTTAGCTCCAGCAGAATGGTCATATATTGACTCCTGCATACTTGATGGTAAATAGCCAAATACGAGGGAGAAAACTAACTTTAAATATTACTTCTTTCAGGGGCACCAAACAATGCTTCACAAGATACATGACAATACTTAAAACTACGAGAAAGCAGCATTAGTTCTAGAATATAAGGGGATCGGTTAAATAAGTTCCACAACATCAGTAGAATATAACATTGAACGTTACTCGACTCCTCACTAGACAGAGCTCAGTATACTTAATATGACACACGATTCTGACACATATAGGAATTACAAACCATTAAATACCACATTAAAAATAGAGAAGTTTCATACTTTTGGATCTTTTTGCCGTCCCATAAATTCACTGGCAAATCAGTTTAACATCCTGTAACAAATAAGGCTTCTCCAGAATGATGGTTCGATGATGCCAACTTTGTTGAGGACTCCTCAGAAGCTTCAAGCAACGGAACTTCATTATTAGAGAGTTTTCCCTAATTAGATGTCTCATGCTCCTTCCCATGCTGTTCTTCTGCCAAATGGAAACAAGACTAAATCAATTATACCATGTCTTGATTAATAACGAGAGAAAAGAAGGTAAAGTTAAAAGAGTCATTAAGTTACGATAAAAAAAAAATTACGCCAAGGAGAGAAAGGAATTTAAAATAATGTATTATGACTTGAATGTCTCTTTATGTATCTATAATTTGAAATAAGGGTATTCGGAGTAAAGAAGAAAGAATTGTTAAATAATAAAAGAGTGTGTGGGAGGGGAGCAAATGCAGCTTGAACTCCCCTTTGTATTATTGATGGTTCTATCACATCAATTAAGGATGCTTTATCCTTAAACATGATAAAAAAAAAAACACCTTTCTTCTTTGCTAGGGAAATTTATTAATTAGCTGACCTTTTCTATCTATCATTATCACCTAACTATTGATAATTAATGATGTGCAGTACAATACTAGAAAATTCCACTACAGGGACCCCACTTGCGATAGTCGGCTTGTTCGGATGAAAAAGAATACGAAGAAAAGAAGAGTCTTTGCGAGAGGGAGATATCTCCTTTTTTTCCGTAACTCCGCGAGCTATGTTCCCGCTATCAACGACGTTTTCATTTTCCCTTTTTTTCAACCCCTGATCAATGTATCTCTCTTCTTCTCATCATTCTAAGTCCAAAAAACTAAGTCCTTCTAGCCCAAACTGCCTGATTCATGAGGTGGCTCCAATTAAAGAAGACCCAGCTTAATCTTCTAACTAGTTGAGCAAAATGTTTAAGTCCAATCATAATATTGAAATTCTAGAAAATAGAAAAAGTTAAATATCCTTAATTTATTACCGAACCGTGATTCAAGTAAATATCGAATGAAACAGCATTACCAGAGTTCTCCCTGGTACGGACTCTAGTGCTCTTCCCTCGCTCTGTCTTCTTTTTCTCCACTGCACGACAGGAAGTTTAGGATGAAATTTATTACGAGAGAAACGTTAAGACCTTTATATATGATCAAGACATTCTCAAAAGGGCTAAGTACTCATCAATCTATTGTTTACCTATAGGAAACATCCACGTCCCTCGTTCTCCACTGCAATCAAAAGGTTTGAATTAATTAGGGTGTTGGAAAACTATTGAATATTATTCATGTCCCATGCCCATGTTGTAATTAACTAGATGTAATCCATGAATTATTTGACAAAAATATGATAAAAAGTGATGTGCGATATATTTAAGCGTAAAAACAACTTAATATTATTAGATTATAATAATTATGACATAAACTTCGGAATTTGCGAACAGCTAAAACGATTAAACTAACGAACACAATGTTTTCATCTGACATTTTATATAATTTATAAATATCTCTAAAGTTAAAACAAAATATTGTTTCACATGAGTTAGAAATAAAGTAGAGAAACAATGACCAAAAGTGGACGGAGGGGAGGGAGACGACTATTAAATGAATTCTAGTATGGAAGGGGAGAGAATAGCTCTCACATTACCAACCATGCAAATCGACAAAATAGGAGTAGAAAATCTCTAGAATTGCTCCATTTGAAAATATGTAGATCTGATTCAAACGTTATGTTTACTGATTAGCTAATGAAAAAAATTTATCGACAATAATTGTGACACGACTCCATACCATGGTGGAAATGCCATGCTTGGCCTTTCAAAAGAATTATTAATCCTATTTAATTGAACTGCGGAGGTAATTGATGAAGTGGTGTACTTAACCTGAATCCCTCGCATTAGTTTTTTCTGATAAGAAGTGGAGCAATACTCTGATGCAAGCCTAGGGTAGGCTTTCTCAAACAGTAGGAAAGGAAGAGTGACTCGCACACGAAACAGGACGAACAGTAATTTCAGCACTGCGCGAGCTCAGGAGAATAGTCGTATCTTTGTCGATACAGATCGGATCGACCTGATTCCAAAGCCAAATGAACAAAGACTTCTGGATCTACAATTTCTCTGTTTTAGGTTTTCTGAAATAAGCACTGTAGGATAGTCGAAATTGGGTTGGAAGTTACGAACAGAACAGGAAAAGATAGAGACTCCGTTGGTTGCTCTTCTAGGCCTCCAAGGAAGTTGAGGGGGCATTGATTCTTCTAGATCGATGACTGCAACTCTTCAAGGATGCAGATTTTGAAAGCTCCAACTCTTGAAGGACAGAGTGAAAACTCTTCTAGGTTTTCAAGGAAATGAACTTGACAAGGTTCACGATACTTGCTTCAAGCAAAGTTTTTTTTTTTTTTTATCAAAAGTCGTCTGTCTTCTACAAGGAATTGGATAGCTTATATCATCAAAGAAATAAAGATAGAGCATAGAAACTTGAAAGCATTAAAGAGCTTAGGAACTAGAAACTAGAAACTAGAAAAATAATAAAGAGCTTAGAAACTAGAAACTAGTAAAAGCATAACGTCTTCATGGCTCCCAAGGTGTCTTCTTTCAAACTTCCGAGATGGACTCAAGATAGGACTCAAGATATCGATACGGCTTCTCGGTTTCGTTGAGCTTGAATGCAAGCCGATCTTCTTGGTCAAGAGAGTTGGTCTTCAATGCGGGCTGCATCATACTCACCCGGCGAATATATGTCCACACGTCACGATGCTGCCAACGCTCATCATTAACATATTCAGAATTGTCATAGGCATGGACTCCTTCAGGTACTGCCTTCAATTTGGGACATCGCCTGATCCCCAATTGAGAAAGATGAGGCATGGCTCCTTCAGCGACCCTCCACTCCTCCAAATTTTTTAGATAACAAAATGCTAAATGCTTGAGTTGAGGAAAGCCTCCCGTGGAGCAAACCATTTCCTTTCCCACAAAAGCTTTGGGATCCAATATAAGCATAACCAAGTGATGCAATTTCTCCAATATTGGCATAGGATCTTCTTCGAGTTGGGAATCAAATAACACTAGCTTCTTCAGTTGCTGGGGTAGATTCTTATGTTCCGGTAACTTCTCTATTTTTTTATACAGGGACAATGTACAAGAATGGCAATAGCTTGACATTTGACTCAATTCATCTTCAGTGAATGGATGATCCCAATTTGAAAAACTAAAAGATGAGGATTGTAGATGTTTCAAATTAAATTTAGCAAGTAGTGGAAATATCTCAAACTTTTCAGAACTAGAGTGGGTAGTGATAGTCAACTTTCGCAGATTGGTTAGTTTGCCTATATCGCTCACATCATTGTTCTTCAGACTAAAGTTTTTCAATGTTTGTAGGTTCTTTAAAGTGTCCAACCGCAACTTCTTCCGACCCCAATTAAATTTCTCATCGACAGCAAAACTATTAGGAAGATGGAGGTACCTTTCTCATCTTCCACAACACATTTGGCATGGTTACCTTCCAAGAAAAAGGCACTTTTAGCTCCAAGAATTCCCTACATACAAGGCTCCCAATAGATTGCGGCAAGCCCTTAATATAACTTCCTGCTAAGCTTAAGAATCTTAATTGGACTAGGCCTCTCACCGATTCAGGTAAATTTCCTATCACATAAAATACATTTTCCAAGTTCAAAATTCTAAGAAATTTACAGTCAATGAAAATATGTTGAAATTGCTTCTACACGTTGATAGATCTGAAGAGCATGAGAGTTCGAAGGTGGAGCATAGTCCTTCCTATTGGTTTTCTGCTCGGAATTATGATGCCTTCAACTCTCACACGCATATTGAGAGAAAGCCTTCGTTTGTAAGTTGACTCGACTTTTATTGCCATTAAAGAAGAATAATCCTTCGTCTCATTGTCCTGCTCAACGTTAAGAATGCTTAGAAAACCCTCTTTTGTAGCCTTGGAGATGCATAAGTCTCGCATCAGGTCATGGAGGTAACAGGTCTTGATCTTTCCACTCCAATTAAGTTTTATATGAACCATTCCCCTACAAAACCAACTCCGCTAAATATTGCTCTGCCACATCTTCTACTAGAATTCCTCTCTCTTCGTCATATGCATCTAGCGACACAAAGCCTTCAGCAATCCGCATGCGAAGAACCTTCTTTGCAGGGATTTCTACATCCTTTGGAAAGCTACCCAAATAGAGAAAGCATGGCTTTAGATGCCATGGTAGATCATCATAGCTTAAGGCCAACAGTTTTGATACATTACTCTTATCACTAAAATGCAAATTGATCTTTTTGTGAACTGTCTCCCACTCGTTGACTGCCAGAAGTCCACTTAGCAAAATGATAGCCAAGGGTAATCCTCCACACTTCTTAAGGAGTTCACATGCTAACCTCTTCATGCTTTCAGTGATTTCTAAACAATATTAGGCAACAAATTGTACCTCAATAATAATAGGAAAATGCAACTATAATAAGAAGATTACTTCATGGACGAACATTTGCTTTTAGATATAGGGAATATATAAATGTAAGATGCTATAGTTCTTTATAATTTGTGGTTAATTTATGCTTTTGTAAGGGAAAAATAGGGACCACAACAAAGCTCCTATATATGCCTCCATCTACGCCTAGAAGATCAAGAACCCTAAGTTAACAAATGAAATGTATAGTCTCTGCTAACTGCGGCTTGAATTAAGTGACTCAAGCAAATGTAAAACAACAATAAACCTACTTAATGAAGAAATATGAAAAAAAGTGCAGGGATAACTTGAGTTTAATCTCCCATAACTTGAATGTGCTCCTAACTTCGGCACAAATTTCAATGAAGTCTTGGTGTTGCCACATAACTCATGACTTTCCTTATCAATCCCAAATTTTGTTGTTAAGCCAACTATTCACAAATGCAAAATGGTGGGCCTAAGATGAAGCCTATGGAAGAAGTAAGCATAGCATCCTATCAAAATCGTTTATTATGTTGGCCATATAAAAGCCTCTTCGATATTTATCCTCATCAAAGGAAAGAAGGAGCAAAGTTTGGATGTTGGTTAGAGGTACCACTGTTATTAAGAAACAAAAGGGGCATATGATTCCCCAAATACTAAAATTATGGTGTCTAATACTTGATATATTGATCATTTGAACTCCACTATAACTATCGATTCATAAACTGCTAAAGCTTCCAAAAGGCCAAACTAAACAATGAAGTACCTGGCATTTGTCCCACAATCTCTGACTGTCTTGCGATACCTTCTACTGCTTGGCCTACAGCAGTACCTTGGCCAACTTTAGGCCCAACAAAAGAAAGTCTTGAAAGTGCTAGTATGAACACCTAGAGGGGGGTGAATAGGTGTTTAAAATAAATCTTGGCAAATATATGTGGAATAAAATAAACTTCAAACAAAACAAATGAGTTAGGAAAGAGAATAAGAATACAAGATTTATAATGGTTCGGCTTAATCCAAGCCTACGTCCACTCTCCCATGCTAACAGCCTTCTTTGTTGGATTCCACTATGCAATCAACAAGAAATTACAACTTTGAGTGCAAACACTTAGTAGTAGATCACATTATCTCACTAAGTCACTCTTTTGGTATTTCTCTCACGATCACAAACGTTTAAACTCACCAAAGACAAGTGTATGATCGAAGGTCACTCAAACTTTGGAATTATAAATTCTATGCTCCGTCTCTTACTTGCTTATCGGTCCTTCATCTCCTCAAATACTCCTCCACTCCCAAACTAGCCGTTGGACAATATCTCGAGGATCGTCTTCCAATCTACCCATTGGACAGCTCTATATCTAGAAGATTTGGTAACCGTTGAGTGACAAAGGTAGAATCCCAAATTGATTCCGATCGCCCATACAAACAGAATCTTGGTTTCCATAAGTAGAGTTTTTTCATATAGAAAGTTCTTGTCTTCAAAATCCAATCGTCAATCAATTAGATTGAGTCAATCAAATCAATCTTGATGTGGAATCCAAACCAGATCACTAGCTTTTATATGATTGGGCTTAAGTTACGTTCTGTCGAATCTGGATGTAAAGTCTGAATGCAAAAGACTTTACAGTCTGAGTCTGAGTGCAATAGACTTTACAATCTGAATTTGAACATTTTCTGCTTCTGAATAGATTTAGCTTTAAGGTCTGGATATAATCTAAATAAGTTCAGCTTCAGCATAGAGTCTGTCTTCTAGTTCTTCATTTACATTCAGTTTGGAATTTGTCAAAGTGAGCAGACTTCTGATGTAGAACAGACTTTGACACTAAAGTCTAGCAGTCTTCAGACTTTGACACAGAAGTCTGGAAATCTTCATAATATATTTTGGACATATGTTACGTTTAGTCTTCTAGTTCTTCCAAGTATAGTCTTTGATAATATCCTTTACATGTTCTATCATATGCATAGTCTGTTACTCAATTATTAAATACGTTAGTAGCCTTTGATTTATTTTGTCATCTTCAAAAAATCATGAGGGATTTCCCTAACAATCTCCCCATTTTTTATGATAACAAAATAATCTCTGAATATGCAGATTTGTAAACATACTTTTAAAGATATTAATTTAAATCAAAGGATATCAAAAGATAGCAAATAGATTGAGCATAACAATATATAAAAAAATAATCGCAGCTCAATATTATGCAATAAATAATATTAATCAACACATATGCATATTCATATATTCTCCCCCTTTTTGTCATTATCAAAAAGCGATAATAGATGTAGTATCACATAGAAAATATAAAATGACAACAAAAATATTTTGCATGAAACACATTCCAAAAAATCAACTTTTATAAAGTATGTCAAATATTAAAGATATGCAATATAGCTCACTTCGATCATATATATCAGCAAATATCCAATAACAATCATGGATGCATCATAAAATTCACGTACCCTTTTTGTCATAATAAAATGATAATATCAATAAAAGATTTGTTAATGACAAAAGGTAATAAAAAAATGCACTAACCGGATTTTTTAGAACAAATTCTAACACATTTACCTTTCCTTCCATCCATAATAAGATCACGATCAATCCAAAAGGATTTTTTCATAATTGATCAAAGCTCCCCCTCAATTTGTTACCTTTTTGAGATGATCACAATTCTTTCATTTCTCTTGGATTTGTTTTCTCCCCCTATCATCATGATAAGATTTGCGAATAGAAACAATTATTGTTTGTGCACATTGAACATAATATTTTTCCAGTATTTCCTTTGTAGTGACAACATCCACAATGATCACTTGCATTTTGAAATTCGAGGCAAAATTTTATTTTCTTCAATCAAGCTTGTCTCGAATTCAACCTGTATTAACTTAACAAACTTTTTTCCAAAAATAAGTTGTAATAATATCCACGTAATATATAATGCCCTTTCTTCAAATAAATAAATTGAATAGCATATATAAAATTATCAATTATTAAAATTCAGAACTACTCAACCTTTCGTACGATACATAAGGGATTTCCTCAATAAGCAAAAATTTTGCACAAGGAACATAATTTTTGAACCTCCAGAAGATAGTATAGAATCTCCATGATTTTCTGATCGAGTTTTCCAAAATTCATATGGAAGATTCTATTGCCACCTGCAAAATCTTGTATAATAGATAATCATCTTTGCAAAAATGTCACATAATATCTTTCGTTGATTTGCAAATCAAACTTGCTAGATATAATATATCTTATATAAATATAGCAAGAATATCCATGAATATGCAGTAATATCTTTCGAGATTAAAGAGATTTTCTTGAGCATAAATTTCAGAAATATATTATAGATTGCTATCACGTGCCAAAAAAAAAATCGCAATGCCTTATATTTATGACAAAAAAAATATTTGTATATAATAAACAATCATCCAAAATTATGATAAATGCACGTAGAAATTTGCAAGGCGGGATGAAAAAAAAAAGAATTCTCTTACCCAGGTATATGTTTCATGTCACGACCCAAACCTCGGGCATATGCACATCCCTCAATGGCCGATTTAAAATTTGCAACATCCCAGGAACTGTTGCCGACCCATTCATTATTTTGCACATCCGGAAACGTAGAACAATCTCCATACAACAAAACAATGGGATAGAAACGTAGGATATTATTTTTCACAAGCCACACCTACAACATCACATTACTTATAGACCAGTTTAATACCCCAGGTCTAATACAAAAAGTGAAGCTGTTCGATTACTCACTAACTAAGTTTCTACCAACAAGACTGGGGTTTACTACTACCATACTTCTCGATCTCTTGGGGGTGAGCCGTCACCCTACATCCAGTTTTGACAGAAAACCCATCATTACTTGGAAGGAGATAGCGAGAGTCCTATTCTTCCTTTACTGCGACCGACTGTACACGACCCAGCCTTCCTCCATGTAGGGACCTGAAAAATGTTAGCCCACTAAGGGGTGAGATCACATCTCAGCGAGTAAATCCCCTAATTCCAGATTAGGCGAAGCGTACATCCTGCATGCAATCTCATCACATTTCTTACCACTCTTTTAATACCAGCAAGTTCCTGCATATTAGCATCAAATAAAATATTCCTAACAGTATCAAGTTCACACATCACAGGAATACTTTAACATAAGGATATGCAAGGGTGTGAATATCCATGTAAGCATACAAGCCATAGTCAATGCAACAGATAACAATCTTCCAGCATAACCGGCATCTTGTGTGTCACAATTAATGTCAATGCTCAGATAACAGTCTTCCAGCATAACCGGGCATTTCATGTGTCACAAATGATGTCAATGCTCAGATAATAGTCTTCCGGCATAACCGGGCATCGCCTCGCACCGTTGAGCGCGGCATCGTCTACATCTAGACGGCATTCCATATAGGAGCATCGGTCTAGCCTCCACTGCGACCGGCATCCGTTGACGTGGGGCATTCCCGAAGGAGCATCGTCCGGCCCCAAAGGCACGTGACGGAATCATGTCGTGAATGCATATGATCGATGTCACATTTCAATAATCAATTATATACAGCATCCACAGCATCAATTGAGCAATTTCATAGCAAGAATTCTTCAAAACAAGCATATACTCTTATTCATCCAAATTGACAGAGAACTGCCCAATAACGCTCTCCCAATTTCGAAGTCAGAAACCCATCCATACGATCTCGAAAAATTCTCAAATTCGGATACGTGCTAGACAACATATAAACAAAAATTTTTCATGAAGACACCGAGATCCAGATCCCTCTGGATTCGGCCCAGAAATTGTTTCTATCCAGCACAAAAATCGGGTCCAGTTCCAGAGAGTCTAACTTATCGAAATCAGTTCGTTTTTGGGTTGAAATCCGGTCCGTTCGACTTGAAATTTAAGTATGTTAAAATAAAAGTTATAAAGAACAACTTTCATGAAGGAACCGATTGGAAATTCAACCTTTAAAGGTCATTAACAGCCCTCGGAATCATAACAGGTCACGGGTTACAAAACTGTCCGAATTACTGTTCCGAGGATGACGTCATTAAAATCGTCATCTTTTTAATTTCTAAAAATTAAGAGAAAAATATATGTTACTATTTAAGATGTCCAAAACATTTCTTCAGAACAAAATTTTTCAAAATCGCAACACACAGTTGTCTACGAAATTAGCAAAACACACACGTCCTAGAAACTGTTTCAGAAATCAGCTACTGTTCTAGTCCAAATCTTATTCTACGACGTTTATCCTGCTCTCTAAACCCTATCTAAGCTTTTCTATGGCCATCATAACATCCCTAACCAACATCCATCCATATCTAACCTCATCTACATATTTTTAACTTGTACGAATTCCTAATAGAGGTACTCAACCCCTAGTCTAGATTTAGAAGACAACTCACCGAAACTAATGGCGATCTTCATTTGTGGCCGGACGGCAACACAAGGACAGCCCTGGAAGTTTTTGACGATGATTTGGACCCAGCACAATGGCTGGAGGTGTCGTTGAGCGACCACCACAGCAGCACACAAAGTCCCGATTTTTCTTGAGGAGAGAGGAATGCTCGAGACCTTGCTGTTCGGTCGCTGCTTTTTCGTCCAAGGGGAAGCAAAAATGGAAGTAGCACGTTCAAGGGAAAAGAAAGCAACAACTTTTACGTTGAAAGAGACAAGGGAGAAGAATAAAATAAGATGAAGAAAGGGAAAGATGGAAGTTGCCGTGTAAAATACAACAGACAAACTTCCATGCGTGAGAAAAAGGGTGGGGAAGGAGAGTGTAAATTGCTGGGAAGTTTCATTGAAGTTTCCTTCAGCCCTTTTGCCTAATTTTCCATGGAAACTTTGGCCACCCATCACCCTCATAGGCCCCACAAGGTTTCCAACATTGTCTCTTCTACATGGGATGAAAGAAAAGGTTGAAGTCCATGTGCACTGCTGAATCCGAATTTTGAAGTGGATTCTCATAGCTTTTTCCCATGGAGATTGAGTCATTTCCCTATCAAGTGGTCCCCCTATCTTTTCCAAGTCAATCTCCATTAAATACTAAGGAAATTGAGGTGAAGTTGTAGGAGAGAGGAATTCCTACGAATTTCCTTTTTGAGGAGACTTCTTCTTTATTTAATTACCAATCTAACATCTAATTCAATAGGGTCAAGTCCCTTAGTAACAACTTATAGTACCTCTTAAATTGTTTCACATTAGAGGTCTTAAAATTCTACTTAAAATGTGGCAATTCCCTTGCTCCTTTAATTTGCTGATCTTGCACATTTCGTGAACAATTTCCATCATCAATAAATTTTGAGAAGATGCAACAATGTCCTTAGGATGAATTGTGACACGTGACAATTCTTAATTTCTGTAATCGACATCATTTCTTCGGTTAATTTCAGTCAAAATGTGATTTTAGCGCAACTTAAAATATCGGTTAGTTTTTGGGAACTTTTGGTGCACTGACCCGTGGTCGATTATTCCCGAGCCACGGTGTACATCTTCGACGCATTGACGACTATCGATTGTCGTGAAAAATCTTGAGGTTTCAATTCCGAGCACAGAGTACCAAAACAACAGAAAATTCGGTTTAGTGCCAATCGACGAGAAATTTGTAATTAGTTGGAATCACCCAAGTCTAATTTTATCTTTATCGAATCGACCTATTTCCGATTTCTGATAGATTTTCGACTGTGCCGAAATGATCCTTGTAGATTAACACAGTCAAGTAGTCGATTCCTGGTCGAATTCTCAAGTCTGTTGCATCAAAATCCTTTAATAACTTTCCCGATTACTCAAGTTATCTCATGAGTGATCAGCTCAGAGAATAGTGCTATAAGCACGTCGACGAAAAGCCCGATTTATTTAATTGAAAACAGAAGCGGAAAATCAGACTGTCACATTTCAAATATACCATTGATTTAAAAAAAAAAAATCATTACCAATATTCGCCTGAGATTCTCTTCTTATTGCTCCAAAATCTGCGTAGATTTGTAATCATTCTTGCCTTATTGAATTTCCTGCAATCAACTCATTTCCTTTTTTGGTATCCATCAATTTGGATCATTCCATGATGTTAAAGCAAAATATAAAATCTCCATAAACAAATATTTTTCTTAATTCATCATAACAAAGTATTCAAAGAAATAATATTATGCACAATGATATTTTGAAAAATAAATTCTCACTTAGTCATAGTACGATAAAAATAGAGAGAATAAAATCTTTGAATATCTAAGAATATCTTGCATCATCACGTAAAACAAATTTTCACTTTGCAAAATATGACTAAATCTGAGAGTATAAAATTAGACCAAATAATTTGAATTATCTCAAATAATCACGCGTATCAAATCAAATCTCAACTTACGAATCACGAACAAATTATACGATTCTTTCTTCAATGAAACAAAATATGATCATTATAAAATCTCAATCAACCAAGGACATATCGAATATCAAGTATAATGAGAAATTTTAAATTATGTACTCAAACCAAATTGAAAAAAATATATATACATTCCTTACCAAACTCTCCTTCTTCTCTTCCTTTATATCCTGCAAAAACAATTCACATTTTCTTTGGTACCCGTTTTTTCTTGGATCCAAGAGAGTTAGTAGAATATGTTGTTTTTACCCAAGGTCTCCAGACTTTAGGACATTTTTTCTCAAAGTGTTCCGAATCTCCACAATTTGAATACTTGACATCATTTCCATCAACAGGTTTTACAAACATTTTTTGAAAATGATTTTTGTAAAATACCTTTGGAGGTCTTTGTCTAAGTCTCTTTTACTTTAGGAAAATCAATTAAAGAATTATTTTCCTTATTGAAACCAAGTCCCGATTTATTATAGTAAGGAACTTGTATGGAAATAATATGCTCTAAAGTTTTTGATCCATTTGAAAATCTTGTCGAAATATTTGAAAATTCTTTCTTCAAATAATCATTTTCTTTGACAAGTAAATCTCGACTTTCTTTTGTTTGTAAAAAATCTTTTTGCAAAATTTCAAAATTTTCTTTTTGAGAAAGATCTTGTTGCCTAAGCCGAGAATTCTCCTTTTTAAGTTCGGAGATCCTTTTAAGAGAAGATTTGAGATTTGAGCACAACTCATTTATATACTTAAGAACTTTGATAGGTTTTGCTAAATGACTTACCTCAATTTCCTTATCAAATTCTAAGTTTGTGTCTAAATCAGACTCCGATTATGAGTCTGTGTCTGAGTCGGACTCAAATTCTGAAAGTTCGATTGTTATAAGAGACAGGCCAAAACAGATGATGTTATCAAATCCATTAGAATCTTTTCTAAAGGATTTGGGTACTCAGGAACCTGATCCTGTTACCCAACAGCCTGAGCCTGATCCTACCATCCCAGAAAAACAGATTCTGTTTCCAGCTGAACAAACTTCTTCTACTGAATCAGATTCAGCATCCCTTTCTTCTTCTACATCCTTCTCAACCCCTACAGTCGATTCCCCCCTCATTGCGCCAGTAACTTCTCAAATATTCATAGTTGATCCTCCAGATTATGAGATGGAATCAAACTATTCTGATGCAGAAATTGGTTAGACAAGCAATCCTACTAGGAATAATCCTACTAGGCATGTGTCCATGACATCAAAAAAATTCTTCACCATCGACGATATTCCTTATCCAAAATGGCCAGAAAGACTTGAAGAATTTCATACTTGGTTAAATATACAGTCCATCACCAACCATGATATGAATGATGTCCTTTACAATTTTGTTACAAGATTCACAGGAAGTCTTAAACTCCGGTGGCAATCACTTACAAAACAAGATCAGATTTTGTTTCTGATGTCACCCAATTTCAGTCATGCCATTACTTACTTATATCATGTCTTTGTGGGAAAACCCGGAGATCTCATCAAGATAAAAAGAAGAGAATTTTTCGAGAGAAGATGCTGCTCCCTCCAGGAAAAGCATCTGGATAAGCATTATCGACTAATGCTTCAGCTCTTTTACCAAATTGGCGCAGATCCAAATCTGAAGCATGTCTTCCTCACATCCATCCCAAAAGAGCTATCCCAGATGGTTGAGAGATCCTTCTTTGGAAAACAAAGAAGAGTACAAGATATTCCCTTGGGAGAAATACAGCAAGAAATCCATCTATGCCTTGAAGAATTATGCTTAAAGCGCCAGATGGTCCGTACCTACATCACAGACGACAAGCGCCTTGAATCGGCTTGTTCTCGCCAAAAGCTAAAAATCAAATGTTCCAAACAAGACTGTGATGGAACTTGTGGCCAGTATTCCCGGAAGAAAAAGCATTACAAGAATTATTCGATAAAGAAGTCCAAACATGGCTCCAAGCACTTCCGAAAAAGGAAGAAATGGCGATACCTACGCAAAAGAAAGGATCGCATAGGCCATAAGAAATCAAACCGTTGCTACATATGCAACAAGAAATGACATTTTGCCAAAAATTGTCCTCAGGCGAAAAAAGGTCAGAATCATCTAATTGAGAATGAAACAGGTATTTCCCTTGAAAATGATGATATTGAATCCTTATTCTCTGCTGATGAAGAACCATCTTAACAAACTCTCTGTCATTCCCTCTTACCAAACTTCCAGTGAGGCTGAGTTAGACTCAGAATCTGAAGACATTTTTCACATATCCCCCACATCTTCAGAACCAAATCTTGACATATTTTCAAGTCAAACTCACTGTCCCCATTTCCCTATAAAAATCCTCACCTCGAAGTTTGCCAAACCTATCAATGTCATTGCTCTCATTGATACTGGAGTAAGTTGTTCCATTCTAGATACTAAAGTTCTGCCTGAGGAATATTGGACTCCCCATGTCCGATATTTCAATTCATCCTCAGGAGATACTTTCTCCACCAATGTCAGAACCACTCCCGTAACTGTCCAGTTCTTTCCTCAGTGTTCCATAAATGCAAAAATCTTTGGATCAAATCTCCCCAATAAAGATTTGATAATTGGGTGGGATATCATAACTCAAATCTCTCAACTTCGCATCATTCCTGGAAAAGGTCTTAGATATAATGACCAATTCTCTGAGTTTGTCAATACTCAGAGACTATTTTCCATTCATATGAGTCTATTAGATCCAATCATGCAAAAATTGTTAGAATCTTGTTCAGAATCCCATTCAGAATTCGCTCAGAAGTGTTCTCATCCTTTATGGGAAAATCCAGAGTTCTTTGTTCGCCTTTCCTTCAAGAAGAATGAAGATATAAATCCAACCAAGGCGAGTCATGTCGGAATGAAGCCAGAACATTTGGCTTTAGCTCAAAGGGAATGCTTAGAATTACTGCAACAAGGCCTTATTGAAATCTCCAATTCTCAATGGGCTTGTGAAGCTTTTTATGTCAACAAGCGTGCTGAGCAAAACAGGGGAAAAATGAGACTAGTAATCAACTATCAACCTCTCATCTTTTTCTCCAAAATGATAAATTCCCTTTAACATCCATAGATTCTCTCTTTACTGGTTTAACCAAAGCCCACATCTATTCCAAGTTCGATCTCAAAGCCGGATTTTGGCAATTGGATATTCATCCTGAAGACAGATCCAAAACAGGATTCTGTATCCCGAACTAGCACTTCCAGTGGAAAGTTCTTCCTTTTGGTCTAAAAGTAGCACCATCCCTTTTCCAAAAGGCCATGTGTCGTATTTTCCAACCAATCTTGTCAAGTGCAGCCGTATATATCGACGATATTCTGCTCTACAGTCCTGATGAACAATCACACTATCAACTTCTTGAGCAATTTGCAGAAATCGTGAAAAAGTATGTCATTATGCTTTCTCAAAGAAAAATGAATATTGCCCAGACAGAGATTGAATTTCTTGGTATGCACCTCAACAAAGGTACATACTATCCAGGGCCACATATCGCTCAAGAACTACTAAAGTTTCCTGAAGATAACTTCACGACAAAACAAGTTCAGCAATTTCTTGGGAGAATCAATTATCTCAGGGATTTTGTCCCAAATATTGCAAAGCTCCTGATTCCTTTGCAATCCATGCTGAAAAAGAACTCCCCACCTTGGGGAAAAATTCAAACTAAAGCAGTCGCTGAACTTAAGAAAATTATGCAGAATCTCCCACAATTGCAAATACCATCAACAGGCAAAAGAATTCTTCAGACTGACACTAGTGATGAATACTGGGCAGCCGTCCTCTTTGAAGAAATTGATGGTAAGAGACACCTCTGTGCTAACAAAAGTGGAAAGTTTTCTCAAGCTGAAATGCATTACCATTCCACTTTTAAAGAAATCTTGGCAGTAAAAAATGGAATAAAGAAGTTTGAGTTTCATCTCGTCGGCCATCACTTCCTGGTAGAATTAGACATGGCATCTTTCCCTCAAATGACCAAGTTTAAACAGAAGCAGATTCCAAACTCTCAACTGCTTCGATAGGCTGAATGGTTCTCAAAATATTCTTTTGAAACCAAACATATTCCTAGTAAGAAGAATGTGCTTGCTGATTTTTTATCAAGACCCAAAGTACCAACTGAAATCAACATGTACATCAAAAGACCAGCTTTCCATATGCTCAATCATGGCGTGAAATACAAGATTGAGAAGATCAAAGACTTGCCAAGCTGGAAATTTCCCCAGGAGATTATTTCGCAAATCCAGGACGACAGTCTTACTAAGAACCTAGAGAACCTCATGTGGCAATGCCACACAGACCTATTCAGATTCAATGGAGATTCGATTCTTTATCCTTTCGGATTAAATTTGAATTATCCTTTCATTCATCCTCTTATCTGGAAGGAAGATGATTTCCCTAATCAGCTCAAAACGATGTTATGGTACTTAACCAATAAGTACTTAATAGCCATTGAAATTCCCACCAGAAGATTCATTGCCAACCTCACAAGGATATTCATGCTCGGGAGAAACATCGAAAAGGAAAGTGATAAGAATCTCTTAGACTTTCTTAATTGGTTCTATCATCCTACATGTTGGAAACAAGACTTAGAAAAAGAATTGAGAACCATGACACCAAATCCTTAAGTTAAAACCATCCTGTTTTTCCGATGTCCATGGAATTTTTGCAAAAATAATGGTAGTATTCTTGATGCACCACTCGAAATAGGAACCACATCCTATAAACCTCACTTGAATAGCCAAAAAGCCCGGATTCACAAATCTTATCCAAAATCTGTTAGATTCTGTGAAAATGAGTACCGAGAACTCCAAAGAATCCTATGCCAAGAAAACAAAACCATTCCTGAAGATATTTGGAATAATGTACACACTACGTGGGATCATTATGACCTAGCACTAGAAGCTAAGGAAGCACTCAGGCAATACAGACAAGCTGCATCGTCCCAAGAGCATGAAGTGACAAGCGAAGATGACATTGTCCAGTCCACTCAAGACCCCTATGCACGCTTTGGAGGTCCTCTATCCCAGAATCCCTACGAACAGGGACCTTCATCCTCATTTCAAGACATGGACACATCTTACTATGCACAGCCATCCAACTGACCTCAGCCAAGCTTTCCTGCCAACACCACCAGCGAAAACACAAACTGGGCAGAAGAGGAAGCATCCCATTGGGTTCATGTACAAGCATCCTCATCGAGAAGACTGAATCAAATTCTTTCACCTGGAGACCTTGAAGCTCTTGAACAGAAATACGAAGCACATCTCCTAGAAAATAGCTCAGATGACTCAGTATGTAGCTACAATGCTCGAGACGGACGAAACCGTTGAGTCCATACAATTTCACTGTAGCAAAATCACTGTTCACTTTTACTGTAGCACTAGGCTAGGGAATGTACTATTCACAGTACAGTTACTATTCATAGTATGCGAATAATTCCCTCCCGGAAATTTCCGGTGCCCCTGTTTGTACCCGAACCCATGAGCTTGGTCCTTGTTTGTTGCTTTGTGACCTCATTTTGCCTATATAAGGCAAGGAGGGTGTATTGTGTTGGGCAGAGTCCCCTGAAGTAAAGTGTGTGCTTTGTGAAAAACTCTCCATGGCTTTCTAAATTCCTCTTCTTCTCTAGCCTGGTAAGATCCTTCGAGAAATGCAGCTTGGGTAGATTAGAAACGCTTCCATCCTAGCATCTTTAAGTGTCTCTAGGCTCTAAAATAAAGGGCTGAGTGGTTTTCTGCTAAAAGGCTGTCCCTGGAGGGCTTGAACGGGAGTTGTTCGCCCAATGTGGGATGCATATCTACAGGAAATTTACTCTTCTTCCCTGGTTCTAAGTCTAGGTGCATTCATGGTATCAGAGCCATGGTTTCGTTTTTAATGATATCCATTCCATGCGCTTGATAGGTGAATCCAGAGCTAAGAAAATCTTTTCACATCATGACCACACAACCAGAGTCTACGCAACTAGAAATTCTCGAAGCACTGGTTTCTCTTGTTCCTTCTTCTTCATCTTCAACCCCTCCAGAATTTCGTGTTTCCAATGCTTCTAAGATAGATTATCTTTATGAAGTCTCTCTTAGCGATGAAACCAAGATTTCTGAAACCCAACTTCCTCTCATGAATCCTTACTCAGCTTTTGCTAAACCCAACTCGTCATTCTCACCTATTCGCTCCATCCGCCAGCTTATTCACCAAACCCCAAAGCAAGTAAAGGAGTACGTCCATTCCTCTAAATTCGACCAGCACCCTATTCCTACTACGGAAAAGGAGTACTTTGTTACTCTCCAGATCCCTCCAGAATTTCCCAGACAGTGGGTTCAACGGGGATATACTCATGTTCATTATGGGGCTGTTCGACTTGCTCTCACCTTCCATGGTCGTAAAGGTTTGCCAGTTGTGGCAAGAATTGCGTTGTTAGACACCAGGTTTTTACAATACTAGCATGCTTGCATCGGTACTGTTCAAACTACTTTGAATGCTGGAACAGTCTTTGTAACTTTATATCCAAACTTCAATATCGCTTTATCAAACCCCCAACTACTCTCTTTTCTTAAAGTTCAAGTTCAGCTCACTGAAGCCCCTCAAATTGCTGACTCTATAGCTGCAACTCTACATTACCAGATGGTTTATCGAGTACAAAACCATGCTCTTGATCTCAACTTCAACAATGGTAATGAAGATGCGTTGTTCATTTTCATGCAAAATGACCAGGCATCCTACATCCATGTTCCTAGACAAATCCCGAAGGATACGTTGGCCAAGCTCCTTCCAAAGACTTGGATCACCAACTACAAAAAGCTACATCAGCATAACAAGCCTTTCCAGTCTACGGACTCAGAGTTTGTACGGAAAAAAGATGGAAATGTTTCCATCAAATTTGGCAAAGAAAAGGAAGAAAGTCCTTCTATCTTCCAGACCCTCTTCATGATTGAACCATGTGTTCCTGAATCTATTTCCGAACCAGATCCAAAAAAACATGTTCGACACTTCAATGGTGATGGACATCATGTTCATTACTATAAAGACAACTATGGTCATTGTTTTTGGGATCCTTTTTGCCAGTGTTCCTATTGTACAAACCTCCACCTCGACGGAAAAGGCCAAAGGATAAGGTATACCAAAGGTACTTAGACGGAGATTCCTCTGTTGATACTCTGGGTGAATGTGACAAATACCAGTTTATGGTTTCTTATGCACCACCTCCACCTCCAGAGTCTAGTACTATATCCCAAACCTTACCAGATCCACCAAAATCACCCCCATCATCTCCTCCTGAGAAAAGGCAAGCTCTTTCTCCATTCTATAAGCCAATCCTCAAATGGGCTAAGAAACATTCTTACCCGCTTGAAGTCCCAGCAGAATCACCACCCACATCTTCTATTGCCATGTACCAAGATACTGACTTTCCTCCTCTTGTCAAAGAAAGTTCTAAACTCTCCTTCCAAGATACTGACTTCCCTCCTCTTGTCAAAGAAATTTCCTGCAGATATGCATCCCACATTGGGCGAACAACTCCAGAACAACTCCCTTGGGAGAAATACAACAAAGAAGAGTTTATTGATCCACATGGCAGATACTGCCACTTTCCCAAAATTCCTACCCCCACTGATGTGGACGAACATGGGAGACAGAAAAAAACTCCTGCTGCTGAAGCTGTTCTAAACTGGCAATCAGAGACTCTGTTGGCACAAAACAATGCCTTCAAGGCTATTGATTCCAAGATTGGAAATGTGCAACAAGATCTTCGAAGGTATGATGAAAGTACCAAAAAGATACTTTCTGAGTTCCAGAAAAGGCTTCGCGCCTTGGAATCAGGACAACATCTTGGGTACCACTATTTTGAAAGTCCAAAGCCAGAAATAGAAAAACTCAAGAAGCAAATCCAACTTCTTGAAGAAGGAAGATTTAGACCTTTCGATCCATTGGCACCTCCTGTTAGAACTGGGTATTTACCCCCACATCCACGACGTCTATCTTTGTCACTATCCCAGAAGATCCCTACATAAGAGAACCAGATATGGCAGAAATACGAAATCACCTCAAGGCCCTACAGAAGGAAAAAGGAAAAGAAAAAAGCTCACCTACAGAATCGAACATTGCCCAGACAGAGATTGAATTTCTTGGTATGCACCTCAACAAAGGTACATACTATCCAGGGCCACATATCGCTCAAGAACTACTGAAGTTTCCGAATTTCTTGGTATGCACCTCAACAAAGGTACATACTATCCAGGGCCACATATCGCTTAAGAACTACTGAAGTTTCCTGAAGATAACTTCAGTAGTTCTTGAGCGATATGTGGCCCTGGATAGTATGTACCTTTGTTGAGGTACATACCAAGAAATTCAATCTCTGTCTGGGCAATATTCATTTTTCTTTGAAAAAGCATAATGCCATGCTTTTTCACGATTTCTGCAAATTGCTTAAGAAGTTGACAGTGTGATTGTTCATCAGGACTGTAGAGCAGAATATCGTTGATATATATATCCTTGCTCATCATCTTCTTTCACTGTTCTTTTCTGGCCATTTTGTTTGTATTGTCTTCTTTCACTAAATTTCCTTCCTATTCTACTCAGTTTTTTGAATTTCTCGATCATAAACGCAAGTTCTTCGGCATCCATGTCGTTTTCTGAGTCTGTTTTATCAAAAACAGCATTAGATATTAAAGCAATCGACTTTTTACTTCGGGATCTTCATCGTTGAGTTGTTCCACTTCATAGGATTGAAAAGTGCTAATCAATTCATCAACGAAGAGTGGCATAATCCTTCGAGTCTCTCGGATTGAGGTCTTGACATGGTTCCAATCTTTTGAGAGACCTCACAAGAGTTTGTTGACCTTCATTTAGGAAGAAATTGGATGACCTTGATATGCTAAACCATTTACAATTTCTGTAAAACGGCTGAACATATCTCCAATCGACTCTCCTTGCTTTATCTTGAATGATTCATATTTGCCGAGCAGGAAGTTTACTTTTATCTCTTTTACACGATCAGTCCCTTCATATGTAATCATATGTAACATGAAGTTTATCCCAAACTTCTTTTGCTGTTTCACATGAAGAGATTCTGTTATATTCAACAAGAGACAAAGAGCAATATAAAGAATAAACTGATTTCGCATCAAGAGCTTCTCTTTTGAACATCTCCGTCCGAAACATAGGAGCGGGGGGTTTGATTTCTTTATCTTTGCCATTCTTATTTGATGTTAGACGCAATAGTGGGATTGATTCCTTTTTCCACAACATCGCATTGCAAGAGATCTCTGGATCTTAGGAATGCCTTCAATTTGTTCTTCCACACGTTGTATTATTTTCCATCAAAATATGGTGGCCTTGTGTTGCTTTGTCCCTCCATAAGTCCTGGTGCAAAGATACTAGTCATAAAAGATCTTTAGTTCAAAAGTAAAAACACTTTTATAAACCGAGCACTTGACTCCGATACCAATTGAAAGTGCTAGTATGAACACTTAGAGGGGGGATGAATAGGTGTTTAAAATAAATCTTGGCGAATATATGCAGAATAAAATAAACTTCAAACAAAACAAAGGAGTTAGGGAAGAGAATAAGAACACAAGATTTATAGTGGTTCGGCTTAATCCAAGCCTACATCCACTCTCCCACGCTAACGGCTTTCTTGGCTGGATTCCACTATGCAATCAACAAGAGATTACAACTTTGAGTGCAAACACTTAGTAGTAAATCACACTATCTCACTAAGTCACTCTTTTGGTATTTCTCTCACGATCACAAACGTTTAAGCTCACCAAAGACAAGTATATGATCGAAGGTCACTCAGATTTTGGAATTATAAATTCTACGCTCCGTCTCTTACTTGCTCATCGGTCCTTCATCTCTTTAGATACTCCTCCACTTCCAAACTAGCCGTTGGACAATATCTCGAAAATTGTCTTCCAATCTACCCATTAGATAGCTCTGTATTTAGAAGATTTGGTAGCCATTGAGTGACAAAGGTAGACTCCCAAATTGATTCCGATCGCCCATACAAACAGAATCTTGGTTTCCATAAGTAGAGCTTCTTCGTATAGAAAGTTCTTGTCTTCAAGATCCAATCGCCAATCAATTAGATTTATTTAATCAAATCAATCTTGATGTGGAATCCAAACTAGATCACTAATCATCAATTTTTTAGAGGATGGAGGCAAAGGGAAGAAATGGATTCAGTCCAGAGGAAATGCTGGTGACTCCAAGTTTGTAGCAAAAGAAGGAAATTCTGGTGGATCTAGCAAATGGAAGAAGAACAAAAAGCCTTGTCCATACTGTAGTGGAACTAATCGTCAGTTTTTTAGATGTTGGAGAAAGCCTGATGCTAGATGCAGAAGATGTCACAAGTTGGATCACATGGAAGCAATCTACAAAGAGAAAAATTACCAGCAAGCAGGAGAAGCACATGTAGCAATGAATGAAACTGAGGAAGAGAACTTGTTTGTAGCTTCATTCCCTGGATCTTCTGTGGAGGATGATGCATGGCTAGTGGATAGTGGCTGTACCAATCATATGATTGACAATTCGAAGCTGTTTAGAAGTCTAAACAAGTTAATCAGGTCTAGAGTCAGAATTGGCAATGGACAATATATCGAAATGCAAGGGAAGGGCATAGTTGCTATTAAAGGAAATCAAGAGATGAAGCTGATCAGTGATGTTCTTTTTGTGCCAAATATTGACCAGAATCTGTTAAGTGTTGGTCAATTAGTTGAGAATGGCTATAAAGCGAAGTTCGAATGGAATGAATGTCTTATTAATAATGTAGATAACAAATAAGTGCTAAGAATCCCAATGAAGGACAAGAGTTTCATGTTTAAGCCACAAGAGATACAACAAATGGCTTTAAAGTGCAAAGAAGAAAATACAGAGCTATGGCATAAAAGACTTGGGCATGTTCACAGGAAGAGCATGTCATTTATGCAGAGGAATAGCTTGGTAGATGACTTGCCAAGTTTGGAGGAGGAATTTCCACAGTGCAAAACTTGTCTTCTTGGCAAGCAAGCCAGATTTTCTTTCAAAGGAGGAGGCTGGAGAGCATGTGAGAAGCTACAATTAGTCCACACAGATTTATGTGGACCTATGTCTGAGTCTTCTCTCAATAGTAGCAGGTATTTTGTTACTTTCACTGATGATATGACTAGGATGAGTTGGATTTATTTTTTGCAAGCCAAGTCTAAAGTTGATGATGTGTTTGTGAAGTTGAGAATTAGAGTGGGAAGAAAATTAAAATGCTCAGTTCTGATAATGGTTATGAATATACTGCTCACAAGTTTAAGTTGAATTGTGAGCAAGCAGGAATTGTGCAGCAGTTCACTACTCCCTATTCACCTCAACAGAATGGGGTCAATGAGAGGAAAAACATAAGTATTATGGAGATGGCTAGATGTATGATGCAGGAGAAGAAGTTACCTAAGAAGTTCTAGGCTGAGGCAGCAAATACTGTAGTGTTTCTATTGAATAGATTGCCCATAAAATCCATAAAGAAGTCAACACCTTTTGAAGTTTGGCATGGTGTTAGACCTTCTGTGAAGAATTTGAAGGTTTTTGGGTGTTTGAGTTACGCTCATGTTCCTGAGGTCAAGAAGGACAAACTGGATAAAGCAGAGCTTGGAATCTTTATTGGGTATAGTCTTCAATCAAAGGCTTACAGGATTTTCCATCCCATGGCAAGGAAGGTGACTGTGAGCAGAGATGTTATTTTTCTAGAGGAAGATGAGTGGAATTGGATGGAAGGAAAGAGTGCGAAACAGCGGCAGTTCGAAAAACAACCTGCAACAGATGTAGAGATTGATGAAGTTATAGATGGATTAGAAGACAATATGGATGATTTACCAATGAGAGGCACAAGGTCTGTCACGCCCCGATCCTTAGGCACGCGCACATCCCTTACCTTTGGTCGATTTTAAAATGTGATATCCCAGGACTATGTATCGCCGACCCTTTCATTTATATATGCACATGCAGAAGCAGTTATAATTCCCCAAACAATAAAGCAATGGGATAGAAAAGCATGCCACATATTTTTCTTACTGAAAATTCACAGCTACATCTTTTTACATGCATCTCATAGTATTCTACAATACTATATATATGCAACTCTGGTCTAACGTCTATTCACATACAAACAAGGTCGGACAAGACAGGATGGGATCTCAGTCCTCATCCGGGTCGTACTCGGGGTTATCCTTGTGGTCCTCCTCCACGTACTCCTCTTCAGGTTCCTCAACAGGGATCTCCTCATCAAATTCATGTCCTTAGGCTCCACATCTAGGTCCTGAAATGGTTATTCAATAACCACTGAGACAACGTCTCAGCAAGTTCTACCCCCTAAGACCCGATTAGTAAACTAATACACCTTAGGGCTGCCTATGCACAACATGAGTCAGAGAACTTACCTTGGCCTCAGATTCCACCTGCATATTAGCACAGATTAAATAGGCACCCAAGCAATCACATCACAAATCGAAGCATCGATCAAATCGACTTAGTCGATTATACCCCAACAAGACCACTCACGGTCATTTCCATTCGATCAATCAATTCACACAGCAGATCAAGGCAATGAATCACATCAAATCACACTTAGATAGAATCATCGATCAATCGACCTAGTCGATCACACGCCAACAAGACCACTCACGGTCATTCCCATTCGATCAATCAATTCACAACATCAGATCAAGCATTGATCAATCGACTTAGCCGATTACATGTTAGTCGGACCATCTATAGGTCATTCCCACTCATGCCATAATTCCCCAATGGCATACTCATTCACCAAATCACATGTGTTTCTCGGGCGTCGTTTTCGCCAATAACATACCGATCACCGACACCATGCGTTCTTTAAGGCGCCGTTTTCACCAGTGATATCATCGATCACCGAACCACGTGTCCTTTCTAGGGCGCCGTTTTCGCCAAGGTGACATCGGCAATAGACAACATCGTGAGTTCTTTAAGGCGTCGTTTTCACCAGTGATATTTCCTTAATCACCGAACCACGTTTGTCTATAAGTCATTCACGTGCGTTCTTTAAGGCGCCGTTTTCGCCAGTGATACTTCCAATCACCGAACCACGTTTGTCCAATAACATTGTACCTGATTGGTCTCAGCCAATAACATTCTCAATTAGCTCTCACCATTCTCTCTACTATATAGCCCATCAACGTACTGGCGCTATATACCCATGCTCGGCCATTACCAATCAAATATTCAATAACAAACAATTTAGGACAATTCCTCAAATTTCACAATTTAAATCAATTCCATACAAATTGAAGCTCAATTAAATAAACGGACTGCACCACGACAATCGGCATGAAATTCCGGTCACCGGCCATCCCGGTTGAATTTTCGGAAAATAAATAATTAAATAATTAATTTCGAAAACTAAATAAATAAATACAATAAATTCAATTTAGCACAATATAAAGCTCAATTAAATAAACGGACTGCGCCACGATCATCAAGCATAAAATTCCGTTCACCGACCATCCAGTTGAATTGTCGGAAATAAATAATTAAATAATTAATTTCCAAAATTAATATTTAATTCATAAAAATTCCACCTAGGCCCAATTTGCTTAATTAACACCCGATAAGGGACGGGAAAAATCCCAAGAAGCATCCAATAAATACTATAGGCAATTCTCTATCTAATTACACTAACCAAACAACTAACATGCAATGTAATTAACTAACAATCACTAATCAATTATAATCTAACAACCTAATTACACTTAATTAACACTAATCAACCTTTAAGTATAATTAGCACACTAAGAAAGCATTAGTGAGTAAAACTCACTCAAAACGACGGGCTCGACGCGAGGATCGACTTTCCTCAAAGCGGGCCGAGCATCCGGGCTCGGGAAGGCGGCCAAAACGGGCCACGAAGGTGCTGCCATACCCATTTATGCACTCTCTGTGCGCTGCTAGTTGGGGGCGAAGGAGGGCGGATCCAGAGCTGGGTTGGGTCGGAAATGGACGGAGGGGCTGAACAAGACCTAGGCGAGGCTTCACGGTAGCCGGAGGTGGTCGGAGGGAGCTCCGGTGGGTCTCTACCGCCCCTCATGACCACCGAACAGCAGCTAGCTAGGTGGAGACGCGCAGGGTAGCGCACACGAGGAGAGCCGGAGGGCAAGCGCGCGCGGCCGAGGAGCAACGACGGCATGCGGCGTGAGGCAACAACGACGGTCTTGGCTCCGGCGCGCCTGAAACCCTTCAACGCAGCTGGCCTCTGTTTCTGCTTCTGCTTTGTTCGAACAAGAGGGGCGAAAGAGAGAGGAACGGAGCTGGGCGAGAGAGCGACCAAGGCGCACGGAGGGCAACTGGCGAGCGATGGAGCACGCGGGCGACATGCGGGCGAGGTGGAGCAGTGACGGCAGCTCCGGTTTTCTTCTCTCGGCGCTGTTGTTTTGCTTTTGTTTCTGCTTCTCTTCAATCGAACGAAACAGAGAGGGAGAGGAGGAGAGAGAGGGTCGGTTACGAGAGAGAAGAGAGAAGAAGATAAGAGAGAGAGAGGATAAGTGTTGAAAAGTCAAAAAGTAGAAAAGAAAGGAGAAGCAAAGTTGAAGACAGCAAGGTATATGGTGGAGGGGCATTTCGCACGAGGGGGAAAAGGGGAGAGAGAGAGAGCGAGAGAGAGAGAGAGAGAGAGAGAGAGAGAGCTTGTGGGGAAAATGTGTTTGGCCAAATGGGGGAAAAATAAATGGGAATAAATTCAAAAGAAAAGAATTTCCTCAAATAGAAAATTCTTATTTCAATTTCTTTTGAATAAGCTCATAAATTCCCAAAAGAATTTCATATTAGAGTTCTTGATTCCCCTCTTGCATTTTTGCATCCAATATCCTTCTTGAATTTCCCTCAAATGACTCTCATAAAATCAATTGATGTCTTCGTTATCAAATTGATTATTTTCTTCATCCAAGAATCCCTCATACTCCTCAATTTCACAGTCTCCGGCTTCAACTGAACGAAAACGGCCCTATATATCCAGTTGAAATTAGAACCCAAAAATCTGGATGTCACAAGGTCAGTTGCTGAAATCTATGAAAGAAGCAATGTGGCAATGCTCGAACCATCTAACTTTGTGGAAGCTAAGGAGGATCAGAGGTGGATTGCAACAATGTAGGAGGAGATTGCAATGATCCAGAAAAACCACACATGGGAG
This sequence comes from Eucalyptus polyanthemos subsp. polyanthemos, assembly GCA_017140185.1. Lineage (NCBI taxonomy): Eukaryota > Viridiplantae > Streptophyta > Magnoliopsida > Myrtales > Myrtaceae > Eucalyptus > Eucalyptus polyanthemos. The sequence goes on along the minus strand of CM029461.1, from coordinate 8,255,397 downwards.
CTTGTTGACAGATCATCTGATAAGAATGTGATTGGGGTTAAGTGGGTGTTTAGAACAAAACTTAATTATGATGATTCTGTCAATAAACACAAAGCTAGACTGGTGGTGAAAGGCTATGCACAAATATGGGGAGTAGACTATTCTGAAACATTTGCTCATATTGCACGACTTGATACAATAAGGCTACTGTTAGCTATTGCAGCAAAAAAGGGGTGGCCTATATTTCAGTTAGATGTCAAGTCTGCATTCCTGAATGGAGAGCTTGAGGAGGAGATTTTTGTTGAACAACCTGAAGGCTTCAGCATCAAAGGGCAAGAAGACAGTGTATACAGGTTGAGGAAAGCTCTATATGGACTGAAGTAGGCTCCAAGAGCTTGGTATGGGAAGATAGATCGATATTTGTAGGGTTTTGACTTTGTAAAAAGCTTAAGTGAGTTCACTCTTTATGTCAAGAAGGTGAATCACAATGTTGTAATTTTGTCACTTTATGTAGATGATCTATTAGTGACAGGGAATGATATGGAATTGATAGAAAAGGTGAAGCAAGATATATTTGCAGGTTTTGAGATGTCAGACTTGAGAAAGATGGCTTATTTTTTGGATCTAGAAGTCAAACAAGCTTCATATGAGATCTTCATCTGTCAAAAAAAATACATGAAGGAAATTCTAAAGAAGTTTTAGATGGAAGATTGTTGAAGTGTAAGCACTCCTATGGCTGCTAAAGAGAAGCTGCACAAGAATGATGGAACAGATGCAGTAGATTCTTCTATGTATAGAAGTCTGATTGGGTGTCTCATGTATCTTACAGCAACCAGACCAGATATTCTATTTACTGTGAGTGTTTTATCCAGGTTTATGAGTAGTCCTAGTCAGTTACATTTGGTTGCAACAAAAAAGGTATTGAGATATCTCAAAAGAACATTTTTCTTTGGTGTGAAGTTTAAGAAAGGTCAGAAGTTTAATTTGCAAGGATTTTCTGATAGTGACTGGGCTAGTTCAGTGGATGACATGAAAAGTACGTCTGGGTATTGTTTCAGTCTTGGTTCTGCTTGTTTCTCCTAGTGTTCTAAAATTCAAGAGATTGTAGCTCAGTCTACAATAGAGGTTGAGTTTATAGCAACTATTGCAGCTGCAAATCAAGCTTTGTGGCTGAAGAAGATAATGAAAGATTTGTGGTTGAATTCTAGTGATTGTATTGAAGTTAATGTTGACAATCAAGCTACTCTAGCAATATCACAGAATCCAGTTTTCCATGGCAAAACCAAGTATTTTAAAGTCAAATTTTTCTTTCTGTGTGAGGTGCAACAAAGTGGCGAAGTTAAGTTGGTCTATTGCAGATCTGAAGATCAGCTTGCAGATATGTTCACAAAACCACTTCAGGCTGGAAGATTTGAGTTGTTAAGAGAGAAAATAGGAATCTGCAGCGGCAACTGATCCAATGAGGAGTTTGTTGGAATTGTCTTAGTGCTGCTGATGCTCGGTCGTGTTTCCTCTGTTTTTTATTTTATAGTCAAGTTCATTTAGTTATGCAGTTAGTGCTTTTGCTATTTTCTAGGAAGTTAATAACACGTTTGTGTGCAGTTATGTATTGCACGTATGTGAGTAGTTTCTACTTTGTATTTAGTTGTGGTACTCGACAGTTTTTCCTTTGTACAACACGTATGAAGTGCTATGCTCTATTTTTTATCCTTTCTCTCCCTCAAACAACAGACATGTTTTCTGTTTTGATTGTTGTTTTATGAGCTTTAACACATATCTCATGTCCTATATCTTTTAATTATCCTATCTTGTCCCTTGTCCATCATCTACAAATTATACCATCCGCTTGCACACATCACTAACCAAAAACTAAAACTAATACTAAAACCATGCTTTCGAAATGCACACACCCAAATTTTTTTTTAACATGGTATCAGAGCCAGATCAAAATTTTCCATCATGGTATCAGAGCCAAATGCGCCCAAGTTCGTAACTGAGCCAGGCATAAGGGACCATGCAGCCAGAGCTAGGCATACTTGGATGGAGTTTTGGGCGTTTGTCCTCACCATCCTCAACTAAAAAGGTCAGAGCCCGAGTGAGAGCCAAGAGAGCCAGAGCTAGAGCCAGAGCCCGAACTAAAGCCAAAGCTAGAGCCCGAGCCCGAACTAACAACTACAACTAAAAGCATTTGGATGCCCCGAGACATATGGGACATCGTTGAAGAAAAAACATGCACATTCAAAGGCAAGTGCAAGTGGTTCGACAAGAGAATGCAAGGGATCGTGAAACCAAGACGAAATAAAAGGCATGGGACAAATTACAAAAGAAATTTCAAGGTATGTCCGAAACTTTACAACACAAGTCTGGATTATCCCGAAAATGGATCAAGGGGGAGTGTTGGAAATTGGTGATCCATTTTCAACAAAATCTAGAAATTACAAACTTAATGGAGAAGGAAAAAGTTGGCGGCAACAACTTGCTCTAAGTCGGCGTGCAAGAAAAGATGAAGAGTCCAAGTTGAACTTGAAGACTCTGTGAAGAAGCATCAAAGAAAATCCTAGAATTAAGCTAGAGAAGTCTACGTGCATGGAAATCTTGCATATAAGTCAACAATGGCTGCTTAACCATGAAGAAAGAAGGATCAAGAATACGTGGGCAGCAAAAGTAATGGGCAGCTGCAACAATATAAAAATGGAGAATAAGGGAGAAGGAACCAGAAGATCCGGAAGAAGCCGCAACGAGCATGAGACAAAGAAGCAAGCTGAAATTTTATATTATTTCTTGTACTCAAAGTCGGTAGAGAAGGCGGTGATTCACGCCTATAAATAGGCTTGTACTTGATCATTTGAGTGCATGTGAGAGGTGAACCCTCCACCATGAGAGGTCATAGACCTCCATCGTACCTCCATCAAACTATTTTGTCCAACTAATGAAACTATTTTCCCCCATATCTCATGTCCTATATCTTTTAATTATCTTATCTTGTCAATTGTCCATCATCTACAAATTATATCATACGCTTGTACACATCACTAACCAAAAACTAAAACTAATACCAAAACCATGCTTCCGCAGCGCACACACCCAAAAAAATTTTTAACAAGTCTCATGCCTATCACATGAAATCTGTACAGTTGAGCTATTGTTTTTATGTTGAGTGTTCTAGTGCCGAGTTCTTTTGCAGCTCTCTGATCTAAAACTTTTTTAGTTAAACAACATAATCAATGTATTTCCAGTGATCTTCAACATATTGAGGTACACTTATGATGCAAAGAAACTGAGATATGGGTCTATCCAGTTTCCTTTATCCCCTGTTCTTCTTAGTTCTCATCCAAGAATTTGTATAACTTGCTGTCCTTTCTTGACTTCAGCATGCTAAGCAAGGCCTTGAAGAGATGTTTGTTTTTGCTGGAAAATAGCTCAATATCAGTTCTTCTGTTCCTCTCAACGTGAGTAGACATTGAAGTGGATCTTCGGAGTTCTGATGGAAACTGGATGTTCATGTGGGCATATAAGAGAATTGGTCATAAGAGATCATGTCCGCAAGACATGTCCAAAAAGAGTAAAGTTTAAAAGCTAAGCCACACTGAAGTTCATTGAAGTAGATCTATCAACAAGAGAACCCGAACGTTTTTCTGGTTAGGAAAAGTGTGGCTTGCATTAGGAGCTTGTTTGACTACACGACATATGATAGAATAATAGGGTATGAAAACATGATGTAAATGCTATGTATGGCAATCTGGAGCATTCAAGTCGAGCTTGCTGACCTGTTTTTTTGTTGGATGAAGTACTCGTGAATTTAAAGGTGCCGGCTAGGGAGGATCGTGGAAACTGTGTTGCCGAATGCGGTCTCCCGCATTAGGTTCCACTGTCAGCATCGGGTCTTTTCGAAGCTAGGATGATTAGCACATATTCTGTCAAAAGTTACCTGGCAAATGATACAGGAGTCTAAATTTCTTGGATGTATGCATTCGGAAAGAAAAAATGCTATTAGTACGTCAGTAGTAGCATTTGATATTATTCTGTGACTCGTGAACTTTTGACATCTATTAGTCCAATTGTTCTGTGCAATGTGCATAGCGGTAGCTAGGCTAGAAAAAGAGTCATACATTACCTGTAGACATTTCGCCATAGACTGCATTTGTCATGCAATATAGCAGATTCTTGCTATCTCCACCGTCTTTAGCTTTCGAAACTGAAAGAAGGTTCTTAAGCATGAGCCAACTCCAAACTTTTGGTCTTAATAAACCAATGACAAATCTTGTGAACGGAAGCATGCCTAGTAAGATATATTGCATGTGGTGCTTCGGAGTTCTTATTGCTAATGACTGCTGAGAAAGGCCTCCATGGTCTATGAACATCTCACACATTTGTAGTCTCTAGAACACATAAGCAGGTTTGAAAATTATATTCATTATCTGTGAGAAAAAAAGTTGATGGTACCAAAGATTGTTGTTCTCTGTGCCTCATTCCATATTATCATTGAAGCATGATATGTTATGCTATTTAAAATATCTTTTGCTCTTCTATCACAATGTGATATAATTTAGCCAGCACGACACGGAGTTTATCTGGAGTAATTTCAGATTTTCGAAAACTTAATTCTTCCTGCTGAGTTGCAATTTGTTAGACCCTGCACATGGCAAATCCGAGGATATACAAGCCCTTCCCATCCTTAATGCTATAAGAAAAAGGACAACCTAATTATATAGCACACCTCGCGAACACAAGAGAATCTGAGCTCAATTGCAAATGCCTCCTCAATCTTGTCATCCAAGAGACAGTTGACCTTATAAGTCATGGTGCCCAAGTGATCCACCGTTTTTATGAAAGCTTTTGTCGCATAATCTCTCAATGTGTTCACCACTCTACAATTTTGTCAAGGTCATTTAAGAAACGTGCAACGGGAAAAAAAATGCTCATCCAGTACACGACAATGAAGTGAAAACCTATATATTTCACATTTGTTTCTAATCGTGTCTATTGTAAGACAATTCAAAATAATCAGCTGCTGAGTATAACTGCTTTCTAAGATCCTTCAAGTCCTGATCAGTGAAAAAGGCTACAATTAGCATGCAAGACAAATCCAAACCTTTTCACCTTTAAATTCAAATGTAGACTAGATCATGAGGAATTTTATCTAATAGGCCAAAAAAGTAGAGAAAAGTAACTTGTTCGTAAGCAAAGACAAAGATGAAAATGGATAAATGTGAACACAAGGAAACATCAATCGAATTTTAAGGTAAACCCGTCTATGTAAAGTACCTTCAAGCTATCTGAAAAGTTGAAACTCTGTTGCATGTGGAGCTCATCATAATGTGAAGCTGCCTGAGTAGCAGAAACTGAAGAAGGCAAATGGAAAGCATCCATCATGCCAAAATTTAGAATATTTTCACCTATTACAATGAAGAAGAGGTACTGATCCTTGAGCACTGACTATCATTGTCCATTTCCAAGACATTGTCTTGTCCTAGTTCTAATTTTCCTTCTAACCAAGAGAACATTTTCCTTCACTAATCTCTTTCATCGTCCATCCAAATTATGCAAACGTATTTCCTTCAAATTGATGTTCTTCACATATTCTTATCTCAACCATTTCCTTCCAACAAAGCCGAGGGTAAAATCCTGAGATATTGCAATGCTCACAGAGTTCTTCATGTGCCGATGACAACAATTCTTGCCAACGCAAGCGAACTTTTCTTTTTGTTTCGTCAATTCACGGATCATATAGAGCATTGCCAAACCGCAAGTCCAAAAAGAACAAGAAAAAAAATTCTCAAAAGGAGAGCAAAAAGCGTAGGCAGCGAATGAAGCTGACATTACCTGATGCAAGCCTAGGGGAGGCTTTCTCAAACAATAGGATCGGGAGAGTGACTCGCACACGGAAAAAGGACAAACAGGAATTTCAGCACTGCGCAAGCTCAGGAGAATGGTCGTATCTTTGTCGATACATATCGGATCGACCTGATTCCAAAGCCAAATGAACAAAGACTTCTGGATCTACAATTTCTCTGTTTAGGATTTTCCGAAATAAGCAGTGTAGGATAGTCGAAATTGGGTTGGAAGTAACGAACAGAACAGGAAAAGATAGAGACTCCGTTGGTTGCTCTTCTAGGCCTCCAAGGATGTCACGCCTCGATCCTCGGGCACGCACACATCCTTCTAGCTTGGTCGATTTTATAATGCGATATCCCAGGACAAAGTATCGCCGACCCTTTCGTTTATTAAGCACATGCGGAAGCAGTTAAAATCCCCAGACAATAAAACAATGGGATAGAAAAGCAGGGCCATATTTTCCATATAGAAACTTATAACCAAACTTTTATACAAAACACAAACCACTTCATAACTATTCATATCAAAAAGGAGATCTCAAAAGAAGATAAACTCTCAATCCCATCCGGGCCATGCTCAAGGCCTCTCTCGGGATTATCTTCTTCTTCCAAAAATCATTCTCCTCAAGTTTCACCTCCGAGTTCTCCTTCTCAAACTCCTCCTCATCAGCTCCTCATCGGGGTCCTGAAATGTTTTTCCCCAAACTGGGATGAGACTACGTCTCAGCGAGTTCTACCCCACTAAGCCCAATTAGTAAACCATTATACTATAGGCTGCCTATACACGCATAGGGCAGAAGACGTACCTTTGCCTCGGATCCCACCTGCATGTTAGCACAGGTCAAATAGACACCTAAGCAATCACATCACAGATCAAAGCATCGATCAAATCGACCTAGTCGATTTCATGCTAACAAGACCACTCACGGTCATTTCCATTCAATCAATCATTTCACAACAATCGGATCAATTCATTGGTCAATCGAACTAGTCGATTACATGTCAGACGAACCATTCTAGGTCAATACTCTCGGCGTCAAGTTCGCCAAGTGATTTATCCACTAGACAAAAGTGATTTATCCACACCGAACACACATGCCTACAATGATCTGTTTAGACAATTGCGTGCGTTCTTTAAGGCGCTGTTTTCGCCAGTGACATCCTTAGTCACCGAACCACGCATGCCTATAACCATGTCCTCAATAGACAATTGTGTGCGTTCTTTAAGGCGCCGTTTTCGCCAGTGATATCCCAAATCACCGAACCACACATGCCTACCATGATCTGTTCAATAGACAATTGCATGCGTTCTTTAAGGCGCCGTTTTCGCCAGTGATATCCAAAATCACCGAACCACACATGCCTATAACCATGTATTTAATAGACAAGTGTATGCGTTCTTTAAGGCGCCGTTTTCGCCAGTGATGACCTTAATCACCGAACCATACATGCCTATAACAATGTATTTAATAGACAAGTGTATGCGTTCTTTAAGGCGCCGTTTTCGCCAGTGATGTCCTTAATCACCGAACCATACATGCCTATAACAATGTGAGTACTAGACCAATACGTGCGTTCTTTAAGGCGCCGTTTTCGCCAGTGATATCCCAATCACCGAACCACGTAGGTCCACAATAATGTATGTACTAGACCGATATGCGTTCTTTAAGGCGCCGTTTTTAAGATGATATCCCAATCACCGAACCACGTAGGTCTATACACCGTGTCGATTGATTCAATCCCAGTACTTCCAATCCACTCTCATGATTCCATCCACTTTACAACTCAATCAAAGCATTATAAATGCTAAACAAACATACTCGGCCATCTACCAATCAATCATTCAATCTCAATCAATTCCAAATCAATTTAGGTAAATCCCTAAAACATCACAATTTATTCAATTCCATACAACGTGGAGCTCAAATAAATAAACGAACTGCACCACGACGATCAGCACGAGATTTCGATCGTCGGCCATCAAAATCTTAATTTCCGAAAAATAATTAATTAATTAATTAATTTCGAAAATTAATTATTAAATATTAAAAATTCCATTTAGCTCAAAATAAGGCCCAATTAAATAAACGGACTTCACCACGATCATCAGCATAATTTTCCGGTCACGGGCCATCCCAATTGAATTTTCGGAAAATAAATAATTATTTAATTAATTTCGAAAATTAATTAATATTAAAAATTCAATTTAGCTTAAAATAAAGTCCGATTAAATAAACGGACTTCACCACGATCATCAGCATAATTCCAGTTTTTCCCTTGAATTTTCGGAAAATAAATAATTATTTAATTTAATTCCGAAAATTAATATTTAAATGCCCAAAAATCTCACTTAGGCCCGAATCATCAAATTGAAGCTCAATTAGGGTCCGAAAATTCCCGAGATGCTTCCAATAAATAGTAGACCACGTCTACTTGTTAATTGCACAATCAATTTATCTAAATTGCAACACAATTGACTAATAATTACTAATTTATTCTAATCTAACAACCTAAACATAATTAATTAAAACTAAAACAACCTTAAAGCATAATTAGCTAACTAATCCTGGATTAGTGAGATTACTCACCAAATCGCGCGCAAATCGGATCAATCCGACGGCGGCGACGCGAGGAACGATTGTTCCCAAAGCGACTCGCGGATCCGGGGTCGGGAAATGGCCCAAAACGGCCTTGAACAGTGCTGGAAACCCATTTCGTGGGTTGCTGGTTTGCTGCGAAACAGAGGAAAACAGGGATGGTTAGGGGCATAGAAGGGTTCGGGGGAGCGGGCGGAACTCCGGGGAGGCCGAACGGTGGCCCGGCGGTGGCCGGAGGTGGCCGGATCACGGTGGCGGAACGAGGCCGAATGGGGAAGCTGGGTCGCACGGCACGGGACGGCAAGCGCGGGGCGGCGCACGGGCGGCGAACGGCGGTGCGGCGCGCGTGGGCGGCTCGGCGTGCGGTGCGACGGCGGGATGGGCGGCGGTGGTGGCGGCTTCTGCTCTTCCGATCTCTTGCAGTTTTGGTTCGGTTTGCACAGAGAAGAACAAAGAAGAAGAAGAAGAAGGTAACGTGAGGGAGGAGGCAAGAAGAGAGAGAAGAGATAAGAGAGAGAGTTTGACTAGTCAAAGAGGAAGAAAAATAAAATACAATAAAAAAGTGGAAGACAGCAAAGGGTGGTCGGTGGGGGGGTGTCGCACGAGTGGAAGGGAAGGAGAGAGAAGAGAGAGAAAAAAAGAGAGAAAGGGGAGAGAGAGAAAAAAAAAAAAATAATAATTTTCTAAATTTTTTTTTCTCTTTCCCCTTTCTATTGCCTTTTCGGTCTTCAATTTTTCCTCCGATAATTTCTTTATTGAAATTTTGGACCCGTCAATAAATTGACGAGCGATGAGACAGATCCTATTTATCCAGTCAAATTAAAACCCAAAAATCTGGATGTCACAACTCTTCCCCTCTTATAAAAATTTCGTCCTCGAAATTTGAACATTTTCCAATCCATAAACGAAAGGTGGGGGTATTGCCGTCTCATCGAGTCTCACTTTTCCACGCTGATCATTCGGTCTTGTGGCGTTGTCTAACCACTTTGACCAAGGAGATCATCTTTTTACACAAACGATCGATCTTTCTTTCGAACTCAACAATTGAACTTTACGAGCTTCTCACATAAGACACGTCATCCACATCGATAATTTTTTCTCGACTCCTAATAAACCTTTGAACCTCAACGATTCAAAATTTCGACAATTCGAGCAATCTTTACTCTGACACTGATCTGACAATTGCCAACACTGATTACTGAGCTGACATCATTATTCACTTTCTTTTTACCACTGAAATTATGTACCATCTACTATACACTGCTTAATAAAGAATCCTCTCAAACTTTGCCAAATTTATAATCTCTGATCTAGATTCGAAATATAATTCATCCTCGACACTCCATGCCGGCAAATTATCTAATGCACACACACTTCGGTATACCCACTATGTGATAAGATAGGATCTTCAATTTCTGAAATCGAACTTAGATTGGCGGTTAATTTCACTCCGACACGCTTTTAGTGTGACCTAGGCTACTGGGTAGTGTTCAGAGCTTTTTAGGACAAATGACCCGTGGTCGATTTTCTTCGAGCCACAATGAACCCACTCGACACATTGGCGACTCTCGATTGTCGTGAAAATCTCAAAGGTTCAAGTACGGACACAGGGTACCAAAACGACAGAAACATCAAATTAGTACCGGTCGATGAGAATTTTCCAATTTAGTGGAGTCACCCACGATCGGTCATTCATCTTAGTCGAGCCGATCTATTTCTGATTTCACATCGATTTTATACTGTGCCGCAATGATCTCTAAAGATGAGCACGGTCGAGAAGTCGATCCATGGTCGAATTCTCAAGTCTATTTGCCTTAAGGTCCTTAATAACTCACCCAGCTAGTCTAGTTATCTCATGAGTGGCCAACTCAGAGAAAAACATTGTAATCGCGTCGATGAAATGCCCAATTTATCTAATCGAAATCAGAGCTGAAATCTGGATCACACACTCAAAACAAGATATATTCGAACTGTACCAAAGTGGACCAACTCCATCTATCGATCAACCACTATTCTCAAATGGTACCAATAATCCCCTGAATCCTTAGTAAGCCTATCACAATATTCCATTGTGATATATTTCTATTCTTACTTAGGACTCTCAAGCGATGGTAAAATCTCCCGGATTTGCATTACTGAACTTCCACTTACTGACACCTCTGACGCTTTCAACCTGCTCAGCTGTATTTATCTTCATATCAGCTTACTAATCTAGTTAATGCTGATTCTGATTTACTTGCACCATCTGGTCAAAACTGCAATACTATAGTGAACTTCCGACAAGATCTTTTCCCTGAGTGCTACACTGTCAAGTGCACTCAATTCCTCATGGAACCCGAACGATCCATCCTCAGAAGTTTCAAAGTTAGATTCTTTCTTGCCAGTATCCTCTTATAAGATCTTCTAAACATCTCTGTCTGTCAACTAGGCGCCGATTCTAACTTGAACATTTGATTCAATTTTAAGGGCGGCTATAAAATTTAAAAGGTAGCCTACCTCAAATTCGAAAACCAAATTTCGAATCCTTTTTAAGTAAAGTTTATATTTTAGCCAGCCTATGTATAATCAAAGACTCTCGGCTCAACACATAAATTACTTCTTTCATTCTCCCAAGATAATACCAGATAACATCATTATAGTTCTGCCAAAATTCTGATTCACGACACTGTTTCATGTTCAACTTGTTGGGTCTCAACTGGCGGGATGGTTATACAACAATCTTCTCATGTTGTATCAATACATACCCAGTCGTTGGCAAGACACCTCACTAAAGATTTCATGCTTTCCAGAGCCAAATGAAAAGTTTAGCATAAGTGCGGTAGTCTGATCTCACTGAAGCTCTGGAAACTATCATCGTACTTGTCTATGCCAATGAATTTCTCTTCTTTCTCAAGAGGTCAAGCCCACGATGATACTGATGCTGAAAATTCTTTCACAAACCTTCCGTAGTAATCTGTCCAATCTCCACAACTTCTGATCTCTGACATTGATGTCGGTCTCGATCCTTTAACAACGGATTCGATCTTGGCTGGGTCCATGAAGATTCCTTTACCTGTAACCACACGACCATTCTTAGGGGCATCTCGTGATTCTCAACACTTAATGAACACCCTATAATGTCGCTACACCACACGATCACCGTTGATCTAGATATTCTTTGAACACTCGATTTGTCAAATCTATGACAGCGGTTGGAGCGTTCGTCAAATTAAATGGCTTTACATTATTCTCACAAGGACAAAATCAAGTGCGAAATGCCGTCTTCAGTATAACCTCCTTCCTAGTTCTCAACTAACAATAACCTGTCCTCAAGTCGATCCTTGAAGACATCCACACTCTTTATAACAAGTCGCCCAATTAGTCGATCTTTGACAATAAACACTTATCCTTGATTGTCACTTGATTGGGTTGACTATAGCTGATGCATAATTGCAACGAACCATCTTTCTTTCTCTTTTCACAAAACTGATGATCCCTAAAGTGATGCACTAATATGCATGAATTCCTCATTCATCAATCCTCACATCTGCACCATTGGTTCTATCAATTCAAATAACAACAACCAGTAAGAACTTTTAGAGAATGGTTCTGTTCCGGAAGTTAACTCGATCGTAATTCTATCTCTTTCTCTGGCAACGGTCTAACCACTTTTCTGGCAACACTTCCAAGAATTCTTGGACTATTGAGGAGTTCTCAATTTTTAATTCTTCAATCTGTCTTATCTAAGATCATTGCCCACTAATCTCGACAACTTCTGTCTGACAACCAGGTTACCTCAAGTGACGAGATCAAAGAAGTCAAGGACCCTTCTCAACTCTCAATAAAACTCGGTACTTCTACATGCTCCTGGAATAAGCTGGGTTACTCTACCATAACAATTCATCACCATAAAATGCTCAAGAACCAATTCTTTCTACACTTGACAATAGAGTTGTACACCAACAACAAATCAAGTACAACTTTAGTCAATGGTTCTTTTCCTACAGCCTTAACAAACAACTAAAATTCCACACTTGCAATCCCAACATTCTCTGGCACTATTCTGATAAAATCACCTCAAAACATTCTTTCATTGAATAAGGCATAGTCGGTTCCGTTCCTGTTCCTTTTGCCATCTTGCTGGCATTCTAACAGTAGTAACATTGTTGGTGTTCTTCTTAAACCCCAACCGATAGTCCTTCACTTGATGGCCGTGCTCACTACCATCAAAGCATGTTCTAGTCATTCTCGAACATAGGATTAATCCATGCATTCCTTCCATACTTTCGGCACTTATCAGGTGAGTCTTCTATCTCCTGCCAAGTGACAGCACACACTCTTTCTGGTTGTCCCATCGGTCTGCTAGAACCGCTCTCAACTTCGATCTTTTCCCCGACCGATTTCCATTTCTGCCTGAACTGGATCTGTACCTTGACTTGGAAGCGATGGCTCAATCCCAGATCATATCCCCACTCTGGATCTCAACAGGTGAAGCGACAACGGCGGTTACAACACTAACGGCGGTTCAATCCTGAGCCTCCTGGCTTATCCAATTCCCAAGGAACACTTGCATCAGAACGATCCTATCAAACTTAGGATCATTCGACGCTGCTACACTAGTACCAACCTGCAATGGTACTCTTACACTCGAGCTGGCCAGAGCCGACACTCTACCACAACCACCTCGGGTACCGACCTTTGTCAGTGCATTATCCCGAGTCACAGAGGACATTGTCCTCTTACTAGGAGTTCTCAGCTCCTGCTCGCTCATGGTTTAGTCTTTACACTGAAACTCGTCTTCCACATCCACATTGGATTAGAAGGTGAGCTATCCACACACAACAAAAACTTCTAGCATTCAGCTAACACAGACATGCACCGGCATGAATTTAAAGGCCTTTCCTACTAACTATCCCATAGTCAACGCTCCTTATCACTCCAATCTTCAACTTCGCTCTGATACCACTTAAACTGGATGTCACGCCCCGATCCTCGGGCACGCACACATCCTTCTAGCTTGGTCGATTTTATAATGCGATATCCCAGGACAAAGTATCGCCGACCCTTTCAATTATTAAGCACATGCGGAAGCAGTTATAAATCCCCAGACAATAAAACAATGGGATAGAAAAGTAGGGCCATAATTTTCCATATAGAAACTTATAACCAAACTTTTATACAAAACACAAACCACTTCATAACTATTCATATCAAAAGGAGATCTCAAAAGAAGATAAACTCTCAATCCATCTAGGCCATACTCAAGGCCTCTCTCGGGATTATCTTCTTCTTCCAAAAATCATTCTCCTCAAGTTTCACCTCCGAGTTCTCCTTCTTAGACTCCTCCTCAGCTCCTCATCGGGGTCCTGAAATGATTTTCCCCAAACTGGGATGAGACTACGTCTCAGCGAGTTCTACCCCACTAAGCCCGATTAGTAAACCATTATACTAAAGGCTGCCTAAACACGCATAGGTCAGAAAACGTACCTTAGCATCAGATCCCACCTGCATGTTAGCACAGGTCAAATAGACACCTAAGCAATCACATCACAGATCAAAGCATCGATCAAATCGACCTAGTCGATTTCATGCTAACAAGACCACTCACGGTCATTTCCATTCAATCAATCATTTCACAACAATCGGATCAATTCATTGGTCAATCGAACTAGTCGATTACATGTCAGACGAACCATTCTAGGTCAATACTCTCGGGCGTCAAGTTCGCCAAAGTGATTTATCCACTAGACAATTGCGTGCGTTCTTTAAGGCGTTTCGCCAGCCGTGATATCCCCGTTCTTTAAGGCGTTGTTTTCGCCAAAGTGACATCCTTAGTCACCGAACCACGCATGCCTATGACCATGTCCTCAAATAGACAATTGTGTGCGTTCTTTAAGGCGCCGTTTTCGCCAAAGTGATATCCCAAATCACCGAACCACACATGCCTACCATGCGTTCAATAGACAATTGTATGTTCTTTTCAAATGATACAAATCACCGAACCACACATGCCTACCATGATCTTCAATAGACAATTGCGTGCGTTTTTCGCCAGTGATATCCCAAATCACCGAACCACACATGCCTACAACAATGTATTTAATAGACAAGTGTATGCGTTCTTTAAGGCGCCGTTTTCGCCAGTGATGACCTTAATCACCGAACCATACATGCCTATAACAATGTACTCAATAGACAAGTGTATGCGTTCTTTAAGGCGCCGTTTTCGCCAGTGATGACCTTAATCACCGAACCATACATGCCTATAACAATGAGTACTAGACCAATACGTGCGTTCTTTAAGGCACCGTTTTCGCCAGTGATATCCCAATCACCGAACCACGTAGGTCCACAATAATGTATGTACTAGACCGATACGTGCGTTCTTTAAGGCGCCGTTTTCGCCAGTGATGTCCCAATCACCGAACCACGTAGGTCTATACACCGTGTCTGATCAGTTCAATCCCAGAGTACTTCCAATCCACTCTCATGATTCCATCCACTGTACAACTCAATCAAAGCCTTATAAATGCTAAACAAACATACTCGGCCATCTACCAATCAATCATTCAATCTCAATCAATTCCAAAGCAATTTAGGGTAAATCCCTAAAACATCACAATTTATTCAATTCCATACAACGTGGAGCTCAAATAAATAAACGAACTGCACCACGACGATCAGCACGAGATTTCGATCGTCGGCCATCAAAATCTTAATTTCCGAAAAATAATTAATTAATTAATTAATTTCGAAAATTAATTTATTAAATATTAAAAATTCCATTTAACTCAAAATAAGGCCTAATTAAATAAACGGACTTCACCACGATCATCAGCATAAATTTCCGATCACGGGCCATCCCAATTGAATTTTCGGAAAATAAATAATTATTTAATTAATTTCGAAAATTAATTAATATTAAAAATTCAATTTAGCTTAAAATAAAGTCCGATTAAATAAACGGACTTCGCCACGATCATCAGCATAAAATTCCGGTTTCGGACCATCTCCCTTGAATTTTCGGAAAATAAATAATTATTTAATTTAATTCCGAAAATTAATATTTAAATGCCCAAAAATCTCACTTAGGCCCGAATCGCCAAATTGAAGCTCAATTAAGGGTCCGAAAATTCCCGAGACACTCCCAATAAATAGTAGACCACGTCTACTTGTTAATTGCACAATCAATTTATCTAAATCGCATCACAATTGACTAATAATTGCTAATTACTTCTAATCTAACAACCTAAACATAATTAATTAAAACTAAACCAACCTAAAGCATAATTAGCCAACTAATCCAGGATTAGTGAGATTACTCACCAAATCGCACGCAAATCGGATCAATCCGACGGCGGCGGCGCGAGGAACGATTGTCCCCAAAGCAACTCGCGGATCCGGGGCCGGGAAACGGCCCAAAACGAGCCCGAACCAGCTGGAAACCCATTTCGTGGGTTGCTGGTTTGCTGCGAAACAGAGGAAAACAGGGATGGTTAGGGGCATAGAAGGGTTCGGGGGAGCGGGCGGAACTCCGGGGAGGCCGAACGGCGGCTCCGGCGGCCTGCTCAGCCGCTCACGGTGGCTGAACAGAGGCCGAACGGGAGCTGGGTCGCACGGCAGGGACGACAAGCGCAGGCGGCGCACGGGCGGCGAACGGCGGACGTGCGGCGTGCGCGGGCGTGCGGTGCGACGGCGGGACAGGCGGCGACGGTGGCTGGCTTCTGCTTCCGATCTCCTGCAGCTTCTGGTTCGGTTTGCACAGAGAAGAACGAAGAAGAAGAAGAAGAAGGTAACGTGAGGGAGGAGGCAAGAAGAGAGAGAAGAGATAAGGGAGAGAGTTTGACCGGTCAAGAAAAATAAAATACAATAAAGCAAAGTGGAAGACAGCAAGAGGCGGTCGGTTGGGGAAGTCGCACGAGTGGAAGGGAAGGAGAGAGAAGAGGGAGAAAAGAAAGAGAGAAAAGGGGGAGAGAGAAAAAGAAAAAGAATAATAATATTCTAAATTTTCTTTTTCTCTTTCCATTTCCCTTTCTAATGCCTTCCGGTCTTCGATTTTTCCTCCAATAATTTCTTTCTTGAAATTTCGGACCCGTCAATAAATTGACGAGCGATGAGACAGGATCCTATTTATCCAGTCAAATTAAAACCTAAAAATTTGCATGTCACAAAGGAAGTTGAGGGGGCACCAATTCTTCTAGATCAATGACTGCAACTCTTCAAGGATGCAGATTTCGAAAGCTTCGACTCTTCAAGGACGGAGTGAAAACTCTTCTAGGTTTTCAAGGAGATGAACTCTACAAGGTTCATGATACTTGCTTCAAGCAAAGTTTTCTTTCATTCATCAAAAGCTGTATGTCTTCTAGAAGAGATTGGATGGCTTATATCATCAAGAAAATAAAAACAAAGCGTTGAAACTAGGAGAAATAAAGACAAAGCATTGAAACTAGGAGAAATAAAAACGGAGCATTGAAAATAGGAGGAATAGTAAAGAGCATGGAAACTATAAACTAATAAAAGCGTTATGTGAGCTTCCAAGGTGTTTTATGTCAATATAGCTTCTCAGTTTTGTCGAGCTTGAATGCGGCCCGATCTTCTTGGTCGGGAAAGCTAGTCTTCAATGCGGGCTGCATCATTACCTGCTCTTTTCCCTTTTTATCACAACACAATCCCAAGCCTTGTTTCAGCTCACTAACATTCCTCGTTAAGGAAAAAAAAAAAAAAAAAAGATATCCAGATGGCCATAACCAGAATTAGTGATGATCTTCACCTTAAATCTCAATAATTCTTAGTCATTGTTTTTGCCCACAAGCCTCATGTATATGAGCATTTACTTCCGTCAATTAATTTAAGCTTTTACATATTGGGCATAAAAGGTAGATTCTCGCCAATCCAGTCACCGCGCCCGTTCATTTAGCTTACAAATTATATCATCCCTGGATATCTACACAAGGGCATAACACATACGATGTTACAATTACAAGTTATTCTTATGAAAAGATCAAGTGTAATGTCTCTTCTTGATTGGGGTAATACAATCCTCTTTAATCACTATCACCCACCAAAAACATTAAAGTTTTTCATTTGTGAAAGATGTTGTGTCGGTGTTGCATTTGGTACTACACAATAAGTCAATTATCTACAAAGCCACCATACATCGGTTGTCGCTTGATGTTGGCTCGAGTCATTTCATCAATGGAGCCCCACTACACTAAGACAAAAAAAAAATTAAAAAGGACATAATTCATTTAAAATAAAAGATTTTACCCACATAAAAATCATGTATGGGTTGGTGATTTATAATGACATCGCCGTTAAAGTCACTAGGAGTTCCATCTAATATGCTTGCTGTTGGGAAAAATATTTGTGGAGAAGTCCCAGAGAATTTTTCCCGTTACTATTTCTGTGAAAATTAAATAGGATAAAATACTAACTGAAAGTAGTAAAGATGAATAATAAATAACACCAGAATTTTAACATGGAAAACCCTCCAAGGTGAAGGGAAAAACCACGGGACCGTAGTTCACTTCAAACTTCGACTATAATAAATAATGAGATACAACTTCACCCAAAGGTGGATCTCTCCCTATCTTCAATTTGTGGATCTGAACCTCTCACAAACTGGATAACTCACTCAAAAATAACTTTCTTTCTTGGAAAAAGAAAACTGTTTCTTCCGCTACGCTGCTCTGATATTCTTGCTTTTGTGTAACTTCTTCTCCGTTGAGGAGGACTCCTATTCATAGGAGGAAATACAATCCCAAATAGGAATTATACGATACAAAATCACGTAGATTTATCTCCTAATCTCTCGTGATTTTGTATATATTAGAATATCACTTTGATTTCTTTTCCAATCTCCCTTGATTTTCTAGATGTGGAAGATCACGTTGATTTATCTCCCAACCTCTTTTGATATTTTCTTTTTCTCCTTTTTTTTTCTTTTTTTTTTTCTTTTTACTTTTACACACTCACTACCATACTACTACAAATATACATAATTGCATTGGCCTCTCCAATTGGGAACAATGAATTCAATTCAATTCTTCAACAAAATTTGTCAGACTATGCATGCAAATCCAACCATGGTGTCCAATTCAAGGATGGGCTGATCACATTCATCGGCCTACACAGGGTTGATTATGCAAAATGACAGTCATCAATGGACTCTTTTAAGAAGTCAGAAGATGACTGATCGACGTTTAATCTAATATAGACCACCTCTAACTTATTTACTACATTTTCTATATAAGTCTTAAGTATCCACCGGTGGTCGACTGTGCGTGCAAATACAACCATAGTGAGGTTTCGCAATAGATCATGTAAATCCCATTAAAAAGAGGGGGCAAAATCTTTGCATTCGTGAACTTTTTGGTAGTGCTGCCGTCAAGATAGGAGATCTAGCAAAGGCTACACGGTAAAATGGAAACAAAACGTGTCGGACAGCCTACTTGTAAAGAAACAACAAAAAGGCAACAATAAGTTAGAAAGTAATGGAATAAACACGACAAAAATATCTAAGAAATTGGAAACAGATGAGGAGGGCGGGAATTCCTTGTCAGACCTTTGGCTGTTACATAATCATACGATATAATGAGATTCGTCCATGATTGTTACATTCCAACAGCAATGAGTCCGTACATCACAGCAAGATCATTTGGAAGAGGCGGAACCGTTGTTGGATACCCACCCACTAAACTCCTTCCTCTTTCCCCGATCCGTCGGAAGTATAAATTGAGCATATTAATAATGACATTTGTCGTTCTCTTCCAGTCGGAGGAACATCAGTTATCAGAGGGGGGTAACAGCATCTAGCGACGATTTTGCCAGCTAAATCGTTGATCATGCAAGACTCTATGAAGTTGCAAACCCCCGAAACATTGATCCCTGCTCAGTACCGACAGCTTTATGCAGCAAATGTAGAACGAGAAACTGCATGTTCGCAGAGCTCCATCTGGAGTTTAGGGTAAAAAAAGGGAAAGGGAAAAAGAAAAACATAACCTGATTTTTCTATACCGTGTCCACTGAATACCAACAATCAAGAGATGCAGAAGCGTTTAGCTGGTGCGACAACTACTTCAACCCTACTGAACTAAAAGTTAATTGAACTGAACACAAGCAACCCAAGTTGGCCTATTCAATTGACGTCACCAACTGTGCATAGATTCAATTATACCATAGCAACAGGTTAAACCTAATTGTATCTTGGTCTACTCATATGGTTTGACTAAGAGCAACGTGTGCATTTCCCGAGTTGTCCATTTCCATGTGACAACACTGATCTCAATATCTGCTTCTTCCAAGCAGGAAGACAAAGGATAATATCCTACTGACCAAATACAAGTTTGACAAAATGACATGGATATGAGTACTAACATGATCGCTGAGATAAATCCATCATAATGATCAAATAAAGTTACATGCATTAAAAAGAATATCAAGTCTCTCGAGATGCCATTAGCACAAGATAACCAATCTTTTAAGTGTGCAAATACAAGTGCAAACCACCACACATGGCAGAAGGTCCTCAACAGTCCACTCCAACTCTCTTGCATTACTCAAAGTCTGATTGATAAGCTGCAGGGAAGGAACTTCTGTCGAAGGTGCAGATTACTTTGCCTTCTGGAAATATACAAACCCACTCTTAATCTCTCACTCAGGATGTTCTTGCATTCCAACAGATATTGAAATGTTCAGGATCCACATTGTAGCTTTTTACATGGATAAATTCTTCAACACACTATGAATCTACTGTTTTACTATCTGCACCCGCATTTTCACGAGCACGAGGTTTTAGTATTGAGCCTCCCTTGCCAAGTTTGACCCCAGCAGAGCAACAGCAAGGGCCAAATGACACGTAGATATGGCAAATGTAAGTTTCGTATTTGTCTGTGATCCCAAGATAGGATAAACTATCATATTCATTGAAAAGGACATAAACTTGCAACTCCATAGAAGAGTTTTATGAGAACCTCCAAAGGTCTGAACTGATGCAGGAGACTATGTTATCCTACTGAATTAATTAGTCAATTAGAATAGAATTCCAGGAAGAGAAAGCTAAAGTCCTCTCATTAATTTTACCTCCTTGATATATTCCGCAAGTTCTTGGTAAGAGGAGCATAGCAACATTTGCCGTGCATCACTAATTGACAAATAGTCATATGCTTTCTTGCCGCATCTAGCAATTTCATCTCTGTTGTACAAAGGGAAAGAATAGAGTAAGCGCACATAAAAGAATCTTCAAGCATGACAATCTCACTATTTGACTAAAACCTTGAAATCTAGATGGGTCACACTTCATGCTTCTGTTTGTATATTGTGATGATTGATAGCAATTAGTACAGGCCATGTACTCTCGTATTTTAATATAAAAGCAACAAAAAGCCACACAAGTGTATGACTCAATCATCCCATCAAAAATGCTATACATTTCCAAAAACACCTTCCTTTGCAAATATATGAAGAGACACATCTAATTCTATTGATTACTGATCTAGTCGTATCCAGTTGAAGCTAACTTCAAATCTTTTGACCGATTTAACATCTTAACAACAAAGGCACAGTAATTACCTGACTGCCTTGGCCAGAAGGTCCATAAAATAAACATAAGTCTCATGAGGCACCATCTGCCTAGCACTCAAAACACGATTATAGGCCCTTTCCATGAAAGATTGCTCCAACTCAACAGCATGCTTGATGCAAGGATTCTCCAAGGCAGCATATGAAAGCAATTCAAGTTCAAGTATGGAACTCAGCTATTCTATTCTGCACAAGGAGTCTCAACAAAGTTGAGACCCGAAATAGGGTACTCTTGAGGAGATGGTGGAATATGGCCACTGCTCAATCATAAGAATTTTCAAGTAAGTTTACATAAAAATGATGAGTGCAAAATGGTCAATAAAGCAATAAGGATGGGAAATCTTTCTCATAATCTAGCAATTCAGGTCTAATGCCTTATAGTGTCTGCAAATGCACATGACATGAGTATGAACAAACAATTTTAAGCAACACCAGGACAAAAGTTACCCTGCATCTGTATAATAAGGCTTCAGTTGAAAAAAAATCTCACTCAAAGGCATCTTGATCTTCCATCTTCACACTTATAATAACAGCATGCTCATTAAGTACTAAAGAGTTCTTTAGGAAGGCAGGTGATATGAGGCTTCCACATTCAATTCAGCAACTGAATGACATTTAATCTTTCTCACCATAAACCAACTCTAAGTTATGTCCTGCATCTTACATATAAGTTTCAAGCATTCACCATGGTCCACTGTGCATGCAAATCCAATGAAAGTGCGGTTTTGCAAAAGATCCCGTGAACCCAGTGAAAAGTGAGGTGGCAAAGTCTTTGCACTTGTCAGCTTTTTATTAATATCTTCATCTTGAAGATCGAGTAAGACTACATTGTAAAGATGGAAACAAAACATGCATTGTGGAGCAGAAGGGCCTACTGAAAAGAAACAAGAAAAGCCAACGATAATTTGAACAAAAAATGGAATAAACAAGAAAATAAGTACTAAGAAATTGGAAACTTTTGGGTGGTTGGAAATTCCTCGAATGTTAATTATTACATCATCATAAGATATGATGAGATCCATCAATGATGGTCACATCCTAACAGCAAGGAGCCAATTCATCATAACACCAAGATTCAAAAGAGGCAGACCATTGTTGCATACCCACCCATTTAATTCTTCCTCTTGCTCTTTCCCGATCCGTCAGAAGTATCGATTAAGCAAACTAATGATGCCTTTCATTGTTCTTACACAGCAGGAGGAACATCATTTATCAGAGAGGAGCAACAGCATTTAGCAATGATTTTACCATGCAAAGGCTACATCATGGATCACTCAAGACTCCACCAAATTGCAAATCCCAGATTCATTGATTCTGCTCAGTCTTGAGAGTTTTATGCAGCAAATGTAGAAAGCGAAATCACATGTTCACAGAGCTCAATCTAGAGTATGGGAAAAAATAAAGGGAAAAGAAATCTCTTATATGATTGTCCTCTGCCGTCTCTTTGGAATACCATCAATCAGGAGCAAGCACAAGCCCACAGCCGGTGGCTATTTCAACCTGCTGAACTAAAAATTGAACTGGACACGAGCAACCCTAGTTGACCTTCTGATGTCAATGCTTTGCCACTCTTTGACCAACGAAGACAACTGATGTCACCAAGTGTGCATATGTTCAATTCTACTATAACAGATTAAACCTAATTGAATATAGGCCTATTCATAGGGTTAGATTGATTAAGAGTGACGTATACATTCTCCAAGTTGTCCATCTCCACGTGACTGGACTGATTTTGGTTTCTGGTTCTTCGAAGCAGGTAAGACAAGGAAACTATTTGTTGGAGAAATCTTCTTGAAGTGTTTTGAAGCTGACAAATCGTTTCCATCAGTCTGGTCTGAAGACTTGCAGACTCTGCTGTTTAAAGTCTGAAGACCTCCGGTCAGCCAGACTCAAGATTCAAAGTCTATTCTCATTGGCAGTTTCTAATCCGTTGAAGAAAGGGTATCCAGAACTGGATGTTTTATTAAGGATATGACCTTATCGACTGGAGAAGATCTCTTGGCTGGATATGACTTATCGGAATCCTTTTTAATTGATCAAGATTGATTCAATGGTCAAGGATCCGATGATTGGCGAAATATTCGTGGAAGGTTCTACTTATGGAAACCTAGATCCTGATTATATGGGCGAACAGAATTGATGGGCTATCGTCATTTTCCTTTGATAGCTCGAATAATCTTCTTAATTGATTCCGTCCAACGAGTAGATTGGAGGAATTCCTTTGGAAAGTGCCAACGGGTATGGTGGCATAAAGGAGTATAAAAAGAAGACATTCTAAGCTGTTCGAGACAGTGCGCAATAGAAGAATTCCAAAGTCTGAAGCCTCTTATTGTTTAGTCAATTCATTTGAGCGAAAAAACTTGTACTCAAAAGAGAATTTATACTTGTGAGAAACCTTGAGGAAGTGTGATAGAATATCTACACTATGGAATCAAGGAAAAACTGTGCTGTAACATCTCTTTTGTTCATAGTGGAATCCAGCCGATAGGCTGTCAGTGCGGAAGAGTGGACGTAGGCTTGGTATAAGCCGAACCACTATAAACCTTGTGCTTAATCTTCTCTTCCCTACTCTTTACTTTGATCGTAATTCATTTTGATTAAGCAAAAAGAGTATTTCCTTTCTATCATCTGCTTAGCATTTCTGTGGTATCTCGAGAAATTATTTTTACACCTATTCACCCCCCTCTAGGTGCTTATACTAGCTACATCAATTGGTATCAGAGCTTGTGTACTCACTTTGTTTGAAGTGTTTTATTTCAGAGTAAAAGATCCATGGCTAGTATGTTGGCTCCAGGGCTGGTAGAAGGGCAAAGCAATACCAGACCACCTTACTTTGATGGAAAAGATTACAACATATGGAAAAACAAAATGAAGGCGTTTCTAAGATCAAAGGATCCTCTGGAATGGGATGTTGTAGAAAAAGGAATTACTCCTAAAGCTGCACCTGTCTCAGAAAGAGGAAAAGATACTGTGGAGTCTAGCCAAATGACTCAGGAAGAGATAATCAAGAGACAAGCTCTTGATAAAAAAGCAATTTATTATTTATATTGTGCTTTATCACCTATTGAATATAATAGAATATCTTCTTGTGTTACAGCTAAAGAAGTCTAGGATAGATTACATATTACCTATGAAGGAACCGATCGAGTGAAGGAGACCAGAATCAATATTCTCCTCGGTCAATACGAAGCCTTCAGGGTGAAATCGGGAGAATCTATAACTGACATGTTTAGTCGTTTTACAGATATTGTGAATGGTCTTGAAAATCAAGGTCAACCAATTTCTGATTCCATGAAGGTAAATAAGCTACTGCGAGGACTCTCCAAGGATTGGAATCACATAAAGACCTCAATCAGAGAGACTCAAAGAATGATGCCTCTATCTGTTGATGAGTTGGTTGGAACTCTTCAGTCTTATGAAGTAGAACGAATCAATGAAGATGAAGACTCTAAAGGTAAGAAATCCATTGCATTAAAATCCAATGATAATTCTGATGTCGCAGATTCTGAAGACGATATGGACGATGAGGAGCTTGCTCTCATGATAAGAAGATTCAGAAAGCTTAACAGAAAAGGAAGAAGATTTAATCCAAGGAAACAAAGTTTTCAAAAGCAACAGACTAAGTCTGTTGAGGATGATGAATCAAACAAAGATGTAGTCTGCTTTGAATGTAAGAAAAAGAGACACATCAGACCAAACTGTCCTCTTCTAAGGAAGAAGAAAGGAAAAGTTGAAAAGTATCGAAAGGCTCTTAAAGCAGAAACCTGGAGTGACACAGAATGTGAAGAAAGTGATGATGATTATGCCAACATATGTCTAATGGCACAATCGGATTTAGATTCAAACTCCGAGACAGACTCAAACAATGAATTTGAGGTGAGTAACTTCAAAATCCCTATTAAAGTTTCTAAATACATTGATGAGTTGTGTTTTAGTCTTAAAACTTCTCTTAAAAGAATTTCCGAACTCAAAAAGGAAAATTCTGTCTTAAAACAACAAGAAAATGTTTTGAAAGAAAAAGTAAAATGTTTAGATGTAAATGTTTCCTCTCGAGAGAAAGTGAAAATAATCTTTCAAAAGAAAATGCATTCTTGAAAAATGATATCTCAAATATTTCCAAAAGATTTTCTATAGGATCTGAGAAACTAGAAAAAATACTTTCTATTCAAAGACCTTATTTCAACAAATCTGGTTTGGGAATGACTGCTGAAACCATTCCTTTAATTGATTTTCCTAAAGTGAAGGAAAGAATCAAACAAAGACCCTCAAGAGATGCTTACAAAAATCATTTTAAAAGGACTTTTGTAAAACCAGTTGGTCGCAATGCTCTTAGATGTTCGAAGTACAATAGTACAGATCATTTTGAAAAAGAGTGTCCAATGGTTTGGAAACCTGTTAAGAAAGTATGGGCAAATACAACATATTATACTAACTCCAACGGACCCAAGAAAAGATGGGTACCAAAGAAAGTTTGAGTTTCTTTTTTAAATGCAGATCACTATCAAGAAAAAGGTAAAATGGTATCTGGATAGTGGATGCTCAACACATATGACAAGAGATTCAAATTATTTTATAAAGCTTGTTCAAACGAATGGTAGAAAAGTTTCTTTTGGAGGAAATAGCAAAGGAAGAATAGTGGGACTTGGAACTGTGAAGATTGGAAATCTCACAATAAACAATGTTTCTTTAGTCGAAGGACTCAACTACAATCTGCTCAGTGTCAGCCAGCTTTGTGATACCGGTTTCAAAATCTACTTTCAAGAGGGAATATGTTCTGGAACTAGTAAAGACTCTACTCAGTCATTTATGGGTCGAAGACATGGAAATATCTATCTCTTGGATGTGAAACCAGATGACTCACAATGTTTAATCTCAATACAAGATGAAGCAAGTTTATGGCATAGAAAGCTTGGACACATCAATATGAAGCAGATAGCCAAAATTTCAGCAAAGAAGCTTGTACGTGATCTACCTAATCTATCATACCAAAAGTCCAACCTATGTACACCATGCATATTAGGAAAACAGGTAAGAAATTCCTTCAAACCAATAAATCAAGTTTCCACTAATCGTGTACTGCAGCTTCTGCATATGGATCTCTTTGGACTAACCAGAACTCAAAGCATTGGAGGTAAGAAATATTGCCTAGTAATTGTGGATGACTACTCACGATTTACTTGGGTATATTTCCTGGCAAGTAAGTCTAAAACTTTCTCTTACTTTGAAAAATTTGCTAAAAAGGTTCAAAACGAAAAGGGATATGTTATTTCAAGTATTAGAACAGATCATGGAGGTGAATTTGAAAATCAAGATTTTGCAAAGTTTTGTGATGAATCTGGCTTTCAACATATGTTCTCCTCTCCATATACTCCAGAGCAAAATGGAGTTGTGGAAAGAAAGAATAGATCGCTTCAAGAAATGGCAAGAACTCTCTTAATTGAAAGCAACATTTCTTCACGTTTTGGGCCGAAGTCTGTCTATATAAAGATGTTACATTATTAATAGAGTTTTTCTAAGGCCTATTCTAGAAAAAACTCCCTATGAATTATTAAAAAAAAAAAAAAAGCCCATTGTTTCATATTTTCACGTATTTGGATGCAAATGTTTTATACTGAAAAATGCAAATGATCGAGTTGGTAAGTTTGAAGAAAAGTCAGATGAAGGCATCTTCCTTGGATATTCAACCTCTAGCAAAGCATACAGAGTCTACAACAAGAAGACTCAAACAGTGGAAGAATCAATGAATGTTAAATTCCAAAGATTCCATTCAAAATGAATCTATTCAGACTCATCTTGAAGAATCGAACTCTTCAAGACTCTACAAAGTCTAAATCTCAAGAAGCAGCTCAGACTTTGAAAGAACAGCAGCAAGTGACTGTTGAAGAATCAATCGAAGAAAGTGATCATCAATCTAACAAATTAACCAGCAACTGGAAGCATAAGTCCAGTCATCCCAAAGATCTTATCATTGGCGACATCAATGAAGGAATTCGCACAAGATCCAAAAGGAGCGAAGAATCTAGTGTTGTGGCTCTTATTTCTGAAATAGAACCCAAAAGCATAGAAGAAGCTTTATCTGATGAAAGCTGGATTGAAGCCATGTAAGAAGAGCTCAGGCAATTCAGTATCAATGATGTCTAGGAATTGTCTCCTAAACCTAAAGGTAAATCTATTATTGGAGCTAAATGGGTTTTCAGAAACAAGATGGATAAGAAAGGCAAATTCATAAGAAACAAAGCAAGACTCGTGGCCAAGAGTTACACGCAAGAAGAAGGGATCGACTATGGCGAGACTTACGCACCAGTAGCAAGGTTAGAAGCAATTCGTTTATTACTTGCATTTGCTTGTCACAAAAATTTCAGGTTATTCCAAATGGACGTCAAAAGTGCTTTTCTAAATGGATTCATCCATGAGGAAGTCTATGTGGAACAACCACCTGGGTTTGAAGACCCAAGGAAACCAAACTCAGTATTCAGACTCAAAAAGGCCTTATATGGCTTGAAACAAGCACCACGAGCTTGGTATGACAAGCTGAGTAAGTTTTTAACTCAAAACGGTTTAGTGAAAGGTAAAGTAGACACTACTCTATTTATCAAAAAGGAAAACAAAAGTTTTGTACTAGTTCAAATATATGTCAATGATATCATATTCGGATCTCCTAATGAAAGTCTGTGCAAGAAATTCTCTAAGACTATGCAGGATGAATTTGAAATGAGTATGATGGGTGAGTTAACCTTCTTTCTTGGACTTCAAGTGAAGCAACTAAAGGAATGAACATTTATTCGTCAAGAAAAATATGCAAATGATCTTGTCAAAAAGTTTGGACTAAACAATTGCAAAAAGACTGACATTCCAATGTCAAATGCCTAGAAGATAGACAAAGATGAAGAAGGAAAGAAAGTCGACCAGAAGCTATACAAAAGTATCATTGGCTCTCTTCTTTATCTTACTGCTTCTAGACTTGACATTTTGTTCAGTGTTTGCATTTGTGCTAGATTTCAGGCAGACCCTAAAGAATCTCATTTAAGTGATGTAAAGCGTATTATCAAATACGTTGCTTCAACTTCAAGCATCGGCCTATGGTATCCTAAAAGGGGAGAATTCACTCTTCTTGGATACTCAGACGCAGATCTAGCAGGTTGCAGAGTTGATAGAAAGAGCACCTCGGGTACCTGTTAACTACTTGGAGGCAGGACAGTGTCTTGGTTTTCAAGAAAGCAGAGTACAGTAGCTCTCTCTACAGCAGAAGCAGAGTATATAGCTCTTGGGAGTTGCTGTTCACAAATTTTATGGATAAAGCAACAGCTAAGAGACTTTGGAATTGAAGACTCATGCACAGAGATTAATTGCAACAACACCAGCGCTATCAATCTCACCAAAAATCCAATTCTTCACTCAAGAGCAAAGCATATAGAGATTCGACATCACTTCATTAGAGACCATGTTTAAAATGGAGAAGTATCGATTCAGTATGTTGATTCAAAGAATCAACTGGCGGATATATTCACAAAGCCCTTGGAGAAAAATCAATTTGAAATTATTCGCTCCAGACTCAACATATTAAGGTTTGAAGAAGTTAAAGTCTAGAGAGTCTCAAACTCAGACAAACAAGAACTTGACTGTAAGTCAGTCTCTCTCTCTCAAATATTATCTTGAAAAGGTACGATCGTCGAACCGTTTCCTTTTATTGCTATCTTTAATCGGCGTAATTATTGCATCGTTTCCTTTTTCGAAAAAGAAGTTATTTTTTGAAATGACTATTTTCGCGGAAAAATGACAGTTATTTTGAAAATGCATCTTTTTATTGTGACGATTCGTATACCTCTCTTTTAACCGATCGTATACTGTTGCTTCCTCCTCTCTTCACTCTCAAAAACCCTAAAAAGCACCGATCCTCCATTCCTGTTTTTATCTCCTGCCTAATCTTCGAAAAAGTTGTCATTTTTCTTGGGGAAAGTCAAGCAAGGAATCTCTCAAAGTGCGAGAAAAATGTCTTCTTCAAGAAAGTCGTCAAGAATCGCTAACAGGGGACCACAGCGAATGAATGAGGGGCCTACGCACTTCGATCTCACCAAAGAAGAAGTGTCACCAGATCGGCAACAAAGCCCACAACATTCTCGACAGCGTCAGACTCCTCCATCTAGTCCTCAAGGCATTGTTCATCAACAAGAGGAAGAAATCATCGAGGATGCAGATCCTGTAAGAGTTCAAAAGCCCGCCTTTATTTATAAGTTGTATCGTGCGTTAAAAGGAACTCGTACTCCTCTGAACTATGTCAATGATTTTCTGAAAGACAAAGGATATGGGAATGAGTATATATTTTTGCGGAAAATGGAAAGTTTAGGAATTGCTCGAAAAGGGGTGGCCGAAGAATCCCTTGAAAATATCCGTAGTGATCCTCATGATTGGGGATTTAATCCGAGAGAGGGTAATGATGATGACAAAATGTTCATGCAATTTCAACCAAGGATGGGTATTGCGGCGGAAATCAGAGGAAAAAGAGGAGAGATGTTTAGATCGAAAGACTAGAAGGGTCTTTACCCAAAACTGCTGAAGCGTGGGGTGATAAACCCTAGGAGTGTAGATTTTGATTTTCTGGATGCTGTGAATGTGAACTTGAGAGAAAAGTTCAGTCATCTTCAACTTGAAAAGTTCTACTCCGACACTATAGAGGCCTATGCTGAACTGACCGCATATTTCTATTCGAATCTTAGCTTTTTGGATGCGAATAGATTCTCCTTCAGTGTCAAAGATCAAGATTTTGTTGTGGATATGAATATGCTGGCGGATGTGTTAGAAGTTGAGAGAGGAAGATATCAACCGATCAAAGTTTCTACTGCTTGGGCTACACTGGAACTGGTGAGGGACAGGAGAACAGACAAAAAGATCACCTACTTAAGGATGAGTGCATTTAACATCTTGCTTCACAAGATTGTGATCAATTGCATTCGACCGAAATCAACTTCAAAGACTGATGTCTCAAGTTCAGAGGCAATGCTGATGTACGCCATTCTTACTGGAAAAATGTTTTCTCTTCCTCATACTATCATGTTTCACATGTATCGAGCTGTAATGAAGGACAGAGGTCAACTTCCTTACCCAAGCCTTGTGACGAAGTTATTCAGACATCTAAATATTCAGCCCCCACAAATCTTTTGTGTTCGACCGTGCGATCATATGGTGATTGGACTGAAAATGGTGACCAAGATGCGTTTGAAGGAACTAAGCAAGGAGTTGGAGAAATTTAAGCAAAAGACTCCGGTAAAGTCTCATCAATTCTCTTCTACATCAAAAAGGAAAGGGAAGGAGCCCATGGTTGCTCCAACCAAGAAAAGAAGAGCTCTCATCGTGGAAGATGAAGAGGATGACGACCTTACCATTTCGACCATAGCTTTGAAGAAGCTAAGTCGCTCTGTTCCAGAATCCATGGAACATCATGAGAAAGAAGGAGAGGAAAGACAAGGACAAGAGAAAGAAAAAAAGCAAGAGAAGAAGAAGAAAAAGAGGCAGAAGAAAGTGCAGGTGGCGAAAAAGAAGCAGAGAAAGAAAGACCTGAAGAAGAAGAAGAAGAAGAGAGAATGAATCAAGAGAAGAGAGCCTGAAAAACACTCTTCTCCACCTGAAGGCACAGAGACAGGGGGAGAGAATGAGGGAGTTAGTCGCTCTCCAGCCGATCCAAAAGACATTCATGCCTCTCATTTTCCTGAAGAAGAACATGATGCTTCATCGCCAAATCTACGCGATTATTCTGATATGCCATCATCTGCAGAACGTGCTGAAGCTAGTACGCAGACCGACAGCTCAGCAGATTTTCACAGAATTATGAATATTCTCTTGGAGATGCGTGGTCAAATCTATGCTCTGGGATGCGAGGTTCAAAGCTTGCAGAATGCAGGTCAAGTTTCTTCAGTTTCATTACATGATCAGATCCAAGCCCTCTCTGTTCAGATTCAGGCAAATGCTAAGGGTAAGGAGATTGCACAACTAAAGGAAGACTTGAAAAGGCTGGAAGGGATCATTCAATCCATGAGAGATTTCCAGCTTGTCCGCGTTCCCAAGCAATCTTGACTTCACTCCATTTTCGCCTTAATTTTTTAATGCTGAAAAAAGGGGGGAGAAGTGCAAGATTTGAATCAAAACTTTGAATTTTTATCATTTGGATTGTGTGACTTGGATTAATGTTTGACTTTAATTTTGTGTCTGGATTTGGATTGTCTGGATTTGGATTTGGATTTGACTGCTATTTATATTGACATCTTATGGTTGGCTTTATGGCTTTATCTTATTCAAGACTAACCTATTTTCTGTGGTTGCAGATTCTAGTGTTATTCATTTAACCATTTATCTCTATAAGATATGCATATGTGTTTGAGAAATATTTTGCAGGTCAAAGTTATCCAAATCTGCAGGAAAGTTTTGTCACCATCAAAAAGAGGGAGATTGTTGGAGAAATCTTCTTGAAGTGTTTTGAAGCTGACAAATCGTTTCCATCAGTCTGGTCTGAAGACTTGCAGACTCTGCTGTTTGAAGTTTGAAGACCTCCGGTCAGCCAGACTCAAGATTCAAAGTCTATTCTCATTGGCAGTTTCTAATCCGTTGAAGAAAAGGTATCCAGAACTGGATGTTTTATTAAGGATATGACCTTATCGACTAGAGAAGATCTCTTGGCTGGATATGACTTATCGAAATCCTTTTTAATTGATCAAGATTGATTCAATGGTCAAGGATCCGATGATTGGCGAAATATACGTGGAAGGTTCTACTTATGGAAACCTAGATCCTGATTGTATAAGCGAATAGGATTGATGGGCTATCGTCATATTCCTTTGATAGCTCGAATAATCTTCTTAATTGATTCCGTCCAACGAGTAGATTGGAGGAATTCCTTTGGAAAGTGCCAACGGGTATGGTGGCATAAAGGAGTATAAAAAGAAGACGTTCTAAGCTGTTCGAGACAGTGCGCGATAGAAGAATTCCAAAGTCTGAAGCCTCTTGTTGTTTAGTCAATTCATTTGAGCAAAAAAACTTGTACTCAAAAGAGAGTTTATACTTGTGAGAAACCTTGAGGAAGTGTGATAGAATATCTACACTATGGAATCAAGGAAGAACTGTGCTGTAACATCTCTTTTGTTCATAGTGGATCCAGCCGATAGACTGTCAGTGCGGAAGAGTGGACGTAGGCTTAGTATAAGCCGAACCACTATAAACCTTGTGTTTAATCTTCTCTTCCCTACTCTTTACTTTGATCATAATTCATTTTGATTAAGCAAAAAGAGTATTTCCTTTCTATCATCTGCTTAGCATTTCTATGGTATCTCGAGAAATTGTTTTTACACCTATTCACCCCCCTCTAGGTGCTTATACTAGCTACATCACTATTATACTGATCAAATACAAAATTGTACTCAACAATGAAATGGATATGATTACTTAAAAAAAAAATATCAAATTTCTCAAAATGAGCAAAAGGGATGAGATGCCATCAGCACAAAGTAACCAATCTTTAAAGTGTGCAAATACCAGTGCAAACCACCACACACTGCAGCAAGTCCTAAATGATGAGCTCCAGCTCTCTTGCGTAACCCAATGATTGATAACCTGCTGGGAAGGAATTTCCTTCGAAGATGTAGATTCCCGGGCCTTCTGAAAATATGCAGAGCTGCTCTTAATCTGCCACTCGGGATGCTCCTGCATTTGAACATATAACTTATGTAATTGTTCAGTCTCCACAATACAACTTTTACATGTATAAATTCTTCCACACACTACGAAGCACTTTTTCAAGTACAGGATTTCCATTCTGAGCACACCTTGCCAAGTTAAAATCAGCAGCTCTTCACGATGGCGTCTTCCAACGCCACGACAAGCGACGACTCTTATTTCTTCAGATGCCTCCCCCATCCACTGTCTTTTACAGAAGCAACGAATTCGCTCCTCGCGAGAGCTTTGCTGTCTTCATGAGCAAAGTCGGTGGGTTCTCTCGACAGCGAGTGTGAAACAGCAGATTCCACCCCCACCCCCCACTGATTGGGAAGTCCTCAGGGATGAGAGGGAAAGACTGACATGGAAAATAATTTGTCAAGGAATGCCATAATACTCTCTATTTTCACTCATATAATATATGAGATTAGATATTTATTTTGGGGGGCCCACCCCCTTACAACCCACAAGCTCACGCGCCCCTCCCTCCTCTCTCGCCGAACAGCTAGGGCCACCCTTAGCCACCCACATCAATACCCCATGCCGCACTTCCTCATCTCCTTGAATATTTCGTCCGCACCGTCATATGTAGACATGTGAAGGTACCACCCTCAAGTTGGGACAATTGCAGATCCCTAATCGAGAAAGATGAGGCACGGCTCCTTCAGCGGCCCTCCACTCCTCCAAATCATTTAATGCAAAAAAAAAGTAAATGCTTGAGTTGAGGAAAGCCTCCTGCAGAGCAAATCATTTCCTTTCCCATGTAAGCAGAAAGCCCCAGCATGAGAAAAACCAAGTCTTTCAATTTCTCCAATATTCATCTTCAAAAAAAAAAAAAAATTCTCCAATATTGACATCGGATCTTCTTTGAGTTCAGAATTTAGTAAGACTAGCTTCCTCAATTGTTGGGGTAGACTTTTATGTTATGGTAACTTCTCTATTTTTCCATTAATGGACAACTTACCAGAATTGTGATAGTTTGACATTTTATTTAATTCACATTCAGTCCATAAATGACTAAAGTTTCCAAAATAAATAGACAAGGATCGAAAATGTTTCAAATTGAATTCAGCAAGTTGCGAAAATATCTCTAGCTCGATAGGATCATACTTGTCAAAGACATTCAATTTTTGCAGATTGGTAAGCTTGCCTACATCGTTCACATCACGTTTCTTCGAACTGAAGTTTCTCAATGTCCGTAGATTCTTTAAAGTGCCCAACCACAACTTCTTACGGGCCCCATGGAATTTCTCCTTGACATCAAAGTGGTAAGGAAGACGGAGATATCTCAACATTCTCATCTTCCACAACATATTTGGCACGGAAACCCTATATCCCCTATATCCACTCGAAAGTAGGTCCAAAAATTCCATACATATAAGGTTCCCCATAGATTGCGGCAAGCCCCAAAAAACACTATTTTTTAAACTTAAGAATCTTAAATGGACTAGATCTCCCAATGATTCAAGTAAGTTTCTCCCTAGGATAAGCTTCTCTAGTTTCAGAACTCTGAGATACTTACAATGGTTGAAAATAGGATGAAATGGCTTCGAGTTCTGTTCAAAGGATCCAAAGAACATGAGAGTTCAAAGGTGGACTAAATCCTTCCTATTGGTTTTAAGCTCGGAATCATGTTTCCATTGAGAAATCAGTGACGGGTCCATTTCTATTCTTCAGCCATATTCGACATGCCTGAGCATGTGATGTTCTTTTGTGAGCCGTGTTCTCCCACTGTTCTGCGTTTGTTTAACTGAGCATGTCCTACTTGGAGATTGACATTTTCTCGTGATGTTGAATGGCGGGTTTTGTACACGACACAAGTAACTCAAAAGGCCAAGAAATAACATGATGGTCTTTTGCAGCTTGAAGTTCGCGGATCCCTAGGGAGGCAGGTCATTCCGAAGCACTTTCAAGGACATTTTCATCCTTAAGCCGCTGTTTTTCATTGAACTGGGCTAGCTGCTTTTTTTTCTGATCCAACATGAATCACTCCTGTTTTTTGGATAGCGGTTCATTATATGCCCAAGTATCACACTAATTCAAGTGCATTTCACTACCCAAAGCAATTAAAAAGCCTTTTGCACCCCTTATTTATAGGTCCTGCAATTACTTTTATGCTCATTGTTTTCTTCCCCTTGGATCATTCAGGTCACGCTGTATGATGCTAGTGTCATGGACTTGACCCGTGACCCTAGCAGGAAAGTCTTGGTGAATAAATTTCTCAGGAAAGATGAAGTGTTGGGAACTGAAAAATTGCTGGTATTTGATTCTCGCTTGGTTGATACGGGGGAGCAAGTAGTAAAAGAAAGGGTGATGATGGGTTTGAATGATCACGAACCACGTCTCGCTGCTGGAGAAATGAAGACAGGCCATGGGCAGGTGGATGGTACTAAATTTGTTCAATCAACCAATCCAAGGAGGTTTGCAGCGTTATCGATTTATCCAATGCTATTCAGATGTTTCAATAAATTTATTGTATTCACTTGTGGTTTTCCTTGATGCATCCTGTTTGTCTAGCTATGTCCTAGTGAAGGACTGCAGCGGTTATTTAAGTGGCTCTTTGGGTATTAAGATAGACTTGTAAATGAATATGTTGAAAGAACATGTTAAGAGTGTGTTGCTAACTCCCTAACCAAGTGGGGACACTTATATGAGGGGTGTTATACACCCGATATGGTCACCTCAAGATGATTGAGAATTGGGGCATCTAATTCTTTCTTCCATAATGTTAATTCTATGTGCCTCAGTTATTTTGTTCATCCAGACAAAACTTCAGGGAAGGTTCATCCAGCGAGAGATTCAGTTTCAAACAGTGGAATTGTAGCGTGAAAAAGCACAGGTGGCGTCAGGAGAGTTCCCTAGACCAAGCCTCTGTGCGATGGTGATTACTCTATGGAGAAATTTCTCTTTATGAGGATTGTCTTCGACCTTTTGATGTTACTATCTTTCACACGTGAAGTTGGATTTAGGCAAAAAAAAAAAAAAAATTATCTTATTCAGGTGCATCGAGTAATTTACAGTAAGCTTTGTAAAGACTGCAAAAGGGATAGATTGTTCCATGGACCTGCTCTGGAAAGTGATTGTCATGCAATTAAGCTTGGGATTGGTTTTATTGATTCTGATGCATCGCTCACTTCACTTTGCGTTTCCTTCAAAGTTAACTCTCATGTTGATTGGAGGAACCTATGTCGTGTTACTTACTCCAGCTTGCAAATGATATCATGTAATCCACTTGATGCAGCCTATCAAATATTATCTGTCCTCTGAAAACCATTAGATCAAGTTACCATTGCTGAAAATTCATATGAAAGGAAGGCAACTTCTGCTTCACTAATGAAGGAGCTTCAGCATTCAGAGAAGTTTTATGATGGTACTCAAAGACAGAGCGCCAGCTGCTGAACTAGCTTCAGTGAGGATGTGGACACTGGAAATCTAACCGTTACTACTGACAATGAAGACTTACCTGGTCTCATGAAGTCTAAAGGTTGGTTTTAGTGTGATTTCACTACCTTCAGCATTCTTTGAATGTTAGTGTTAGCTTTCTCGCAATATAAGTTTTCTCAGCTGACATTGCGAAACATCATCAGACTCAGCCTCTCATTTCAATGAATCTCACAATACGAGGGGCTTTGCAATTTGCAATTGGCAACTCATGGGTATTTCATAGTTACTTGTCCTCCTCTGTTTACAGTAATCAATTCTTTGAGCTCTATTTTGACCCGTCTGTGGCAAGGTTGTGACTCTAAGCATCTTGAAATTCCATTAGAACTTAATGAATTTTGATGTTTGTCGAAACTTTTTGGTCCGAACTACCAGACAAGCTGAATTAAAATTAGCAGCAGATAGCAACTGCTTGTAGGGAATTATCAGACTAGATGCATGAGGACCTGCTGAATTCTCAATTTCAGTGAGCTTTGTATGACTAGCTTGTACATCTGCTGCAATTAACGTTTGCAGCCTTCTTATGAACAAGCTGACCCCAAATGCTGCAGCAGCAATCTTGCTTCTGAAGCATCTCTTTCACACGGTTTTCACGGCAACGCTAATGATGAAAGTATAACTACTGAAGGAGATAGGGATTCACTGAAAGTGAAGGCTGAGTGTCCTAGTTTTGATCTTGGATTTTGAATCATGTCCATTGCTTAATCAACTATATTGCTACTCTCAAGAGTCTGGATGGAGTGCGCGAGAGTCTCATGCCTATCACATGAAATCTGTACGGTTGAGCTATTGTTTTTATGTTGAGTGTTCTAGTGCTGAGTTCATTTGCAGCTCTCTGATCTAAAAATTATTAGTTAAACAACATAATCAATGTATTTCCAGTGATCTTCAACATATTGAGGTACACTTATGATGCAAAGAAACTGAGATATGGGTCTATCCAGTTTCCTTTAGCCCCTGTTCTTCTTAGTTCTCGTCCAAGAACTTGTATAACTTGCTGTCCTTTCTTGACTTCAGCATGCTAAGCAAGGCCTTGAAGAGATATTTGTTTTTGCTGGAAAATAGCTCAATATCAGTTCTTCTGTTCCTCTCAACATGAGTAGACATTGAAGTGGATCTTCGGAGTTCCGATGGAAACTAGATGTTCATGTGGGCATACAAGAGAATTGGTCATAAGAGATCATGTCCGCAAGAATATCCAAAAAAAAAAAAAAGTTTAAAAGCTAAGCCACACTGAAGTTCATTGATGCTTACTTGTCTTTTGGCATTAGAAGGGTTTGGAGATGTAGATCTATCAACAAGAGAACCCGAACGTGTGAGTTGAAACTGAAATGGGGAGGCACATTTTTCTGGTTAGGAAAAGCGTGGCTTGCATTAGGAGCTTGTTTGACTACACAACATATGATACAATCATAGGGTATGAAAACATGATGTAAATGCTATGTATGGCAATCTGGAGCATTCAAGTCGAGTGTGCTAACCTGCTTTTTTGTTGGATGAAGTACTCGTGAATTTAAAGGTGCCGGCTAGGGAGGATCGTGGAAACTGTGTTGCCGAATGCGGTCTCCTGCATTAGGTTCCACTGTCAGCATCGGGTCTCTTCAAAGCTAGGATGATTAGCACATATTCTGTCAAAAGTTACCTGGCAAATGATACAGGAGTCTATATTTCTTGGATATATGCATTCGGAAAGAAAAAAATGCTATTAGTACGTCAGTAGTAGCATTTGATATTATTCTGTGACACGTGGACTTTTGACATCTATTAGTCCAATCTTGTTCTGTGCAATGTGCATAGTGGTAGTGTTGGAAATAGTGATCCATTTTCTAGAATTTCCTAGAGTTGCTAAACTTCTAGAATTTCCCAGATGAAGTTTTTGGAAGAAAGAGAAAAATGTAGAAGCACTTGTGTAGATCTCTCTAGAAGAAGAGAGGATAAATTACAATCTAGAACTTTCTAGATTAAGCCTAAGTAGACAACATTCTACACAAATGTAGAATGTTAGTAGAGCACCCTATAAATAGGAAAGAGGGGAGAGCATAGTAGAACAACAAATGTAAAGGTGTGAGGGGAAAACCCTCCACCTTATGTGTGGTGGAAAACCCCTCCACCGTGAGAGGTCTTAGACCTCCACCAATCTCCATCAAACTATTTCCTTTAACTATTATAAAATTATTTTATCCAACTAATGAAACTATTTCTCATATCCCATGTTCTTTATCCTTCAATTATCTTATCTTGCCCCTTGTCCATTCTCTACAAAATATACCATACACTTGCACACACGTCGCTAACCAAAAATTATAACTAATACCAAAATCATGCTTCCGCAGCACACATCTAAAAAAAATTTTAACATGGTATCAGAGCCAGATTCACCCAGGTTCGTAACTGAGCTAGGTGTAAGAGACCATGAAGTCAGAGCCAAGGTTATCGGATGGTTATGGACGTTTGTCCTCACCATCCTCAACTAAAAAGGCCAAAGCCCGAGCGAGAGCCAATAGAGCCAGAGCCGAAGCCAGAGCCAGAATCAACGGCCAGAGCCGAGCGAGAGCCAATAGAGCCAGAGCCGAAACCAGACCCAAAACCAAAGCCGGAGTCAGAGCCAGAGCCGGAGCCCAAGCTAACAACTACAAATAAGAAAATTTTGATGCCCCGAGACATATGGGACATCGTTGAAGAAAAGTCATGCATGTTCAAAGGCAAGTGCAAGTGGTTCGACAAGAGAATGCAAGGGATCGTGGCACGAAGACAACACAAAAGGCATGGGACAAATTAGAAGAGAGATTTCAAGGTATGTCGGCAAATTTATGATACAATGTCCGAAGTATCCCGAAAATGGATCAAGGGGGAGTGTTGGAAATGGTGATCCATTTTCTAGAATTTCCTAGAGTTGCTAAACTTCTAGAATTTCCTAGATGAAGTTTTTGGAAGAAAGAGAAAAATGTAGAAGCACATGTGTAGATCTCTCTAGAAGAAGAGAAGATAAATTACAATCTAGAACTCTCTAGATTAAGCCTAAGTAGACAACATTCTACACAAATCTAGAATTTGGTAGAGCACCCTATAAATAGGAAAGAGGGGAGAGCATAGTAGAACAACAAATGTAAAGGTGTGAGGGGAAAACCCTCCACCTTATGTGTGGTGGAAAAACCCTCCACCGTGAGAGGTCTTAGACCTCCACCAATCTCCATCAAACTATTTCCTTCAACTATTGTAAAATTATTTTATCCAACTAATGAAACTATTTCTCATATCCCCTGTTCTTTATCCTTCAATTATCTTATCTTGCCCCTTGTCCATTCTCTACAAAATATACCATACACTTGCACACACGTCGCTAACCAAAAATTATAACTAATACCAAAATCATGCTTCCGCAGCACACATCTAAAATAATTTTTAACATGGTATCAGAGCCAAATTCACCCAGGTTCGTAACTAAGCTAGGTGTAAGAGACCATGAAGTCAAAGCCAAGGTTATCAGATGGTTATGGGCGTCTGTCCTCACCATCCTCAACTAAAAAGGCCAAAGCCTGAGCGAGAGCCAATAGAGCCAAAGCCGGAGCTAGAGCCAGAATCAATGGCCAGAGCCCGAGCGAGAGCCAACAGAGCCGGAGCTAGAGCCAGAGCCAAAACCAAAGCCGGAGTTAGAGCCAGAGCCTACGAGAGCCAAAGCCAGAGCCAGAGCCCAAGCTAACAACTACAAATAAGAAAATTTTGATGCCCCGAGACATATGGGACATCGTTAAAGAAAAGTCATGCATGTTCAAAGGCAAGTGCAAGTGGTTCGACAAGAGAATGCAAGGGATCGTGGCACGAAGACAACACAAAAGGCATGGGACAAATTAGAAGAGAGATTTCAAGGTATGTCGGCAAATTTATGATACAATGTCCGAAGTATCCCGAAAATGGATCAAGGGGAGTGTTGGAAATGGTGATCCATTTTCTAGAATTTCCTAAAGTTGCTAAACTTCTAGAATTTCCTAGATGAAGTTTTTGGAAGAAAGAGAAAAATGTAGAAGCACATGTGTAGATCTCTCTAGAAGAAGAGAGGATAAATTACAATCTAGAACTCTCTAGATTAAGCCTAAGTAGACAACATTCTACACAAATCTAGAATGTTGGTAAAGCACCCTATAAATAGGAAAGAGGGGAGAGCATAGTAGAACAACAAATGTAAAGGTGTGAGGGGAAAACCCTCCACCTTGTGTGTGGTGGAAAAACCCTCCACCGTGAGAGGTCTTAGACCTCCACCAATCTCCATCAAACTATCTCCTTCAACTATTGTAAAATTATTTTATCCAACTAATGAAACTATTTCCCATATCCCATGTTCTTTATCCTTCAATTATCTTATCTTACCCCTTGTCCATTCTCTACAAAATATA
The DNA here is from genome assembly GCA_017140185.1 of Eucalyptus polyanthemos subsp. polyanthemos. NCBI lineage: Eukaryota > Viridiplantae > Streptophyta > Magnoliopsida > Myrtales > Myrtaceae > Eucalyptus > Eucalyptus polyanthemos. The sequence goes on along the minus strand of CM029461.1, from coordinate 8,214,897 downwards.
CCATACAATGCTTCCACAGCACACATCTAAAAAAAATTTTAACATGGTATCAGAGCCAAATTCACCCAAGTTCGTAACTGAGCCAGGTGTAAGAGACCGTGAAGTCAGAGCCAAGGTTATCGAATGGTTATGGACGTTTGTCCTCACCATCCTCAACTAAAAAGGCCAGAGCCCGAGGGAGAGCCAATAGAGCCAAAGCTGGAGCCAAAGCCGGAGCTAGAGCCAGAACCAAAGCTGGAGCCAGAGCCAGAACCAAAGCCCGAGCTAACAACTACAAATAAGAAAATTTTGATGCCCCGAGACATATGGGACATCGTTGAAGAAAAGTCATGCATGTTCAAAGGCAAGTGCAAGTGGTTCGACAAGAGAATGCAAGGGATCATGGCACGAAGACAACACAAAAGGCATGGGACAAATTAGAAGAGAGATTTCAAGGTATGTCGGCAAATTTATGATACAATGTCCGAAGTATCCCGAAAATGGATCAAGGGGGAGTGTTGGAAATGGTGATCTATTTTCTAGAATTTCCTAGAATTGCTAAACTTCTAGAATTTCCTGGATGAAGTTTTTGGAAGAAAGAGAAAAATGTAGAAGCACATGTGTAGATCTCTCTAGAAAAAGAGAGGATAAATTACAATCTAGAACTCTCCAGATTAAGCCTAAGTAGACAACATTCTACACAAATCTAGAATGTTGGTAGAGCACCCTATAAATAGGAAAGAGGGGAAAGCATAGTAGAACAACAAATGTAAAGGTGTGAGGGGAAAACCCTCCACCTTGTGTGTGGTGGAAAAACCCTCCACCGTGAGAGGTCTTAGACCTCCACCAATCTCCATCAAACTATTTCCTTCAACTATTGTAAAATTATTTTATCCAACTAATGAAACTATTTCCCATATCCCATGTTCTTTATCCTTCAATTATCTTATATTGTCCCTTGTCCATTCTCTACAAAATATACCATACACTTGCACACACGTTGCTAACCAAAAACTATAACTAATACCGAAACCATGCTTCCGCAGCACACATCTAAAAAAAATTTTAACAGGTAGCTAGAGTAGAGAAAGAGTCATACATTACCTGCAGATAGTTCGCCATATACTGCATTTGTCATGCAATATAGCAGATTGTTGTTATCTCCACCGTCTTTAGCTTTTGAAACTGAAAGAAAGTTCTCAAGTATGAGCCAACTCCAAATTTTTGGTCTCAATAAACCAACGACAAATCTTGTGAACGGAAGCATGCCTAGTAAAATATATTGCGTGTGGTGCTTCGGAGTTCTTATTGCTAATGACTGCTGAGAAAGGCCTCCATGGTCTATGAACATCTCACACATTCGTAGTCTCTAGAACACATAAGCAGGTTTGAAAATTATATTCATTATCTGTGAGAAAAAAAAAATTGATGGTACCAAAGATAGTTGTTCTCTGTGCCTCATTCCATATTATCATTGAAGCAGGATATGTTATGCTGTTTAAAATATATTTTGCTCTTCTATTACAATGTGATATAATCCAGCCAGCACGACATGGAGTTTATCTAGAGTAATTTCAGATTTTCAAAAACTTTATTCTTCCTGCTGAGTTGCAATTTGTTAGACCCTGCACATGGCAAATCAGGGGGTATACAAGCCCTTCCCATCCTTAATGCTATAAGAAAAAGGACAGCCTAATTATATAGCACACCTCTCGAACACGAGAGAATCTAAGCTCAATTGCAAATGCCTCCTCAATCTTGTCATCCAAGAGACGGTTGACCTTATAAGTCATGGTGCCCAAGTGATCCACGGTTTTTATGAAAGCTTTTGTCGAATAATCTTTCAATGTGTTCACCACTCTACAATTTTGTCAAGGTCATTTAATAAATGTACAATAGGAAAAAAAACTGATCATCCAGTGCACGACAATGAAGTGAAAACCTATATGTCTCACATTTGTTTCTGATCATGTCTGTTGTAAGACAATTCAAAATAATCAGCTGCTGAGTATAACTGCTTTCTAAGATCCTTTAAGTCCTGATCAGTGAAAAAGGCTACAATTGGCATGCAAGACAAATCCAAACCTTTTCACCTTGAAATTAGAATGTAGACTAGATCATGAGGAATTTTATCCAATAGGCCAAAAAAGTAGAGAAAAGTAACTTGTTTGTAAGCAAAGACAAATATGAAAATGGATAAATGTGAACATAAAGGAACATCAATCGAATTTTAAGGTAAACCCATCTATGTAAAGTACCTTCAAGCTATCTGAAAAGTTGAAACTTTGTTTCATGTTGAGCTCATCATAATATGAAGCTGCCTGAGTAGCAGAAACTGAAGAAGGCAACTGGAAAGCATCCATCATACCAAAGTTTAGAGTATTTTCACCTATTACAATGAAAAAGAGGTAATCATTTTTAAATTCACATCCTCGAGCACTGACTGTCATTGTCCATTTCCAAGACATTGTCTTGTCCTAGTTCTAATTTTCCTTCTAACCAAGAGAACATTTTCCTTCACTAATGTGTTTCATCGTCCAGCCAAATTATGCAAACTTATTTTCTTCGAATTGATGTTCTTCACATATTCTTATCTCAACCATTTCCTTCCAACAAAGCCAAGGGTAAAATCTTGAGATATTGCAATTCTCACAGAGTTCTTCATGTGCCGATGACAACAATTCTTGCCAACGCAAGCAAACTTTTCTTTTTGTTTCGTCAATTCACGGATCATAGAGAGTATTGCCAAACCGCAAGTCCAAAAAGAACATGTCATGCCCTGAACCCCGAGATACGCACACATCCCACTGTGGTCAATCAAATATGCGACATCCCAGGATATGTCGCCGACCCATTCATTTATTTACGCATGCGGAAGCGAAACAAATTCCCTGACAACATTTAACTTGGGATAGAAAAAGCAGGCAATCAATCACAATACCAAACACTCATTTACAAACACAAAAAGTTTAAATACAACACTGGACTATCTACAAAATAGACCAGCTCAACAAAAGGGGAACTATCCTAAACCCAACTAGCAGGACACATTCTCCAATCCTTATGACTTCGCCTCTGCAACTCCTCAAGGCCAACCAAAGCTATCTAGCCGCTCCGTCCACTAGGGACCTGAAATTGTAATCCCCAAACCAAGATGAGACAATGTCTCAGCAAGTTCAACCTCCTAAACCCCTAGTAGAAAGAAAATATGCCCCGGATGGCATAGCCACATCACACAGAAGACTTACCTCGCATTAGTCTTCATCTGCAGGTTAGCATAGTTTATATAAATCAACCATGAGCAATTATGATAACCAAATAACTGTGGCACAATCACATTATCAGAACAATTCAACCACTTGGATCGTCTCAGCGATCAATCGACTCGGCCGATTACACGTCATTCTAGCAAATCAATCGCTGCTTCCAATCACGACCCTATAAGAAAGTTTAACAATTAATGGCAATCACAACCCCACTCGGCACGACCTTTAATTAGGTGGTAGATCACGGCCCGATGGACACGACCTCTGATAGGTGGTCAATCACAATCCCACTGGACAAAATTTAGAATTAGTGGCATCACGTCCCCACTCGGCACAACCTTTAAAAGGTGGTAGATCCCGGCCCAATGGGCACGAACTCTAATAGGTGGTAATTCACGGCCCATTTAGGCGTGACCTTTATCAGGTGGCAATTCACGGCCTCACTGGACGCGACCTTTATCAGGTGGCAATCACAGCCTCACTGGCACAACCTTTAATAGGTGGTCAATCACGGCCTCACTAGGCACGACCTCTAATAGGTGGTCAATCACGGCCTCACTTGGCACGACCTTTAATAGGTGGTCAATCACAGCCAATCTCCCATAAATTTCCACACTTAGGATTTTATAAAGAATATTTATTGCAATCACACTCAATTTGCCACAACCAATCATCAAATTCAAATTCTAAATGCACAGCAGCAATCAACACGAAACTCTGAGAAAATAAGGTTCCAAAATAATTTTCAAAATTTATTAAATAATTAAATTTATTCCAAAAAATTAATTAAATAATAATATCCATATCTTTCACGATCCACGCTCAATTTATAATATCCAATCATCAATTTTAAAATCTGACTACACAGCAGTGATCGGCACGAAATTCTGAGAGTTTAGGGTCCTGACAAAATTTTCGAAATTTAATAAATAATTAAATTTATTCCGAAAATAATTAAATAATAATATCCATATTTTTCACGATCCACACTCAATTTATAATATCCAATCATCAATTTCAAAATCTGACTATACAGCAGCGATCAAGACTAAATTCCGAGCAAATAAGGTCCCGACGAAATTTTGAATTTAATAAATAATTAAATTTATTCCGAAAATTAATTAAATAATATTTTAATAATTTCGGATGATAATATATTATTAAATTATTAAACAATTTCAGAATATTTATTTAATTCCAAAAGTAATTCATTTATGTCAAATCACCATTATACTAATATAAACATCAATTTAACCTTAACTAAGCATACTTTAAGTTAATCCAACCTCTTAATCTAATTCACAATTAAAAAAACTAAATTAACCACCTAAGCTTAATTAACTTAAGCTAAACACACCTAAAGCATAATTAACCCTCTAATCGAGATTTAGTGAGTTAAACTCACCGGATTAGCGAACCGAGCGAACCAAAATGACGAGGACGACGCGAGGATCGACTTTCCTCAAGGCGGGCCAAGCATCCGGGCTCGGGAAGGTGGCCAAAAAGGGCCAAACACCCGCTGCCATACCCATTTTCTGCAACTATTAATTTGGGGCCAAGAAGCACGGACCCGACGTCGGAATGGGTGGAGGAACGGGGCGGCAGCTCGACAGTGGCTTGGACGGGCAAGGCGGCGGCCAGGTGATGTAAGAATTATTGTGGCCCATATTATGTGATTTATTATACAGTTTAATAATTATTGAAATGCTATAAATAATTATTGGTTACGAGAAGGTACGGCTCTAATAAAACGAAAGGATATATCGCTTTGATGGAAGGCACATTTTCAATGAACGTATAAATAGAGTCCAGTCCTCTCTCCACCCACATACGAACAACAATAACATAAAGAACGTATTCTCTCCTCCATCAATTGAATACATTAAAGAATAGTGGGTTAAGGGAGAGAAATCGGATTTCTTCATTTGATTCGAATTATTTGGATTTGCTACAACGATCATCATCAAGCGTAGCGTTATGGATAAAGGTATGTCTTCATCTATTTGTAAAAATCATGAAGATCAAAGATCCTTGATTTGTTATGAATTTCCGCATTAAGAATTATATAAATATCTAGCAGTTGGTATCAGAGCATTTGGTTTATGATCTCATGATTTTTCCGTTTAAAAAAATATTATAATTTATGTTTGATGATTCATTGAACAATCTTGTTCGTATTATTTATTGTTGTTAAAATGTTTTTGGATGATTATGGATAAAGAAAATCCGAATGATTCTTCATGGACGAAAATGGCGAAGAAAAGTTACTATGCACGAGTGGAAAAGGACGAAAATGAAAAAAATTCGGAATTTTGAGGGCAAGTAAGAAACTCGCCGATTCTGGGGGAAATCCAGCGATCCACCGCTTGATTTCGGACCCATACGGTCGCACTGTCATGAGGAACATTAGGCATTGGTTTTTCCGGTATATCGGTGTTTGCCGGAGGCAAATCGGGCGGCGCAAGTCGCAGTGGTTAGGGTTTGCGTTTTGGGGAAACTTTGGTTTGATTTGAGGCCAATTTCTTGGTCATTTTCTCCGAAACTTAAACTCATGTGGTCGTGCCGGTATGCTCTTGAAAACCCATCATTTATTTGTGTAAGGGATGGGCTGCCGGAGAAGAAACAGCAGCGAAACCACAGCAGAACGGCGCAAAACCAGCGAAAAATCGATTATGGGCGCGAGGAAGAAGGCGCGTGGGCTCCACGCACGCACTGCAGTTGCAGGCACGTGGAACCCACGCGCCATACGCCGTCACGCGCGCGCAAGCGCTGCGCGCGTGGGATCCACGCGCACGGGGCTTCCCTTACGGTTGCAGGCGCGTGCCGAGCACACGCCTAACGTACCGCAGCGCCATTTTTTAATTTTATTTTATTTTATTTTATTTTTATGCCCCTTTTTATTCATAATTACGATTCTGTCATTGCTGATTATTTACCATTTTGCCCCTGGATATTAAATTTATGGTTATGTCCTTATGGAATTATGATTTTATGATTTTGCCCTTATGCTTTGATAAAGTTTTTGTCCTTGTGTGCAAATTTGGTAAATATTTATATTTTACAATATTAAAAATTCATATTATGAATGGTTTGTTAGTCACCAAAGTGGCCGAACCTTGAAGTCTTTTGAATTTTTGATATTGTAAATTATTTTATTCAATTACCCATGATTAATTGATGCTATATATGAAATTGATATGTTTTATATCATTATTAGAGTTATGGGTATATTAAAGTTCATTTATTATAAGAACTTAGGGATTAACCCAAAGGTTAATTATTTTCTTATAATTCATGAACATGATGGTTGATAATTAATATGACTTGTTAAATTTATTTATATATCCAAAGATAACAAATAAATTTTAATAAGATATATTTACAATTATCAAATAAAAGTTATTAGCATCATTATGGTATATATATATTTGTATATCATAGGATCGCCTAAATGAGAACTATGATGTACATGTGTCGTTTAGTTTGAATCTAATTAGGTGATATTCTCAAAACATTAATGTATGAGTATTTTCTTGCATATTTGCAGTATCTGTATCTGTTTCACTCCATTCGCACGCCTCATCTATTCCCTTATTCAATGAGATAAATTTTCCTGATTGGAGTGAATAAGTCCAGTTTCACTTAGGTGTCCTGGATCTTGATTTAGCGCTTCAAGCTGAGAAACCAGCTGCTATTACTGATGAAAGTAGCAATGATGAAAAGTCTTTCCATAAAACTTGGGAAAGATCAAACAGATTGAGCTTAATGTTCATGCGAATGACAGTTGCAAACAACTTAAAGACTTCTCTTCCCAAGACTAACAATGCTAAGGAATTTATGAAATTTGTGGAAGAGCGTTCTCAAACTACTGATAAGTCACTTGCCGGTACATTGATGAGCACACTGACCACCATGAAATATGATGGTTCGCGTACCATGCATAAGCATATACTTAAGATGACAAATTTAGCAGCAAAGTTAAGGACTTTAGAAATGAACGTGGATGAGTACTTTTTAGTACAATTTATACTTAATTCCTTGCCTCATGAGCAATATGTGTCATTTCAAATGAATTACAACACTATAAAGGATAAGTGGAATGTAAATGAATTGGCCAGTATGCTAGTTCAAGAGGAAACAAGGATAAATAATCAAAAAGCTCATTCTGTTCATCTCTCAAGTCATCAAGAAGTTCGAAAGAATTTTAAGAGGAAAGGTGGAAGGAGCAAGAAGAAAGGACTACACATCCTGAATGACTTTTCAAAGGCTTCTCAAATCAACAAGAAGGAACACAATCTTATTAAGTGTCATTTTTGCAACAAAATTGGACACTTGAAGAAAGATTGTCTGAAATGTAAGGCTTGGTTTGAAAAGAAAGGTAAGCCTTGTGTTTTGGTATGTTTTGAATCAAACTTTACTAAAGTTCCTTATAATACTTGGTGGATTGATTCTAATGCCATCACTCATGTGTCAAATACGATGCAGGGATTTCTTACGATCCAAACTATAAAGCCAAATGAAAGTTATGTGATTACAGGGAATAGAGACAAAGCTCCAATTGAAGGCATTGGCACTTATCGTTTGATCTTAGGTACTGGGCATTTTCTCGCATTTTAGTTTCTTTGCCAAGACTTGATGTAGCGGGATTTTATTGTCAGTTTGGATCTGAATCTTTCAGTCTATTTAAGAGCGATACTCTTATTGGAACTGGAACTTTATGTGATGGTCTCTACAAATTTAGACTTGATAATACTTTTGTTGAGACATTAATGACCTTGCATCATAATGTTGGCACTAAACAAAGTTTGGTGAATGAAAATTTTGCTTACTTGTGGTATAAACGTTTGGGTCATATATCCAAAGAAAGAATGCAAAGATTAGTGAAGAATGAAATTCTTCCAAATTTGGATTTTACTGACTTTAGAGTGTGTATTGATTGTATTAAAGGTAAACAAACAAAACATACTAAGAAAGGTGCCACAAGAAGCAAAGAGCTTCTTGAGATTATACATACCGACATATGTGGTCCTTTCGATGTTCCATCTTTTGGTAAGGAAAGCTATTTCATAACATTTATTGATGATTTTTCACGTTATGGTTACATTTATCTATTGCATGATAAGTCTCAATTAGTGAATGCACTTGAAGTGTATATTAAAGAGGTTGAGAGGCAATTAGATAGAAAAGTGAAAATAGTAAGATCTGATAGAGGTGGTGAATATTATGAAAAGTATGATTAATCGGGACAATATCCAGGTCCATTTGCTAAATTCCTTGAAAGACATGACATTTGTGCTCAATACACAATGCTAGGTACACCACAACAAAATGGTGTAGCAGAAAGGCGTAATCGTACTTTAATGGAAATGGTTAGGAGTATGATGAGTCATTCATCTTTACCCTTATCTTTGTGGATGTATACTTTAAAGACTTCTATGTACTTATTAAACAGGGTTCCTAGTAAGGCAGTTCCAAAAACTCCTTTTGAACTGTGGACGGAAAGGAAACCTAGTTTACGACACCTGCATGTTTGGGGTTGTCAAGAAGAAGTAAGAATTTATAATTCACATGAAAGGAGATTGGATTTAAGAACGACTAGTGGTTATTTCATTGGTTATGCAAAGAAATCCAAAGGGTATAAATTTTATTGTCCTAATCATAGTACAAGAATTATTGAATTTGGAAATGCTAGGTTCATTGAGAATAATGACATCAATGGGAGTGAAAGAATGCGTGATGCTTGCATTCAAGAAGTAAAGGTAGAAGTTCCTATACCCAAAACTTCTAAAGTTGTTGTTCCTGATATTATAGAACAATCTAACAATAATCAAGAACAACAAATTAATGAACAAACACTCAATAATGGAGATGTCAATAATGAACCTCCAATAGCCGAGTCACAAGAAATAGCATTAAGGAGATCTCAAAGAGAAAGGAGGTCGGTCATTTCTGATGACTATATGGTTTATCTACAAGAGTCAGAAATTGACTTAGGAATTGGAAATGATCCAGATTCATTTTCTCAAGCCATGGAATGTGAAGATTCTAATAAATGGTTTAATGCCATGGAAGAAGAGTTAAAATCCATGCATCAAAATCAAGTTTGGGATATTACTGAATTGCCTAAATGATGTAAGAAGGTCGGGTGTAAATGGGTCTTTAAGACCAAGCGCGACTCAAAAGGCAATACTGAACGACATAAAGCCAGACTTGTTGCAAAGGGTTTTACTCAGAAAGAAGGCATTGACTATAAATAGGCATTTTCACCAGTCTCTAAGAAGGACTCACTTAGAATTATTATGGTTTTGGTGGCTCATTATGACTTGGAGTTATACCAAATTGATGTAAAAACCACCTTTCTTAATGGGAATTTAGAAGAAGAGGTTTATATGGACCAACCCGAAAGCTTTTTAGTTAAAGGAAAGGAACACATGGTATGTAAATTAAAGAAGTCAATATATTGACTTAAACAAGCTTCTCGACAATGGTATCTTAAGTTTAACGATACCATAACTTCATTTGGATTTAAGGAAAAAACCGTTGATCGGTGTATATATATGAAGATTAGTGGGAGCAAGTTTATTTTTCTAGTTCTGTATGTTGATGATATCTTGCTTGCTGCTAATGATCTTGGTTTGTTACATGAAACCAAGAAATTTATCTCTAAAAATTTTGAAATGAAGGATATGGGAGAGGTAACATATGTGATAGGAATAGAAATATTCCGTGATAGATCACAAGGATTATTAGGATTGTCTCAGAAAGCCTATATTGAGAAAATTTTAGAGAGATTTAATATGAGTAAATGTTCAGCAGGAATAGTTCCAATTCAGAAAGGTGATAAATTTAGCCTTATGCAATATCCGAATAGTGAATTGGAACGAGAACAAATGAATAATATTCTTTATGCATCTGTTGTGGGGAGCTTAATGTATGCACAAACTTGCACCAAACCAGACATCAGTTTTGTTGTCGGAATGCTGGGTAAGTATCAAAGTAATCCTGGAATGGATCATTGGAAAGTTGCAAAGAAAGTTCTTAGATACTTGCGAGGAACGAAGAATCATATGCTCACTTATAAAAGATCTGATCATCTCGAGGTGATTGGATATTCAGATTCAGACTTAGCCGGATGTACCGATACTAGAAAATCAACGTTTGGTTATTTGTTTCTTTTGGCTGAAGGGGCAATTTCATGGAAGAGTGCAAAGCAGTTAGTTATTGCTGCATCCACTATGGAAGCTAAATTTGTGGCATGCTTTGAGGCCACAATTCATGAATTATGGCTGCGGAATTTTCTTTCAGGGCTTGTAATTGTCGACAGTATTGCCAAGCCGCTGAAAATTTATTGTGATAACTCTGCAGCAGTTTTCTTCTCTAAGAACGACAAGTATTCTAAGGGTGCTAAGCGTATGGAGATCAAATACTTGTCTATCAAAGAAGAAGTTCAGAAACAAAGAGTGTCAATTGAGCACATTAGCACCAATCTTATGATAGCAGATCCCTTAACAAAAGGACTACTGCCCAAAACATTTAATGAGCATGTTGAAAAGATGGGCATTATTGGACGTCATTAATGATTGTATTATGATTGTATTAAGTTTATGTATTTGACACTTTGAGCTCACTTATGTGTTTTTGATATTTAATGTTTTCTATTTAGTATACATTATGGAAATAAATGAATGTTAAACAGGATAGTTTCTAAAGAAACATTATGGTTGGACTATTACTGTACTTCTCATTTATGGATCATGTTAAGTAAAGTGCTATAGTTGTAGTACATAGAAGGGACTATGTTGATTAATGACATACAACCGCTATGACTCACATTAGTTTTCTTTACTTAATTGTGATTATTATGTGATTGCCAATTTAATGAAATTTTATAGCATAATCTTATTGTGCACATTATAGTCTTTATTAAACCATGAAAGGAACATCATATGGGCCAAGTGGGAGAATGTAAGAATTATTGTGGCCCATATTATGTGATTTATTATATGGTTTAATAATTATTGAAATGCTATAAATAATTATTGGTTACGAGAAGGTACGACTCTAATAAAACGAAAGGGTATATCGCTTTGATGGAAGGCACATTTTCAATGAACGTATAAATAGAGTCGGTCCTCTCTCCACCCACATACGAACAACAATAACAGAAAGAATGTATTCTCTCCTCCATCAATTGAATACATTAAGGAATAGTGGGTTAAGGGAGAGAAATCGGATTTCTTCATTTTTCGAGATTCTTTGAATTATTTGGATTTTTACAACGATCATCATCAAACGTAGCGTTATGGATAAAGGTATGTCTTCATCTATTTGTGAAAATCATGAAGATTAAAGATCCTTGATTTGTTATGAATTTCCGCATTAAGAATTATATAAATATCTAACAGAAAAATTCTCAACAAGAGAGCAAAAAGCGTAGGCAACGAATATGAAGCTGACATTACCAGCTCCTTTCCCGTTTTATCTACAACACAATCCCAAGCCTTGTTTTAGCTCACTAACACTCCTCATTAAGGAAAAGAAAAGAAAAGTGTTAAAATATGATCCACTTTGTGAAAACTCTAGACTACACTAGACTACACTTGCTTATGAATTAAGTATACTTAATGGAGAAGGAAGAAGTCGACAGCAACAATTTGTACAAGTTAAAGAAGACTCTCATATATTGGAGAATTTTCTAGTACTATGTGGGCAGCAAGTATACATATGAAGGAAGAAAGCCAGCTGGAAGTTGGTTGAAAAGTCAACAAAAGTGTCTGGGAATTGTAAAGAATAGAAAAATGCATAATAAGGGAGAAGCAACTACACGAACCGGGAGAAGCCGCAACAAGTAGAGACATAGAAGCAAGCTGCAATTTTATATTATTTCTTGTACTCAAAGTCGGTAGATTATGGCGGTGGATTCACGCCTATAAATAGGAGTAGTGGACGTTTGTTTGTAGAAGCCAAAAACTGGAAATGCTCCCTCCTTTTATAATACCAACTTATAATAATTTTTTTTATATTCCCTTGACATAGTTCATACACACTTGCACACTCACACGCTTCCACAATATCCAACAAAAAGAAAGATATCCAGATGGCCATAACCAGAATTAGTGATCTTCACCTTAAATATTGAGAGGGGGAGAGAAAGAGCAGAAGAATCATCTTGCAGAGATGTGTCACCACCAAGTTTCATAGTGAGGCAGTGATGACTCTTGCTGAAGATGGGCTTTAGATAATTGTTTGTGCGATTTGAGCCTTTTGCTTCTGTCACAAGGTTGTTTGAGTGTCTATGTTGGGGAGAGTAATAACTGGGGTATGACGAAGGCTACACTATACTAACAAGGACAAGAAAGGCACTGAGTTTTTTGGGAATAAGTACTAAAAGCAACACACCCAATCAGAAAACTGCCAAAGTGAGACATCCGCTGATAGTAAAATCCCAATAATTCTTGGTCACTGTTTTCGCCCATAAGCCTAATGTATACGAGCATTTACTTCCGTCAATTAATTTAAGCTTTGACATATTGGGCATGAAAGGTAGATTCTCACCAATTCAATCACCACTCCCATTCATTTGGCTTACAAATTATATCAACCCTCAATATCTACACAAGGGCATAACACGTACGATGTTACAATTAAATATCAAGTGTAATATCTCTTCTTGATTGGGGTAATAAAATCCTCTTCAATCATTAGCACCCATGGAAAACATAGATGTTTTTCATTTGTGAAAGATGTTGTGTCGATGTGACATTTGGTACTACACAATAAGTCAATTATCTACCGCCGCCATACATCAGTTTTTTTTTTTTTGTCAGTCCTACTCTATTCCTACTCTACATTCACTCTCAGACTTTTGTCCTGCCTCTTGCAGGGCGTGGGAGTCGAAACCCACTCCTGATACTTACGCGTCCCCACCCCATCCCCCCTGAGAAGGTGGGGATTTGAACCCCTCACCTCCCCCTTCCATGTTGGAAGGGTGGCCACTGGGGTGAATCCCCCATACATCAGTTAGATTGACATTGGCTTGAGTCTTTTCATCAATAGGGCCCAACCACATTAAGACAGAAAAAACTATTAAAAAAAAGGACATTGTTCATTTAAAATAAAAGAGACTATTTGCCCACATAAAAATCATGTATGGGTTGGTGATTTATAATGGCATCGCCATTAAAGTTAGTGGGGGTTCTATCTAATTTGCCCGCTGATGAATTCAGTGTAATTCTTCAACAAAATTTGTCACTATGCATGCAAATCCAACCATGGTGTCCAACTCAAGGATGGGCTGATTGCATTCATCGGCGTACACAAGGTTGATTATGCAAAATGACAGTCATCAATAGACTCTTTTAAGAAGTCAGAAGTCATTAGAAGATGACTGATCGACATTTAATCGAATATAGACCAGCTCTAACTTATTTACTACATTTTCTATGTACGTCTCAAGTATTCACCGGTGGTCGACTATGCATGCAAATACAACCATAGTGAGGTTTCACGGTAGATCATGTAAATCCCATTAAAAAGTGAGGAGGCAAAATCTTTGCATTCGTGAAATTTTTGGTAGTGCCGCCATCAAGATAGGAGATCGAGCAAAGGCTACACGGTAAGATGGAAACAAAACGTGTCGGACAGCCTACTTGTAAAGAAACAACAAAAAGGCAACAATAATTTAGAAAATAATGGAATAAACACGACGAAAATGTCTAAGAAAGTGGAAAGTGGAAACAGATGAGGTGGGCAGGAATTCCTTGTCAGACGTTTGGTTGTTACATAATCATAATGTGATTCGTCCATGATTGTCACATTTCCACAGCAATGAGGCCGTACATCATACCAAGATCATTTGGAAGAGGCGGAACCGTTGTTGGATACCCATCCACTAAACTCCTTCCCCTTTCCCCGATCCGTCGGAGGTATAAATTGAGCATATTAATGATGACTTTTGTCGTTCTCTTCCAGTCGGAGGAACATCAGTTATCAGAGGGGGGTAACAGCATCTAGCGACGATTTTGCCAGCTAAATCATGGATCATGCAAGACTCTATGAAGTTGCATACCCCCGAAACATTGATCCATGCTCAGTACTGAAAGCTTTATGCAGCAGATGTAGAACGTGAAACTGCATGTTCGTAGAGCTCCATCTGGAGTTTAAGGAAAAATCAAGGGAAAGGGAAAACATAACCGAATTTTTCTATGCCGTGTCCTCTGAATACGAACAATCAAGAGATGCAGAAGCGCGTAGCTGGTGCGACAACTACTTCAACCCTACTGAACTAAAAGTTAATTGAACTGAACACAAGCAACGCAAGTTGGCCTCTATTCAATTGACGTCACCAACTGTGCATAGATTCAATTATACTATAACAACAGGTTAAACCCAATTGTATCTTGGTCCACTCATAGGGTTTGACTAAGAGCGACGTCTGCATTTTCTGAGTTGTCCATTTCCATGTGACAACACTGATCTCGATATCTGCTTCTTCCAAGCAGGAAGACAAAGGATAATATCCTACTGACCAAATACATGTTTGACAAAATGACATGGATATGAGTACTAACACGATCGCTGAGATAAATCCATCATAATGATCAAACAAAGTTACACGCATTAAAAAGAATATCAAGACTCTCGAGATGCCATTAACACAAAATAACCAGTCTTTTAAGTGTGCATATACAAGTGCAAACCACCACACATGGCAGAAGGTCCTCAACAGTCCATGCCAACTCTCTTGCATTACTCAAAGTCTGATTGATAAGCTGCAGGGAAGGAATTTCCATCGAAGGTGCAGATTCCTTTGCCTTCTGGAAATATACAGACCCACTCTTAATCTCTCACTCAGGATGTTCTTGCATTTCAACAGGTATTGAAATGTTCAGGATCCACATTGCAGCATTTTACATGGATAAATTCTTCAACACACTATGAATCTACTGTTTACTATCTGCGCCAGCACTTTTACAAGCACGAGGTTTTAGTATTGACCCTCCCTTGCCAAGTTTGACCCCAGCAGAGTGACAGCAAGGGCCAAATGACACGTAGATATGGCAAGTGTAAGTTTCATATCTGCCTGTGATCCCAAAATAGGATAAACTATGATAGTCATTGAAAAGGACATAAACTAGCAACTCCATAAAAGAGGTTTTATGAGACCCTCCAAAGGTCTGAACTGATGCAGGAGAGTATGCTATCCTACTGAATCAATTAGTCAATTAGAATAGAATTCCAGAAAAAGAAAGCTAAAGTCCTCTCATTAATTTTACCTCCTTGATATATTCCACAAGTTCTTGGTCAAAGGAGCATAGCAACATTCGCCACGCATCACTAATTGACAAATAGTCATATGCTTTCTTGTTACATCTCGCAATTTCATATCTGTCGTACAAAGGGAAAGAATAGAGTTAGTACACATAAAAGAATCTTTAAGCATGACAATCTCACTATTTGACTAAAACCTTGAAATCTAGATAGATCACACTTCATGCTTTTATTTGTATATTGCGATGGTTGATGGCAATTAGTACAGGCCATGTACTCTTGTATTTTAATTCAAAAGCAACAAAAAGCCACACAAGTGTATGACTCAATCATCCCATCAAAAGTGCTATACATTTTGAAAAATACCTTCTGTTGCAAATATAGAAAGAGAGACATCTAATTTTATTGATTACTCATCCAGTCATATCCAGTTGAAGCTAACTTCAAATCTTTTGACCGATTTAACATCTTAACAACAGAGGCACAGTAATTACCTGACTGTCTTGGCCAGAAGGTCCATAAAATAAACATAAGTCTCATGAGGCACCGTCTGCCTAGCACTCAAAACACAATTATAGGCCCCTTCCATGAAAGATTGCTCCAACTCAACAGCATGCTTGATGCAAGGATTCTCCAGGGCAGCATATGAAAGCAATTCAAGTTCGGTATGGAACTCAGCTATTCTATTCTGCACAAGGAGTCTCAACAGGTTGAGACCTAAAATAGGGTACTCTTGAGGAGATGGTGAAATAAGGCCACTGCTCCACCATAAGAATTTTCAAGTAAGTTTACATAAAAATGATGAGTGCAAAATGGTCAATAAAGCAATAGATGGGAAATCTTTCTCATAACCTAGCAATTCAGGTCTAATGCCTTTTAGTGTCTGCAAATGCCCGTGACATGAGTATGAACAAGCAATTTTAAGCAACGCCAGGACAAAAGTTACCCTGCATCTGTACAATAATGCTCCAGTTGAAAAAGATCTCACTCAAAGGCATCTTGATCTTCCATCTTCACACTTATAATAACAGCACGCTCATTAAGTACTAAAGAGTCCTTTAGGAAGGTGGGTGATGTGAGGCTTCCACATTCAATTCAGCAACTGAATGACATTTAATCTTTCTCACGATAAACCAACTCGACCTTATGTCTTGCATCTTACGAATAAGTTTTAAGCATTTGTTGTGGTCCACTGTGCATGCAAATCCAATGAAAGTGCAGTTTTGCAAAAGATCCTGTAAACCCAATGAAAAGTGAGTTGGCAAAGTCTTTGCACTTGTCAGCTTTTTATTAGTATCATCATCTTGAAGATCGAGTAAGACTCCATTGTAAAGATGGAAACAAAACATGCATTGTGGAGCAGAAGGCCTATTGAAAAGAAACAAGAAAAGCCAACAATAATTTGAAAAAAGAAGAAGGAATAAACAAGAAAATAAGTATTAAGAAATTGGAAACTTTTGGGTGGTTGAAAATTCCTCGAATGTTCATTATGAAATCATCATAAGATATGATGGGATCCATCAATGATGGTCACATCCTAACAGCAAGGAGCCAATTCATCATAACACCAAGATTCAGAAGAGGCAGACCATTGTTGTGTATTGACCCATTAGATTCTTCCTCTTGCTCTTTCCCAATCCGTCAGAAGTATCAATTAAGCAAACTAATGATGACTTTCATTGTTCTTTCGCAGCAGGAGGAACATCATTTATCACAGAAGGGCAACAGCATTTAGCAATGATTTTACCATGCAAAGGCTACATCATGGATCACTCAAGACTCCACCAAATTGCAAATCCCAGACTCATTGATTCTTCTCAATCTTGAGAATTTTATGCAGCAAATGTAGAAAGCAAAATCACATGTTCACAGAGCTCATTTCAGAGTCTAGGAAAAAGTAAGGGGAAAAGAAATTTCTTATATGATTGTCCTGTGCCGTCTCTTCGGAATACCATCAATCAAGAGCAAGCACAAGCCCACAGCCGGTGGCCATTTCAACCTACTGAACTAAAAACTGAACTGGACACGAGCAACCCTAGTTGGCCTTCCTATGTCCATGCTTTGCCACTCTATGACCAAAGGAGACGATGTCACCAAGTGTGCATATATTCAATTCTACTATAACAGATTAAACCTAACTGTATCTAGGCCTATTCATAGGGTTAGATTGATTAGAGCGACGCATACACCAAGTTGTCCATCTCCATGTGACTATTCAGGTTCTTCCAAGCAGGTAAGACAAGGAAAATATGCTACTGATCAAATACAAAATTGTATTCAACAATGAAATGGATATGATCACTAAAAATAAATATCAAATTTCTCGAAATGAGCAAAAGGGATGAGATCCATCAGCACAACTAACCAATCTTCAAAGTGTGCAAATACCAGTACAAACCACCACGCACCGCAGCAGGTCCTAAACAACTAGCTCCAGCTCTCTTGTGTAACCCAACATCTGATTGATAAGCTGCTGGGAAGGAATTTCCTTTGAAGATGCAGATTTCTTGGCCTTCTAAAAATATACGAACCCGCTCTTATCTGCCACTCGGGATGCTCTTGCATTCCTACAGATAACATATGTAATTGTTCAAGCTCCACAATACAGCTTTTACTGCATAAATTCTCCCATGCACTACGAAGCACTTTTTCAAGCATGAGATTTCTGTACTGAGCACATCTTGCCAAGTTCGAACTCAGCTGAGTGACAGCAAGGCACAAATGACGCATAGATGTGGTATGTGTAAGTTTAACATCAGCCTGTGATTCCAGAAGAAGATAAACAATCATAATAGTTGTAGGGGATATAGATTTAGCAACTCAATAGAACAAATTTTATGAGAACCTTCAAAGATCTGAACTGATACTGGAGCGGATATTATCATTTTGACTTAATTAGTCAAGCAAGAACAGAATTCCAGGTAGAGAAAGCCAAAATCCTCTGATAATATTTACCTCCTTGATATATGCCGCAAGTTCTTGGTCGCAGGAGATGAGCAACATTTGCCGTGCGTCACCAATAGACAAATAATCATATGCTTTCTCGCTACATCCAGCAATTTCATCGCCGTTTTTCAAAGGGAAAGAGTAATGTAAGCACAAATAAAAAGATAATTAGAGTATATCTTACAGCCTCACATATAGGAGACAGGGATACTGGTAAAAACAAAAATGTAGGAGACTGCAATGTGCGAAATGCAGTGTTGTATTTCTCATCATTGTTCATCTATACACAAAGAAATCAAAGCCAAAAGCAACAACCCCAATTCAGATTAATGTACTCCAGTTCCCAATCCACGTCCGCATTTCGCCAAACATCTGACCAGCACTAAGGAAATGATCGGATCTCCTGTCCTCTCCTGTCCTCTCCAATGCAGCAGCTTCCACGATGACTGTCTTCCAATGCCACGACAAGCGACGACTCTCATTTCTTCAGATGCCTCCCCCCATCCAGCGTCTTTTACAGAAGCAACGAATTCGCTCCTCCTCCTCCTCTTTCTCCTCCTCCTCCTCCTCACGGCGCTCGCGAGAATTTTGCAGTCTTCCATAAGCAAAGTTGCTGAGTTCTCTCGACAGCGAGCGAAACAACAGATTCCACCCCCCACTGATTTGGAAGTCCTCAGGGATGAGAGCAAATGAAACGAATGATGATTTGACATGGAAACTAATTTGTCGAGGATTGCCATAATACTCTCTATTTTCACTCATAATATATGAGATTACATATTTACTCTTATCAATTATATTCGGTTATTCATCAATTTTTCATTTTCCACATCTGCTAATTATTCTGGGGGGCCCCACCACCCCGACAAGTGACAACTCACAAGCCTACGCCCCCCTCCCTCCTCTCTCGCCGGACAGCTGAGGCCACCCTTGGCCACCCACATCATTATCCCACTCCCAACTGATGTGCGCTTCATCAACTCCTCGTCTATTTCGGCCCCACAATCATACGTAGAGACATGTGAAGGTACCACCCTCAAATTGCCACAGTGGCTGATCCCTAATCGAGAAAGATAAGGCACGGCTCCTTCAGCGGCCCTCCACTCCTCCAAATCATCTAATCTATTAAAAAACAAATGCTTGAGTTGAGGAAAGCCTCCTGCAGAGCAAACCATTTCCTTTCCCACGAAAGCATGACGCCCCAGCATGAGAACAACCAAGTGAGGCAATTTCTCCAATATTGGCATCAGATCTTCTTCGAGTTTGGAACCTAGTAAGATTAGTTTCCTCAATAGTTGGGGTAGACTTTTATGATATGGTAACTTCTCTATTTCTCCTAGTATGGACAACTTACAAAAATGGGGATAGTTTGACATTTTACTCAATTCACCCTCAGTCCATAAACAATCAAACTTTTTGAAATAAAAAGACGAGGATCGAAGATGTTTCAACTTGAATTCAACAAGTTTCGGAAATATCTCAAACTCGATAGGATCATACCTATCAAAGACAGTTAATATTTGCATATTGGTAAGCTTGCCCACATCATTCACATCACATCTATTCGGACTAAAGTTTCTTATTATCCGTAGGTTCTTTAAAGTGCTCAACTGCAACTTCTTCCGGCCCCCATGGAATCTGTTGCCCCCATGGAATCTCTCCTTTATGTCAAATTCATAAGGAAGACAAAGATACCTCAACCTTATCATCTTCCACAACACATTTGGCATGGAAACCATAGTATATATACCCAAGTCCAAGAATTCCATACATACAAGGTTTACCATAGATTGCGGCAAGCCATTAAACCTACTACCTGCTAAACTTAAGAATCTTAAATGGACTAGGTCTCCCGCAGATTTAGGTAAGCTTCTCCTCACATTAATTTTCTCTAGTTCCAGAACTCTAAGAAACTTATAGTCTTTGAAAATAGATTGAAATTGCTTCGACTCCCATTCAACACCTCCGAAGGAAATGAGAGTTCGAAGGTGGACCAGAGTCCTTCTTGATGGTTTTAAGCTCGGAATCACATTTCTATTAAGAGAAAGCCTTCATATTTTGCAACTTGACTCGACTTTTATTGCCATTGAAGCAGAACAATTCTCCGCCTCATTGTCTTGTTGAATGTTAAGAATGCTTAGAAAACTCTCTTGCAGAGCCTTGGAGACACATAAGTCTCGCATTTGGTCGTGAAGGTGGCAGCTTTTGATCTTTCCACTTAATTTGAATTGCACTTGAACCATTCCCCTATTAACCAACTCTGTTAAATATTACTCTGCTAGCTCTTCCACTAAAATTTCTCTCTCTCTCTTTCGTATGCACTCAGCAACACAAAGCCTTCAGCAATCCACATGTAAAGAACTTCGGTTGTGGGGATTTTTGCGTCCTCAAGAAAGCTACCCAAATAGAGGAAGCATGGCTTTAGATGCCATGGTAAATCGTAATAGCTTAAGGCTAACACTCTTGATACATCACTCTTATCACTAAAATGCAAATTGATCTTTCACAAATCGTCTTCCACTCGTTGACGGCCAACAATCCACCAAGCACAATGATAGCCAAGGGCAATCCTGCACACTTCTTAAGGAGTTCATGTGCTAACTTCTTCATGTCTTCAGTGATTACTATACAATATAAGGCAACAAATTGCAACTCAACAATCATAGGAAGATGCAATTGTAATAAAAAGTTTACTTCAAGGACAAATATGTGCTTTTAGAAGTATAAGTAAGATGCTATAGTTCTTTATAATTTGTGGTTCATTTATGCTTTTGTAAGGGGAAAATAGGGACCATAACAAAGCTCCCATATATGCCTCCATCTACACCTGGAAGGTCAAGAAGTCTAAATTAACAATACGGAGTGTATCGTCTCCGTTATTTGTGGCTTGAATTACGTGACTCAAGCAACTATAAAGCAACAATAAACCTACTTGATGAAGAAATATGAAAGTACAAGAAAACTCAAGTGTGATCTCCCATAGCTCGAATGCACTACTAATCTCCCGCACAAATTCTAATGAAATCTTCGTTTGCCGCATAACAATTCATGTTTTTCCTTTTCAATCCCTCCTTTCATTTTTTATTTTTTTTGGTAACCCAGGGAACCCGTAAGCCGACAGCCAGCGAGCAAACCCTAAGGGAGCGAGTGCAGGTAAGAATCCCTAACAACGCTTCTGGGATTCAAACTCCTTCCCTTCGTGAGGGGGATAGTCCCTCCTTTTATTGTTAAGCCAACTATTCACAAATGCAAAAATGGTGGACTTGAGATGAAGCCTATGGAAGAATTAACATAGCCAGGCTTCGCATTATTTCATGAATCCAATCAAAATTGCTTATTATGTTGGCCTTATAAAAGCCTCTTCGATATTTAATCTCATTAGAGGAAAGGAGGAACAAAGTTTTGAATCTTGGTTTAGTGGTATAATTGTTAGCTATTAAGAAACAAAAGGGGCATCTAATTTCCCTAATATTGAAATTATGGTGCCTAATACTCGATACTTTGATCATTTGAATCCATCGTAACTATCTATTCATAAATTGCTTAAAGTTTCCAAAAGGACAAACTGAGCTATGAAGCACCTGGTGTTTGTCCCTCTGTCTCTGACTATTTTGCAATATCTTCTACAGCTTGGCCTACAACAGTATCTTGGCCAACTCCGGGTCCATCAGAAGAAATTTCAACAACTAATCCTGCAATGATAACCGAAGCACCATAAATCAGAATCAAATAGGCAATATAATATCTTGGTGTTAGGATAATAACATTAGAGAAGTCCCACCTTTTGTTTTAGGAAACGCCCTCTTCTTTAATAGATCCCAGCTCTCTTGGTCCGATAAGGATTGAAGTGCATGGACCCCTTGAGGATTGATATACTCAGCTACATCTCTATTGTAGGTTGTTATCAATAGCTTGCTTCTTGTGTTCTCGACCGGGAATGCCTCTTGAAGACTATTCCATGCCTCTTTGGTCCAAATATCATCAAGAACCACAACACATTTTTTTTGTCTCAGGGTCTCGTATAGTTTTTTAAACAATTCTTGTTTCGACATTTTCTTAATTTTCTTTTTTTTCATCAGGGATCAAGTTACCGAGAATTTCCACCAAAATATCTTTCAGGTCATATTCTTGAGATACGCAAGCCCAAGCCAAACCAGTGAAATTGTTCTTCACTTCATCCTGAGTGAAGACTTTCTTAGCGAGCGAGGTTTTACCCAAACCACCCATTCCCCATAGAGAATTAACTCTGTACTGTTCTCCATCCTTCAACAGCTCTTTCAATAACTCCTTAATGCTATCTTCCCTCCCAACAAAATCTTCCTCAAAATGGGAATAAGTACGTTTAGACGTCAAATCTCTCGCCCATTTGCGGTCGCCTTCATTCGCAGGTTGTGCGCCAAAAGCCAGCATGCTTGTTCTAAGATTGGAGATGCTGGATTTTAAGCCCTCAGTTTCTGTCCCCACCGCATGAACCTGCACGCACGTGCACTTCGCCACGAGGCAAGCACATGCTCTGGTGATATATTGTTCCTTCTTCAGCGCGACTCTGAGGGTGTATCTCTCGATGATGTCCTCGGCATCATAGGCAAAGTCTCGGAGTTGTGCGACACATTCTCCAACAGCTTGGTTGTGCTCTCGTCTTGTATCCGCATCCCTCAGCAAGCACCGGATCAGCCTCAGCTCCCTATACAGGTCCTCGACCTTGCCCTCCACGGCCCACAAGAATTTGGCCTCGTCGATGAGCAGATTTCCTATTGTCTGCCCCACGGACGAAACAACAGCCTCGGCCATTGCTATTGCGCTACTTGACAGTGATCGGTGGAGCTTGTGACTGAGAATGACACAAAGAATTCACTTTCTATGCGTTGACAAGCTCTGCACATATGGGCCTGCGAGTTGCAAAGAAGAAAGGAGGAATAAGTACTTATAAAGTTGCGTATTGCATTGACAATACATCTTCTACATCGACGGATGCAACAAAATCACCCCACGAATGACTTGAGCCTTATTAGATCTCCAAGCTTGGCAGCTTCTCTTCAAAGTGTACTGAGCTGGTAATTATGTTTATTCTTTTACTCTTGGAGTTGCAACAAGCAGGAGCTTCGATTTTTTTCTTCTGTGAATCGTGCCTTGAACCCGCACACCACAAAGAAAAGAAGTTCCCAGGTTATGGCCCATTAAGAATCCTTCGATGCTTAAATTAGCATGGGAACAGAGCGTGTAAAATATGGAATTTACAGAGAGCATAGTACCGGAATGGCTTACCCCCGCATTTATAAACGAATAGGCGGGCGGCAGGTGGGTCTTAAGATTTTGGCCTTAGCCCCCTTAGTAAAGGCTTACTTATGGTGGGTCCATTTGTGAACCTATGTGATTATGGACTTGTTCGTTAGTAGTGGTCCTTGTTAAATATGTCGTAATTAAAGCAAAATTTGTCAAAAGCTTACTCATTGTGAGATTGTCTCACAAGACTGGGGAAAAAATCGGAACAAAAGTTTGTCATCATGAACTTGCCTCAACTATATTGTAATTGAGCAAAATTCAATTATTAAATTACACCCATCTAATAAGCATGTAAAATTTTTTATTACAAACAGCTGAAATACGTCCTATAATTAAAAACGAAAATGAAATTATTTAGTTAACAAACGAACTCTTGTAGCTCTTCAAATCCCTAGAAATTCAAATCCCAAATGCACGACTTGGGAAGCCGTGAAGAAATGGAAAGTCACCTTCAAGAAGCACCTGAAGCAGGACCACAAGATCCATCGTGACGGCTCTCTCCTCTCTCCACGCCTCCACTGGTAAAGTACGTGCGTTGCTCACTAGACACTCTCACTAATTAATTGGTAACAGTGTTTCTTCATGTCATCAAAGAGTCACCTCAGTTGCTTTGTGACATCCTGAAATTCGATCCATTTTCGATAGAGTGAAATATGCATATCGTCGGCGCGCCTATGGTCCTTTTTCTCAGAGCTGATCACTCACCAGTTAGCTAACCTATTGGGTGAAGCCGTTAAGGGATATAACTGCGGTAAAATCCCTAAAAGCTACCTAATTAGTTGGATTGGACTAAAATCGCGTCCGGTCGATTTTAATCATGAAATTTAATTGGGTTTCAAGAATCGAATATTCGAGCGTGTCATAATTTATTTTTAGGATCCTGTTCATTTCGTCAATTTATTGACGAAAGTCGAAATTTCAAAAAGAAATTATCGGAAGAAAAATTGAAGCACAAAAAGAAAATAGAAAGGGAAAGAAAAGAAAAGAAAATAAGAATAATGGTATTGTTTTTATTTTACTTTTTTCTCTCCCCTCTCTTTTCTTTCCTTTCGTTTTCTTTCTTTTCTCTCTCTCTCCTCTTCCTTTCCCTCCCCTTCGTGGAGAAAATATTAGGTGCGCCGGGCGCGCCACGTCACCGTGCGCCCCGCCCAATCAGGATGCGACACGTTTCGCCACGTGGCTCCACCTGAGCGGGTCCCGCTTTTGTTTTTAGCCAAATTTTTGCCGCGTCCTTCTCTCTCTTCATTAATGGCCGCGTCCTTTTCTCCCATTTGCACGCAAGCGTGCGTCCCTTCCCCTCCCGTTCTCTTTCAAAAAAATTTGTCTCTGCATTTTCTCCATGAGAACTGCAACGCCATCTCTCTCAACCAAACGCTCGCCGGTTGCCTCCAAGCTTGGCTGCCTCTACCGTCGCCGTCGGGAGCCACTCGCTCTGAAGAGCCCTTCCGGTCGTGGCTGGGTCCCGAACTCTAACCATCTTCGCCTCGGCCTCTAAGGTGAGCGCGGACACAAAAAAGCCCGCTGGTCGCCTCCGAGCTCGGCCGTCGTCGCCAGGAGCCACTCGCTCCGAAGAGCCTCGCCGGTCGTGGTTGGTCCCAAGCTCTGACCATTTCTGCCTCGGCCTCTTCGACGATCGCGTACGCTCAAAATCCAGCCGGTCGCCTTCGAGCTTGGCCACCTCTGCCGGTCGACTCCAACTTGGCCACCTCTGCCGTTGTCGTCAAGAGCCACTCGCTCCCAAGAACCCCGCCGGTCGTGGTTGGGTCCCGACCATGTCCGCCTTGGCCTCTTCAGTGAGCGTGGACACCAAAAGCCCGCTGCTTGCCTCCAAGCTCGATCGCCTCCGCTGTCACCGCCAGGAGCTACCCGCTCCGAAGAGCCCCGCCGGTCGTGGCTGCATCCCAAGCTCTGACCTTCTCCGCCTGTGCCTCCTCGGTGATCGCGGACACCCAAAAGCTCACCGGGCGCGTCCGAGCTCGGCCGCGCCGTTGCCACTTTCTCCCAAGAGCCCCACGGGTCTTGGCTAGGTCCCAAGCTGTAATCGTCTTCGCCTTGCCTTCTTCAGCAAGTGCAGACACCCGAAAGCCCACCAGTCCAGTGGCCTCCGAGCTGCAAGGCAGGTAGGCGAGTTTACACAATTGTGCGTGTGGTTCATTTAATAAAAAAAAAAAAAAAAAAAAAAGCTTGCAACATTTTCTATTATGTATTGCAATGCATTTTTAGCTTGATCACATCTGCACCTCAAGAGCCAAGACATGTTAGATAGCTAGGGCAAAACCTTGTACATCACTAATGTGTCATGACACTTTCACATCTTGGGTGTGGGGATAAACAGTTAAACAAAACCTTGCAATGCATTTTTCTCTGATGGCGTGGGGACTGAAATGCTACTGGAGCTACTAGGAAAAACTGAAACGTACCGAGATCAATGTGTTGAAATTCTGAAAGGTCCCATATGTTTAGAGGTTAGCTCAGCAGTTCTCTAATATTTAATTGTCTTCTGTTTTCCTGTGCTGAATGAATGGGACTATCTATTTATCTGGATCTCTTAATTTTGGAAAATCCTGACCCCAACAGAGTATTGAGATCGTTCTTCAAGAAATGGACAGTTTCACTGTCAATTTCCCAGAGTTCAAACTTCTGAGGGAATATCATATGCAAGCTAGTTCTTGGATATCCCGCTTCAACCGTTTGCGGGTGAACATTGGCGAAAGAGTTGATCAAGACAATGTCGTAGAGGAGTTGACTAACATACTAAAAGATGCAGTGTCTCTGAAAATTCAAGGTCTGAATTTCCTTGCAGTTTTGCTTGTTTGGGGGGAGGGGAAAGTTATCATTACTGCTGTTGTGATGGCAATATGTTTAATACATCATGTTCCTTAGTGTTTGTTTCCATTTCCAGTTAGAGAATTGCCTCTTGTTGAGCTTGAGCTGAAGAAGGCTTGTTGCAGGGCAAAGGCTTTACAGGTGATGTAATGAACTCTGTTGGTTCGCCAAATGTCGTGCTTCTCTGTGTTCTTCTGTTCTATCCTCCAGTATTTTCTACTATAGCTGATAGTATTTAATCCTCAATGGGGCTTTTTTAGGTTTGTGCTTTATCAATTCTTTGAATGCTGAATGCCCTTAATCCTGAATATATTTCAGGCCCGTTCAGATTAAAGGACCTTGAACTTCCTTCAGCAACTATTGATTGAAGCTGTCGGGTAAATGTATTCTTGGTTGTGGTTCTCAAATTTTATTGTCAAAACTACTTGATATACACTACTTCTACCTCTTTTAAAGTTCAGTTGGACTCTATGTTGCCAGACTACAGATTGAAGGCGAAAACTTGTTTGTCTATATTTCTGGGCTTGTTGATGCTGCTACTCGTTGGGAAGAAAGTGCAGTGCAGATTCTAGCTCGGGAGGCTCAGCTGCCTGAATATGAGGAAGTTCTGAGGTCTCTCTCTCTCTCTCTCTCTCTCTCTCTCTCTCTCTCTCTCTCGCTCACTCGCTGTTATGCATGTGCATCATGTGGACCCGTTTGTGAGACCAGGTGGTGGGAATGGATGCAGGCTATTAAATATTAATATAATTGCATATAAGGTGCTAGCAATAATTTTTGTTGAAAGTGATTTTTGACTTCTTATATGCCAGGAGTTCGGAGGACATTCATGTGATCTTGCCTTCTTTACCTCATATCATCTCGACAATTACAATGTCTAAGTCTTGGTTGAAGAATTCGGAACCATTTTTGGGGTCTGCTCACACGAATAGGGGATCACCAAGTTTGTTGCTTGAAGTCGATGAATTGAAGGTTCTTGCTAACACCTAAATCTCTAGTCTCACATCCATACATGTTTTATGTTAATTAACTGTTTGGTTTAGAAGTTGGGCTATTTGTTAGTTAGTTGCTGAGGGACTATAGTTCAATTGGTTACTCTCTAATGGAAGCACAGAAATCGATCAAGATAGGGAATTCCTCTGTTCTTTGTGTGCTCTCTTCTCTTACTATAATAATTTGTTTCAACAGCTCTTCTCTAATCCAATCAATCTCATTATTTCAGCGGAGGATACAGGGATAGGTATTCCTCTAGAGGCGCAATCCCGTGTTTTCACTCCTTTCATGCAAGTGCGCCCATCAATTTCTCGAACACATGGGGGCACAGGTATTGGGCTAAGCATAAGCAAATGTCTGGTTGGCCTCATGAATGGGGAGATTGGATTTGTAAGCATACCCCAGGTGGGATCCACGTTTACCTTTACTGCAGTTTTCAATGATGCCTGTTCTACCTCAAAAGAGTGCAAGGGCCAGCAAGTGAAAGGACAAGGTGACTCTGGCACCTCAGAATTTCATGGTATGAAAGCAGTGGTAGTTGACACAAGACCTGTCCGTGCCAATGTATGAAAGTATGAAAGTATCATATCCATAGGCTTGGTATTCATGTTGAGGTAGTTGCAGACTTGAACCAGTGCTTCCACACCATACAAAGTGGGAATTGCAGAATAGATATGGTGCTCTTGGAATGGGAAATTTGGGACAAGGACTCTGTTTTGTCGGCAATCTTTCTGGATAAATTGAGGGACATGAAGCCACGGGTGTCTCCACGGTTGTTTCTTCTATCTAATTCTATCAGCTCTAGTGGGATGAGTGGTGCGACTACAGATGCTACTGGTCCATCCGTGATCATGAAGCCTCTAAGGGCTAGTATGCTGGTGGCGTCTTTACAGCGCATCATGGGAGTTGGAAACCGAATAAGTTGCTCCAATGGGGAGTCTCCGAGTCTGTCTCTCCGCAACCTTCTCCGTGGCAGAAAAATCCTAGTCGTGGATGACAACAAAGTAAATCTCAGAGTGGCCGAGGGAGCTTTGAGGAAATATGGAGCTGATGTGGTTTGCACGGACAGTGGGGAAAAAGCAATTGCTTTGCTCAGACCACTGCATGATTTTGATGCCTGCTTCATGGATATCCAGATGCCAGGAATGGATGGGTATGGCGTTTTCCTGCTCAGGCACTTATTTTTTTTCATCAAATGTTGTATAGAAAGTGTATATTCTTTCAGAGATTTGTATGTGTCTTATGTAATGGATTTGGATAACCTTTTCTATGTCAACTAGGTGGTGATAATGGATACGTGCATCTAATGGTTCTATAATTCCTTTGATCAGATTTGAAGCTGCAAAAAGAATTTGACAGATCGAACAAAGTCTGAGCAAGGAATTCCTACCGGGACAGTCATCCTCAGAGCCACGTGAGTATATCTCGAATTTCCACCTACTGATCTTGGCCATGACTGCAGATGTGATTCACGCTACTCATGAAGAATGCACAAAGTATGGAATGGACAGATATGTTTCAAAGCCCTTTGAAGCGGAACAACTTTTTAGAGAAGTTTCGCTCCTTTTCCTGGTCATCACTGAATCGAAACTTGTAGAGAGGCCACCATAGATGGTTAATTGTTTTGGTGAGTAGAAGTCTTGGTTGTTTAGGCACTTTGGCAGCCTTACCGGGGAACTTTCGAATTCTTTAACAAGAGTGAGTTTTCTCTGGCCTCTCCTTAGCTACACATTTCTTGATTCTCTTGCTTTTAGAGCAGTTGGATTTCCTTTTGATAGATGCAATTGAAATTCGCTGATATATCTCATGTGAAACCAAAGGGATTTTCTTCGGACACCTTCTGTTGATTTCTTGAACATTTTTGGATTTCTCAGGTGTCTCGTCACGGGAGCATATACATAAAGAAGCTAAGGTCACCTGCTGGAGTTGAATTTTCATTGATTTCCCTACGAGTGGCATATTGGTTTAAAACCACTTGAAGTATTTTTTTGTACAACCGATCTAAACCGTTTGCAAGATGACGGTTGGTAATTAGGCGATCTGAAGTTCGCCAATTGAACTCTGGATCGATGGCTGCTTAGAAATGGTGCAGGAATCTCTTCGACATAGGTGCATATCTGTAGACTAGACCCTAATAGTGTGTACATGTGTCACGGGCCGAAAGTGAGCCCATCCCAGAGGTTCCTGGAGGATGATCGCAACTCACCCCTGGACCTCCTACTTTCACTCGGATTCCCACCAAGTCTTCTCCTCGAAGTTTCCAAGGGCGGGCAACACCGTCATTACGCCTGATTTATTTATGTTGGAAGACGGTAGTTAGCATTTATGTCAGTAGTTGATGGCTATCATTTATGTCGGTGGTGAGTAGCTACCATTAGTGTTGATAGTTGAGTAATGAAGGTGACGTGATCTCGTCCGCCAAATCAGATCTAGATCAACGGATGTAATTAGAGGGCCTTGAGTATAAGAAGGGGTGTCTTCCCTTCTTTTGTATCCATCCAGCTATTTCAGTTTATAAAAGCTCATTTCTTTTCAGGCTCCTCTCTCTAGAAGATTTCTTTTTCTACGATCCGAGTGTGCGAGCGAGTGAGCGTTTGATCGAGTAAGGCTTGGCTTGGGTGAATCAAAATAGCATGAGTCGCCGCGCGGTCACGATCCCAATCCATTGGCCAGTGACACATGCATGTAGCTTTAGAGATTGTTAGATGGTTGCGTGCTCAAATTTGATGGGCAGAAATTTGATGTTAGATGGTTGTGTGCTCACTATTATCTTGCTGTACATATACACAAGGTCATTATGAGTAATGAAGATGACTCCTCTTAGCAATGATGTTGCAGTGTCCACTAAGTTCTCTTCCCCCCTCCATGTTCAAAGGCTAGAGAGTTTTGTAAAATCATTAGCTAGCCGTTTTCTTTATCTATGTGGTGCTTTAAAACAAGATGTTTATACGTAAAAGTGGTCTATACAATATTTTCTGCTTCGGATGCATGTGAATAGGCAATTGTTCCTCTATGATAGGAGGAGCTTGCGATTTGCAGCCAAACTAGCTCTTCACCGACTTTAGCCTTTGTGATTGTTTTTGGTGTGAGGATCGTTCGTTAGGACGTGATCGAAACCATTATAAATCATATGGAACAAGTTGGGCGGTCTTCTGGCGCAAAAGCTCATTCCGAACTACACAAACCTTTGGCCGAGTCATCCTCCACAACTTTCATGTTGGATGTCAAAAAAGAGGAACTTATTCGATTCAAGAGAATTTAAAAGAGAGAGAAGTCGCTCTCGGAGATGGCCAAGAAATCTCACAAGATGAACCTTTGTCAAGTTAGCATCAATATCCAAATCCTCACCTTTGAATTATCTCATTCAAATTGTCAAAACTTCTTCGATAATGGTCCCTAAAGTGACGCTCAAAATGAACAACCCCTGAACTAAAAATGGTAAAACTCAAATAACCTACGAAAACATCAATTTTGTTCTTCAGTGTGCGGTTCATTTGCCCCATAAGCAAATTTTGAAGCCTAGAGGAGATATCCAAAATTGTTACCTTGATAGACTACAGCTTTGGTGATCTAGCGAGCAAAGACCGAATATACAATATCCTGACACGTGAGACAAGCATGATATCCATAACTCTCTCCGATTCCATTTTACGAATAAACGTAAAAACAGCATCTCTAATTTCTGCAAGAATCTCATGCTCTCTGGAAGCACTTGCCTTGATGACAGCGGCCAAAACCTGCAGTACCATAATATTGGCAATTAACTATGATATATTTTAAGAAGTTCATTATCAACAGAAATAACAAAATTATGCAGAATGGAGTAAATACTAAATTAGATGAATAAAATGTCATAAACGACCGCAATATCTTTCTATTTTTGAAACATCCATTCACCAGCATGCTATAATTCTTTCTAAAATAGTAAAAAAACATTTATCATTCAGGCCCAATTTCGTGGAGACCAGAAATTGTATATTCATGAAATATACTGTACTTACAATTACTTCTGATTAGCTTTTTGCTCATGCTTCTGATTCTAGCACTTGAACATTTGAGTTTTCTTTGACATTGAACATGTCAAATGTTTAAAGACATAAAACTGTCCATTTCTTGAAGAATCATCTCAATACCCTGTTGGGGTCAGGATTTTCCATAATTAAGAGATCCAGATAAATAGATAGTCCCATTCATTCAGCACAGGAAAACTGAAGACAATTAAATATTAGAGAACTGCTGAGCTAACCTCTAGACATATGGGACCTTTCAGAATTTCAGCACATCGATCTTGGTACGTTTCAGTTTTTCCTAGTAGCTCCAGTAGCATTTCAGTCTCCGGGAGCAAATTGTGAAGTTCCCTAATCTATCCAAAAGAACATGGTCAAAGCAAGACTCAAAGGGGCCTACAATTCAAACCAGAAATGTACTTACGATTTATGAACTAAGAAGAGTGAGAATAACCTCTGATTTCAGCTTATATAGGGAGTCGATCTCAATTGCAGCAGCACGTTTCTCCAAGAGGCAGATTCAAACACGATTAAGCCACTCCTAAAGAAATAAATTTTTCTTAAAAGGGTGAGTCGGGAATTAGAAAATCCAACCAACTTATGATAACTTTCTGCAGCAAAGAAGGCGTGCCGGATACAGAACACAGCATGCACTGAAACAGAAAATCTCATTTAATCCTTATTGGCGTGATAGTGGTAATTTTCTTTATCAGATAAATGGAGATATAGGAATAATCCCATGAAAACAAAAAGGAATAGTCCCAAGTCAATTTGAAAATTCAACGAGACCACATTTTCAATCAATGTATGCCAAATTGAAAGTGTCAGCCAGAAAAGCCAGATATGCACCAGATGAAAAACAAAATGTCCTCAGTTAATCACCGTCACCAATATAACGATAGAAGTCCATATGATCATCCACTGGACCTGATAAATCAAGTGTACCATGTAGAGCCATGTCACTCAGTCATGGGCATCACACTGCAGAGTGCACACTCACAAACATTGACAAAACCCATTCAACTTCAACCACTTGGGTGGAAAAAAGAGAAAAAAAATTTAACAGTTGTTAATCGGAGAACCATGCAGAAACCAGATTAAGAGAAATGGCTTTTTAATCTAGACAAACCAGCAAGGGTAACACTAAACTGTAGAACAAGAAGCAAATAGATCTTCTAGATGAGTAGAGACCAAACCAATGACATTTTTCTCACCACGTAAAAGAGAATTTAGGTAACTGTATGGATATGGCTTAATGTATCTTGATCCACAAAATCAATCCTGATAGAGAATTACCTCCATCGAAGAAATTTTCTGTGCCAGTTTCTCGCTTCCTTTGACAAGGATTCCTAAGCGACAACTTCTATTGTAAAGGTTTTCCAACTCCAATAACTGGAACAAAAGTACATAAATAATGACAATATAAATTATGCAAAGAGAAGTGGACAAAATGAACTCTTATCTTAATCAAAAGGTCAAATAAATTCACGTTATATACCTTTGAAGATGACGAAAGAGTAGATTCAATCTCTCCGGCCAACTTCTTTGCCTCTTCAGCATACTCCTGTACAGATTTTAAGCAAATTACTGGAAGTCACTCGACTAGACAGAGTGCAGGTATATAAAATGCCACAACTTCACAATCTTCTTCAGAACCTTCAATTTAAGATGTCCAGGCTCATTACACGGCATGGTATCAAAACTCAACAATTCAGTGACATATTCTAAATCTGCCCTCTCCAAAGCATTAGTAGAGCCCAGAGAATGATTTTCAATTTTTGCGAGGCAACTTCTTACACCTTCTGCCCACCTCTGCACGTTGACTAACTTCTTTGCCATGGTACGTACCTGCATGCGATTGAAGTACACATTCATACATAGTCGAATCATATGCACATAATCTGAGAAGAATTTCATGTAGCTAAAAGGCTTTGAACTAACAGGATCCATGTCAAAACCAGCCCAAAGAAATTGTTCACCTTCTTTCAACAGTTTTTGATAAATATCCTTAGAGAAAGGATTTTTAAGAGCATCGGTTGACTGCAATAGCCATTGATCCGCAAGATGAGCCAAAGTAGCATGGCCACCTTTTACCTACAAGAACATATAATCCAGAAGAACATTCTCTCTTACTGAAGAACAAAAGGCAAACTAAAATAACAATCTTGACAAGGACAATCAACTCCAGCACAATATTAAAGAACAAGAGGAGATTAGCACAGATTCCAAACCTCACTAAACACCACTAAATTTCACTTTGTTCTTCATTGACATTTATTCCAACACCAAACAATTATGCAGTGACCTTGGTAGAAAAGAATTTCCTAGAATGTACATAGTTTGCCAGTCAACCAGTAAAAAACATTGGCAACTAAGACCAAAGCAATAAAACCAACTTCAGCTAGACTCTTCCATAAAACAAAGATCATATAATACCTAGTAAGTATAAAAATGAGATGATCCACCTTGCTTAAGATTGACATCTCATCCAATCATAAATTTATAGAATGAACACCCAGGCTAAAGTTGTTTTAATTGCTGCAATTTGTTTTCTACATGCTTTATTCGATACCTCATCCAGTCTCTTTGTTAATTGACTAAGCAAGTCTTGTATCTGACAATACCTTTTTCGCTGAAGAACTTGTTTCGCTGGAGAAAGATCTTTGCTGGAGCACCTTACTCCTTTGAGTCTCCTCACCATTGTATTTATCAACAAGTGAGCAGCAAGTCACTTAACTCGCTAATGTATGACGGTCAAGGAGGCAATGTTTGCTGGGTTTGCATTCACGATGTGTTGCCCGTCTTTTGCACAAAAGGGGTCTCGATGATGAGATGGAGAATTACCAATTCTGGCTTTAAGCCCAAAAATGATGATGAAGAAGAAACATTCATATGATTGGGTGATCCATTTCTTTGAATATGAACCCAACCAAAGAAGATGTTATTTACGGTGCCATGTTGGATCAAAGACAGGAAAGTATATGTCACCAGCAATAATGTGACAAATCAAAGTTAGAACCAGTAATCAGATTTTTCCTTGCAAATTCAATCGTATCATACGCTTTTTAACATTATGACTTTAAGGATGTATTTCATTAAGATAGAGGCCCTTGTCATGAATGCTTTCACTCATTGTGCCCAGCTAGGTGGAATAATCCAAGTTCCCTGAGTTCGAGATCCCCCTTCAGGGGCAAATGTTTTTGACATTGCATGGCACATGTACTAGGCTTGTATTTGCACTACAAATCAACTAATTTGACAGGATAATAAACTAGAACACAGTTTCCACATACCTCAAGACAAACAAAAGCAGATGGCGCACAATCACATACAACTGATATTGCTGACATATAATGCACTTAGGATCCTACAAAAAAACCAATTCATCAACTAGCATCGTATTGACAAAGTCATCAGAAAGCAAGAGTTAAACATGAAAGGTCGAGTACCTCCTCAGTCCCCACGCATTCAGGATGTGTCCGTGGTGGCATTGGAGATGATTTTACAATGCCATTTTTCAAGAGGCGCTCCCTCCAACTTTTCTCCTTTGTATAAATTCTAAGTAATTCTTTCGCCAGAAAAGGTGATGCTTTTCTATCATAATTACTCTGCATATTGCACAAGAAGGCAATTAGGGACATTTTGTAATATGGAAAGACCTCCTAGTAAGCAAAACTTAACTTTAGAAAAACAACTGTTATAACAGCAATTATCAATCCTTCCCATCAGACTAATGAAAGAGGCAAACACGGAAATTATGTTGATGATGATCATGAGTCCATCACAAACTACCAAAAACCAAAGAAAATAGTCCCAGGTAAAGATAGTCAAACGCACAACAGACGCCGCACCGCCTCACCTAGTTTCCTCGTCTTGTTGGCGAGAACGCCGAGGTAGTGCGTGACTCGATCGAGCTTTGCGTTGGAATACTCCTGCAGTTCGCTCACCTCTTGTCTCAGCTCCAAGTAATCCTGCCTCCCAAGCTGCATCCGGAAATCGCTCCTCTCAGAGCTCGGCAACAGAGAAGGAATCGACCGAAGCAAGAAGCAAGAAGCAAGAAGCAAAAATTCGAAACAGGCAAATCCCCCAACTCAATCGGGAGCCAAAACAATGCGTGAGACGATCGGAGCGTTTTGGAAAAACCTTGACATTGTCCGCGAGCCGTTGGACCTTGGAGGCCAGCGGGAGCCGCGAGGGCGGCGTGGAGGCGGAGGCGGAGGCGGCGGCGGCGGAGATCGAGTACCGCCGCACGAGGGGGCGCTCGGCCGGTGCTGGTCGTCGACGTCGAAGGAGGCGGAGGTCGACGACGACTTCCGCGGCTCGAAGAAGCTCTAGACCTTGGAGGCCAGCGGGAGCTGCGAGGGCGGCGAGGAGGCGGCGGTGGCGGCGGAGATCGAGTACCGCCGGACGAGGGGGCCCTCGGCCGGTGCTGGTCGTCGGCGTCGAAGGAGGCAAAGGTCGACGACGACTTCCGCGGCTCGAAGTCGCTCTGGACCTTGGAGGCCAGCGAGAGCTGCAAGGGCGGCGAGGAGGCGGCGGCGGAGATCGAGTACCGTCGGATGAGGGGGCGCTCGGCCGGTGCTGGTCATTGGCGTCGAAGGAGGCGGAGAAAGATTTTTGTGAGAGAGACTTCGTGCGGGAGAAGACAGAAGAGAAAGGGCACTTCAAATGCGAAGGGCGGGAGAAGGACGCGGCCATTAATGAAGAGAGAGAAGGACGCGGCAAAAATTTGACTAAAAATAAAAGTGGGACCCAGCTCCACGTGTCGACACGTGTCGTATCCTAATTGGGCGGGGCGCACGGTGACGTGGAGCGCCCGGCGCACCTAATATTTTCTCCCCTTCGTGCGAATCCCCCACCGCCTACCTTCTCTCTCTCTTCCCTTTGACTAGTCCAAGCTTATCTTCTCTCTCTCTCTCTCTTTCTTCTTCTTCTTCTTCCTCCCCGTGCGTCCGAACGAGCGAACCAGAACCAGAAGTTGCAGCTCGCCGTCGCTGCTCCGTTGCCGCTCGTCCTGCCGCCGCACCGGAGCCGGACTGCCCGCGCGCCCGCCGCCGTCCCGCCGTCCACGCGCGTCCAGGCGTGCTTCCCCGCGCGATCCAGCCGCGACCCAGCCCCTGTTCTACCCTCGTCCGGCCACCTCCGGCCGCCGTTCGACCCAGCCGGACCTTCCCGGCGTCCCCCTCACCCTCCGCCAGCCTTCCCTTGCCGTTTTGGCAATCGGAGCAGCCTCGGCCAGCCCCGTCCAGCAAACCCACGAGTGAGTTTCCAGCGACTTCGGGCTCGTTTTGGGCCGTTTCCGGGCCCTGGATCCGTGAGTCGCTTTGGGAAGAATCGTTCCTCGCGTCGCCGCCGTCGGATTGATCCGATTTGCGCGCAATTTGGTGAGTAATCTCACTAATCCAGGATTAGTTGGCTAATTATGCTTAAGGTTGGTTTAGATTTAATTAATTATGTTTAGGTTGTTAGATTAGAATAAATTAGCAATTATTAGTCAATTGTGATGCGATTTAGATAAATTGATTGCGCAATTAGCAAGTAGACGTGGTCTACTAATTATTGAAAGTGCCTCGGGATTTTTCCCGACCCTTAGTGGGCTTTAATTTGGCGATTCGGGCCTAAGTGGGATTTTTGGCATTTAAATATTAATTTTCGGAATTAAATTAATTATTTATTTATTTTCTGAAAATTCAATTGGGATGGCTAATGACCAGAATATTATGCTGATGACTGTGGTGAAGTCCGTTTATTTAATCGGGCTTTATTTTAAGCTAAATTGAATTTCTTGTATTTAAATATTATTTTTCGAAATAAATTAATTAATTATTTATGTTCCGGAAATTCAACTTGGATGGCTAGTGGCCGAATTTTTATACTGATGATCGTGGTGCAGCCCGTTTATTTAATCGGGCTTTAATTTGAGCTAAATTGGAGTTATTGTAATTAATTATTAATTTTCGAAATTAATTAATTAATTAATTATTTTTCGGAAATTAAGACTAAGATGGCCGACGACCGAAATCTCGTGCTGATCGTCGTGGCACAGTCCATTTATTTAATTGAGCTACAATTTGTATGGAATTGATTTAATTATGAATTTTGAGGAGTTATTCATATTGACTTGATAGTTAATTATTTGATTGAGAAATCGTTGGGTATTGGTTATCACCTGAAAGGAAATACGTGGGCTCGGTGAATCGGAATATCACCTGGAGAATGCACGTGTGTTCAGTGGTTGAATATGTCATCTTGGCGAAGAGGTTGCCTTAGAGAATGCACGTAAATTGTTGAATAATTGATCATGCCTGTGTGGCGATAATTGATCATGCCTGTGTGGCGATAGTTGATCATGCCTGTGTGGCGTAGATTGTGCCTGTGTGGTCGTATCTCTGTGTGTCGAGTGTCGTGCCCGTGTGGTTGAAGGTAATTGGGATGCCTAAGAGCATGCTCATAAAATGTTTATTGTACATCACCTTGGCGAGTCGACGCCCGAGAGCATCATTGTAGCTCTATGATTGAGTATACTATTGGGGATTATATGGTGTGGAGTGAGATGACCTAGAAATGGTCCAACTGACATGTAATCGACTAGGTCGATTGATCATTGCTTTGATATGATGTTGTGAAATGATTGATTGAATGGAAATGACCGTGAGTGGTCTTGTTGGCGTGTGATCGACTGGGTCGATTGATCGAGATATTGATCTAAGATGTGATTGCTTGGGTGTCTATTGAACTATGCTAATATGCAGGTGGAATCTGAGGCTAAGGTAAGTCCTCTGCCCTGTGCGTATTTAGGCAGCCTATAGTATAATAGTTTACTAATCGGGCTTAGTGGGATAGGACTCGCTGAGACGTAGTCTCATCCCAGTTTGGGGAAAAACATTTCAGGACCCTGATGAGGAGCTGATGAGGAGGAGTCCGAGAAGGAGAACTCGGAGGTAAAACTTGAGAATAAGGATTTTGCAAGAAGAAGATAATCCCGAGAGGGGCCTTGAGTACGACCTGGATGGACTGAGAGTCTATCTTCTTTTGAGAATTCCATTTTGAAGTGAATAGTTATGAAGTGGTTTGTGTTTTGTATAAAAGTTTGGTTATAAATTTCAATATGAAAAATATGGCCCTGCTTTTCTATCCCATAATTTTACTGTCTGGGGATTTTAACTACTTCCGCATGTGCTTAATAAATGAAAGGGTCGGTGATACATAGTCATGGGATATTGCATTATAAAATCGACCAATTGAGAAGGATGTGTGCGTGCCCAAGGATCGAGGCGTGACATCCAGTTTAAGTGGTATCAGAGCGAGGTTGAAGATTAGAGTGATAAGGAGCGTTGACCATGGGATAGTTAGTAGGAAAGGCCTTTAAATTCATGCCGGTGCATGTCTGTGCTAGCTGAGTGCTAGAATTGTTTGTTGTGTGTGGATCGCTCATCTTCTAATCCAGTGTGGATGTGGAAGACGGGTTTCAGTATAAAGACTGAACCATGAGCGAGCAGGAGTTGAGAACTCCTAGTAAGAGGGCAAAGTCCTCTGTGACTCGGGATAATGCACTGACAAAGGTCGGTACCCGAGGTGGTTGTGGCAGAGTGTTGACTCTGGCCAACTCGAGTGTAAGAGTACCACTGCAGGTTGGTACTAGTGTAGCAGCGTTGAATGATCCTAAGTTCGATAGGATCGTTTTGATGCTAGTGTTCCTTGGGAGCTGGATGAGCCAGTAGGCTTAAGATCGAGCCCCCATTAGTGTTGCAACCGCCGTTAGTGTTGCAACCGCCGTTGTCGCCTCACCTGCTGAGATCCAGAGTGGAGATATAATCCGAGAGCAAGTCATTACATTCGAGTCGAGGTATAGATCCAGTTCAGGCAGAAATGGAAATCGGTCAGGGAAAAGATCGAGGTCAGGAGTGGTCCTAGTAGACTGATGTGTGCTGTCACTTGGCAGGAGATAGAAGACTCACATGATAGGTGTCAGAATTGTAGAATGAAAGCATGGATAAATTCAGTGTCCAAGTATGGCTAGAATATGTTGTGATGATGACCAGCATGGCCATCGGGTGAAGGATTGTCAATGGAAGTCTAAGGTAGCATAGACATTGCTACTACGGCTAGAACACCACTAGGATGGCAAAAGGAATGAGAGTAGAATTGATCTTGCACCGATCAGAGAAAGAATGTGTTGGAGGTGATTTTATCAGAGCAGCGCAACAAAGTTTTGTGCCGAGTTGGTAGAACTTAAATTGTTGAAGTAAAAGTGACAGAGGGGAAATCATTAGCAACAGTTGTGCTTGATTAGTTGCTGAAGTGTGAAATTAATGCCACATGAATAGTGTGAGCTTATGGAGCATCTTGTGATAATGAATCATGGTCATTAAGTAATTCAGTTTAGTCTATTAACATGTGAAAGTGTCGAGGTTATTCGGAGTCGAAAAGAATCTTCGATTTCATTAATCTCGCTGATTGAAGGCAACTTGTTTGTTAGACGGAGGTTACCAAGGTTGCTTGCGCGATTGTCTTAGGTAGGACTGATTGGAGAACTAGAGATGGAGGACATCTCAGTGGTCTGCGAATTTCTAGATGTGTTGTCACGAGAACTGTCAGACTGCCGTCAGAGAAAGAGATAGAAAGTGCGATCGAGCTAGCACCAGGGTATAGCTACTCTCGAAGGCTTCTTACCAGCTGTTGTTGTCTGAACTGGTAGAATTGAAGCTGCAAATGTAAAGATTGGTGAATGAGGAATTCATGCATATCAGTATATCATTTCGGGGAAACATCTGTTTTATTTGTGAGAAAAAGAAAGATGGTTTGTTGCGAGTATGCATCAACCATCGTCAACTCAATTAGGTGACGATCAAGGACAAATGTCCATTGTATAAGATCGACGAATTGGGTGACTTGACATCGAGAGTATCGATGTTTTCAAGGATCAACTTGAGAACAAGATGTCGTCAATTACGAACCAGTAAGGAGGTTGTACGAAAGACAGCTGTTCGTACTTGATAAGGTCTTTACGAGAGTATTGTAAGATCGTTTGGTCTGATAAACACTCAAGCTATTGTCATGAATTTGGTAAACCGAGTGTGCAAGGAATATCTAGGTCAGTTGTGATCATGTCGTGTAATGATATTCCAGTGTATTTGAAGAATGCTAAAGAGTACGAGAGATGTCTGAGAACGGTGAAGGAATTTCCATGAACTTGGTCAAGATGGAATCAGTTATCAGTGGACCAAGACTGATAGCAGTATCAAAGATCAGAAGTTTTCTGGGTTTAGCAGGGTATTACAAAAGGTTTGTGGAAGGGTTTTCAGTGTTAGCAACTCGACTCCTGAAAGATGAAGAAAAGTTCGTGTGGACAGATCAGTGCAAGTGTAAGTTCCAAGGGCTTAAGGAAAAGCTGGCTTTCAGATTTCTGACAATGGGACACTAAGGTTTCGAGGATGTCTAGTTGTACCTAACGATGTAGAGCTTAGAGAAGAGATTTTATCTGAAGCACATCGTAGCAGCTATAGCATTCATCCTGGAAGCACTAAGATGTATCAAAATTTGCGTCAACACTATTGGTGGTCAGGTATGAAGGCGGACATCGCTAAGCATGTGGCCAAGTGTTTAACTTGTCAGCAAGTAAAAGCCCAGCATTGCAAGCCGGGAGGATTTCTGCAACCTCTCGCGATCCCAGAGTAGAAGTGGGAGCATATCACGATGGACTTCGTGAATGGACTACCAAGGAGTCAAAGGGGAAATGATTCGATTTTGGTAGTAGTCGACAGGCTGACAAAGTCGGCTCACTTCATTGCAGTTCGAAAGGACCTGAGTCTGGATAGACACGCAGACCTGTATGTGCGTCAGGTGGTTCGTATGCATGGAGTGCCGGTTACGATAACATCTGATAGAGACTCGAGATTTACTGCTGCTTTTTGAAAGAGCTTGCAGAGTGCTTTAGGTACAAAGCTTCAGTACAGTACAGCATATTATCCTCAGACGAATGGCCAGTCTGAAAGGACAATTCGGACTCTTGAAGACATGTTGAGAGCGTGTGTAATAGACTTCAAAGGAAGTTGGGAAGATCAGCTTCATCTAGTGGAATTCGCTTACAGTAACAGTTCTCGGCAGAGCGTCAAGATGGCTCCATTTGAAGCGTTATATGGCAGAGCATGCAGAACTCTAGTGTGTGGAGATGAAGTCGGAGAAAGGAAGATAGCAGGCCCAGAGTTGGTTCAGCAATCAGTAGATGCCGTGGCAGTGATCAGAGACAGATTGAAGACAGCGCAAAGCAGGCAGAAAAGTTATGCAGATAAGCGCCGAAGGTCTTTGGAATTCCAAGTTGGTGATCACGTTTTTTTGAAAGTATCACCAATGAGGGGAACTTCGCGCTTTGGTAAGAAAGGTAAACTGAGTCCGAGGTACGTAGGTCCGTTTGAGATTCTTGAAAGAATCAGAAACCTAGCGTATCGTCTTGCGTTGCCGCCAAGATTGGCGCAAGTGCATGACGTCTTTCACGTGTCGATGTTAAGGAAGTACGAGCCTGACCCGACCCACGTGCTCAATTTCGAGGAATTGGACGTGGATGATCGTGTGTCATACGTTGAAAGCCCGGTTCAAATTGTCGATCATAAAGAGCAAGTTCTGCGTACAAAGACCATCCCGTTGGTCAAAGTGG
Organism: Eucalyptus polyanthemos subsp. polyanthemos; assembly: GCA_017140185.1. Taxonomy (NCBI): domain Eukaryota; kingdom Viridiplantae; phylum Streptophyta; class Magnoliopsida; order Myrtales; family Myrtaceae; genus Eucalyptus; species Eucalyptus polyanthemos. Next base: position 8,172,676 of record CM029461.1, on the reverse strand, counting down.
TCTGGCAACACCACGGTATTGAAGGAGCGTCATGGGAGACTGAAGAGTCGATGAGACAATTATACCCCCGCCTTTTTGATCAAAGTGTGAAATGGTTTAAATTTCGAGGACGAAATTTTTATAAGAGGGGAAGAGTTGTGACATCCTGAAATTCGACCCCTTTTCGATAAAGTGAAATGTGCATATCGTCGGCGCGCCTATGGTCCTTTTTCTCAGAGCTGATCACTCACCAGTTAGCTAACCTATTGGGTGAAGCCGTTAAGGGATATAACCGCAAGTAAAATCCCTAAAAGCTACCTAATTGGTTGGATTAGACTAAAATCGCGTCCGGTCGATTTTAATCATGAAATTTAATTTGGTTTCGGGAATCGAATATTCGAGCGTGTCACAATTCATTTTTAGGATCTGTCTTATCGCTCATCAATTTATTGACGAGCCCGAAATTTCAAGAAAGAAATTATCGAAAGAAAAATTGAAGACCAAAAGAAAATAGAAAGGGAAAGAGAAAAGAAAAGAAAATAAGAATAATGGTATTGTTTTTATTTTACTTTTTCTCTCTCCCCTCTCTTTTCTTTTCTTTCTTTTTCTTTCTTTTCTCTCTCTCCTCTCCCCTTTCCCTCCCCCTTCGTGCGAATCCCCCACCGCCTACCTTCTCTCTCTCTTCCCTTTGACTAGTCCAAGCTTATCTTCTCTCTCTCTCTCTCTCTCTCTCTCTCTCTCTCTCTCTCTCTCTCTCTTTCTTCTTCTTCTTCTTCCTCCCCGTGCGTCCGAACGAGAGCGAACGAGAAGCTCGCCGAAGTTGCAGCTCGCACTCCGTCGCACCGCTCCGTTGCCGCTCGTCCCCGCCGCACCGGAGCCGGACTGCCCGCGCGCCCGCCGCCGTCCCGTCGTCCGCGCGCGTCCAGGTGTGCTTCCCCGCGCGATCCAACCGCCACCCAGCCCCTGTTCTACCCTCGTCCGGCCACCTCCGGCCGCCGTTCGACCCTGCCGGACCTTCCCGGCGTCCCCCTCACCCTCCGCCGGCCTTCCCTTGCCGTTTTGGCCGTCGGAGCAGCCTCGGCCAGCCCCGTCCAGCAAACCCACGAGTGGGTTTCCAGTGACTTCGGGCTCGTTTTGGGCCGTTTCCAAGCCCCGGATCCGTGAGTCGCTTTAGGAAGAATCGTTCCTCGCGTCACCACTGTCGGATTGATCCGATTTGCGCGCGATTTGGTGAGTAATCTCAGTAATCCAGGATTAGTTGGCTAATTATGCTTAAGGATGGTTTATATTTAATTAATTATGTTTAGGTTGTTAGATTAGAATAAATTAGCAATTATTAGTCAATTGTGATGCGATTTAGATAAATTGATTGCGCAATTAGCAAGTAGACATGGTCTACTAATTATTGAAAGTGCCTCGGGATTTTTCCCGACCCTTAGTGGGCTTTAATTTGGCGATTCGGGCCTAAGTGGGATTTTTGGCATTTAAATATTAATTTTCGGAATTAAATTAATTAATTATTTATTTTCCGAAAATTCAATTGGGATGGCCAATGACCGAAATATTATCCTGATGACTGTGGTAAAGTCCATTTATTTAATCGGGCTTTATTTTAAGCTAAATTGAATTTCTTGTATTTAAATATTATTTTTTGGAAATAAATTAATTAATTATTTATGTTCCGGAAATTCAACTTGAATGGCTAGTGGCCGAATTTTTATGTTGATGATCGTGGTGCAGCCCGTTTATTTAATCGGGCTTTAATTTGAGCTAAATTGGAGTTATTGTAATTAATTATTAATTTTCGAAATTAATTAATTATTTATTTATTTTTCGGAAATTAAGATTGAGATGGCCGACGACCGAAATCTTGTGCTGATCGTCGTGGCGCAGTCCGTTTATTTAATTGAGCTGCCATTTGTATGGAATTGATTTAATTATGAATTTTGAGGAGTTATTCATATTGACTTGATAGTTAATTATTTGATTGAGAAATCGTTGGGTATCGGTTATCATCTGAAAGGAAATACATGGGCTTGGTGAATCGGAATATCACCTGGAGAATGCACGTGTGTTCAGTGGTTGAATATGTCATCTTGGCGAAGAGGTTGCCTTAGAGAATGCACATAAATTGTTGAATAATTGATCATGCCTGTGTGGCGATAGTTGATCATGCCTGTGTGGCGATAGTTGATCATGCCTATGGGCGATAATTGATCATGCATGTGTGGCGATAGTTGATCATGCCTGTGTGGCGATAATTGATCATGCCTGTGTGACGATAGTTGATCATGCCTGTGTGGCGATAGTTGATCATGCCTGTTGTGTGGCGATAGTTGATCATGCCTGTGTGGCGATAGTTGATCATGCCTGTTGTGTGGCGATAGTTGATCATGCTTGTGTGGCGATAATTGATCATGCCTGTGTGGCGTAGATTGTGCCTGTGTGGTCGTATCTTTGTGTGTCAAGTGTCGTGCCCGTGTGGTTGAAGGTAATTGGGATGCCTAAGAGCATGCTCATAAAATGTTTATTGTACATCACCTTGGCGAATCGACGCCCGAGAGCATCATTGTAGCTCTGTGACTGAGTATACTGTTGGGGATTATATGGTGTGGAGTGAGATGACCTAGAAATGGTCCAACTAACATGTAATCGACTAGGTCGATTGATCATTGCTTTGATATGATGTTGTGAAATGATTGATTAAATGGAAATGACCGTGAGTGGTCTTGTTGGCATGTGATCGACTGGGTCGATTGATCGAGATATTGATTTGAAATGTGATTGCTTGGGTGTCTATTGAACTATGCTAATATGCAGGTGGAATCTGAGGCCAAGGTAAGTCCTCTGCCCTGTGCGTGTTTAGGCAGCCTATAGTATAATAGTTTACTAATCGGGCTTAGTGGGGTAGAACTCGCTGAGACGTAGTCTCATCCCAGTTTGGGGAAAAACATTTCAGGACCCCGATGAGGAGCTGATGAGGAGGAGTCCGAGAAGGAGAACTTGGAGGTAAAACTTGAGAATAAGGATTTTGCAAGAAGAAGATAATCCCGAGAGGGGCTTTGAGTACGACCCGGATGGACTGAGAGTCTATCTTCTTTTGAGAATTCCATTTTGAAGTGAATAGTTATGAAGTGGTTTGTGTTTTGTATAAAAGTTTGGTTATCAATTTCAATATGAAAAATATAGCCCTGCTTTTCTATCCCATCGTTTTATTGTCTGGGGATTTTAACTACTTCCGCATGTGCTTAATAAATGAAAGGGTCGGCGATACATAGTCCTGGGATATCGCATTATAAAATCGACCAATTGAGAAGGATGTGTGCGTGCCCGAGGATCGGGGCGTGACATGCTTCCCAATCAACCCCCTCATTAATCTCACTCAGTCAAAACACACATGTTTCAAGCGAAAATCTTTTTTTTTCTCTCTTATAAGTAACCTATCATGCCAAAAGCCGATGTTCAACAAGGTACAAGGAGCACAAACTTGACGAAAATATTGAGACACGCATTGTAAAAGAACACTAAAGATGAATTGCTCGGGCGTAGAGTTGTAGTATACCAGAAGCACAGCATGAATTCATGCATCACAAGTCAGTATACCAGAAGCATAGCATGAATTCATGCATCACAAGTCTCAACTCTAAACGTACAACATACTACAAGTGCATGTGGAAGTCACAAACCGAGGAAAGCTTCCACTTGTTAATAATTAATCATTCTAGAGTATAGAGGTTAGCATTGCCAACTTGCTAGAAGTAAGTGAATCAATATCTATGTCATTTAAACGATAAAAAAAAAAAAGAAAAAAAAACGAAACAAAGCACAATCCATATGCAGAAATAAAAATTAAAATTTTAAATCAACAAAATATGGATGCAATGATTACAACAATACTAAAAACACTAAAAGGCACAAAAACTAGAGAAAGTAGAACAGGTAGAAAGCAAAATCAAGTATCAACTAGCGACTCACAAGTGTAATTGCAACCCCTTTGTTCGTCTGAATGATAGCACCTGAAAACAATTCATGAAAAAGTTCAATCAAAATCAAACTAAAAACAAACTATTTAAAGAAAAAATCAAGTATCAATTAGCGAGCAATCCACCTACGTAGATCTGAATGATCCGCTACCAATTTTACGACCGAGCCAGTGGCTTTATGTGCTGTCAATTCGTCATCATACTTTTGCTTTATGGGTTCGTCAAAAGATTGGTTTCCCATGGGCAAATACTGATAGCAACATTTTTGTTCCTTGTGGTGGATAAACAGATCATCACGGATTGTTGGTAAGATATATTATGGTTCATGCGATCTCATAAACACACCCAAATCAATTACACTCCTCCATCTTAATTACATTCAACTCCACAAAATTGAGGGTAAATTGCAATGATCCAACTGCTTGTCAAGTTTGAAAAATTTATACTTGCATTTCTCACATTCTGAAGACTTAGGCTGTGCATGATAAAATTTTTGTTTATTGATTTCTCTATTTCTCTGTTCCCCGAAATAGATTTGGAATAGAAATCCGTTTGCTAACGCAATTTGATTTCTCTTTTTTTGAAACAGATTTCTATTCCGGAAATAGATTTGAAGAAGAAATCAGAAGCTAAAATTTTTAGCTTCTCAGTTTCTAAAATAGAAATTGAGAAATCAATTTCTGGCTAGAAATCAATTTTTGTTCCAAAAATTTTGTCATGCGCACCCTTAATAAGTGTTGTGGTGATTTTGCAATGAGTTGACGATTAAATGTTTTGACTCTAAAACATAAGTGCGAGTATCCATGATGCCATACAAGCAATTAGTTAGATGCAAAATGACCACATGTGTATAATGTCCATGAAATGCTCCATCAATGAAAAGTTTGACATGTGACTGCAACATGCTTTGTACAACTTTATACTTATGGATGATATTTGTAATTTGTATTTATCTATTCATGCAAAGTCTTACAAAAGATTAATGAGCAGTTGTTGCATCCTTTTTCTTTTTATTTTCACAATCCAAGGCACAGGCATGGAGGATAGATTCCTTAAAAGCTCATGACATACCCTACAAACTTACTAAACGTAAAACAAAGGAAAGAAGAAAAAGAAGGAAAATAGAAGAAAAGAAATGAGGAAAAATGAAAAATTTCGAAAAAATGTCAGCATATTATTAAATATTGTCCAAGACAGCAATTTCAACTAAGATTGACTAGATATACTCAATTGACAAAATATGAATATTTTAATATTTATTTAATAAAATTAAAATATTTATAAATGGATTATAAAAATATAATATATTTACAACTTTTTGACAATTTTCTCATGCATGTGAAAGTCATAGACTAAGGAAAGCTTCCACTTGTTAGTAATAATCATTCTAATCATTGAAAGTTAGCATCAATGACTTATTGGAAGCAAGTGAGCCATTATCTCAATCAAACAACCCAAGAAAAAAAAAACAGAACAAGCCACAGTCCACATCGCTTTATAGAGCGCAAAAATAAAACATCAAAATATTAAATCAACAAAATATCAATGCAATGACTATAACAATACTAAAGTAACTAAAACGAGCAAAAACTAGAAAAAGTAGAACACATAGAGTAAAAACCAAGCATTAGTTAGTGACTCACAAACTTAGTCGCGCCCTTCTTGTTCTTCTAGGTGTTAGTACCTAAAATCAATCCACGAAAAACTTCAATCAAAATCAAACTAAAAGCAAAACGAATAAAGCAAAAATCGAGTATCAATTAGCAAGTAGTCCACCGATGTAGATCTCTCTGAACAATCTGCTGCCAATTTTACGACCGAGCTTGAAACAATAATTCAAAATGATTATTGCTCAATAATAACACTGGGATTGGGACAAAGTGCTCACCATCACTCTCCATAGCTACGCTATGTATAGGCGACAGGCATATCGGTAATGTCACATCAGCTAATAGCGATAGGTCTAAAAGGAGTCGTTTAATTTATATTGGAAAATCAAACATGCCCCTAACCGGACCCGTCAAAAGATTGGCTTCACACGGGCTATGAGCAATGATTCAGCATCCTATCTTCTGCTCATATCTTTTGCTCTATGTGCCGTCAAAAGAAGATTGGTTCGCCTGGGCCGACGGCAATAATATAACATCAATCATCATATTTTCGCTTGACGTCAAAAGATTGCTTTCTCAGGGCCAATAACTTTATGTGCCGTGGATTGATCCATCATAATTTTGCTTTACGTGTCGTCAACAAATTGGTTTCACAAGAGCTAATGCCGATAGCAACTTTTTTGTTTCAAGTAGTGGGAAAAACGCACAACCGCAGATTATATCTATTGTAAGATATATCAAGGCTCGTACCACCTAATACACACATATACATACATCAATCACACATCAATCAAACTCTTCCATGTTAATCAAATTCAACTCCTCAAAAACAAAGGTAAATTGCATTGATTGAACTGTATGACTAATTTAGAAATTTTATATATGCACATCTCGCATTCTAAAGATTTAGCGAAGTGCTATATTAATTTCACGGCGAGTTTTGACTCTTAAGTCTCCGTTCATTTTACGAAAAATACCACATTTTTGGAGAATATTTCCTAGGAAGTCATTTTTCAAAAAATTATCATTATTTTCCTCTATTCATCTAAAATCTAAAAATGAAGTGAAAAATATTTTTCATTATTCGATAAGGAAAATATTTTTTTCAATGCACTTTTGTTAGATAATTTCTTTATTATTTTTAAAATCAATTTTTAAATTATTTTTTTCGAAATCCATTTTTAATTATTTTCTTTTTCTTTTTGTTTCTTTTTATCTTCTTTTTCTTTTGCCCGTTGCCAACCACAGACAACCGGCCAAAGGCCAGCTTCTGCTAGTGAGCGGTAAGGGGTGAGCTCGAGCTCACCAGCTTCTGGCTTCTCTAGATTAGCGAGCTAGAGGCAAGCTAGCTCACTAATGTGGCTCACAACAAGCGACATGCCTTGAGCTTGCCGCTCGCTAGAGATTGGTGAGCGCAAGGGTGGGTCTCGAGCTTGTCGGCCTTTGGCCTTGCCAAATCAGCGAGCTCAAAGGTCCGCGAGCCTTGAGCTCACCGCTTGCCAGAAATTAGCATGCCAAGCGAGGCCTAGGGCCCAAGGCCAACGAGCTCGACGCTAGCTTGTGATCGATCACTGGCCATAGCTATGCCGGGGACTAGCCAAAGAAGAAGGTGGAAAAAAAAAAAAATAATTAAGACAAGAAAAAATAAAAAGAAAAATAATTTAAAACTTGAATTATTAGAAAAGAAAACAAGAAAGAATGAGGCGAGTAAGGTATGAGATGAGAGAGAGAGAGAGAGAGAGAGAGAGCAAGTAAGAAAATTATTTTTCCCAATTTTAAAAATGGAAAACATTTTACCCTCTTTTACAATACTTTTTTTCCTTGGTGGAAAATATTTTGGACAACTAATTTATTTTCCATGAAACGATTACCAAAATATCCAAAAAATATTTTATTAGAAGTTATTTTTTATGAAACGAATAGAGCTTAAAATATAAGTGTAGTGGATATGACATTAGAGATTATAATCCAAAAGTTTAAAAGCAATTAGTTAGATGCAAAAAGATCGCATGTATATAATGCCTATGAAAAAATCCACCATTGAATACTTTTACATGTGGCGGCAATATTCTATACACAACTTTATACTAATAGAGAGGATACAATACTTATTTTCTCAACTATTTTTAGACCTTGAACTGAAAGAAAATATCAAATGGTCCACCACATTATCAGCCTACATGGCGTGCATGAGAACAAATTGGTTACTTAAAATAGCCAATTTCAAAACTGGTCAGCAGCCAAATTTAGCCCCAACTACACGATTGTTCATCTTAAACCTTGAAGAAATTGGAGTTCGAGGCTAATTTTGATAATTTTCAAGAAAAATGCATTACCAATATACAGCATAATAGAGTGAATTAAGATGGGATAAATATGTTCCGATTGGTTTGGTCTGGCAAAATCTAGTGAAATCAACAAATTTCACTTTATGGTTCCGAATTTGATTTGACATGGCGATGCCAAACCAATTAATCTTCTTACGTTATTATTGTTTATTGTCACTGCTACTTAATTTGCAAAGTGAGCAATTCACTAGCAAAATTATTAGCTTTCAAGAAATGTCGCTTTAAATTTGACAATGACACAGAGCAAGTCGCCAAGTATTACTCACATAGCGTTTCCATTTCTCCCTTTGACGTGGCTTCCCAACGGCCTCCATAATGTCTTCCTCAATGTTGCATACCTGGATTCCTTTAGATACGTTCTCAATTTGGACAGACAATGATCCCAACTAGAAAAAGACGTGGCATGTCCTTTAGTGACTGTCCATTCCATTCCACAGCCTTACCAAGACCAACCTCCTCAGATGTAGGGGCATATACTTGTGTTCCGACATCTTCTTGGTTTGGCCATGTAAGTATAGTTTACAAGGATTGGATTGCCAGACATTTTACACAAATCATCTAGATTGAACCCTTACCAAGAAGCAAAGAAACAAAGGGAGGCGAATTTGAGGCATTCATAAGTGTTTCAAGTTGTGGAATTATCTCCTGTTTTTCGGGAGGAGATGCATGGTCCTAACGAAGTAATTTTGTAATTTTGGCAAATTGTCCCACATTTCTCTATACGAAATGAAAAATACAATCACAACTTTTCTCAATCAACAAAGTGGCGAATTTATTTGGAAAGTACAGATACTCTAAGAATATATGATACATGTTTGTATAAACCAATCTTGATATGCGAAAGTTTTTAGTGGAAAATTTTCTCAGCTATTGCGTAACCAATATAATGAAGGTAACAATCTTTCTTTATCAGACATGATTAATGAGTGCCCTGAGACTCTTTAATAAGATTATGATAAATTTATGAAAAGCCTTTAAAGTAGTATTGGGGGGCGGCCCATTCTCGCTACTTTCATTCACATATTTAGAGAAGGATTACCATAAGATTATGATGTGACCTCTCATCTACCAGATTAAACAAAGGAAATCTAAAGAAAGACCAACGCACCGTGGTTTAATTTATATTGGAAAATCAAACATGCCTATAATCGGGACGTCGAAAGATTGGTTTCACACGGGCTATGAGCAATGATTCAGCATCGTATCTTTTGCTCTATGTACTGTCAAAAGAAGATTGGTTTCGCCTGGGCCGACGGCAATAATTTAACATCAATCATCATATTTTCGCTTGACGTCAAAAGATTGCTTTCTCAGGGCCAATAACTTTATGTGCCGTGAATTGATCGCTTTACGTGTCGTCAACAAATTGGCTTCACACGAGCTAATGCCGATAGCAACTTTTTTGCTTCATGTGGTGGGAAAAACGCATAATCGCAGATTATATCTATTGTAAGATATATTGAGGCTCGTACCACCTAATAAACACGTATACACACATCAATCAGACTCATCCATATTAATCAAATTCAACTCCTCAAAAACAAAGGTAAATTGCAATGATCAAACTGTATGACTAATTTAGAAATTTTGATATATGCACTTCTCACATTCTAAAGATATAGCGAAGTGCTATAATGATTTCACATAGAGTTAATAATCAAACGTTTTGACTCTAAGTTTCTGTTCGTTTTTACGAAAAATACCGCATTTTTGGACAATATTTCTTAGGAAGTCATTTTTCAAGAAATTATCATTATTTTTTGTTATTCGTCTAAAATATAAAAATGAAGTGAAAAATATTTTTCATTATTCGATAAGAAAAATATTTTTTTCTATGCATTTTTGTTAAATAAATTTATTATTTTTAAATCAATTTTTTAATTATTTTTTTAGAAATCGATTTTTAATTATTTTTCTTTTTCTTTTTCTTTTCTTTCTTTTTATCTTCTTTTCTTTTGCCGATCACCAGCCACAACGACGGTCGGCGACCAGCCAACAGCCAGCTTTCGCTGGCAAGCGGCGAGGGGTGAGCTCAAGCTTGCCGGCTTCTGGCCTCTCCAAATTGGCTAGCCAAAGGCAAGCTGGCTCGCTAATATAGCTCGCGACAAGCGGCATGCCTTGGGCTTGTTGGTCACTAGAGATCGGCGAGCACAAGGGCAAGCCTCAAGCTTGCCATGATGGACACAAATCGCGCAATCACATGATCTCCATAACTAGAATAAGAGCATAAATGAATGGGTAGAAAGATTAACGCACCTATTTTGGAATCTATCGTTCTTGAAGTGGAAGCGAAAAGCAATGATCCACGCGCAAGTTTTTCTTCTCTATTGCCCTTCGTATCACTAGCTCAATGAATGTCAATCCATGTGCAAGTTCTTCACCCTTTAGCACTAGGTTAATGCTTCTTATATGAGTATACATGTGAGAATTAGGGTTAAATGAAAGACTTGAGCATTATTTGTAAAGTTTCCAACCAGGCCCTCTCATTATGGGCCAAGCTCAACTCGGCCCACACTAGCTAGTCCCATATTAGACTAATTAAAAAACCTTCTATCTCACCTTAGACCAACCTCGTAAAACGGTAAATTATAATATCAATTAATGTAGCTTACATCAGGAAAACTCTTACATTCTCCCACTTGGGCTATATTAATTGAAATTGTATACACACAGACACAGAGTCTTCTATGATCACAAGTGCTTTCAACTTTATTGATATGAATTCAATATGATAGTGTGGTAAATGGATAACATCTCTCATAGAGAAATCCCATTTGTCAGTCACCATTCTCTTACCTTAAGCATTACAAAAAAAATTGTGCCACTAGAGAATGTCTTTATGGTTCCAATGAACCCACATATATCTTGTCTTTGCGGTTAACATTTCTTAATAAATAAAAGACATATGCACAAGGCTAATAACTATATGCCCCTAGTCTTCACTTAAGGTTTATACAATACTTTGAGACTTTTATCAATATGTATTCAACATAATGACAACACATTCAAAAATATTTTATTGAATGCAAAAGTTGATACATATCAAACTGTTACTAAGTATAACGAACATAGATATAAAATTTATTAGAGTAAAGCCAAAATAGCTCCCACTAAATAACAGCATCTCATGATACTCTTAAGCTCATATTAATGACATGTCATTCAAGAATACAAGAATAAAGTCCTTTAGTTAGTAGATCTACAACCACATCATTTGTGAAAATATGCTATATTATAACGTCACATTTCTGTACCGTTTCTTTATGGTAAAAAATTTGATTGCCATATATTTAGACCCATTGAAACCTCTGTTATTAATAATACTATAAATTTATTATCTCAATACAATCGTATGGATTTATCCATAAAGTTAAAAATAGTCAACTCCTTAATGAGGTTCCGGAGCCTAATAGCCCAAATAACAGTCTAAAAGAATGTTACAAATTATGCTTACATAATAGAAGATGACATAGAACTTTATTTACTACACTTCCTACTAACATAAATATGTATTCTGTTATTGATCTCATATCATTCTAACAGCCGGCAAAGTATACATCTAAATACCCTACTAACTGCAAGAATTAAATTAGCATTTAATCTCTTATCATCTTTAAGTACCTTAACCCAGTGATCTCGTCCTGGATTTGACTGATTTCCGCCTAGAGCCTAGAAGTTTTGTTGCAAAGACGATATTTAGACTAGTGCAAATTTGAGCATACATTATACTTTTAAGTGCATTGACATAAAGTACATTTTTTAACTAGATTTTCTCAATATCTAAATAAAGACAATATAATGGATTCGGTCCATCACCCTTAATGACAATAGCAATTCCTAGCTTGCAATGAAGTATATTGAATATTTAAAAAATACGATCGGTAAATGTCCTCTGAGATATATCCGATTTATATAGTGAGAACAATCCTTACGGACCTCAGTACAAAGGACAAAAGATGCCTCAAGGTTACTACTTGTAAGCAAACTATCATGTACATAGAGTATGAAAAAAAAAATTTCCTCCCACTGATCTTGCAGTAAATATATAGGCAAACGAACACTTCAAGTGTCAAAAGTTGGCACAAATGGACACTTAAGTACCACTTTTATGAAAAATGAGACATTTGAGTGTCACATTCGGCGAGCCTCGCTAGAAATCCTACGTGGCATTTTTTATTAATTTTCTCGCTTACGTGACTCGCTAGAATGCCGATCAGCAAAACACACACAAAAATGACATCGTTTTGGCATAATTTTATATTTTTAATATAATATAAAAAATAATTAAATTAAATTAAAAACAAACTAATAATAATAATAATTTATATTTATTTTTAAAAAATCAAAGGAGGAGGAGGAGGAAGAGGAAGGCAGTTGGCGGGCCGAGGGCTTAGCCCTCACCGTTGCCGCCTCCCCACCGTTGCTAGAAGGTGGGGGAGGGTCGGCCAGGGCCGCCACGCCCTGGCCGAGGGCCTGCGTGCCCTCGTCCCAAATTTGGGGGGAGGGCACGTAGGCCCTTGCCGCCGGTCGGCTAAGGCCACCGACCCCTGACTGACACTCCCCCACCTCCCAGGTGATAGAGGGGAGGTGGCGGCGACGGCGGCAGCAACGAGGATTGAGCCCTTAGCCGTTAGCTGCCTCCCTCCTCCTCCTTCCCCTCTCATTTTAAAAAAAATTAATTAATTAATTAATTAAATTAATTAATTATTATATTAAAATTCAAATTATACCAAAACGACATCATTTTGACACTTGTTTAGCCACATCAGCATCTGAAACGACGTCGTTTTGCACGCAGCTCACCGGAAAATTACTACATCAGTGTTTTGGTCGGATTTTCTCGCCAGTGGCACTTAAGTGTCTCTTTGTGTCAAATTTTGGCACTCCATGGGTCCAGGTATCTATATATATATATATATATATGCACACATTAAATTGCTTTGTTCCTAATTGAACAAAATAACAATACTATAAAATTTTAATAATATTGTTTAGAAACTTACTTAAAATTATGAATAAGACGTTTCAGTCTACACACAAGTTCACTTGAATTATTTGTTGCAAAATCATCCGGTTGCACTATATAGATTTTGTTATCAATGTGTCCATTTAAAAGGATAGTATTTATTTGGCGTAATTTCATATCAAAAAGAGCTATTAATGCCATGTTTCACTCTAAAAGAAAATTTAAAAATACTAAAAAGAAATATTTATTTCTTCATTATTAATTGTCGACCCATTTTTTAGGATGAAAAATTTAGCTACCAATTTAGCTTTAAACTCCATAAGATTCTTTGAAATCTTTTTAGTTTTGTACGCCTATTTGCAACTAATGAACTTGTGATCTTTAGGCAAATTAGTAAGTTTCAAAACACTATGATATTTCATAAATGGCATATCACCTTTTATAACATTTAATCACACACTTGATTGAGGATAATAAATAATATTTATATAAGTCACTAAATCAACCATGTAGTGGATATTGTAATTACACTTTCATAGATAGACTATATAATTTAATGGTATAATTGATCGTCTTCCCTAACAAATATTCTGAATAAAGTTACAACCACTTCATTCTACACTTGATAAGTTTGAAAATTTTCTTCATAAACTATATCAAAAATGGTATCTTGAACCTTAACAAATTTAGTCTGTGATATAAGAAATTTCCACAATTTTCTGTATAGGTAAAGACAAATATAGAGTAACCTCCATCATACTATTATTCTTGATAATCTGAGAGCAGCTATCCTCTACAACTATGTTGAACTCTAGAAACTTACTGTCTGTAATTCCATAATTATTGTACCTTCATTAGAGTCATAAAATCAATACCCCTTCAAACAATAATAATTTCGAGTGGATTTAAATTACAACGCACTTAATATTGGATTGTACAACCTCACTTCTGCATGATACCTCTAAATTTTAATATGAACCAAGTTAAAATTTAGGGAACACATTTGGTAAGAAACACGTTCTGTATGTGAAAAGATTGCTTTCAAAATATCAGCCCACAGAAGACCGGATAAATTAGTATTACTAATCATACTCATTACCATGTTCATTATGGTGCAATTATGATTTTCGGCCAAATCTTTTTATCAGGATTTTCAAGCATAGTAATAAAGTTACCACCTCAGAATTTACTAAGTATTTGACGAATGATCCTTTAAGCTATTCCGCATTGTCACACTTGCCAAAATACTCACCGCCATTGTTAGGCCTAACAACTTTTAAAACTAATTCTAACTGTTTTATTATTTATCTTAGTCATTTTACTTACACAATAATCTATAGAAGCTTTTAGATAATCGTTAAGAGTAGACTGAATATCAACATTATCACCTTTTCTATTCTTTCTTTAGACATGTGTGATATTATTCCTTAAACCAAAAACTTTTGAAAACAACCTTCTCAACCATATACGAAAAGTACATATATCATGATGTTAAAAAGTCCTTGTAGATGTATCATAATTTCGGTATTAGACCAGACATAATTTCAAGGTACTAAAGCTTCCATCATTTTTCTACAGTGCAGTCAATTGGTAAACCCCTGAATGGAACACTTCATGGACAGTAACCAAATTATATTGCTCTTTTCCCAAGCAGATCATCCTATATCCACTACTTAAAATTTGAACCAATAAAAACCTCAATAATAATTGAGTTATTAATTATAGATAAGGTGACTAAAATAACAAACAATGTATGTAATTAGTATCATGTAAGCACTGTGTAACTTGAAGTATAAGTACACATCTAGAGAATTATATGTAAAATCATATAATCACCTTTGAGCATAATATATGACATGTAGTTACATACTCCCAACATGATAGCGGTTATGAGAATATATTCTAACTTTTGTGAATTATATGAACCACTAGAATTAGTCACTCCTCCACTATACCATCATGTATATTTCCATGAACTAATACACAATCACCTCCTTTGAGAGTATGACCACACATTAGATCAGGAGACATCCTAATAATTATACAAGACCAATATTTCTCAAATCCAATGAAGCATGCCACTTTGGCGATCACTACTCAATCGAATCCTTGAAACTCTCTCATACCAAGAATATAAACCTTACTTTTTACATACACCATATACATGTGATTTTAACTTTAGTGATAGGGGCAACATATTACTGAAATCACATATCATACTAATTATATTGTTTTATTTAAATTTTATTGTATATTATTAATGAATAACACTTTTATAATATTTATGTGATAATATACCAGTAACCCAACACATATATTTTCAAAATCACGGGAAAATACAAGAAAATACGTAAAAATACACCAAAAATACACGTAATTAGGATTTCATATGTATTTTCACATCCATAAAATCATCAAACATGTAAAATAAATGCACAAGATAGAGGATGATCATATGAACCTAACGCCGCCAGCCACACGTCGATCGAAGGCTCCACGCACTGCCTAAGTGCGCAGCGCGTGGAGCGCGAGCATAAAAGGCTAGTCAAAACCGGTCCGACCAGTTCTCAACTCAACCGTCCAGTTCAACCGCCCGGTCCGACCGGTTGACCGGCTTTGTCACGCCTCAAACCCTGGGCAAGTGCACATCCCTCGGCGGTCAATTAAAAATGCGACGTCCCAAGATGCATCACCAATCATTTTTTTTATCTTTCAATTAAACATATGTGGAAGCGAATTAAATGAACACCTGGCCAACAATAAAAACACGGGGATAGTAAAAACATACTAGTTATATTTACAAACTACTATTCATATATATGCCAAGTTAACCTAGGAGTTTATATGCATGCGTCTGATTCAAAAGGAAACAATTAGGCCACCTACGCTTCGAACCCTTCCGCCTTGGACTCCGGATTCTCCACGACACCATCTGGTATATCGATGTCCATGGGGTGAGCTACCTCTCCATTCTCGGTCTCGAAACCCTGCAAAGGACCCTCCCGAGCCTCGTTACAATAGTTAGTGAACCACGCTTTGAAGCGATGAGGTACCAAATGAATGATACCCTTATCGACCCAAATCATGGTTACCATTAACTCACGGGTTTGGGTGGTCCCAGGAATGGGGAAAAAGGTAGACTCGGACTCCATCTCCCATGGGCCCCAAAGTAGACGTGACGTATCTCCACACGAAAGACTTGAAAAAAGATTAACCACAATGGGGTGAGATAAATCTCAATGAGTCAAAACCCTAAATCCCAATTAGGATACAAATTCACCTCAAAGGCGGTCCTAAGCACGCACCAATAAAACTTACCTCGTCTCGGCACGTCCCAACATATTAGTGCGTCACATATGCATTTATAGATACCACAAACATAATTTAATAATCGGAACACATTATTTCACTCACATAGGTCCCGATTATAAGATAAAACCGTTATGACACATTACATGCTGTGCCCCACAATTTTGCACCATAATCAAGTGCAGCTATCACAACCACTCAAGCGTGTTCTAGTTATTACGACCCATCAGCCACAGCCAACTCAATAGTCGACGGTCATCCAGCATAACCGGGCATCGTCCCGCTCCGTCGGGCATGACAACGTCTAGCACTACATGCCTAGATGGCATTCCCATCGGCCCGGCCTCCATCGTGATCGGCATTCGTTGACGTGGGGTATTCGAACTTAATCAGGCATCACCTCTCCAACTCACGTTGAGTGACGGGTTCCGATAGTGATCACATGCACACATACTTGGCCAAGAACACTGTGTTTTGTATTAAAATACCTCATTTTCAAATGATGAACTTGACCACTTTTCTTCGTATTAAAAATCTCGGTAAAATAATTGTGCGTGGTCATGTATTTAAATCAAACCAATAAACATAGCACGTTCCCCTTTCAAAATTCTACGGTTTTATATAGTACATAAAAATTTTGGCATAAAAAAAAAAAAAAAAACCGACACTCGGCATTTTTTCCATTTAAAAACCCATAAACCGAGTTTTCTACTAAATTTCAATAATTACCATCAAGCACTCAATTGCACACCATAGCATATAAAATCATCAAATTCACACATAAATTCATCCACGAGAACGAGCGCAAAATTCTGCAAAATGGCTAATCCGTCGCTAATTACACTAATTACGATTAATTAAATAAATTATGATGAATTAAGCAAATCCAACTTAATTAATCTAACCATGGTTAATTAACCTAACAATGGTTAACTAATCTAACCTAAGTAAACTAACCTAACTAGGGTAGGCTAATCTAACCAAACTAGCCACCTAACCAAACTAACCTAACTAAATTAACCTGACCATTCTAGTTACACTAACTTAAGATTAACCACTAATCATAATTGACACTAATCTAACCCCCATAAGCGTAATTAACAACATAAGCAAGAATTAGGGAGTCAACTTATCGGATTAGGACGACAGCAAGTTCATGGCGACGGCAACGTGACGGCAGTGAGAACCTGAGACAATCGAGTCTCCAACGGAGGCTCAACGGTGAAGAAAAACAACCCTACAAGGCTCGACCAAGGGGCTGGTTCGGTTCCGTGGGCTGAGCTGGTCGGTCTCGGTGGGGCTGGCCGTTGGCGCGGCTGAGGTGGCTAGACGAGTTAAGGTTGGGCGGTTGGAGTTGCGGTGCTCGGATGGTTCGACAAGGCTGCATACGGGCTGGCAAGTGGTGACGAGCTGAAGGTGTTGGCGTGAGGTAGTGAGGCAAACTGGCGGTTGAATGAAGTTGGCAAGTGGTGGAACTGAGGCGGTGTGGTGGTGCTCGGTGTGGGTACTAGCCGCGGCCTGTTGGCCATCAGACGGTGGTGGCAGCAACGGGCTAAGCGGATAGCAGCTCGATGGAAGCTGCTAGCATTAGACGGAGCTGAGCTGAGGCGGATGGGGGGGCTGGACAGATAGTGGGTTGAGGAGGCGGTGAAGCTAGATGGTGGTGGGCTGCTCGGTGAAGTGGTGGGCTAGTGTGTTGGTTGTGAAGATGTGCTCGGCGTGAAGTGGAATTAGAGCAGCAGCCAAGGAGTTGGATAGTGGAGGAAAAATGAAGGACAATAAGCAGCAAAGGGAGTAGGTTGAAGTGGGTGCACGCATGGTGGAAAGAAGAAAGAGATGGGAAAGAGAGGGAAACCATGAAGTCAAAGCTGCAGCGACTAAAAAGCCTTGGGAAATATCTAAATGATCATGCGCATGCCTCAAAGTCTTCAGCCCTTCAAAGTCAATAGGCCACCCAATGGGAAATTAGCTTCAATTTCCCCAAACAAAGATAAAATAAGGTAGAAAAGACCCATTTCTTCGGCCATCCGAATTTCCATTTCTTTTCCATTTTGTTCGAAATTGATTTTTCCGCAAAATTCTAGACTCGACGAAATTTCTCTAAAAGATGAGACGACGTTTTATAAATGAATCATGACACGCTCGAAAGTCTAATTCCTGAAACCGAATTCAATCTCGTTGTTAAAATTGACCAAACGCAATTTTAGTACAACCTAACATATCGGGTAGCTTTTAGGGATTTTAATGCGTTTGACCCGTGATCGATAATTTTCGATTAACGTTTGTGCATCTCCGACTTGTACGCGACTCTCGGTTGTCGTAAAAATTACAAGGTTTCAATTACTTGTATCGAGTATAATATCGATAGAAAATCGAGTTAATGTCGTTCGATGCGAATTTCGCAATCGTGTGAAATCACTAGCAATTCGACTACGCGATTCTATCGAATCGACTTATATTCGATCATAATTCGATTATAATGGTGTCATATTGACCATTGCCAATCATTATGGTTGAGCGGTCGATTTCCGATCGAGTTCTCTAGTCTGCCGCATTTATATCCCTTAATAGCCTCACCTAATAGATTAGTTAACCCGTGAGTGGCCAGCTCAGAGTAAAATGACCATAGGCACGTTGACAAAACAGTCATTTCATATATTTAAGACAAGGTCGAATTTCGAGATGTCATAGGGTCAGGTCGGGTCAACGAGTCAGGTCGAGTCGTCGTGTATCCGGTCGGGTCAGGCCTAGGTTGCTGACGTTAGCCCCTCGCGTGTGTTGCACACGTGAGCCGCGCCCCGCATGTGGGAGCGCGTGACCGCACATGGGGCGCATCTCTGACACCTTGGCGGCATGTGGAGGTGCGTGGGGCCTCCCTCAGCAACGCGTCGCCCACAGTCTTGCTCGTCTCGACGAGCTCAATCTGAATTTGTGATTTAATTTTATTTTTATTGAACAAAAAATCACAAAAATCACAAAATTATGACAAAAATTTTATGCGTTCGAGTTCTAGGGTTATGGTTGCTCTAATACCACATGTAGGATGCAAAATGTGCAACCCCAAGATCTCCATAACCAAAACAAGAGCATAGATGAATGGATAGAAAGATTAACACACCTATTTTGGAATCCATCGTTCTTGAAGCGAAAGCGAAAAGCGATGACCCACGTGCAAGTCCTTCTACTCTATTGCCCTCCGTATCACTGGCTCAATGAGACAGCCCCTCACCCTTTAATGCTAGGTTAATGCTCTTTATGTGATGATACATGTGAGAATTAGAGTTAGATGAGAGACTTGAGTACTATTTATAGAGTTTCCAGCTAGGCCCTCTCATTATGGGTCAGGCTTAACTCGGCCTACACTAGCCAGCCCCATATTAGACTAATTAAGAAATATTATATCTTACCTTAGACCAACCCCGTAAAACGGTAAATTACAATATCAATTAATATAGTTCACATCTAGAAAACTCTTACAAGCCGGCCTCTACCCTCGCCAGATTGACGAGCCAAAGGCTCGCGCTCGCCGCTGGTTTGCCAAGCTAGCAAGCGACAAGCAGCGAGCTCAAGCTTGCCAGAGATTGGCAAGCCTTGAGCTTGCCGCTCGCCAGAAATCGGCGAGGCCTAGGGCCCAAGGCTAGTGAGCTCAAGGCTCGCTTGTGGCCAGTCGCTAGCCATAGCTATGCCGGGGACCAGCCAAAGAAGAAGGTGGGGAAAAAAAAAAAGAAAAAAAAATGATTTGGGTTTGTTTCTTGAATTGTTCTCGAGAACATAAAACTAACTTTTTTTTACTTCTTAATTTTGTTTCAAATTTATTTTCGGAAATAAAAATATTATCAAATGAATTTTTATTTTTTTCGAAAAATAAAATATTAGAAATAAATGTTGTTTGATACGTTACAAAATAGGTCCTTCGTTTTCTTGGCCAGAGTTTATGGATTTCTAAACTCCGGCATTCCATAGCAGAGACGCAGTGAAATTGGCGAACTGCAGTACAGTGTGAGGTAATGCAACTATGTGGGCAATTTCGAGTTGTCAAGTGGGGAAGAATTGGATGACCGTGATTAGCCTTCTCGATAGACGAGTACGGTGCTCCCTTTCATGGCATGCCACCAACAGGAGCATATGATGCAGGGTTGCATCCCTTTTTAAACCAATCTTTATATCTCTAGTATTACTCTTTAAACGCAATAAGATCTCCGCCCCAAGGATCTTGGAAAGTAACAACTATGGACCGTAGGAAGAGTTGAGCCTTATCTATACCCCGGTAACCGAACAGTCTTATAACCGAGCTGGAACTTGTTGCCGACTAGCAGTAGCAGCTCCATCGGAGAGCAAATTTCATAAGGGAGGAACCCTAGCTATGCACGCTCGTATCCAAAGACTATAGGAGAGACTTCATCGCAATCAAACCGCAGCCAGTGATAAAGAGAGAGAGAGTGTGTGTGCTGGTCATTACAATAACTGGGCATCATTATCGTTAAACAACAACACTGGGGCTTAGGTCATTGAGCTCATTATCTTCATCCTCATCGTTATCATCATCACTTAAGGTAACTAGATAAAGGTAATAGCATCTAAGTAATGGCACATAGACTGCTAGCAATAATTCGGCATCATTCTTAAGGTAATGGCACACCAGCTGCTGGCAAATATTCTTCAGCAATGGCACATCGGCTGCTCGGCATCATATTCATACTTTACGTGTCATCAAAAGTCTCATGGGCAAATTCCTCTTTATGCGCCTGTCATTTTAGCATTTGCTTTATTTGCCATCAAAAGATTGTCGTTCAATTTTATCAATTGAATCCTAAACATTTTCACATTTTATCAATTGAATTTATCTGATCAATTATGACCAGAAATCGATAACAAGGACACCAACAATGCAATCGACTTGAATGCTTCAAATTGCCATACATAACATTTACATCATGTTTTCATTCCCTTTGATTGTATCATATGTCGTGTAGTTAGACAAGCTCCTAATGGAAACCTCACTTTTTCTAACCAGAAAAACATGCCTCCCCATTTCGATTTCAATTCACACGTTAGGGTTCGCTTGTCCATAGATCTACATCTCCAAACCCTTCTAATGCCAAAATACAAGCAAGCATCAAAGAACTTCGGTGCAGCTTAGCTATTAAGCTTCTTTTTTTTTTTTTTTTTTTCAGACATGTCTTGAGGACATGATCTTTTATGACCAATTCTCTTATATACCCAAATGAACATCCAGTACCCATTGGAACCCCGAAGATCCACTTCAATGTCTACTCAGGTTGTGGAATCGAAGAACGACATATTCCAGCAAAAACAAACGTTTCTTCAAGGCCTTGCTTAGCACGCGGAAGTCGAGAAAGGACAGCTAGTAATACAAGTTCTTGGATGAGAACTAAGAAGAACAGGGGACAAAGAAAACCGGATAGATATCTCAGTTTCTTTGCATCATAGAGCGTACCTCAATATATCGACCAAAAAAAAAGGTGTACCTCAATATGTTGAAGATCACTGGAAATACATTGAATTGTATAGCGTTTGTCCTCATTCACAGATTGCATTTCATGACAGTGCATACTAATTCTCAAATTGGAAATGCTGGATTTTAAGCCCTCAATTTCTGTCCTCACCGGATGAATCTGCATGCGCCTGCACTTCACCATGAAGCAAGCATATGCTGTGATGATGTTTTGTCCCTTCTTCAGCCCGACTCTGAGGATGTATCACTCTATGACGTCCTTTGCATCATAAGCAATGTCACAGAGTTGTGCAACATTCTCCAACAGCTCAGTTGTGCTCTCGTCTAGTGTCCGCATCCCTCAGCAAGCACTGGATCAGCTTCAGCTCGTTTTGCAGGTCCTCGACCCTGCCCTCCACAACCCACAAGAATTTGGCCTCGTCGATAAGTAGCTTCCCTATTGTCTGCCCATCGACAAAACAACAGACTTGGTCATTGGCATTGGCTACTTGACTATGATCAGTGGAACTTACAATGGAGAATGACTTGAAAATTGAAAATTCATTTTTCATGCGTTAACAAGCTCTGAACCGATAAGCCTGTGAGATGCTAAGAGACAAGGAGGAATAAGCACTTAGAAAGTTGCATATTGCACTGGCAATGCATATGCCACATCCACGGATGCGCAGGAAAATCACCCCACACAAGACTTGAGGCTTATTGGGTCTCGAAGCTTGCCAACTCTTGGACCTACAAGCACAAGCTCCAATTTTTATTTATTAAAAAAAAAATCGCGCCTTCAACCTGCAAACCAAAAGGAAAAGAAGTCCCTGGGTTCTGGCTCAGTAAATACGTTGTTATTAAGGAAAAATTTGTCAAAAGCTTGCTCACAATGAGATTATCTTAAAAGTATGGGGAAAAAATTGGAACAAAAATTTGTCATCATAAGTTTGCCTCAAATATGTTTTACTTGAGCAAACTGCACATATTATATTACGCCCATCTAATAAGCATGTAAAAATTTCAATTACAAATATCTACATTCAATAATACAACATTTAATGATTGAAAAAAAATGTAATTACTTAGCTATATCAGGTCAGTTTTGTATAGACCTGATGTTCTTGCACATATAATAACATGAAAAAAATAGATGCAAAATAAGAAGAAAACTGGATTGCTTTATCCAAATGTGTGTTTTATATGTGCTATCCTATTAATAAAGAACGCATGCTTTTCATAGGTTCAAAAACGTACTAAAAGAAACAAAAAGAAAGTTTGTACTTCTATTAGATCCATTATTAGTGTGAGAATTAAATTACTCATTTACCATTGAGTGGTTGACATGTGGAAGAACTCAGTGACATTATTATCTTCAAAGTGTGTAGAAATTTTGTTACGGATGTAATAGTTGTCCCAAAACTTTTAGCCCAGGTCAAGAGGATTTTAGGTCTAACCCCACACCTCACATTTCATAATTTAGCTTCTGCCATAACTTACAAAGCTTTTGAGATCCCTAAAAATTCAAATCCCAAATGCACGGCCAAGGAAGATGTGAAGAAATGGAAACTTGGCTTCCCAAGCACTTGTAGCATGACCGTCTCTCTCTCTCTCTCTCTCTCTCTCACACACCCTCCACCAGTAAGGTCGCTCACTAGTCCCTATGTAATTGGTAAACGGAGCTTCTTCACGTCATCAAAAAAGAATACTATAGTTGCCTCAGTTGTTTCCCTAGCAACCCCCTCATTGATCTCACTCAGTCAAAGCATACACATCTCAAGCGAAAAATCGATCTTTCTTCATATTAGTAATCTTTCAGGCAAAAAGTCGATACTCAACAAGGGACGAAGGTGCATTTACTTGGGCATACAATCGTATTATAGCAGAAGCACAACATCAATTCACGCATCACAGCATTAAACATATACTCGCAAGCATGTTTGAAATAAAGAAGTTACCACCGCTGGCTTGCTGGGAAACAAGTGAAACTATCAATATCTGTGCCAGTCGCACAACCCAAGAAAGAAACAGAACAAAGCACACAGAGAACATAAAGATAAAACATCAAAATTCTAAATCAACAAACACCGATACATTGACACAGCAATACTAAAATTTAACTAAAATTGGCAAAAGCTAGAAAAACAAAACGATCAATTTAAAAGGGAGAAGAGCCACTCACAATTTAATGGTGACTTTGTCATTTGTCTGAACAAAATCAAACTAAAAAGCAGAATGGATAAAACAAAAATCAAGTAAAAGTCAGCGAGCTGTCCATTGAGGTAGATCTCTCCTTATGATCAGCTACCGATCTTATGACTGAGCTGGAACTTGTTTCCAGGAGAACCTGGAAACTATAATG
The DNA here is from genome assembly GCA_017140185.1 of Eucalyptus polyanthemos subsp. polyanthemos. NCBI lineage: Eukaryota > Viridiplantae > Streptophyta > Magnoliopsida > Myrtales > Myrtaceae > Eucalyptus > Eucalyptus polyanthemos. The sequence continues at coordinate 8,148,664 of CM029461.1, read as the reverse complement.
CAGAATGATTATTGTTCAACAATAATACTGGGATGGGGTCAATGAGATCATCATCTTCATCCTCACCATTATCATCATCATCGCTCTCTACCGCTAACTATTTATGGACAATAACATACAGGATACAATTTTGTTTTATTTGCCATCAAAACATTCGTTTCCCATGGGCTAATACTAATAGCAATCACTTAGCATCATATATTTTGCTAATATTCGTTATTGCAGTTCTAGCATGCTGAAAAATTAATGGGGACTCATAATCAAAATGATTAAAAATTTTTGAAAAAGGAAAACCTCCTCACTTCAAGATTCAGACAACTTCTGCAGCAACCACCTTCCCCCGGACAACTGCAAGAAAATAAAATGTTAAAAAAGACCAACGCACATGAGAGGGTAATCAATAGTAAACAGAAACTGTCAAGACAAAAGAAGAAATGAACAGTTGCAGCGGAGAATGTATTACAGGAATTCTACATAGAACGGTGGAAAACTAGAGAGGTTGGTTCGTGGCTTCGCGTTTCTGACCACCTATTGCTTTGTTGCTTTTGGCTTCTTGTTTTCATCTTTTGTCTTTTTGGGTCCCTTTGATGGTTAACTGCACAAAAAATTGCAAAGAAAAGCACGAGAGCCGAAGAAATTATGAGAAGAAACTGCGGAGGTGCCTCGACATTGCTTTGTCGTTTTTCCTCCATATTGCTTCTCCCTTAGATTAATTCATAGTGGATACACCTATTGGTCTTTTTCTTAATCGCGGTTTTCTTCGTTTTCATCGTTTATCACAATGCAAGAACTAAACCACAAAAACGAGCGCAAGCCGTCGCTTCCATTTCATGCGCCCGAACACCGTCTCAACTCCCCACGTGGGCATATTGTCAAGCACCTCGCCACCACTTGAAAATGCTCGGATCTTCCCCTCTTCTTCGGTTCCGCACCGACTTCGACGACGGCGTGTCCAACCCCAGGAGCAGTGACGCTCATTTCTACTTGTCTCGCATCAGCGTCCTCCGAGAAAAGCATCGGATTCATCATCGCCTCCTCTCGCATGCCCTTCACTTGTCCCCTCGCAACCCGCAAGAATTTTGCATCTTCGACGAGCAAGTCACGAGCTCTCTCTACGGCGAGCGGAATGAGCGAGGTTCCGCCTTGGATACGCGCAAGGACGAGAGGGTAAATAAAAGTTGGACCCTAAAATTTTAGTTAAATTTGGTACTTGAAATTGAATTTTGACCAAATTGGTATTTGTGCTCTCTGATTTAAGCTAATTGATACTTTCAGCCGACACATAATCCAAATGACTACGACAAACCAATTTGAAGCCATAAAACATCAATTCGCTAGAAAGGCTAGAAAGGTGCATGAGCTAGATTGGAGCCATACTTCTTCTTCTTCTTTTAAAACAGAAATTACTAGTCTACTTTGTCGAAAGATTTGACTGAAAGTAAAATATGTAATCCTTGCATTTTTATAGAACAATCCGTCATTTTATCACTCATACGCACTCCTTCCTTTTGAAATTTCTCTATATGTTTGTCAATTTTAAACCTCATCAATTGATTACAAATTCGCTACCTACAAAGTCAAAATAAACCTCACTTGAATAGGAGTTAAAGAACTTTTTTTTTTCAGAATTACTAATAAATAGTCCATAAGAATGATAGGGAAAATGAAATGAACAAAATGGTCAAATTGCAAAAAGCATAGATTTTGATAACGTGTGCATAAGCTTCAAAGCCATTACACCCAATGACTGAAAAAGAAATAGTCTAATTTCCAATTCATTGTTGAAAAGACATATCTTTGGGTGTAAATATGATACAATATATTTTAGAGATGATGATTGGATAAGCCGAGCTTGAAGTAGTGGTCTAACTTGTTGCCGGGGTTTGAGACCCACAATTAAAGATATAACTTTCAACTAAGTTGGTCATCGGTTCCATTATTTACAATTCAATTAGTAAATGCCTTTTCTCATACAATTCCGCTTATATGGTCACATACATATGCTAATAATAAAAGATTTAATAAGGTACAACACTAGTGTAAATAACTTTTTAAACAAGCGATAGTAAAATGGAACCTCAATGGAATAAATTCATTTATTAAAATTAAAATTTTTATAGGTGTCGATGCTTGAAATTGCATGTATAATGATTTCTTCTAGACAAACAACCAGAAATATCGATTAGATGTTTCATCTCATTAGCCATTGTACTAAATATGCCATCAAGCTTCATTTATGGATTTTTTTTTATTATTATTACCAGTCAATAATAGGCAGCTTCACATTGAGAAGCCAAAATGAAGGGAGATAGACTATAGTCTTGGCTTTGGATTTAATATCTCTTCACTAAGTATAATGCAAGGACTTCTTTCCGCACTATGAAATTTTGCACAACAAAATTGTTGTGCTAAATCCAATTGCCGATATGAGAAGACTTTGATCTAATGATGAGGATTAGTTTGTTATCTCTTGATTGATGACGCACCTCGTGCACATCCAACGGTAGAGATAGGGCATGACTTCTTTGCCATTCGAAGTGTCGCAGCAACTTTCTATCTGAACGTGGCTGTGAAGTCGTGACATCCTATGTTCAGTACTCACTTTGCAACATGAAACCTTCACTATTTTTTCCCCTCTTTTTTTGCTATTATAGAACAAATCCAGCTCTCCTCTTTTCATCTGCTTGAAGTGTATTCACACATCAAATCAGATGACTTCTTTGTTGTAATTCCTTAACTTCCATTAAAACATTATATCTCGATGTTGCAACATGACAGGGCACAAAATTTCATTCTTTATACATCTGGTGCGGGGCACAAGGCAAATGGACAAGGGACACTTTCCTCACAAAACATTCACAAGAACAGAGACTAGAATAATCTTCATTAATGAAAAATCTCACATGATTTTCCTAAGCCGTCTAGTCCGAGTCGATCTTCCAAGATGGCTTCCGAATACCAACATTCTAGAGTAGGCATGTATAATGATTCAAGCCCTCGGACGGTGCGACATTTCAAGCCTAGTTGGCCTATATTCCTACGTCAATGCCTTCCAACTCTTTGACCAATGAAGACAATTGATGTCACCAAGTGTGCATAGAGTCGATCCTACCATAACAAGTTAAACCTAATTGTATCAAGGTCTACTTATAGGGTTAGATTGGCTAGGAGCGATATAACTTTCTCCAAGTTGTCTATGTCCATGTGAAAAAACTAATTTTGATATTTACTTCTTCCAAGCAAGTTAGGCAAGGAAAGTATCCTATGATCAAATACAAAATTATGTTCAACAAAGTGACATGGACATGTGTAGCAACATGTTTGCTAAGATAAATTTCATCACAATGACAAAATAAAATTACTGACTTTGAAAAGTATTAAGTTTCTCGAAATGGGCAAAAGAGATGAGACACCATTAGTACATATAACCAATCCTCAAAGTTTGCAAATACCAATGCAAACCACCACACACGGCAGTAGATCCTAAACAATCCGCTCCGCCTCTCTTGCATAACTAACGTCTAATTGAAAGCTGCAGGGAAGGAATTTCCTTCGAAGGTGCAGATGCCTTCACCTTCTGAAAATATACAAACCTGGTCTAATCTCCTGCTCGAGATGTTCCTACATTCCAACAGATAACATATGTAATTGTTCATGCTCCGCAGTAGAGCTTTTTACATGGATAAAGTCTTCCACACACTATGAATTTACTATTTACTATCTACATCAGCACTTTTCCAAGGATGAGGTTTCCCTACTGAGCCCACCCTGCCAAGTTTGACCCCAGCAGAGCAACAGCAAGGGCCAAATGACACATATGCGGTAAGTGTAACTTGTACACCTGTCTGTGATTCCATAATAAGATGAACAATCAAAATAGTTGAGAAGGTTATGAATTAGCAACTCCATAGAAGAGGTTTTATGAGACCCTTCGAAGGTCCAAACTGATGCTGGATCGGATATTATCCTTTTGGCTTAATTAGTCAATTTAGAATGAAGTGAAAACATTTTCCTTCTAACCAAGAGAACATTTTCCTTCACTAATCTCTCTCATCGTCCAGCCAAATTATGCAAACGTATTTTCTTCAAATTGATGTTCTTCACCTATTCTTGTCTCAAACATTTCCTTCCAACAAAGCTCGCAGAGTTCTTCATGTGCCAATGACAACAATTCTTACCAACGCAAGCAAACTTTTCTTTTTGTTTCGTCAATTCACGGATCATGTAGAGCATTGCCAAACTGCAAGTCCAAAAAGAACAACAGAAAAATTCTCAACGGGAGAGCAAAAAGCGTAGGCAACGAATATGAAGCTGACATTACCAGCTCTTTTCCCTTTTTATCTACAACACAATCCCAAGCTTTGTTTTCAGCTCACTAACATTCCTCGTTAAGGAAAGGAAAAGAAAAGAAAAGAAAAGAAAAGAAAGATATCCAGATGGCTAACCAGATTTAGTGATCTTCACCTTAAATATTGAGTGGGGGAGAGAGCAGAAAAATCATCTTGCAGAGATGTGTCACCACCAAGTCTCATAGGGAGGCAGTGATTACTCTTGCTGAAGATGGGCTTTAGATAATTGTTTGTGCGATTTGAGCCTTTTGCTTCTGTCACAAGGTTGTTTCAGTGTCTGTTGGGGAGAGTAATAACTGGGGTATGACGAAGGCTACACTGTACTAACGAGGACAAGAAAGGCACTGAGTTTATTGGGAATAAGTACTAAAAGCAACACACGCCCAAACAGAAAACTACCAAAGTGAGACATCCGCTAACAGTAAAATCTCAATAATCCTTGGTCACTGTTTTTTGCCCATAAGCCTCATGTATACGAGCATTTACTTCCGTCAATTAATTTAAGCTTTTGCACATTGGGCATAAAAGGTAGATTCTCACCAATCAAATCACCACTCCTGTTCATTTGACTTACAAGTTATATCATCCCTCAATATCTACATAAAGGCATAACACATACGATGTTACAATTACAAGTTATTCTCATGCAGAGATCAAGTGTAATATCTCTTCTTGGTTGGGGTAACACAATCTTCTTTAATCTCTATCACCCATGGACAACATTAACATCTGTCAATTGTGAAAGATGTTGTGTCGGTGTGACATTTGGTACTACATGATAAGTCAATTATCTACAGAGCCGCCATACATCAGTTGGTGCTTTGATGTTGGCTCAAGTCTTTTCATCAATGGAGCCCAAGACAACAATATATAGAAAAAAAAAAGGACATAGTTCATTTAAAATAAAAGATACCATTTACCCTCATAAAAATCATATATGGGTTAGTTATTTATAATGGCAATGCCATCGAAGTCGCTAGGAGTTCCATCTAATTTGCTCGCTGATAAATTCAGTTTAATTCTTCAACAAAATTTGTCAAACTTGCAAGCAAATACAACCCCGGTGTCCAACTCAAGGATGGGCTGATCGCATTCATCGGCCTACACAAGGTCGATTATGCAAAATGACGGTCATCAATGGACTCTTTTAAGAAGTCACAAGATGATTGAAACAACTACTTCAACCCACTGAACTCAAAAGTTAATTGAGCTGGACACAAGTAAATCCCAGTGAGTTGGCCCATATATCAGCAACTGTGCATGGAAACAAGATTTGATTCTACTATAACAACAGGTTAAACCTAATTGAAAAATAATGAAATCTTGGTCTACTCATAGGGTTTGTTTTAAGCAAGCTATGAAGTTGTGACATTCTCCAAGTTGTCCATCTCCATGTGACAACACTGATTTCAATATCTGCTTCTTCCAACAGGCAAGACAAAGGATAATATCCTACTGACCAAATACAAAAAAGTGTATTCAAAAAATGACATGGATAAGAGTACTAACATGATCATATGGTTTGACTGAGCAACATGTAAATTCCATCATAATGATCAAATCTGCTTCTTAAAGTTACAGACAAGTGTTTAAAAAGAATATCAAGTCTCTCGAAATGGGCAAAAGGTAAGATGCCATTAGCACAATATAACCAATCTCTTAAGTGTGCAAATACAAGTGCAAACCACCACAGACGGCAGAAGGTCCTAAACAATCCAGCTCCAACTCTCTTGCTTTAACTCAAAGTCTGATTGATTAAGCTGCAGGATGGAATTTCCTTCAAAGGTGCAGATTCCTTTGCCTTCTGGAAATATACAGACCCACTCTTAATCTCCCACTCGGAATGCTCCTGCATTCCAATGGAGAGAGACATGTTCAGGCTCCACATTGCAACTTTTTACATGGATAAATTCTTCAACACACTATGAATCTACTGTTTACCATCTACATCAGCACTTTTACAAGCACGAGGTTTAAGTACTGAGCCCACCTGCCAAGTTTGACCCCAGCAGAGTGATGGCAACGGCCAAATAACACATAGATATGATGAGTGTAAGTTTTATATCTGTCTATCATCCCAGAATAGGATAAATTATTATAATCAGTGAAAATGATATAAATTAGCAACTCCATAGAAGAGGTTTTATGAGACCCTCCGAAGGTCTGAACTGATGCAGGAGAGTATATTATCCTACTGACTTAATTAGTCAATTAGAATAGAATTCCAGGTAGAGAATTCCAGCTAAAGTCCTCTCGTTAATTTTACCTCCTTGATATATTCCGCAGGTTCTTGGTCAGAGGAGCATAGCAACATTTGCCATGCATCACTAATTGACAAATAGTCATATGCTTTCTTTTTACATCTAGCAATTTCATGTCTGTTGTACAAAGGGAAAGAATGGAGTAAGTACACATAAAAGAATCTTTAAGCATGACAATTTCACCATTTGACTAAAACCTTGAAATCTAGATGGGTCACACTTCATGCTTCTATTTGTATATTGCGATGGTTGATAGCAATCAGTACAGGCCATGTACTCTTGTATTTTAATTTAAAAGCAACAAAAAGCCACACAAGTGTATGACTCAATCATCCCATCAAAAATGCTATACATTTCCAAAAATACCTTCTGTTGCAAATATAGGAAGAGACACATCTAATTTTATTGATTACTGATCCAGTCGTATCCAGTTGAAGCTAACTTCAAATCTTTTGACCGATCAAACATCTTAACAACAAAGGCACAGTAATTACCTGACTGTCTTGGCCAGAAGCTCCATAAAATAAACATAAATCTCATGAGGCACCGTCTGCCTAGCACTCAAAACACGATTATAGGCCCCTTCCATGAAAGATTGCTCCAACTCAACAGCATGCTTGATGCAAGGATTCTCCAAGGCAGCATATGAAAGCAATTCAAGTTCAGTATGGAACTCAGCTATTCTATTCTGCACAAGGAGTCTCAACAGGTTGAGACCTGAAATAGGGTACTCTTGAGGAGATGGTGAAATTTGGCCACTGCTCAACCATAAGAATTTCAAGTAAGTTTACATAAAAATGATGAGTGCAAAATGGTCAATAAAGCAATAAGGATGGGAAATCTTTCTCATAATCTAGCAATTCAGGTCTAATGCCTTATAGTGTCTGCAAATGCACGTGACATGAGTATGAACAAACAATTTTAAGCAACAACAGGACAAAAGTTACCCTGCATCTGTATAATAAGGCTTCAGTTGAAAAAAAATCTCACTCAAAGGCATCTTGATCTTCCATCTTCACACTTATAATAAAAGCACGCTCATTAAGTACTAAAGAGTTCTTTAGGAAGGCAGGTGATGTGAGGCTTCCACATTCAATTCAGCAACTGAATGACATTTAATCTTTCTCACCATAAACCAACTCTAAGTTATGTCCTGCATCTTATATATAAGTCTCAGGCATTCGCCATGGTCCACTGTGCATGCAGATCCAATGAAAGTACAGTTTTGCAAAAGATCCTGTAAACCCAATGAAAAGTGAGGCAGCAAAGTCATTGCACTTGTCAGCTTTTTATTAGTATCATCATAGTGACTACATTGTAAAGATGGAAACAAAACGTGCATTGTGGAGCAGAAGGCCTACTGAAAAGAAACAAGAAAAGCCAACGATAATTTGAAAAAGAGAGAGGAATAAACAAGAAAATAAACACTAAGAAATTGGAAACTTTTGGGTGGTTGGAAATTCCTCGAATGTTTATTATTATATCGTCATAAGATATGATGAGATCCATCAATGATGGTCACATCCTAACAGCAATGAGTTGATTCATCCCAAGGCCAGATTCAGAAGAGGCAGACCATTGTTGCATACCCACCCATTAAATTCTTCCTCTTGCTCTTTCCCAATCCGTCGAAGTATCAATTAAGCAAACTAATGATGACTTTCTTTGTTTTTTCACAGCAGGAGGAACATCATTTATCAGAGAGGAGCAACAGCATTTAGCAATGATTTTACCATGCAAAGGCTACATCATGGATCACTCAAGACTCTTATCAAATTGCAAATCCCAGATTCATTGATTCTGCCCAGCCTTGAGAGTTTTATGCAGCAAATGTAGAAAGCGAAATCACATGTTCACAGAGCTCATTCTGAAGTATAGGAAAAAATAAGGGGAAAAGACATTTCTTATATGATCATCCTATGCTGTCTCTTCAGAATACCATCAATCAGGAGCAAGCACAAGCCCACAGCCGGTGGCTATTTCAACCTACTGAACTAAAAATTGAACCGGACACAAGCAACCCTAGTTGGCCTTCCTATGTCAATGCTTTGCAACTCTTTGACCAACAGAGACAATTGATGTCACCAAGTGTGCATATATTCGATTCTACCATAACAGATTAAACCTAATTGTATCTAGGCCTATTCATAGGGTTAGACTGATTAAGAACGACGTATACATTCGCCAAGTTGTCCATCTCCATGTGACTAGACTGATTTCAGTTTCTGGTTCTTCCAAGCAGGTAAACCAAGGAAAATATACTACTGATCAAATACAAAATTGTATTCAACAACGAAATGGATATGATTACTAAAAATAAGTATCAAATTTCTCAAAAAGAGCAAAAGGGATGAGATGCCATCAGCACAATAAAACCAATCTTCAAAGTGTGCAACTACCAGTGCATACCACGGCGCACTGCCACAGGTCCTAAACAATCCGCTCCAGCTCTCTTGTGTAACCCAATGTCTGATTGATAACCTGCTGGGAAGGAATTTCCTTCGAAGATGTAGATTCCTGGGCCTTCTGAAAATATGCGGAGTTGCTCTTAATTTGCCACTAGGGATGCTCCTGCATTCCAATGGGTAACATATGTAATTGTTCAGTCTCCACAATACAGCTTTTATGTGGATAAATTCTTCCACACACACTTCAAAGCACTTTTTCAAGCACAAGGTTTCCATACTGGGCACACCTTGCCAAGTTCGAACTCAGCAGAGCCACAGCAATGGCCAAATGACACATAGATGATGTATGTGTAAGTTTAACATCAGTCCGTGATTCCAGAAGAAGATAAACAATCATAATAGTTGAAGAGAGCATAGATTAGCAACTCAATAGAAGAGATCTTATGAAACCCTTTCGAAGGTCTGAACCGATGCTGGAGTGGATCCTGTCTTTTCCACTTAATTAATCAATCGAGGATAGAATTCTAGGTAGAGAAAGCCAAAATCCTCTCATAATATTTACCTCTTTATATATGCCGCAAGTTCTTGGTCGCAGGAGAAGAGCAACATTTGCCGTGCGTCACCAATTTGACAAATAATCATATGCTTTCTCGCTACATCCAGCAATTTCATCACCGTCGTTCAAAGGGAAAGACTAATGTGAGCACACATGAAACAATCTTTAAATTATATCTTGTAGCCTTCACATGTAGGAGACAGGGATACTGATAAAAAGAAAAACTTAGGAGACTGGGAGATGCAAAATGCACCGTTGTATTTCTCGTCATCGTTCATCTATATACAAAGAAATCAATTGCACAAGCCGAAAGCAACACGCCCATTTCAGATAAATGTACCCCAGTTCCTACTCCACATTCGCATTTCGTCAAACACCTGACCAGCACTATGGAAATGATCGGATCTCCTCTCCTCTCCTCCCCTCTCCAAGGCAGCAGCTTCCAACGATGACTGTCTTCCAACGCCACGACAAGCGACGACTCTTATTTCTTCAGATGCCTCCCCCCATCCAGCGTCTTTTAGAGAAGCAACGAATTCGCTCCTCCTCCTCCTCCTCCTCCTCCTCGCGGCGCTCGCAAGAACTTTGCTGTCTTCGATGAGCAAAGTCGGTGGGTTCTCTCGATAGCGACTGTGAAACAGCAGATTCCACCCCCACTGATTGGAAGTGGAAGGGATGAGAGGGAAAAAAACGAAAGGAATGATGATTTATGATGGAAATACGACGACATGGAAAATAATTTAGTCAAGGAATGCCATAATGCAGCATACTCGGTTATTTTCACTCAATTTTTATTTTGAGATTAGATATTTATTCTGGGGGCCCACCCCCTAACAACCCACAAGCTCACGCGCCCCTCCCTCTTCTCTCGCCGGACTGCTGGGCCACCCTTGGCCACCCACTTCAATATGCCCCCTCTGAAATAAAGTCGCACTTCCTCAACTCCTTGACTATTTCGTCCGCACAGTTATATGTAGAGACATGTGAAGGTACCACCCTCAATTTGGGACAAAGGCAGATCCCTAATCGAGAAAGATGAGGCACGGCTCCTTCAGCGGCCCTCCACTCCTCCAAATTATATAATCTATAAAAAAAGTAAATGCTTGAGTTGAGGAAAGCCTCCTGCAGAGCAAACCATTTCCTTTCCCTTGAAAGCCTCATTTCCCAGCATGAGAAAAACCAAGTGAGGCAATTTCTCCAATATTGGCATCGGATCTTCTTCGAGTTGAGAATTTACTAAGACCAGCTTCCTCAATTGCTGGGGTAGACTCTTATGTTCTGGTAACTTTCTCTATTTTTCCATTAATAGATAGCTTATTATAAGAATGGGGATAGTTTGACATTTTACTCAATTCATCTTCAGTCCATAAACATTGAAGTTTCCGAAATAAAAAGACAAGGATCGAAGATGTTTCAAATTGAATTCAGCAAGTTGCGGAAATATCTCTTTCGATAGGATCATACCGGTCAAATATAGTCAATTTTTCCATATTGGTAAGCTTGCCTATATCGTTCACATCACATTTCTTCGCATCAAAGTTTCTCAATGTCCGTAGATTCTTTAAAGTGCCCAATCGCAACTTCTTCCGGCCCCCATGAAATCTCTCCTTGATGTCAAATTTGTAAGGAAGACGGAGATACCTCAACCTTCTCATCTTCCACAACACATTTGGCATGGAAACCGTAGTATATCTACCCAAGTCCAAGAATTCCATACATACAAGGTTCCCCATAGATTGCGGCAAGCCCAAAAATTTAGTAAGTTTTAAACTTAAGAATCTTAGATGGACTAGGTCTCCCACTGATTTAGGTAAGCTTCTCATCACATAAAGGTTCTCTAGTTTCAGAACTCTGAGAAACTTATAGTCTTTGAAAATAGATTGAAATTGCTTCGACTCCCATTCGACACCTCCGAAGGACATGAGAGTTCGAAGGTGGACCAAAGTCTTTCTTGATGCTTTTAAGCTCGGAATCACATGTCTATTAAGAGAAAGCCTTCGTATTTTGCAACTTGACTCGACTTTTATTGCCATTGAAGCAAAAGAATTCTCCGTCTCATTGTCCTGTTGAATGTTAAGAATGCTTAGAAAACTCTCTTCTAGAGCCTTGGAGACACATAAGTCTCGAATTAGGTCATGGAGGTGGTAGCTTTTGATCTTTCCACTTAAATTGAATCGCACTTGAACCATTCCCCTATTAACCAACTCCGTTAAATATTGCTCTGCTACCTCTTCCACTGAAATTTCTCTCTCTTTGTCGTATGCATTCAGCAACACAAAGCCTTCAGCAATCCACATGTAAAGAACTTTGGTTGCAGGGATTTCTACATCCTCAGGAAAGCTACTCAAATAGAGGAAGCATGGCTTTAGATGCCATGGCAAATCCTCATAACTTAAGGCTAACACTTTTGATACGTCACTCTTATCACTAAAATGCAAATTGATCTTTTCGTGAATCGTCTTCCACTCGTTGACGGCCAACAATCCACCAAGCACAATGATAGCCAAGGGTAATCCTGCACACTTCTTAAGGAGTTCATCTGCTAACTTCTTCATGTCTTCAGTGATTACTACACAATATCAAGCAACAAATTGCAACTTAACAATCATAAGAAGATGCAATTGTGATAAGAAGATTACTTCAAGGATGAATATGTGCTTTTAGAAGTATAAGATGCTATAGTTCTTTATAATTTGTGGTTCATTTATGCTTTTGTAAGGGGAAAATAGGGACCACAACAAAGCTCCTATATATGCCTCCATCTATGCCTGGACTATCAAGAAGTTTAAATTAACAAATCGAATGTATCATCTTTGTTATCCATGGCTTGAATTAAGTGACTCGAGCAAATATAAAGTAACAATAAACCTACTCAATGAAGAAAGAAAATGAAAGCAGCACGGGGGATATGATCTCCCATAACTTGAATGTGCTACTAATCTCCTGCACAAATTCTAATGAAATCTTCATTTGTCACTCTATTTTGTCACATAAAGATTCACAATTTTCCTTATCAATCCCTACTTTTATGGTTAAGCCAACTATTCACAAATGCAAAATAGGTGGACTTGAGATGAAGCCAATGGAGGAAGAAACGTAGCTAGGCTTCAAATTATTTCATAAATCTTATCAAAATTGCTTATTATGTTGGCCTTATAAAAGCCTCTTCGATATTTAACCTCACTAGAGGAAAGGAGGAACAAAGTTTTGGATCTTGGTTTAGTGGTATGATTGTTAGCTATTAAGAAACAAAAGGCGCATTTGATTCCCCAAATATTGAAATTATGGTGTCTAATACTCGATATTTCGATCATTTGAATTCCATCGTAACTATCTATTCATGAATTGCTTAAGTTTCTGAAAGGACAAACTGAGCAATGAAGTACCTGGTATTTGTCCCTCTGTCTCTAACTGTTTTGCGATATCTTCTACAGCTTGGCCCGCAACAATATCTTGACCAACTCCAGGTCCATCAGAAGAAATTTCAACAACTAATTCTGCAATGATAACCGAAGCACCATAAATTAGAATCAAATAGGCAATATAATCCTTTGAAGCCACTATATGTTAGGTTAATAACTTTAGAGAAGTCTTACCTTTTGTTTTAGGAACGCCTTCTTCTTTAGCAGATCCCAGCTCTCCTCGTGCGATAAGCATTGAGGTTCATGGAGAAAACAATGAGGATCAATATGCTGCGCTACTTCTTTATTGCGTGTTGTTATCAATAGCTTGCTTCTCGTGTCCTTGATCGGGAATGCAGCTCGAAGACGTCCCATGCCTGTTTGGTCCAAATATCATCAAGAACCACAATACATCTCTTCTGTTTTTGGGTCGTGTAAAGATTTTCTACCAATTCGTCATTTCTCATCTTCATAACCTCTTCTCTTTTTTTATTTCTCATCTCCATAACCTCTTCTATTTTGTTGTTTCTCATCTTCTTAACCTCTCTATCAAGGATCAACTTAAAAAGAATTCCCTCCAAGATATCCCTCATGTGATATTCTTGAGATATGCAAGCCCAAGCAAAACCATCAAAATGGTTCTTCAATTTGTCGTGATTGAAGACTTTCTTAGCGTGTGTGGTCTTACCCAAACCACCCATTCCCCATAGAGCAACAACTCTGTGTTTTCCATCCTTCAGCTCTTTTACCAACACCTCGATACCATCTTCCCTCCCGACAAAATCCTCCTCCTCGAAATGGGCATAAGTCTGTTGCGGCGTCAAAACTCTCGCGCATTTGCGTTCGCCCTCATTCAAAGGTCGTATGCCATATTTCTGCATCTTATCACCAATATCGGAAATTCTGGATTTTAAGCCCTCGATCTCTGTCCCCACCACATGAGCCCGCACGCACGTGCACTTCGCCATGAAGCAAGCATACGCTTTGATGATGTTTTGTCCCTTCTTCGGCGCGACTTTGAGGATGTATTGCTCGATGACGTCCTCAGCATCATAGGCAATGTCTCGGAGTTGCGCGACGCATTCTCGAACAGCTTGGTGGTGCTCTTGTTTCGCGTCCGCATCCCTCAGCAAGCACTGGATCAGCTTCAGCTCCTTTTGCAGGTCCTTGACCTTGCCCTCCACGCCCCACAAGAATTTGGCCTCGTCGACGAGCAGCTTTCCTATTGTCTGCCCCACAGACGAAACAACAGACTCGGCCATTGGTATTGCACTGCTCAGACTATGATCAGTGGAGATTATGATAGAGAATGACTTGAGAATTCACTTCTGATGCGTTAACAAGCTGTGAACATATAGGCCTGCGAGTTGCAAAGAAGAGAGGAAAGGAATCAGTACTTGGAAAGTTGCGTGTGGCATTGATAATGCATATTCTACATCCACCGACGCAAGAAAAGCACCCCCAAGAAGAAAAGAATGGAGTAATGGGGAAGTCTACAGGTAGATATTCTCTCCACAGGTGGAAGAAATGCTTTGTAGCTACAGTCACGGATGTTCCAAGACATTACCACCGATGTGCAATTAAGTTATCACTCATGATAAGCAAAAAAAAAAAAAAAAAAATCTCAAGACCAGCATTGATTACATAATCAGTCACATTATCCCGCAGGAAATGTACCGAATACACATGTGAGAGTCAAGTGAGGGAAGAAATTCAGCATTGGATGTCCAAAGCTAAAAAAAAAAAAAACGATTGATAATATTGGATGTCCAAAGCTATAAAAAAAAAAAAAAAAAAAAAGATTGATAATTCTTACTTGGCACACAATTCAGTGGCATGGCTGAAACTTTTTGCGTACATGTGGGTCCAACGATATCATCGATGGACACTCCTCGGATCTTTTCCCCCAGCAGAATGCGATTAAACTTCTGCAAAGGTTACGACATCACTCTAACAAGATACAAAGCTTTCTCGATTAAGGGACGAATCATGAGTTTGCTTGATGCTATCGTGCTAAATTTATGATGCTTTCTTGTTAAAGAGGGTTTCTTGTTTTAGCTCACGGCGAGTTAAAATCGTATCAAAAGTTTGTTTTCTTCCACATCTGGGAACGAAAAGAGAGTCACGGGAGTGTGGTTGCATAGTTACAATTATATATTAATGATTCATCTCCCGCCATGACTATTTAAGCTCTCAAAAGGCGCTAACTATCCCTCCCTCTCCCAGCAATTCACTTACTTCGCAGCTCTCGGAAATCCCTAGAAGATCATCTTCTTCTTCTTCCCCCCATTGCAGAAACCGCCATGGATGAGGCTCTGACTAAATGGAACGTCACCTTCACGAAGCACCTCAAGCAGAAGTGCAAGCTCTATTGCGACGGCTTCCTCTCTCTCCACTCCTCCACTGCCAAGGTACGTTCCCTTTCTCTCACTACTGATCTTTGCCATTGATGTCTTCTGCCTTTTGATGTTGCTACCTTTCGCATGTGTACTTAGATTTAGGCAAAATGAAAATAAATTTATCTTGTTCAGGTGCGTCATGTAATTTACAATAAGCTTTGTAAAGCCCGCAAAATGGATAGATTGTTTCATGGACCTGCTCTAGAAAGAGAATGTCATGCAATTAAGCCGGGGAATGGTTTTACTGTTTTTGATGCACACACTTCATTTTTCATTTCCTTCAAAGTTTACTCTCATGTTTATTGTAGGAACCTATGTTGTGGTACTTACTCCAGCTCGCAAATGATCTCTTGTAATCCAATTGATGCAGCCTATCAAATATTATCTGTCCTCTGAAAACCATTAGATCAAGTTGCCGTTGCTGAAAATTCATATGAAAGGAAGACAACTTTTGCTTCACTAACAAAGGAGCTTCAGGATGCAGATAAGTTTTGTGATGGTGCTCAAAGACAGAGCGCCCGCTGCTGAACTAGCTTCAGTGGAGGATGTGGACACTGGAAATCTAACTGATACTACTGACAATGAAAAGTGACCTGGCCTCATGAAGTCTAAAGGTTGGTTTTAGTGCGATTTCACTCACTTCAGCATTCTTTTAATGTCAGTGTGAACTTTCTTGCAATATATGTTTTCTCAGCTAACATTGTAAAACATCATCAGACTCAGCCTCTGATTTCAATGAATCTCACAATACGAGGGTCTTTGCAATTGGCAACTCACGGGTATTTCACAGTTACTTGTCCTACTCTGTTTACAGTAATCGATTCTTTCATCTCTATTTTGACCCATCTGTGGCAAGGTTGTGACTCTAAGCATCTTGAAATTCCATTAGAACTTAATGAGTTTTGATGTTTGTTGAAACTCTTTGGTCCAAACTACCAGACAAGCTGAATTAAAATTAGCAGCGGATAGCAACTGCTTGTAGGGAATTATCAGACTAGATGCATGAGGACCTGCTGAATTCTCTAATACATCCCAGTCCAAAGTCTAGTTCTTTATTTACCTTGAGGACATTCTCAATTTCACTGAGCTTTGCATGACTAGCTTGTACATCTGCTGCAATTAACGTTTGCAGCCTTCTCATGTACAAGCTGACCCCAAATGCTGCAGCAGCAATCTTGTTTCTGAAGCATCTCTTTCACGTGGTTCTCACGGTGATGCTAATAATGAAAGGATAACCCCTGAAGGACATAGGGATCCACTGAAAGTGGAGGCTGGGTGTCCTAGTTTTGATCTTGGATTTTGAACCATGTCCATTGCTTAATCAACTATAATGCTACTGTCAAGAGTCTGGATGGAGCGCACAAGAGTCTCGTGTCTATCACACACGAAATCTGTAGGTGTGAGCTGTTGTTTTTATGTTGAGTGTTCTAGTGCCAAGTTCATTTGCAGCTCTCTGATCCGAAATGTTTTTAGTTAGACAACAAAATCAATGTATTTCCAGTGATCTTCAACATATCGAGGTACACTTATGATGCAAAGAAACTAAGATATGGGTCTATCCAGTTTCCTTTATCCCCTGTTCTTAGTTCTCATCCAAGAACTTATACGACTTGCTGTCCTTTCTCGACTTCCGCATGCTAAGCAAGGCCTTGAAGAGATGTTTGTTTTTGCTGGAACGTAGCTCAATACCAGATCTTCTGTTCCTCTCAACATGAGTAGACATTGAAGTGGATCTTCGGGGTTTGGATGGGTACTGGATGTTCATGTGGGCATACAAGAGAATCAGTCATAAGAGATCATGTCCGCAAGACAAGTCCAAAAAAAGTAAAGCTTAAAAGCTAAGCCGCACTGAAGTTCATTGATGCTTACTTGTCTTATGGGATTAGAAGGGTTTGGAGATGCAGTTCTATCGACAAGAGAACTCGAAGGTGTGAGTTGAAATTGAAATGGGGAGGCGCGTTTTTCTGGTTAGGAAAAGTACAGCTTGCATTAGGAGCTTGTCCGACTACACGACATATGATACAATCATAGGGTATGAAAACTTGATGTAAATGCTAGGTATGGCAATCTGAAGCATTCGAGTCAAGTGTGCTGACCTGCTTTTTTGTTGGATGAAGTACTTGTGAATTTAAAGGAGCCGGCTGGGGAGGATTGTGGAAATTGTGTTGCCGAATGCAGTCTCCTGAATCAGGTTTCACTGTCAGCATCGAGTGTTTACGAAGCTAGGATGATTAGCACATATTCTATCAAAAGTTACCTGGCAAATGATACGGGAGTCTCTATAGTTCTTGAATATATGTCTTCGGAAAGAAAAAAAGCTATTAGTACGTCAATAGTAGCATTTGATATCATTCTGTGACTCATGAACTTTTAATATCTAGTGGTCCAATCTTGTTCCGTGCAATGTGCATAGTGGCAGCTAGACTAGAAAAAGAGTCATACATTACCTGCAGGCATTTCGCCATTTACTCCATTTATCATGCAGTATCGCAGATTCTTGCTATCTCCACCATCTTTAGATTTTGAAACTGAAAGAAAGTTCTTAAGCATAAGCCAACTGCAAACTTTTGGTCTTAATTAACCAATGACAAATCTTGTCAATGGAAGCGTGCCTGGTAAGATATATTGCATGTGGTGCTTTGGAGTTCTTATTGCTAGTGACTGCTGAGAAAGGCCTCCATGGTCTATGAACATCTCACACATTCGTAGTCTCTAAAACAAATAGACAGGGTTGAAAATTATATCCATTATTTGTGAGAAAAAAGTGATGGTACCAAAGATAGTTGTTCTCTATGCATTATTCCATATTATCATTGAAGCAGGATAGGTTCTACTATTTAAAATATCTTTTGCTCTTCTATTACAATGTGATATACTCCAGCACGACATGGAGTTATCTGGAGTAATTTCAGATTTTCAAAAACTTAATGCTTCCTGGTGAGTTGCAATTTGTTAGACCCTACACATGGCAATTCAAAGGGTATGCAAGCCCTTATATAGCACACCTGTCGAACACAAGAGAATCTGAGCTCAATTGCAGATGCCTCCTCAATCTTTTCATCCAAGAGACAGTTGACCTTATAAGTCATGAAGCCCAAGTGATCCACAGTGTTTATGAAAGCTCTCGTCACATAATCCTTCAATGTGTTCACCACTCTGCAATTTTGTCAAGGTCATTTAACAAATGTGCAACGGAAAAAAATGCTCAACCCAGTACACGACAATGAAGTGAAACCCCATCTATCTCACATTTGTTTCTGATCGTGTCTGTTGTAAGACAATTCAAAATAATCAGCTGCCGAGTATAACTGCTTTCTAAGATGCTTCAAGTCCTGATTAGTGAAAAAGGCTACAATTAGCAGGCAAGACAGATCCAAACCTTTTCACCTTGAAATTTGAATGTAAACTAGATCGTGAGGAATTTGATCTAATAGGTGAAAAAAGTAGAGAAAAATAACTTGTTCGTGAACACAGACAAATAGAAAAATGGATAAATGTGAACATAAGGAAACATCAATCGAATTTTAAGGTAAACCCATATATACAAAGTACCTTCAGGCTATCTGAAAAGTTGAAACTTTGTTTCATGGAGTGCTCATCATAATGTGAAGCTTCCTGAGGAGTGGAAACTGAAGAAGGCAATTGGGAAGCATCCATCATACCAAAGTTTAGAGTATTTTCACCTGCTACAATAAAGATGAGGCAATCAGATTCAAATTCACATCCTCGAGCACTGACTATCATTATCCATTTCCAAGACATTGTCTTGTCCTAGTTCTAATTTTCCTTCTAACCAAGAGAAAATTTTCCTTCACTATTCTCTTTCACCGTCCTGCCAAATTATGAAATCGTATTTTCTTCTTCTTGATGTTCTTCCCTATTCTTATCTCAACCATTTCCTTCCAACAAAGCCAAGGCTAAGATCCTGAGATATTGCAATGCTCACGGAGTTCTTCATTTGCTGAAGACAATAGTTCTTGCCAACTTAGGCAAACTTTTCTTCTTGTTTTGTCAATTCACGGATCACGGAGAGCATTGCGGAATCGCAAGTCCAAAAAGAACTAGAGAAAACTTCTCAGTAGAAGAGCAAAAAGCACATGCAACGAATATGAAGCTGACATTACCTGCTCTTTTCCCTTTCATCTACAACAACACAGTCCCAAGCCTAGTTTCAGCTCACTAACATTCCTCGGTAAGGAAAAGAAAAGAAAGATATCCGAAAGGCCATGATCAGAATTAGTGATCTTCACCTTAAATATTGAGAGGGAGAGAGGGCAGAAAGATCATGTTGCAAAGATGTGTCACCGCCAAGTTTCATAGTGAGGCAGTGATGACTCTTGCTGAAGACGGGCTATAGATAATTGTTTGTGCAATTTGTGCCTCTTACTTTGTCACAAGCTTGTTTGAGTGTCCCTATGGGGAGAGTAATAATTGGCGTATGATGAAGGCTACACTGTAGTAACAAGGACAAGAGAGGCACTGAGTCTGTTGGGAATAAGTCCTGAAAAGTAGTGCACATCTACCAGCAAAGCTAAACATCCAATAACAGTAAAATCCCAATAATTCTAAGTCACTGTTTATGAGCATTTTATTCCGTCAAATAATTTAAACTTTTACATATAAGACATAAAAGGTAGATTCTCGTCGATCCAATCACCGCTCCCGTTTATTTGGCTTACGAGTTATATCATCCCCGTATCTACGCAAGGCATAACACGTAAGAAGTGTTACAATTACATGCAAGGATCAAGTGTAATATCTCATCTTGATTGGGGTAACACAAGGGGAAACACTAACCTTTTTCTTTTGTGAAAGATATTGTGTCGGTGTGACATTTGGTACTGCACAATAAATCAATCCTCTACAAAGCCAACACACATCAGTTGTCGCTTGATGTTAGCACAAGTCTTTTCATCAATTGAACCCCACTACATTAAGACAAAAAAATTATAAAAAAAGGGGACGTAGTTCATTTAAAATAAAAGCTACTATTTGCCCACATAAAAATCATGTATGAATTGGTGACTTATAATGGTATCGCCATTAAAGTTGCTGGGAGTTCCATCTAATTTGCTCGCTGATGAATTCAGTTTAATTCTTCAACAAAATTTGTCAGACTCATGGTGTATAATGCAAGGATCCACTGACTCATTATCGTCCAGCATCATCGATGGGTTCCGAACTCTTTAATCAGCCAAAAAAAAATGCACAGGGTCGATTATGCAAATGACAGTCATTAATGGACTCTTTTAAGAAGTCAGAAGGTGCGGGTCTACGACCATCCATTCACTAACTGATTGACATTTAATCTAACATAGGCCAGCTCTAACTTATGTACTACATTTTCTATATACGTCTCAAGGATTCGCTGGTCGTCCACTGCGCATGCAAATCCAACCATAGTGAGGTTTTGCTATAGATCACGTAAATCCCATTAAAAGTGAGGTGGCAAAATCTTTGCATCTGTTAACTTTTTTGCAGTACCGTCATCAAGATAGGAGATCAAGCAAAGGCTCGATGGTAAGATGGAAACAAAACCAGTAAGAGGGCCTACTTGTAAGGAAAAAAACAAGAAGGCAACAATAATTTAGAAAATAATGAAATAAACACGACAAAAATGTCTAAGAAATTGGAAACGGATGAGCGTTTGGGAATTCCTTGTCAGACGTTTGGTTATTACATCATCATATCATACGATATAATGAGACCATGATTGTCGCAATTCCAACAGCAATGAGTCAATTCATCATCGCGCCATCATTTGAAGAGGCGGAACCATTGTTGGATCCCCGACGCATTAAATCTCTCCTTCTTGCTCTTTCCCCGACCCGTCATAAGTAAAGATTGAGCAAATTAATGTTGACTTTCTTCGTTCTTTCCCAGTCAGAGGAACATCAGTTAACAGAGAGGGGTAACAGCATTTAGGGACAATTTTGACAGCTAAATCATGGATCATGCAAGACATTATGAAGTTGCAAACCCCAGAAACATTGATCCCTGCTCAGTACTGAAGCTTTTTGCAGCAAATGTAGAACACGAAACCACATGTTTGCAGAGCTTTATCTGGAGTTTAGTTAAAAAAAAATAACGGAAAGGACAAAAAATTCCTATTTTTCGAATACCAACTCCGAATACCAACAGTCAAGAGATGCAGAAGCCCGTAGCTGGTGCGACAACTACTTCAACCCTACTGAGCTAAAAGTTGGGTGAACTGGACAAAAGCAAACCCTAGTTGGCCTATTCAATTGATCTCACAACTGTGCATAGTTTCGATTCTACTATAACAATGGGTTAAACCTAATTGTATCTTGGTCTACACATAGGGTTTGATTAAGAGCGACGTGCATTCTATAAATTGTCTATCTCCGTGTGACAATACTGATCTCGATATCTGCTTCTTCCAAGCAGGTAAGAAAAGGATAACATCCTACTGACCAAATACAAAATTGTGTTCAGCAAAATGACATGGATATGAGAACTAACATGATCACTGAGATAAATTCCATCATAATGATCAAATAAAGTTACAGACATTAAAAAGAATATCAAGTCTCTTGAAATGGGCAAAAGGTATGATGCCATTAGCACAAAGTAACCAATCTTTGAAGTTTGCAAACACCAGTGCAAAGCACCCTGCATGGCAGAAGTCCTAAACAATCCGCTCCAACTCTCTTGCGTAACTCAAAGTCTGATTGATAAGCTGCAGGGAAGGAATTTCCTTCGAAGGTGCAGATTCCTTCGCCTTCTGGAAATATACAAACCCACTTTTAATCTCCCACTCGGGATGTTCCTGCATTCCAACAGAGATAGACATGTTCAGGCTCCACATTGCAGCTTTTTACATGGATAAATTCTTCAAGACACTATTAATATACTGTTTACTATCTATATCAGCACTTTTACAAGCATGAGGTTTTCGTACTGAGCCCACCTGCCAAGTTTGACCCCAGCAGAGTGACAGCAAGGGCCAAATGACAAGTAGATGTGACAAGTGTAAGTTTTACATCTGTCTATGATCCCAGAATATGATAAATTATCATAATCATTAAAAGCGATATAAACTAGCAACTACATAAAAGAGATTTTATGGAGACCCTCCAGTCTGAACTGATCCAGAGAGTATATTATCCTACTGACTTAATTAGTCAACAAGAATTTCCAGGTAGAGAATTCCAGCTAAAGTCCCCTCGTAATATTTACCTCCTTGATATATTCTGCAAGTTCTTGGTCAGAGGAGAATAGTAACATTTGCCGTGCATCGCTAATTGACAAATAGTCATATGCTTTCTCGCTACATCCAGCAATTTCATCTCTGTTGTACAAAGGGAAAGAATAGAGTAAGCACACATTACAGAATCTTTAGGTATGACAATCTCGCTACTTAACTAAAACCTTGAAATCTAGATGGGTCACATTTCATGCTTCTATTTGTACATTGTGATGGTCAATATCAATCAGTACAGGCCACATACTCGTGATTTTAATTTAAAAGCAACAAAAAGACACAGAAGTGTGTGACTCAATCACCCCATCAAACATTTCCAAAAATAATTTCTTTTGCAAATATATGAAGAGCCAAATATCTAAATTTATTGATTACTAATCCAGTTGTATCCAGTTGAAGCTAACTTCAAATCTTATGACCGATTTAACATCTTAACAACAAAGGCACAGTAATTACCTGACTGTCTTGGCCAGAAGGTCCATAAAATAAACATAAGTCTCATGAGGCACCGTCTGCCTAGCACTTAGAACACGATTATAGGCCCCTTCCATGAATGATTGCTCCAACTCAACAGCATGTTTGATGCAAGGATTCTCCAGGGCAGCAGATGAAAGCAATTCAAGTTCGGTATGGAACTCAGCTATTCTATTCTGCACGAGGAGTCTCAACAGGTTGAGACCTAAAATGGGGTACTCTTGAGGAGATGGTGGAATACGGCCACTGCTCAACCACAAGAATTCTCAAGTAAGTTCACATAAAAATGATGAGAGGAAAATGTTCAATAAAGCAATAAGGATGGGAAATCTTTCTAATAATCTAGCAATTCAGGTCCAATGCCTTATAGCATCTGCACATGCACACTGAGTATGCACAAACAATTTTAAGCAACTCCAGCACAAAAGTTTACCCTGCATCTGTATAATAAGGCTTCAGTTGAAAAAAATCCCGCTCAAATGCATCTTGATCTTCCATCTTCACACTTAGAATGACAGCATGCTCGTAAATATCTCCTGCAGAATGACAGAGCAAAAAAATATAGAAGTATTGTTATAGGCACCCATCTATAAGTTCTCAAAATTATTTTCTAGAGAACATTTAATTGATCCTTAAATGGAGACATTTTTAAAGCATATGACTCGGCAAGAGAAATTTCTCATTCACTTTTAACACAAAATATGAATATAGAGAAGGAATTTGCAGTTTCCAGGAAGAAACTCAGATTTCTCCACTTCCATTTGCATACCACTAAAGCATCATTATAGGCCCACAACAAGCAGACAGAATCAACTACACTAAAGAGTAAACCTAATCTTACTTGCAAGAGTCAATTCATGGACAGCATTGGGCGTTTCCTCAAACAGCGGAGGAAGACTGTTGAACTCTGTCAGCAAAACCTGTACAGTGAACATTTTTCTTCTTATTGCGTACGTACAATGACAGATACTCGTATAAGAAAGACAGCACAGTTTAAAGCGGGGGCCTCAGTCTAAACAAAAAATTTGGCAAGCAAACTCTCCATACAGTAACATTGTACAGAGCGAAATCCACTATGATTAAAAATCACACAAATGAAGACCTCCAATATGTTCTCCACTCAAACCTCGCCTTAAATGCACAGAATCTGTGGACTTCAAGCATTAACAGAACGCAACTCATGCCAGGGAAGGCCTTCCTAAACTCAACCGGTTCAAAATACACACATCGCATACTGTGAATCGGATTCAATCCTCCACAGAACACCGGCAACACTTCTGGGTTCGATTGGTCATAACAAAAATCAAAACTTTTGATTCAATCTCGGCATACCCAATCATCAATCGAGCCTCATAACATCTACGCTCATTCACTTCCACATCCACTCCCGACCCACCCACATTCAGGATAAAGCTATCCATCTCTACAGCCGAAACTCAGAAGCGCCAAAGAACAAAACGAAAACGATTCCTGCAACGATCAGATCACAAGAATTCCATTTCTCTCGGAATCGGCGAGCACCGCAAGTGCGAACCGAATCCTCGAAGTCGGACGCCGGCATCGACCCCGAAACGACGAAAAATATCCGCATGAAGGAGACCGCGAGGCGTCCCAGAGAACGGCGATTACCAGGATCGATCGCCGAACGGGAAA
Organism: Eucalyptus polyanthemos subsp. polyanthemos; assembly: GCA_017140185.1. Taxonomy (NCBI): domain Eukaryota; kingdom Viridiplantae; phylum Streptophyta; class Magnoliopsida; order Myrtales; family Myrtaceae; genus Eucalyptus; species Eucalyptus polyanthemos. The sequence continues at coordinate 8,123,938 of CM029461.1, read as the reverse complement.
TCACGAAACGGAAAAGAGAAAACGCCCAACAAACAAGCGTAAAAAACCGAAAACACATCCAGTCGCGGAGCTCGCTGCGCAAGCCTGGACGGACAAGCACCGAACCAGCACTCGCCATCGCGAAGCAGCTCAAAGAAGGGGGGGCCAAATTAGGGTTTTCCCGAGGGTCGCGGCGGGTGTCTAACCTTGAGCTGCGAGAGGAGGCTGGTGCAGGTGGTGAAGTCGTTCCTGACGAGGGCGGCCTTGAACCGACTGAACTGCTGCGAGACCTCTGTGAGCTTCGGATCCATTGCTTCTTCCTCCTCTTCTTCCTCTCTCTCTCTCTCTCTCTTTCTCTCTCTCTCTCTCCGTCGCTCGGTCTTGCTTGCTGCTTGTCTTTGCGCAGAGCTTCTTGTTGCTTGCTTTGCTTTCCTGACAAGAAAAGAGGAGCAGGAGGAGGGTGCCGCCAGCGTGGGCCGCTATTGGGCTGGGCTCGAAGCGTTACGATGGGCCCGAAGGTAGTCCAGACGAGAACGGGCTCGATGATCGGGAATATGATTTCTTTGAAGGAGCCATCTCGATCGTCACGGGCTTATAAAAGGGAGAATTGCTCGATCTTTTTCCCAGAATGCCCTTGACATGTACCGGGTGAGTCATTTTCCTATGGCTTCTCGAACGCTCACCGAAATCTTGCTCTGCGTTAGATTGAAGTTTCCATGAAGTTCGAAAATGTACCGGAACGAAGCTTTGGTGATTTTCGGGGTTTATTGCTTAGTGTATCCATCGACGAATCGGTTTTAGGTGTTTGATTGTGATTTCCCGCTTGCTAAAATCATAAGATGAGCTACCCTTCTTATCTATATGATTGAGTCGATTTAATGCCTTTTCTTTTTATCTCTAGATAACGCAAGAGATAACTTATGACTTTGCCATATGATACTAAAGTCATCGCTTCTTCATCGGATGTGAGGCGCCACGTAGCTGGAGAGCACGGGAACCTCAAAGCCCTGTTTCAAATTATTTAAGATGATTGGAGAAGTTGAAGTTGCAACTATTTGCATGCAGTCTCTTACGCAATGTTTAATAAAATCTCATATTCTTGGAAGAGACGTGAGGTGAAAGCCAGATTTCATCCTCCATGAAACAGCCGCAGAAAAGCTCCACGCGCGTTCGAGATTGAAAGGTATCTTTTGTTGGGTTGTGATGCTATAGATAAGGACTCAGCAATTGTCTAGTACAAGCATGAGACGCGGTCTAGTTTAAAGAGACACCAAGAACGAAGCCCAGAAGAGGCACCAAAAATTAGCAAAAAACAAGAAACGGCATGACACATGCAACAAAATTGAAAGCTTCAGCAATCTAGACGGAGACTCTTTAATAGACAATGGGCTTAGATGAGGAAAATTGTCAGAACTCAATCAGCATCAAATGAAAAGAGTTATGACTAAATTAATAAAATTGAAACGCTTAAGACTAAATTGACAAAATTGCAATAATTTCACAAATCTTTGGACAATTTTCTCAACTTTGGTATGTCTAGGAGAAGTTTCACACAATCACATATCTACCCATGGGCCCGAAGTCTAATTGAAGGAGAAACAAAAAGCAAAGAGGACGATAACGATTTCCCCGCATAGCATCCTTCGAGCGACGGCGATGCATTTGATTCTTTTACGGGCAGCCCAAGCAGGATGACGTTTGCAATAGTGCATCCCGTAAAGAAAAATTAACCACGAAACCGAAGAAACAAAACTAATCTTAACAACTTTTAAGTCACTAACAACGATCATTGTACTGTCACAAGCAATATTTACAAGTACAAAGAGACGAGATCCCACGACAGAAGCTCAACCTGGTAGAGAAATTGAAAGTATTCACAGACTCTAGCGCTCCACTCTTATGGCATTAAACTCCCTCCAGCCCTCGAACTCACTTAATGAGGTTCATTTGGGAAGTTAGCAGCTCCTAAAATCGAGCTACGGATGTCCGGTTACATTACTGTCCAAACTAACAACATCCCTCTAAATAAATGTCAAACCAGCTCCCTTTAGTATGAACGAATCGAACAACAAAACGGAATGACAACTAGAAAAGAAAGTGACAAGGGAAAGAGAGAGAGTGAGCCCCTCGTTGATTCAGTTGTCTGCTGATTCTGAGCTTATTACAGTGCCTTCCTCTTGTACTGAGGATACAGGGAGCTTGTTTTTGGCGCTCATCTTCTTCACATCCTGGCTCGAGCATATGAAAATCCTTCTCACCATGTTACAAAACTCCCTGAAAAAAACCAACCAAGATCGCACAAGCAATTTAAGTCAGTAGAAGCAATATGGGGAAACTTCAGCACAAAGTTGAAATTGGGTAGCTCAGTAGAATGCTTACGGCCAGGGATCGTCGCCCATGAGCATCATATCGCCTTCATCATCAGTAAAGACAATCTCCCACTTATCTCGAGACTGAAGCTGTCCTTTGAGGTCAAACATCTCTTCTAGCTCGTTCATCAATTGACCGTACCCTTCCAACATGGTCAAGTCCACAGCACGACCTACAGCCATTCCTTGCATTTGAACCTTCATAAAACATGAATCCACCTTTGAGATTGAATTCTAGAAATTGACCAAGGGCGTGAAGATTTTGAGACATACCTTTGTACGACTTCTAGTAGAGCAAATTTGCTTAGTTTGACCCTCTTTCCCTAGATTCTGCATCTGTCTTTGTTTTACTTCCTCAGAAGCCTTCTGAATATCACATTTCTGATCAGAATCAGCTGTTGACAAGGCCATTTGAACATGTCCTTCAGTTGTAGCAGTTGATACGCACATAGATTGAAAAGTCCCTTGTCCGAAGGAGGTGAACTTAAAGTGTGGTTAATCAGATCAATACCAAACAGTCGGCAACTAGAAGTTGGCTCGACTTTTTTACCATCCTCAGCTGGGTTGGGCATCAGTTCATTATTCAAGCTTGATGGATGCGCTATTGAGTGCCTGCAGGGCACAGGCAAAGCAGAGACGCTCTTGCTGTCATCCACTGCATCAGGTAGAATATTCGGAGAAACACTTAAGCATGGAGAAGGCAGCCACCCCCCTTCTGTTTGCACCTTGTTATAGAACTGCTGCTGCTGTTAACATCGGCCATCTTGTAATTCCACATAAAATGATCACTACTTTTTCCCTCATCAGTAACTCTCAGTTGTTTCAGATCATGGGTCTGTGTATATCCAGAATTCCAGATAGCAGGCGCAGCAGTAGCATCTAGAACACATAATGACATTGAGGATGTCAGAATGCAACCTTAATATGTAGCACAAAACTAAAAGGTTAAACCAAATAGAACAGCAAAACAATATGTCCAACCTGCAGGGACTTCAGAGGATGGACGGGGCCTCTTGTTCTTCGTTGTTGATTGAGGGATGTTTGCAGGCACAGAAGCCACAAAGGGTTCAATTTCCCAGGGTGATACCCTGTCAGGTCTAGGGATGGACGCATGTTCGTCCCAGTGAACCTGAGCAAGAGGGATACTTGCGATGAGATTCTCTCTCAATAGTAATTTACTCTTATAAAGAAATACAGCAGAACAAAGTAGTACCTTCAATGATCGCCAACTTGAATTATCCCATTGAGGTGAGAAATCTTCCACCCCAACAATTGTACCAGAAAACCTATTGGAACAAAATACACAAGACATATAAAACAAAAGGAAAAAAAAAATTGAATCGCAAGGATCTTAAAAGAACAGTCATTCTTATATTCCAATACCTTCTCTCTGGAGAATCCTCACCCTCAAATCTCATCTTGAATCTCATTCCAACTGTGAATTTATTGTTAAGAGCCTCCAAATATTTGTTCAAGCTTATGATGAATTGACTAGTCCTGATTGAAAAGGGCAAGTTTTTATCAAATGCATAATTAAGCAGCAACAATCATACAGTGATACAGGACATTGATTTGGCGTATCAAACCTTGGCTTGTAATAAACTACAAACAGAGTTTGAGTTGTGACAGCATGGGAGGCAGTTGCAAGAACTCCAAGGTGCATGCTCTGACTCGAAATCACTGAGGAAGGCATACTGCTCTGCTGACGAGCAACTCGTTTCACTCCAACACGCAATTCGCCATTGTCCCCCCTATCACATCACATACTGATCTTTAACTTCCAAAGAGAGGACAAAAAAAGAAAAGGAGAAAAAAAAAGCAAAAAGGTTCCCATATAGGGCAAGGAAACTGATGTCTAAACAGAAAATCATGAGATGAAACACCTTAAGAACACGAACGAGTCACCAGCAACCAATCTCTTCGATGTGACAAACGTACTCCATCCAGTCGTAAGCAAATGCCTTCGTGGTTGACCTGTCAAGTTTCAGGCCAAAATAAAAGCACAAGTGATGCCTTTTAGTATCAATACATTCAATATGAAACATACGAGAAGATATCACTCCATATAGAAAAGGATTGAGCGAGCTACACACCTCTGAATATATGCTTAAATTTCCATTCATATCCATGAAGATCCTTGGCAACTAACTCCTGGGTCGGGGTTGCCTGTTTCATGTCCTGACAAAGACAAGGGGATAAGGCCCAAATCACAAAACCAAACAAAAGTTTGAGGAGAGCCTGGTTGTTTGAGTTTCACAATCAATTACCAAGGGGGGAAGACATTCGGTCGCATGTTTCCTGAGAACAGAAAAGCCACCATGTGTGCTGGTATCAGAGGCAGTTAAACCTTGCAGAAAGTATGAACTCTTGTTCTTGGAGTTTCCGCAGCAACTGGATCGGGACTTGTAGGCTCCGTTGGCTAAATAAGAGATAATATCCCCAAATTATTTGAGTTGATCACAATATGCAATCACCACTCAAAAAGGAGAACACCTAAGGACATGGAACCTTACATTTCCCGCTGGAATTAGAGTAATCTGTGCATAAACCTCATCCGTTTCTGGCTCCGCCTAAAAATAAAGAAGAAAACAAACCAATTAATATCAAAGCTTCCAAGAGCCCAACCAATGCAACCTTCCAGTCGTCAAGAATTCTAATTACAAGGCAAAAGCCTTGCTGCGAAGCCACTGATATAGTTCCTCTCCACTGATTAGAAAAATCGAAACCCTTACTGCCACCAAATTCACCAAGCGCCTCTAGCAGTTTATCGTGACTATAAATATAAACGGTGAACATCGAAATTTGACTTAGCTCAGTGAGCTGATCCTTAAAACCAGGCAATTTACCCAACAAAATGGAGAAACAAGAACATCAATTCTCACGAAAACGATGAAGATTTGAGGAAGCATACCAGGAGCTGGACGTTCACGACCTGGCAAAGGATTTTGGGAGGGAGGTTGAAGAGCGGAATCCTCTGATTCAGTTCCTGATTTGTCGATGCCTCCAGCTACAAAGCAACAAAAAGAACACTCAATTCCCACTACCCAAAAAAGAAACAGCATCCACCGCATGGGAACAAAGCTCGAGCGATTGAGAAAAAGCAGAGACGAACGGAATTCTCGAACCGATCTAACGTTTTCGGAACCGAAACCGCTCACCTGTTCCATGTGCCCTTGCGGGAAATAGTAGACCCTGTCTCCATGGCGAGGAACGTCGACCAGCGGTCCCGCACAGGCTTTCCACAGCTCCGTGTAGAGGTCATCTCCTCCTCCGCCTCCGCGACCTATCATCGTCGGCAACAGAAGCCGGAAAAGGGTGAATAAGAAACGAAGCTCCTCGCATTTTTCCTTCCCAAAACGAACAGAAACCGCGAGAAGACGACAACAGAGGCGGAGGAGGAGGAGGAGGAGGAGGAACGCGAAGCGAACTCACCTTCAGCTCGATTCATCATCATCTCCGCCCCACGCCCCGAGTCAACGGCTCCGAAGCTCCTACCACCGCCGGCGGCCCGAAATCACCGAAGAAAGGCCACGAGCTAGCTAGCTAGTTCCCGTCCGTACGGGAGAGAGAGGAACCGCCTCCTTATGCAACCGCAACAATCGCTAAGCCAAGCCAAAGCTCACAGCAGCTCGCGAACTGTGAATGCGATTCGCCTCCGTCGCCGGAGAGAGAACAAACGGGAAACGCAACAACGCCAGAGAAACCCCCGGCACCGCCGTCCTTCCTCCCCGCAACCACGACAGCCGTCACGACCCGCGCCACCGCCACCGCCGCCACCGCCGCTGCAGCCGCCGCCGCCTCCTCCTCCTCCGTGGAGCTCGCCAGCACCAGACCAAGAACCAGCTTCCTCTTCCTCTGGCTTCTCTCTCTAGTTTCTCTCTCTAGAGCGCCCCTCTCTCTCTCTCTCTCTCTCTCTCTCTATCTCTTGATGGGAGAGAAATGAATCACAGAGAAAACGCCGTTCGAGAGAATCAACGAAACCGCTTTGCTCCACTTATTATACGCGAAAAGCTCCCCCCCATCCCTCCCCCCACTTTACCCCCTCTCTCTCTCTCTCTCTCTCTACTGTTCTCTCTCTTTCTCTCTCTATCCTCTCTCTCTCTCTCTCTACTGTTCTCTCTCTCTCTCTCTATCTCTATCTCTCTGCGCGTGTCGTGTGCATTGCTGTGCGATGCCATTGGTTAACTTCCCTGCTGTCGCCCCTGCGCGGACGCTAACCGCGGCTTAACCGGAGGGCCTGGTTAGCGCTCACGGCGACCGTGACGGTGACGGAAAGGGGGGAGGAGGCCCAGTAACGGCGAGAGGTTTTTTTTTAAAATATTTTATAAAAAAAAAAATGAGCGGAGCCCGAGTATTTAAAAGGGAGTGTTGGGTGGTGGGAGGCCTGTACGGACCGGGGTGGCATCGGGATGCGATCGCGAGGGTCGCAGGTGGTCCAGGCTAACGGAGGCCCTTCGCCGTCGGGTCGCCGTTAAGGAGGGCCGTCCCTTGTGTTGTCTGCTTCGAAGCAGGCAACAGGGTTGGCTAGAGTTAAACCGGCAGAATTTCGGGGGACTCTCTCTTTCCATTTTTTTCTTTTTTTCTTTTTCTTTTTTTCCTTTTTAATTCGGGGAGGTTTCTTTTTCCTCTTTTTTTTGACCTTTTTTGGTTTGAGGTTTTGTTCATCGCTCGTAGTTTGACCCCCGCTTTCACCGCATATTACGGGTCGTGCCATCGTCCCCCCGCGCGGAGGCCGAACGAGGAGGAGTCCTTGTCCCCGTCCGCTCGGAAATAGGGAGGCTGGACTTGGTCGTGCGTTCCTGGGATTCTTATCGTTAATAAATTTCCCATTATTCATTCGTGGTTTATAATATAAAAATCATAATATTCTTTATTGACCGGTCCAACAATTTTCAACTAGAATCGCTAAAACCTATCTACCCGTGAGTCATGATTGTGAGAACCCATGTCATCAAACATCCCAAATTAATGGATTCACACCCCATTTATTGGGAAGTAATTTTCAAGTCATAAAAAATCTCAAATAAATTATACATGCCACATTTATTCCAAACAAATTATTGATTAACAAAAATCTTAAAATAGAGGAGCCAACCGACCTATTAATTTTGCTTTGAGAACTCCGCCAAATTCTAAATTTTCACAACACGATTATTAATCTGAGGGAGGCAAAAGCGGCACGGCGTATGCATATCGGGTTGAAATTATTTCTTCTCGACACAAAAGTTAATACTCGGATGGGGATCATTAATGACGTGTCCACCCTAATAATTATTATTAATGCTTAATGACTTAGTATCATCAACTTGCAAGAGGAGAAAAAATGATTAGAGATGGACATGCACGTGTAAATCATTTTTCAGGTACGCGGTCGAGCCGGACTCCATCCATCCCCCCCGATGAAACACGCCATGCACCAAGACATTACCGGTCAAAACGATCCGCAGGTGGGTCACGCGGGCAGAGCCACGACCGGCAGGACGCCTCGGCGGGTCTTGTCCTCCCCGAACCGGTCAAACGGTCGGGACTATTTTCGCCCGCCCACGAGAATCCCGACGGTCTCGCCCCAAAAGAAAAGAATAATAATAATAATAAATAATTTTCTTTTCTTTTCTTTTTCTTTTCTTTTCTAATTTTCCTTTTAACTGCCCCCTTTGTGCAAAAGGGCCTGTTGTCCCCAGGCGAGTCTCCTCGTTGGGGGAACTATGTAGTCAGTGTTGGGGCTCTGCTGTCCGAATTCCGACGTCCCCACACGAATCGGTGGTCCAGGGGAGCACACGTCATCAGGGGCGGGGGGGGGGGGGGGAGTGAGGGAAGAGTTCGCCTGGCGGATCCACGTGGTTAGGTCAGATCGGGTCTCTGGGACCACGCATTTACCCTGCGACGCACCCGCACTGTAGCAAAACCCTCGCTCCCTTTTTTTTTTTTTTTTTTTTTTTGGGGTCAGAAGATTTTCGGGGGGAGGGGGTTGATGGTGACGCGTCCCGGAACGAGGGACCCTTTTATGGGGGAACGTACAGGAAATGATGACGGAGGACTGAGCAGGTTTTTTTGGCTCGGCGAGTGCCCGCTTCAGATTGCACATGCGGTTGTGCGGGGGGGACAGACGGTGATCGGACGAGGGGTCGGGGGCTCAATGATTTCGTGCTCGGGCTGCGTTATCCTCTCGACTTTATTTTCGAATTCGAACTCGTGAGCAATTATCTGGCATCGATTTGAATAGTCGAGGGGGAATTCGTTAAGGAATCGGTCGACAAATTTTTACGGTTTCTGATGAATCGATTATCTATTTGTCATGTCTATGTTGATTAGTGTCTTGAGAATTAAATTGTTGAAAGGGCACTCGTTAGAAGACCATTTGAGACATACATTTTTGATAAAAAAAATAATGCAATGGGCTTTATGTATCATTCGAGTGTTCTATGGTAAATCGAAAACAAATTATTTAACTTGGTAAGACTATAAAATATTAAAAGGATTAAATATGGATATCATCCCTCGATTGATTTGCTCTCCTTTTGATGACATTTACAAGAGATCATAATGGCTTGAAATAGTCATGGTAATTATAAAACATATTATGTTTGAATAAATAACTGTTATATCATCGCGGCATTACTCAAAACTCATTTTTGTGTGACAGTAAATCTCAAAATCCACCTTATTAACCTGTTTCTTGATCAATATCCGTAAGATATTCATATCCAAACTCCAACCTCATTAATGTATGATTAAGCCATTTATTCTTGCTAAAAATGGAATTTGTTCTCAATTTTAGAAAACTCTCGAACGGTTTACAAGTACCTTGTCTTATTGCTGTTTGCTTCACTTTTCATATCTCAAACTCAAATCATTAGATTTGAACATAGTAAAGAATTTATGTTCGGACAAAAAACTTAGGGAAAGTATGACACGGATGTATCGATTTAAAATTTTATGTGATAAGAAAAATAGTTTGGGATAATTATGACACGAGCATATGATTTGTAATTTTTTTAATACAAAAGCCTAGTGAGATCAAACTTAAGAATAAAAAGGATACACGTAAGAGAGAGAAAATAGAATTTAGGTAGAAACGGATTTTGCGGGGAGGCATTAACCCAAAGTAAAGCGTTTTGGTCGGGCGAAGCAGCAAGCCGAGGTGTCCGACCTTATTACACAACACCACGTCGATCATCAATCATCCATCGTCCGTCTCATGAACAGTACGGCCTGCGGATTTTGTAATCCGCGCGTTCCGAGGTCAGCATAAAAGGACCAGACCCACCCTGGCAAATTGGACGAGCACTCCCAGATGGAAATTATTGCTATTCTCCTCTACATTATTGTGGCGATGAGTTGTAAAAAAACCGGTGGAAAAACAAAAAAAAGCGAACATGTCTTGGCGCAGGACGAACCTCCTTTTCCTCCTATCTTCCTTCCTTCCTTAATCCTGGAAAGACAGCATAAAGGAGGGGCCGCCATTTGTTTAGGACCTAACTTTTACCTAAATTAGTCATTAATCGATGGAATGATTTGATTAAGTCTATGGTTCGCATTCCGGCGGTAGCTTTGCGCCTTTTCTTTTATGGCATTATGGCTAATCCCGGTGTCCCCATTGGGGAATGTCCAAGATGCTCGCTTACCCAGTAGCCACCCTAGATGCCTTTGTTCTTGATGATCAAGCGATGGGGATTACATCGTATTCTGATTCCAATCTGATATAGTAGTTTATGCGACGCATCCCCAAAGGCACTCCCCTTAATTCGCGGCGGGCGAGGGGAATTTCTCCTGCCCCTTTCGCATCCGAACCGGTAATCCGAATCCCAATCTCATTAGATGGGCGATTCTCCACGATCGAAAGGCACGGTTGTGCCAAGCCCGAAGTCGTACCCGACCTAGAATCAATCATATGGTGATGTTGGTTGCGTGTAAAATCCAAGGACCGACTCTGGCCTCCTAATGGGAATTTTTTTTTTGTCTAGGGGCAACTATCATACTTGTAAAAATAAAAAAAAAAAACATGCACCGTCTCATCTTTATTGAGTCCACGTCAGCATTGCTCGTTGCTTGATAATTTACCAAATTATTATTTATTTATTTTTAAGTGGGGGGGCGTGGATAAGCATCTCTCTCTATCACGCTTAGAGGTTGCTATAAAAACCCTTTGAAGTTTGCTTTTTAATCGGAGGGAAGGGGGGGAAAGAAGGGAGGGAGGAAGGAGGGGAACAAAAGGACAAACCAATCAGTGCTTGGATTAGTGAGGTTTTGTCTGTCCTCTATGCATAATTAAGGCAAAATTTGATCAATTTTTTGTTTGAGCACAGCTTTATGGGTCGACACCTGTCCGATTTTTTGTCTATTATAAGTGAAACTGAGCTTTTTCGCAGAATTTTGGCCTTTGCCCCCTCCCAAAAGCTGTATCATACTGCCCCCTGTGCATGATTTTGAAATTGAACGAGAGCTTACGGTAGGAAACGGTTGTTCAATTGATTTATTTATTTGCTTGCTTTCGGAATGCTTTTGTGTATTATTTGGTTATATAGAAAGCGAGGGTTTTGCATTCTCAAAAAATAAAAATAAAAAATAAATAAAAAAAAAATGAGGGCAGCGAGAGAATTTTCTCTTATTCCAAACAAGTTATAAATAAATTTTGAGGTCGGAAAGAAGGCATCAGTAAAGAGAATTATGTTCACTCAATAGAGCAAAAGTTAATTGAGAGGAGGGGGTGGCAGTCAAAGGTACATCCATCGTTCTTCACGACATGAAAGAACGATAAGCATGGGTTATCGATCGAGACATCTAGCTTTTACTTTTGTGTATCCTAATTTATGTCGTGTTGGTGGATCTCTACAAACGACGTCGGTGCATGCACCTGTGAATGCGAAATAAACTAGGATAACTTCACTATTATAATATGTTAGAAACTCCAACAAAAAACTAATAATAATAATACATTATGCTTTATGATAGAAGGAGATTATATATAGAGACAAAGTCACAAAAAAAAAAAAAAAAAACCAAATTATGTTTGCTATGACATATTTATCATGAACTTTTTTTGTGACATCAAAAATTATAAACTATACTTACCGCGATACCACCCACTGCGGTGATGCAGTTGGCTTAAGCTTTGTGCCTCCCACGAAAGGTGCCAAATTTGAATCTTAGTGGCGTTACTTGGTGACTTAACCGCTAGGCATAAGTGTGATGGCCAGCTTACGTCAACCCCAAGTTCTTCCCACAGGCTGTTGGCTTTCGAGATTTCCTAGGTCATAAGTTATCAAAAAAAAAAAACTATACTTACCGTGATACATGTACCCTCAATTTTTTTTCCATAACATCAAAAACCCAATTTTATACTTTTACCATCCACCAATATTCCATCAGATGATATTATGGCCAAAACAACATCATTTTTATTTTATCCGAGTCACGTGAGTGCCATGTCAACACCACATGTCTTCATTATTCCATATAGATAGATTTTTAACAGTGCTCATGGCCAGAATTTGGACAAAGGGCAACTTTATCACACTGGTATAAATTTGAAAGTTTTGGCATTATACAAAAAAATTTTTAGTGTAAATGTGTCACAATGGACATAATTTAGGGCTTTTAGTGATTTTTTCTTATGTATATAATAAGTATATAAATCTCCCAAGCGAACTATGTTGATATCGACGTGTGATAAAAAAAAAAAATTAACTAGTGGACGTAACATCCTTAACTATTGATATATACGTAACCAAATAATGTTACTCTCAATCAATTTTTAAAGTGGCAGAGGAGAGTACTTAACTTTATTTAAATTAAACTTTTTAGATAAAATTGGTGCATGTACATACCCATATAACTCCCATATCATGATAGGAAGTCTAACAAAAGAAATTTGTACTTTCCAAAATAAGGAGATTACGTATTAGGAAAAAGTCACACAAAAATCCTAAATTTATACTCATTGTGACACATTTATTCAAAACATTTATTTTATGAAATGAAAAAAAAAAAAAAAAAAACCCCAAACCATGCTTACTGTAATATATTTATCCTCAACTTTTTTTTCGTTACATCAAAAATCAAATTTATACTCATGTGACATATTTATTCTCTGCTGATGTTCCATCATATGATGTTATAACTAGAACGACATATTTTAATTTCGCTTAAGCCACGTGGGGCACTATATCAACATTACTTGCCTTCATCCTTCATATAGGTAGATTTTTATGAATACTAATGGATAGAATTTGGACGAGGGAACCATGTCACACAGGTACAAATTTAAAACATTTGGTGCTATGTATAAAAAAAAAAGTTTGGATAATTTTGGGCTTTTGACAATTTTCTTATGTATATAAAAAGTATATAAATCCGCAAACAAACAATGTAAACATTTTTGACATTGACGCGTTTGTGATAAAAGAAAAAATCAACTAATGGACCTAACATCCTTAATTATTGATATAACGCGACAAAATAATGTTACTCTCAATCAATTTCAAAAGTGGCGGAGGAGTGCAGTTAATCTTGTCTAAATTATGTTTTGGTTGTCTTTCTATTGGGTTAATTTAAGGGAGAGCATCGGTGCATGCACCTGCACATAGGAAATAAACTGAACGGATTCAACCTTTATATTATGTTAGGAAGTCCAACAAAAGAAATTTACGCCATCCAATAGATGGAGATTATATATTGAGAAAATCCCACAAAAAGCCTTAAAATTACGCTCATCGTGACACATTTATCTTTGACCTTTCTTTATAATATAAAAAACCCAAAACCATGCTTAATGTAATACAATTACCCTAAACTTTTTTCTCATGACATCAAAAACTCAAATTTGTACCAATGTGGCACATTTACTCCTCGCCGATGTTCCATGATATGACATTATAACCAGAACAATGTCTTTTTTATTTCATTCTAGTCACATGAGGTGCCATGCCAACGCCACTTGCCTTTATTCATCCATATAAACACTTTTGACATCAACGTATTTGTGATAATAAAAAATTAGCTAGTGCACCTGACATCATTAACTATTGATACAACGTAACAAAATAATGTTACATAATTTAATTTAACTTATGTTTTGGTTGTCTTTCTATTGGGTTAATTTAAGGGAGAGCGTTGGTGCATGTACCTGCACATGGGAAACAAATTGGACAGATTCAAATCATATTAGGGGTGATCGGGTCCAGGATGGGTAGGGTATAGACCTGGACCCTATATTCGACCATGTTATAACCAATTCTCATTTTTTGGACCTTGTACCTAACTCTGTTTGTATTGGACCCTATACCCGACCCATCATGTTTTTCTGGTTCGGTTCCAAGGTCAACCCTGTTTCCATTAAAACCTGTTTTGCAATTTCCTGATATCCTATACAACTTTGAATTTTATATTAATATGTGAGAAAATAACGTAATCATCATAATTTGTATTGAAACATTAAGCACTTGTAATAAATAAATACATTAACTTTTTGGCTAAATGAAAAATTAAGGATCCATAGGGCTAATTATAATAAATAAATTTATAAGGCAAATAATAGCAACAAATATGGATATAATATTAGTCTTATTCCCACAATTACTACATGAAACTACTCATTTATGCGAGCATAAATCCTCCTACAAAAGAGAAATTAGGCGAGCCAATCCACGTGGTACACAAGAATTTGGCGGTGATGAACATTGTCCATCCGTTGGACGTTGTGCGAGGGAGCCAATGATGGAGGGAAGCAAGTGAGGAAGATGAACAATGAATGAGGAGTGCCGTGTGTGTTTGAGAGAGGCAAGAGGAAAAATATCGTATGATTATGGGATTAAAAATAGAAATAAGGGGAAAAAATAGGGTTTTGGAACTATATTTACAAAACCAGTTCCAAAACCCGCCCGAGAATCGTTTCTTGGGTGGGTAATCAACCATACCCAGTTCTCAAACCGGTTTAAATCGGTTCCGAATTTTGGGAACTGGTTTCAACGGGAACCAATTCCTAACCTATTTTATAGGTAGGCCGGTTTGGTTCTTTGGCATATCCAGTTCAATTGCACACCCTTGATTCTTATATCATGTTAGGAAGTCCAACAAAATAAATTCATGATTTCCAATAGAAGGAGATTATATACTAGGAAGAAACCAACAAAAAAACGTCAAAATTATGCTCACCGGGATACATTTATCTTGTATTTTTTTTTTTACATAAAAAACCCCCAAACTGTGCTCAATGTGATATATTTACCCTCAAATTTTTTTTTTGTGACATCAAAAACCCAAATTTATACTCATGTGGCATATTTACTCACATTATAACCAAAATGGCATTGTTTTTATTTCATTTAAGTCACATGAGGCCCCCCCTCAACACCACTTGCCTTTATTCATTCATATGAGTAGATTTTTAACGGTGCTCATGGATGGAATTTGGATGGAGGGCAACCGTGTCATATAGGTACAAATTTGAGTTCTAACATCACGATAGACAAAAAAGGTTAAGTTAAATGTGCCACAATTGACATAATTTGGGGGTTTTGGCGATTTTTTCCTATATACAAAGAACATATAAATTCCACAAATAAAGAATACAAACACTTTTGACATTGACATGTTTGTAATAAAAAAAATTGGCTAGTGGACCTAACATCATCAACTATTGATATAATGTAACAAAATAATGTTACTCTCGATCAATTTCAAAAGTGGTGGAGCTTAATCTTATTTAACTTATGTTTTGCTTGTCTTTTTATTGGGTTAATTTAAGGGAGAGCATTGATGCATGTACCTGCACATAGGAAATAAACTGGACAGATTCAAGTCATGTATCATGTCATGAAGTCCAACAAAAGAAACTTACGCTTTCCGATTAAATAAGATCATCTATATAGGGAAAGAGTCACAAAAAAACTCAAATTATGCTCGTTATGAGTTATGATATAAAAAACCAAAAACCATACTTACTATGATACATCTATTTTCGACTTTTTTCTCATGATATCAAAAACCTAAATTTGTAACTGTGCGACATATTTACTCTTTGCCAATGTTGCATTAGATGATATTTCAAGTAAAACAACGACATTTTTATTTCACTTAAACCACACGAGTGCCATGTCGACATCACTTGATTTCTTTCGTCCATAATTTTGATAGTGGGTAAATACGTCACATGGATAGAGACTTAAAAGTTCTTGTGTCGTGAACAAATATACAGATAAATGCGTCATCACGAGCATTATTTATTTTTTAACGTTTTTCATTCATAAAACAAACAATGCGAACACTTTTAATGCACGTCCATGACACGGACGCGTTTGCGATTTTAAAAGGAAAAAAGCACGACTAGCCAGTGGACCTAACATCTTTACCCAATCCATATGACGTAACAAAATAACGTTACTCTCAAGAGTCCATTTCAAGAGCGGTGGAGGAGAGTGTTTTACCCATTTTAAATTATCCTCTCGGTTGTCGTTTCGAATTGGTCAATTTAAGGAAGGGCATTGTTTCAGAAGGCCGCAGTTTTTTGGCCGGCGATGATTTCTTAAAAAAGACTCTTCTCCTTTATTTCTTTTTTTTTTTGGGTCCTTTTTTTCTTAAATGACTAAGGTGGAAGTAGCGGCTGAGCTGTTTCCGCCGTCCCGGCCCGGCCTGACCTCATCCTCCTCCTCCGAGGGACAGTGCACTCAATAGTCCCCCAACCGACCCCTCATTTTGAACGGCCCCGATTTAATCTCTATCTCTCTCTCTCTCTCCCCGTAACGTCACCGTTTGGTGTGAAGACGACATCTTTTCTTTCCCCTTGTTTATTTCAGGAAAGGTCGCCGCGGTTTCTGGACGTTTCGCACGTGCGCCGGCCCACGTGCACACGCGCGACGGCAGTTGTGTGACTTAAGATATTCTTGTTTGTTTTTCTGATTTCTTTTTTTGTCGATATGGAAACAAGTAGATATTCGTGTACGATCCCTTTGGAGAGATGATCTTTCTCTAATGAGATGTGGTTATCATTGTCGCATGAATATTACCTTACATTGTTACAAATATTCAGATCCCCTGTGTCCAAGTGAAAATACTCTTCTTTTTTTTCTTTTTTTTTTTCTCTTGATGGTGGGATAAAAAATTCCTATATCTATTATGACCATCAATTTGATTATAAACTTTTTAATATAGCCACTTCTATCCTAAATTTTTTGACTTCTTTTCCATATAGTCCTTTTAGCCATTTTTGGCCCAAAATTACCGACATGGACATTGAGCAAATATTCTATATGACACAGTTAACACTAACATTGATGATTTTAACAATTTTTGTAGGTTCAACAATGGAAATAGAAAATAAAATAAACAAATTAAAAAATTATAAGGTTTATAAGTTTTTTTTAAAATGGCATTAAAAAAATTGTCGGCAAATTTTTTACCAAAATTGTCCACAAGAACTACATTTGAAAATTGTTAAAAAGTTTAGCATTAAATTGACCAAATTAAAATTTTGATACTCAATTAATTGCCACACAGTACATTTGATACTTTTTAAATAGCTGCAAAATACGTCTATGACTTTTTAGGTAATTAATCCCATTAATGGTTACTGTAGCCAAGAGGAACACAAATGGCATCGGATAAAAGGACAATCCGATTTGACATAATGATATATGAAAAGCATATATGACTTATATAAGATATTATCATGCGAAAACAAGGAGAACCTTATGCTTTTAAGAGATCTCATTGTTTTTTTTCCTATTTTAAGATCCTCATTTGCTTATTTTGCAATTTTTTTATTAAGGAATAAATGTGTTAATAATTGCTAATTTTCTTTTAATTCTCATAAGTCTCAATATTAAAATTTGTATTTTTTATCCAACAACAATGTTGTTAGGATATTTCAAATTTTGATATATCTTTATCTTCTTACATACATTTTATATGATGATATCTTTTTTCTTGCATATTCTGTCAACAGTTTATTCCATTGACAATTTCTAATAAGGTGGTTCTGCTTAACTGCAAAGTGAACTTTTAAATTAGCTGCCCCCATATTAACAAATATCTCCTCGATTTTTCTATCCTCAATTATTTCGTTGAGATCTATTATTATTATAAATCAACCTCTTATCACCTTTCAAAAAGATCAAAACGATTAGAGAAATGTGTCAATCATCCACTAATTCAAAAAATGATAACCACATACTAATTGCATTACACTTATCCATTAATAATGAAAAAACATGATAAGTACCCACATTGTTTTGTTTGGTCCCTTTGGATAGTTGCTGCCACTACATGCTAACTGTTGACTCCCCACAGAATTGCACATAGAGTGTACTCGAGAGCTAGCTTTTCCAAAGTCAAATTCCTGCATTACATGCATGCCGTGTGCACGTTTGCTAGTGTATATAAGCGATTCCAACACGGAAGTAATCTATAACATTGAATGGATATGTGACGGCACAATTATCAAAGGGCAGGAAGATAGCAAAAGAGAGAAAGGAATAAGAATCAAAGATACAATAGGAGAAAATTTATGTGAAGATTCAATTACATTTTTGACGATTTAATTTATCCAATGACAAGTCAATCAGAAAGAGCAAATTAGCTGTCCCAAGCCAACATTTACCATAGAAAGAAAAGGCAAAGTTGAATAGGTTGCTTGAGTGATTGAATTTCGAAAAAAACAAACACTATTATCATTATTTAACAAGTTGGGCACCATGCAACAGAAACATCGAATTTATCGAAATAATTTTAAAATCTCGATATCGTTAGCTGTACATATCACAGCAATGACGAATATTATCATCTGCCTTACCTAACTATTCCAGTTTGATTAATCGGTCAATATCTTACTAAATCAAGCCATCGGTGTTATGAAAAGACACAAAACACACAAAAAAAAAAAGTATAGAAAAATCAAAGTTTGATTTTAAATATTGACTATGAAAGAAAAGAGATGGGAGGACCACTCAAAAAGGCAAATAGTGAACCATGAAAAACCAAGTGGGGGGGGGGTTAAAGTATAAGGTTGTGTGTGCAACCGTGCACTGTATGATTGGGAGAACTCATGACGCAATGAGGGCACTAGCCCCATGTGGAGACCAAATTTGGTTGGTGTTCCTCGGCTTTTGCCCTAATTATCCTCTTCCCCCAAAGCTACCCAAGCCCCCGCAAGTTGCAGCCGAACCATCCCCCCTTCCCCTCCAATTTCTACGCAAGTCTAGCCATTTCAACATCTCTTCCCATAAACTAATTATTCTGTGGGGTAGCCTAACGAGAAGAAGAAAAAATACTGGCTGATCGCCATTAGGGTTTTCATTATATGAGGCTCGAAGCTACACCGCATATAAATATTCATCCACCCTTTTGTGTTGGAATCCATGTGAGGACAATCATGGTGACATTATACTATAATCAAATCCACTTTCTCCCCCGTATTTTTCTGTGGGTGGTGGGCTTTTGAGTTCGTTTCTTCCTTGTAGGCATGTGCAAGAATGGATCAATGATAAGGAGAGGCTTCAACCGAGGGTTTGGAGGGGCATCTTGGTCCCCCTTCCTCGTAAGGTAGGAGAGAACAAGTTTGACCCTCCTTTTGACCTGAATTTGAGGCTCTCGACCGCCGTTGGATCGTCCACGTCGGACGCTTTTTATTGGGTGCTTTGTGCTGATGTCGACTTCTTAGTCCACAGTCCAAAAATCTCGAGTACGACTGGACCCTTAATTTCGTGCTCCTCCCTTGTGTTGTTTTTTTCCTTTTTTTTCTTCCTTCTTTATGTAATTAAAGTCAAAAGCATATAAACCATATTGTCCTTCGTGGAAATAGCCAATCGGATACATAAAATGTTTAAATGGAACCGTATGCCCTCCCCTAATGTCTTGTCTTATAGTAGAGGAAAAAAAAAAAAAAAAAACCAATGTCGTAGTTTTTATAGGGCTCATAATTTATTTATACTTTCTCAGTAAGAGTTTATTTACCATCTCAATCAAAGGTTTGTTTAATTACAATAGCATTTATGACATAGCACAACAGTTAAAAATGATTGGTCAAATAATTCGACGAAATAATCTAGTGAGTTATAATTGGGAATTGCCCGACATTCACTTAATTTTGTATTCGAATGGAATGATGATGGAGTTAAAAGTACCATTAGAAATGAACTCGACTTTGATTTTGGGCCACGATTTTTCAAAAAGTCATGAGTATTAGAGAAAGGGTTGAAGAGGAAGCAACATTGGATGAGCGGTCAGCCGAGCTAAAGTCACGTTAAGGGCAGGTCTCACAAGCCAAGAGATTTGTGAGGTTGAGATCAATCCTCACTTTTTTGTTAAAACCTAATAAAAATCCCCACAAATCACATCTTACGATGCTAATCAAACCAACAAATTATTCATTAAAATATCTCAGGTTTGGTCAAAACCGAGCAATTATCACAAAGCCTCCATGTTACCATTCTCTAATTGGATGCTCAAAACCCTAAAGTGGATTTATTGAGGGCTAAATTGTCATCTAGCTTGATTCAGAATGAACTAAGGTAGTTTTAGTCAGCCAAAGGAGATGAAAATTATGAAGTTGCGGACCTACAAAGCTATTGGGCTACATCAATATTCAAATTTAATTAGCTTTTTTTTCATAGAGGAGAGCTTAATTATTTCGTCATTGCGTGAGTAATGCTCCTAGTAGCAAGGTCACTAAACTAATCTTCCGATCCCTCCAACTTGTCGTCCTGCCTTTTGGTCAGACTCCATTTGGTTTTGCCAAAAGAAGCCAACAATTCCTAATTTTGCACTTACAATTGTCCTGAAAAATAAGTTAATGGAAAATATTCTCCTACCCAATAGAACTTTATAGGCATACGTGGTCATCATTAATAAAAATACATTATTTTTTGACTCATTCTTCTAAACGATAAAATAATCAAAATCAATAATTATTTTAATCAAATTGTTGTTTTGTTTTTTGTGAAATCTTGGAGTACTCTCTGTCATAAGTTAAGGCCATTGTCTATTGTCTGTACGGAATTAAACTGGAATGCTGTGGTTACTGGCGTAAATAATGCGTCGACATACCATCTTGTAACGTTTTTCTTTTGCCGAGCTATTCTTTAAAGTACAAATTACGTATTTTTCCTGTCTTTAAAAATAAAGAACCAACTTTTTATCCTTTTGGCACCTCGCTTATCTCTGAATCTATGTTGCAAATTCATTTGCTTATCCGCAGAACTGCATTCATTGCATATGTATTTCAAATTTCTACGACTGACAATTTTATTTAATGCTTTATTTTGGTCTTAGACTCTCCGAGTTTTTCCTTCTTATTTTTTGGTTAATTTTGTGATTTTATCTCCGTTTCAAAAAATATAATAAACGCATCTAATGGTTTGCATCCTTTGACATTTAAAGGTACATCTTCCTCGATTTCTCTGAATCTATGGACAATGGATGTCAAGCTTGAGATCAGGTATGCTCTTTTATGGGTCGATGATGATCCTCATTCAAGTTGAGAACTAGTTAAAATTGACCGGTTATATCTTATAAGAGAACCGGCTCCTCCCTTGAGTAGTTCTTGATCTGATCTTTGGAAGAGGCGGGAACTACTTTCGCACCACCAAATTGGGCAATGGCCATTGTGAGAGTTTGCATTTACTTACGAAGCCAGATCTAAGATATTGATAGCAACAAGTATAGACGGAGAGAACAACTAAAGCTTATTTGATTCCACAATCACAATCTAGCCTTGGCAAGGAATATTCGACGGATTGCCGGCCTTTGCTTATGAGAGAGAGAGAGAGAGAGGGTGATGTAGAACAATGGACAAATGCTTATATGGAGGCATTGGAGAATTATAAGAGGGAGCGATCTCATGAATAAAAAAAAATTGGGGGATCTTCGATATTATAAATTGGTTATAATATTTGATTTCAAATTCACGCGTTTTCGTTGATTTCGTGTACGTCAAAGACTTCGAACGTGACTTGTTATTTGATTTTAATTATTTGGTTATTTCTTAAATAATAACCTTTCCATAAACATGCGCCTAAAATATTATAATCTGCACTTCATCATTCAAAACAAACACTATCTTTTAAAATCCTTTTCCAAGCGTATGTTTCTGTGCGTGAGTGAGCTAGAGCTTTCTCGGCCTGTTGACTTTTCGTAATTTCTCTTTTTAGCTCTAAGGAACGATGGAGAAAGATCACGTCGACGGCTTCCTTGGGTTGGGCTGAAAATGCAAGGCAAGTTGGTCAACGGACGACTTGAATTTTTGCTTGTTTTATTTGCTGACTCCGTTGGATCATTGAATGCATGCACCTCGCTCCCTAAATCCTTTCCATCGAAAGGTTTTCGAGGGGAGTTGACTAAAAACAGGCCGGCGGCTCTACAGCACGCGGTACGGCCCTTTTCAGTCCGTATACATACGCTTATACGGTCGTAATGCTTAACCTTTAAATAAGCCATCCCGCCAATCGGGTGGAGATCTTCCATCTTGTGGGCGTGTTTCAACCCGTGTCATGTGCATCTAATTGCATCACAAGTATATCCTTGATCATACGGTACTAGAATTGGACGGTCTGAATATGCATTTAGACACATTTTCGAAGTAATATAATTCTTTTTGGACACTAATTTTCCATCTTGTGGGCATGCTTTACTCCGTGTCAATCACGATATCTGCTCGATCATATAGTACTAAAACTGGAGGGCACGAATGCGCACCGAAATACATTTTCGAAGTGACAGAATTTCTTTATGGACACTGTTTTGATGATGGGGTTTTTCTCAATCCGAGCTTTTTCCTTTCTTCCTTTTCGTTCGGTCAAATGGGGTCGTCTGACCATTCGTCGTCGATGTTTGTTTGGGCAAAGTCTACTAGGTCAACGGAAGGTCGACTCCAACATTTGAACCTAACTCATTGCATTTAGAATCTTAAAAGAAAAAACCACAATTTCAAACTCTTTTCACGCGGATGCTTTCCAGGACTACTGTTTCTGTCTGTCCCTAATTTTCAGGGACAGACGTCTTACAATCCTAACAGGAAAAGGGCTATTATCATAATGAAAAGGGTTGTTATTTTCTTGTCTCGAAAGACACATTAGGAATACCTTATAATAATGAGTAGAATATAATATTTCGCTGGCATTTCGAAAATTAGACTGCCTGATAAATTTAGATAAATCTGTTTTTTCACCCCTCATGAAAAGTTTAACCCTAACGTGATTGAAGATTGAGTATTATGATAACTAGTTATTTTCTCCACCGCCCCATCTCGCTCGAAGCATCGTGCCCCTCTGTTTTTTGCTTAAGCGTGACTGATATATTGCGCAAATTGGAAAAACCAACACAAGCTCGAATGCCGACAACATTTTTATATGTTCGCAGGTCGTGCCTAAATATAAGAGGCACGCTAGTTAGCGACGTCTAATTTATACAAATTTTTCCAATTTCGCAATTCAAATCCTGTTTTAAAATTATATAGCTTCGAATCTTGCATCTAAGGAAACACATTGATAATGGTACGATGTAAGAAAATGATTGCATAAAATATAGTATGAACGCGTGAGTTGAAAATGCAGTCTCAAGAAGTTGCATCATTGTGATTTTTAACGTGTTGCCCAAGGTTTCGTTAGTCTTGGATCGCATTAACAATAAATTACTCAATTACTAAGAACAACTTGCAATTAAATAATGCAATCTCATAATTTACATTTTTAAATTGCAAAACATCTCAAGGACTGGACTTTCTTTTTTCCTTGGGTGGGCAGAATCTCAAGGACTGATTTGCTCAATGTTTTCTTTCAATGGGACTGTGAGCACGCACTTGTGCCGGGTCCTACGTGTACTTTTTTTTTCCGAGTTCATTTTGTGGGGGAGGAGCATAAAGAATTCTTCAATGCAACCCCTTTAAAAAGAAAAATGATTATCCAAGGTTTAGGTGTTGCATACCTACTGATTTTTTTGGTTCATCGAGGACTAAGATCCACTGACCTTGAGATTGGTTGCTGCATGCACGATTGAGTGGGGGGGCCTAATTGTCCATACTTCCCAAGAGGCACTTAACAATGTTATGATCCCCCACTTCTACGTTAAAAAAAATTTAGGGTATTCGAGCTGTCTGAGGATTCGACCGATCTTCACTAGACGAGTCGGTGTTCTCATCTCGACACATTGATAATTGCGAAAGTACATAGACATGTTTGTTAGGTAAGATTGGAAGGAAAAAAATGTCCATACTATTACTACTAAGTTTTTTCTTCATGTCCCCATGCAATGCATCGTTTCAAAGTTTTTGAAGGCCATGTAGCTCATTAGCTCAATTGACAAGACTTAGATTATATCTTCTCAAGATTTGATGAAGATCTATCTTAGATTTCGTGACTAGAAACAACGAAATAGACTTTGCCCACGAGTTTGGAAATGACGTGTTACATTTCGGTGGCTCTCCAAACACGTGATCAAGAGAGTGAATTAATGGGGACCTCATGTCATCCCCACCTTCCTCCGGTATATTGCCGGCAATCCCTTGTGAATGCGGGCATGCACCTTGTTTTTTTTGTTCTGAAGCCATTCTGGTGGGACATACTAAATCCCGGTTTTAAAGAGCATAGGCCCTAGATTCCCATTAAAGGATTCCTCCTAGTCTTCTTCCCTTCTCAAGGCTTTGGTCCTGTTGCTACTACTTCTGATTCACCAAATAAGCCCCTATTTCTGTATTGGGTAACTGAGGAATCCTCCTTAATAGTCTCTTGCTTGCCCAAGAATTCCCCAGCCATTCAAAATTCAATGGACATGTAGGAGAGAGATGATAGCTTTTACTTGTTCAATTAACGGCTAAGGTCAAATATGGCCTGAAATAGTATCTTCAAACAATAATGTCGCTGTTTGGCAAGTGATGTGAAATAAACTATGGGGGTCAAATTGATATATGAAGTAAATTCCCCAAAGATAAAATAAGGTTTTTTTTTTTTACAATTTGAAAGGAATATGAGGCCCGTGAAGAAACTTGTGGGTCAAAATTCGATTTTCTTGATCTTCATTAGTTGGCCTAGACCCTATAGCTAAGCAAAATTATTCGCATCATCCTTTAGGACTTGACTATTTCCATTCTTACACATCTTTTCCTTCCATCTAAAGCGTCAACAAAAATAATGATTTTACTCTCCTCTGCTTTGACTCCCCATTTCCCCTTCTCTCCCCTCAATTAATTCAGTTCTCGAGGACTCACGATTAAAATAATCTAACTCCACATGAACTTATACATTATGCTTTATACGTAGTTCATCATGAGCTATCGGCGTAAGCATGATCGATCCATGACGTGTCGCCTAAACTTAATTATATTACTTAATCATTGATTAGCGAAAGAGGCAGCGCTAGTAGAGAGGGGAAGTCCGTGTTGGTAGGTCTGCTAAATAGCGTTATCTTGTACCAAGACCACCGAGTTTTTAACCTATGTTATCTCAATGATCGACTCCGGATTCATCATTGCAAACCCCATTATAAGATCTGCGCACGCCTTTTGGTACCCGCTATTGTTTTATAATCGAGTTCGAGATCGAGGTGCAACCAGAACTCTTTTTTGTGGGATCTCAAAGACACGAAAGTATTAGGGATTCGATGGCGCTTTTGCTCGTGGATTGATTAAATTTGCATTTGAGAACACGAACTGGGTCGTTATCGAGTGGTGATCTTGACCCTTGCGGGATCACCTTCGTATTCTTTTGCATAGTTAGTTAGTGGACGGTTCTTTGCCGAAGCTAATGATGTTTTTGTGTCGATGGTGGCCCTATCAAAGTAGGGTTTGGCTTTTTATGACCAGAGAAGTTAAAGTAGGGATCGGAACCGTCCTTTAGTCAACTGGGGCCAATGGACCACAAATCTCCTTTCAGGTTTGAACATAGGTCCCTCATAGCATCCCATGGCATACAGAAACCGGCTCGATCCGATCGATAAGAATACTGAAAATTAAGTGAATTGCTATAGTATAGGAACCCTTTAAAGATGGGATATTGGGTCGTGATATATTATGTACGGACTCGTTTCACACTCTCAGAACTATATATAGTTTGTTCTCTATGTTTCTTTTCTCAGTTTCTTTGGCTATTTAGGTTTTTTGTCCTTGTGAAATCGTATTAGAAAGGAAATCAAGAAAAATATATAAAATGGTAACACGAGAACTTAAAATTCTCTCTCTCTCTCTCTCTCTCTCGTTTTTGGGCCAAAGAGAACTGAAGATGAGTTCGCCTGGGCCAGTAGTGGGTACAAATTCTCAGCGAGAAAGAGGTTTTATGAGATGGACATGGGCTCCCTGAATCCGGAACCTATTGGGCCCAGAGCCCATGATTTGAATTGGGCCCTTTGTCCGAACAACGAGTAATGAGAGCTTAAAAGCCTCTTCCCGTTAAGGAATAAGATTTGACCTTTTGAACTCTGTTGTAACCACTTCGGACACTATTCGATGAATTATAGGTTTACATGTAGAATGATGCTTCTTTTATTGGCAGAATCATGATCTTTTTAGTTCCATTGGAAGGCCCGATTAGTCCCATTTCATCGTAGCAAGCAATTCTTTTTCCCGCGTTAGCTCAATAACTATCGGCGGAGGAGGCCCGGAAGGCAAGTGCTCATCGGAAAGTTATCTTCATGGGGCATTGATGGGCGTCCGCGAGCTTCGCTCTCGAGAACCTATCCGACGACCCTTCATTTATCCCGCTCGATTTCACTAACTAAGCTATAGGCATGGACAATTACAACGTCGATCGTCCACCGCTACATTCCCCGGATTGTCTTCTTCCTTCTTCGACTGGACAGGCACGGGCTACTTTCCGACATCTTTTCGTTCGCGACATGTTCATCCAGTCGAGGCGCGTCTAGAGACAAATTCACGCGTGATGGAGCAATAGAAGATACACCGCAATCGGCGCAAAACGATCGTCACACGGGTCTACTGTTCAACCGATGCAGAAGGACGAGTCACTCGAGATCACAGGCGCACATGCCTCCAAGATCTCTCTCAACGTCAACAAGATTTGCAGGACGAAGAAGGAGAACCCAAATCGAGCTCCAACTTCTCCAACCGTCCACGATCGTTAGGATCTCCCCACTTTACGCCTTGTCGAGAAGCGGATCCGCTCAGTGTAACGAGGAAAAACGGAGGCCACTTCGAACCCCAACTTTTCACGAAAGTCCAAGAACTGCCGGGACACCCAACCCCACCACTGTCTCCGCGGGCCGAAAAAGCCGTTGATTGCGGGGCGCTGTGTCCGAACGAGACGGTCCATTTCAGCACCATCGCCGTGTGCCGACAAGCGCCTTTTTTTTTAAAGAGGATCTCGAATCGATTCACGTGGAGATATCGTCCGTGAAACCGAGATGTTTTCTGCTGGGTGCGCTGAATCGTTCACGACACAGCGTCTCGCTTCGTAGAACGGTGTTTTTCCTTTCCTCCTTTCCTCGAAATACGTACCGACGGCGTGCGCATCGAGAAAATTTTCGTCACCTTTTCAACAGCGCAGAGAAAAGAAAGGGCGAGATCTTGAACGCACCAAATCCGGCACGGACCGTGGAGTCCGACCCGAAATCTGCACTAGCCCCGGGCACACGTGTACGGCCAGCGTTCCGTCTCGTCGAGAAGGGTGTGGGGCCCCTGCTTCGGGTCCTTCGGGTCAAACTCCGTGGCCGGGCAGAAGAACCGCGCGACTTGGCTCCTTCTCCACCATGCACAGTGAAGTGCGTCACGCACGACGTCAGCCCCGCACGTGTGCCGCGCTGAACACTTCAACGAAACGAAAAGTACTCCGCACCGAATCGACGCGTGTCGCGTTGGTGCGTGACGTGATCCTGCGCCGTCCGATCTGCCGGGGCTAGGGAAGACACGGACATCGGATCCTGAAGTGTGGTGGGCGGCCAAAATCTTAACTTTAACCCGGAATCCGATCTTAATTGAGACGTATAATCTATTAAAAAGTTTATTAAAAATTTAAATTTATATGCGGAACAAGATCATATGAATATAAAAAATATTTAGCACTTGTTATCAAGTAATGTGGGATAATATTTCAATACTCTCTTTCATGTATAAGTCAGATTAAGAATAAAAAGAAAATAGATAGCACTAACTTCGATATCATGTTAACAAGTGAGATCACTCCATGTTAGAAAATGAGATCATTGCTTTATTTATATAAATATTAAATAACCCCCTCTCATGTTTAATCTTATTTTTTCACTTACTTCTAAGTGTGAAGAGATTTAATTGATGAGGTAATATGGATATGAACTTAAGATCCCATATTTTGATTCCATATGAGATTTTATCAACATTTAGGTCTGCTTTCAAGCAAGGTAGGATACCATTTTCATAATTGCGAGAAGAGAATTGAAAGCAAGTTAGATTGAGGAAAAAGTGGTGGGAAAAGGGGGAAATTATTGAGGGGAAAATGACCATGCAACCGAGCTGACGTGTATATCGTTAAAAAATTGTAAAGGGAGGAAGGGGGGAGAGGGCTTCGGAATCTTAGGGCCTAAGGAAAAAAGAGAGGGGAGCGACTGAACAATGTGAACTCACGGAAAGAAGTGTGAAAATCGGGTGATGTCTTCTAGAAACCCCACACTGTTGATGAATACACGTGACCGCCGGACGAGACATGCTCCGCTTGGTGGACTTCACCCCCAAGTCATCACTCCACTCACATGAATTTCCGGTGAGTCAGCCTTTTGTCTCGACTCAAAATCACCCCGAAACAAATGTAGGCAAAAAGGGTTTATTAAGACTATAATGACCTTTCAGTTTTTAGATTACTATTACGAAAAATTCTAAATTGGTATCCCAACTAATGTTGTTAACGTCAAAAAAATTTAAATTGGTACACTCATAAACAAATCATCAAAAACTTTAAATTGATATATTTATAACAATTTTATCTTTTTTGATAAAACCTCAAATTAGGCTACATTTCAATTAATTCAATAACTTAACGATAAAATTTAATGAAAATTAATAATGGTTAAATTTGATTTGATATAAATGTATCAATTTAAAATTTAGTTTAGGGCAAATTTAGGTGTACCAATCATGATATTAACTTTGAACAAAAAAGAAAAATCATGATATTAACTCTTAATTTTTGTGAGACAATTTGGATCAATCGATTTGAAAGCTTTTTTGTGGCATTAATCCTATAATTTTTACGAGACACTCGAATCGAAAGACAATCAATTAGGGTTCGAAAAGTCTGAAGAGGCGAACCCATTGAACAGGCGAGCCTATCGTCGGAGTCAGATGAAGATATTAGTAGTTAAAATATCTAAACATGTATGTCGAAAACGAAGCACCTGCCGACAGTCATGGACCGCGCCGATCGAGTCTCGCGACCTCCCACCCGCAGAGCCGTAGATTGCGTGGGCGTCGATGGAGCCCCCCCGATTACCAATCAGCGTGACGAGAAAGACTCGAATTTAAAGTTTTTAAGTGCTTCCCCGGGGACACCACCCCCACCAACCCACCCAACAATGACATCTCCATCCCCCCTCTCCTTCTCTCTCCTCTCCTGCTGCTGCCACGTCACCGCCCCCCGCTCCACCTTCACGCGTTTTCAGCCGTCATCGCCCTCGCTCTCATTCGCTCAACCGCATCATCAATCCTCTTCCTAAGCCAATTCCCTCTCTCTCTCTCTCTCTCTCTCTCTCTCTCTCTTCCCCCAATTTTTTTAATACATTGAGGATTCAAAATTTGGCTTTTCAATTGTAAATGAAAAAAATCGACCAAAAAATTTATAAAATCAACATTATCTTTAAAATTCTTTATATCCCTGTTTTGTATGACTCGAGAGAGATTCCTTGATTTGGGCCGAAGCCTCACTTGATCATTATTAAATTGACTATAATCTTTTTCTAGTTCATACTGCTTTTTTTACTTATAACATACGTAAAAACACAGTTGGTCAAAATTATTAATGTGAATCACCAATGATGCTTCGATTACTCTGCTTGATTGGGATGAATAAACGAACGAAGAAATACCACGCCATCTCATATTGAATCACAACATTTGGTACTTTTCAGAATTTGTACTATTGCCTATCAGTTGTCTTTGTACCCCCTAGCCCCCATTTAGGGGCAAAAATGTCAATCTGATTCGATCAGTGCACGCTTATTTGGCAAAGAATCCAAACTCCATATTAATTCCTATATACTTGTCATAATCTCTTGAAATCGAATCATGAAAAAGAAAAAAAAAAACCTGTTTTCGGGGGGTCGATCTATTGAACTCCAGTGATTGGGCAATCCATTTTAATTAGTTAAATTAATCCTTGCTTTTTTTTTTTCTGGTCTGAAAATTAATCCTTACTTAACGCCGAAGAAAAAATGGGGTAAATAAATGGAAAGAAAATCTTGCCCCCGTTAAAATCGGACACGGTTTGGTCCCACTCACTTTCCAAAACATCCTTTGACAATTCGACACGCCAAAAAAATAACCTTATCTCCCCTCCTTTTCCTCGCCTTCTTAGGAATTTCCTCCCCCCCTATTTTTTTAATGGCCGCCCCTATATAATGGTCGCCCTGCTTTATTCAACCACCATCACCTCACTTCCACCACTCTCTCTGTTTTTTGCTCTGTTTCTGCTCTGTTTTTCGCTCTGCATTTTTCGCATACAGCCTCACTCGAGAAGCGCCGCCGAGCTTAGCCTCGCGACGGGTGGTTCCTTGAAGATGGAGAACAACCAGCAGTCGTTCTGGCAGTTCAGCGACCAGCTCCGCCTCGGCAACCTCTCCCTCAACGACTCCATCTGGGGCAACGACTTCGCCGCCTCCAAGCTCCCCGACGAGCGCCGCAACTTCGACTCCCGGGTCGGAGGCAAGATCGCCCCCGCCCGCGCCAACTACTACAACCACGACAACAACAGCAACGACAACAACGATGATTCCAACATCGGCATCAGCGCCGGCTACAATCCCCTGAGGAATCCGGTCAACGACGGCTGGAACGCGGCGGGCGCCGTCGCCAAGAACCCGACCCAGCTCGACGACCCGCTCGGCCTGCCCGACGACGTCGTCTCGGGCGACTTTAACGGGTTCAACTTCGCGTGGAAGCTCGGGGGGTCCGGCGCGGGCGCGAACCTGAACGATCTGAACCGGTTCGACGACGGATGGAAGGTCGGCGGGACGCGGGTCAACGGCCCTATGAACGGCGGGTACAGCAAGGCTGCGATTTACGGGGAGCAGCAGCCGCTGGGTTACCCGTTCATCGGCAATTTCGCGAACATGAAGGGAGGGAAGCCCAAGATGGAGGGCGGCGAGCACGGGGGCAAGCTGGGGAAGAAGAGCGGGGGCGGATACAGGAAGAACGACAACGGCAACAACGCTCACGGCTCCGAAGGTAGAGAGGGCAAGAGCGACAAGAGGTTCAAGACGCTGCCGCCATCGGAGTCGCTTCCGAGGAACGAAGCCGTGGGTGGGTACATCTTCGTGTGCAACAACGACACCATGCACGAGAATCTCCAGAGGGAGCTCTTCGGTATGTCCTATTATCTTCTTGTTGATGAGATAAAGTTCTAGTCTTTAACATAAGCAAATCTGAATCAGACGATTTAGCAACTTCAGTCATCTTTATTGGTGATTTGTAGATGATTGCGAACTGTAAAGATCTTTTTGAGCTGTGAATGTCGATGGTTCTGATGTCTTATATTTCTTGTTCTGTCTGTATGTTTTGGCAGGCTTGCCTCCAAGGTACAGAGATTCTGTGAGGCAGATTACTCCTGGGCTTCCTCTGTTTCTGTACAATTACTCCACCCACCAGCTCCATGGCATCTTCGAGGTGGGTCTATCATGGATTTTGTAAACCAAGCATGACCTTTCTCTTATCTAATTAGCTAATGAGGACCAGGTTGTGGATTTGATGAAAGTAACTAGAAAAGAAGCATCTTTGGTCTGTGGATTGGATGATATCCGGGGTTGCTTATGAGGGAATTTGATGTGTTGCAGGCTGCTAGTTTTGGAGGGACTAACATAGACCCGACGGCCTGGGAGGACAAGAAATGCCCCGGCGAATCGCGCTTCCCTGCTCAGGTATTGCCTTTTGATCGTGCTATTGTGCTAGCGGGTGCTGTTGATTGAGTGTCATATGGTGGCTAGGACATGAATTAGGGGCTTAACGCATGTGGCTTCACATGGGCAGGTTCAAGTGATCACGAGGAAAGTTTGTAACCCGTTGGAAGAGGACTCGTTCCGCCCGGTCCTTCACCATTACGACGGGCCCAAGTTCCGTCTGGAACTGAATGTGCCCGAGGTAAAGGCTCGCATTCTCTTTGATAGTTTCAAGCAGAATTTGTGCAAGAGATGTTCTTGCGCTTGGAATTGACAAATCATAAACATGCCATGCCTAATCATTTGAAATTTGGGGATTTATTGCAGGCACTGTCTCTCTTGGATATATTCTTGGACCAAGAACCTTGAAAACACTGACGAACGAGCAGGCGGGGGCTTGAAGATACAGGAGCTTATGCAAAGAATTTAGGAAACAGATAGTGTCATACCTATGGAGACGAGGGGGGGATGATATATTTAGTCATGTTAGGAAAAATCTTACAGAAGTATAAAAGCTTGTCTTGATCTATGGGATTGTAAATTTTTGTGAGGGCGGGGTTTGTTTTCTGATTCTGCTCGTTGCTCCCTCAGTTTGGATGTTATATTATAGGAAACATTGGTCAGAATTTGCAAAACAGACTTGTGAAGGCTAAAATGAGAAATACTCATTTGGTTTAACTCGTAAATCTCAAGGAACTGAGTAACATGTACCGAATGTATGTCGGCGAGAACTTTGAGATGCAAAATGGTCGTCTCGGGGTTATCCTAACATCTGAGTGAATATTAACCACTTGTTAGTAGATCACTTTGGTGTGCCTAGGGGTTTCTAGCTTTGAATTAGCTGTGAAGTTATAAGGTAAACTATGGGGCGAGAGCTTCTTGCAAAGCTCATTCTACTCAGCTCGATCTCACTCGGTGTTGCGTCGTGATCCACTTGCCCCGCACGTCGGTGTCCTGGAACTCGAGTGACCTTGACGTCTGCACCTTCTTATCTACGAAGAGGGTTTCGCTATGTACCTCAGAAGGATCGTACCCAAGACCTAACGAGACCCTCGTGCCTGCAACTATCGGTACTCCCCAGACGTAAATAGCACGGCGGAGTTCACAAATCGCAAGGGACCCTGGGCCTAGTTGTCACCCATCGATTAGAAATCTGCATTTTGGCCTCTGATCATGGAGGTCGGTCGATGCCTCAAAACTCATGGACGACAACTAATTTAACATCAAGCGTGGGGGAATCTCGATCATGAAATAGAAGCAAAAGATGCTAGTGTTATGAAGCCTATCCATTGAATTGATTCTCAAATGATGTGGGACTTGGAATAGATACGTTTGTAAAGCAAGTCTGTCGTTTATCATCAGTGTTCCTCAAGCAGAGCATAAAAGTGGGGGTCCTTGGGGAGCTCTGATTACGACAGTTCTACATGATTGAGGTTGCTAGTAATGGTCAGGGACATCCTGTGCATTCACCGAAAGTGGTTGGGAGTTTGGTGGGCAATGGTTGAGAAAACTGTGGATGCGGCAACAGTCCATTACCTCAATCGAACGGCAGATGAAATTCATCATCATCATCATCATCATCGTTATTTATCATTGTTGTTATTATTACTATTATCTGGAAAGTGGTTAGGCCATCAGTTATTGCGAAGTCCCCAAAGCTTGGAGCCGAAGTGATATTGGGCGGTGCCATGCCCCCATCGATCTTCCACCACAGCTCTTCACCTACGCAGCTTTGACTGCTTCAAACGCGAAACCCCATCATCACAACAAAAATTTTCACCTAACGTTTTGATGTTTTTCTACCTCCTTTGCACGTCTTCTCCCCCACGCTGGCCTACCGCAAAGAAGCCCCGACACCACATTTTCAGAGGATCGCAAGAAAGTGCGCGGCTTCGAATGCATTCTTACTATATCGACTTGGATCTCTTTCACTTTAAGAGTTGAGCTGATAAGTTAAAATCGACTAAATATTATTAACTGACTTTGCACTATATCAATTTATGAATATAAAATTAGATTTGTCTAGTATCCTCGCAGGTATGTCTTAACAAGTAAGAGACAATATTATGGCCACGGAAGGTTTATAATTTTTCCATTTGCGATGACCGGGATACTTATTTTAGAGAGGTAAACAGCAAACCCGAATTTTGTAATTCTTTTTCAACCTTTGCTAGGTAATGCACCTCATTGATATGTGCATTCCTGTACCTCAAATTACCTAGAGATAAGAGTCGCATCTCCCGCATCCTTCTTCTCGAAGAGGAGTGGTAATATCCAGCGATGATAATGATCATTTGGAGTTAACGTGATGTACTTCATTTAGCCCACATGCTCTAACGCATGGTTTCTCTATTCCAATTGTGAAAGGGGGTCTTGCTATCTCATCTTAAGGAGGAAGAAATGTCAAGGAAGAGAGAGAGCGAGAGAGGTGGAAATGCAGAAAAAAAAGATGATTTTTGCTCGTTGACATGATTATCTTTCATGGCGTTTTGAGATGATTTATAAGGGTTTCGATACAAAGTGTCCTCTAAACACTCATTAAGCGACCAAATAACTAAAATATAGCAATTTCCAATGCACCGACCATATTCGTAATCTACATTATCGGTCCTCTTTAAAAATCAATTTATTTGAGAATAAATGTAGCTAACGAGTACTTTGAGGATATTCATTAATTAGTCTGAATTTACAAAATCTACTATTTAGATCATTGGTTCACGGGGTCACTTCTGTTGTCGTAGTGCCGTATTGACTAGGGTTCGAGGCATTGAATCTGGCAAAAGAGAAGAAAATATGGAGAGGCGAGCTTTTATTGTATAATTCGTATTATAATCAATGACTTTGTCGAGAGTTGTTGAAAGGACAAAGAACCTATTTACTCCACTTTGTTCTTTTCTTGCACTCTTCACATGTCGATTGTTCATTTCCGGTGGTTGGCCGACGAGAACAGATAGGCCTAGTTTTATACCATCGCTAGTTGCAAAACTCAAGTAATTGGTCGTCCAATCAGTGTCCATCCACCGCTCTCTATTTTGGCAGAACAAGTTAACAACAGAAGTAGCAGCTTAAGTTTCGATCATGGTGGATCCATTTTTCCAAAAGGGATGAAGAAATTGACAGGATCTTGTTGTAAAGCAGAAACATACCTTAGTGGTATGAAGAAGCGGATGGTCAAAAAGCAACATGGGGCGTTGAAAACGGGTGCGGCAGAGACGGGAATGATTAATCTTATGCGTGACCTGATTGTAGATGAAATCATTAAGATATTGATGATGGGTGCGGCATCGGTGAAAGTGCGAGCGAATTTTGGATAATGGTTTTGATTTATGGGACGATCATCTCGGGATGTGTTATTAAGAAGAAGCCATTTAACACAAAATGGGGAGAGCTTTAAAAGGCTGTGAAGATAGACTCTTTCGGGAATTCATACTTAATAGAATAAGGCTTGATTATCGTACTTTATTTTTCGGTTCATAAAAGATTAATCTTATTTTCTTAAAGTAAAAATGTCAAAAGAGTGTCTTTAGTGAGTTGATAAATCTTATTAATTGTTCTAGGAAAACACAAATATCTCTATTCAAACTATCTGACCTTTTCAAGATGTGTTGGTGCTCAATTTTCAAAGTCTTCTTATATGTATCATTTTTATTTCAGTAGTCTTAACTAATGCTCTTGAGACACTCATTAATAAAACGCATTTCTAAAAAGCCGACAATAATCTTAAAAGTGGGAATTCAAAATTATATTTTCTTACACTAATGGGGAGAAGAATAGAAATTCATAAAAAGGTAGATTGTTTCTTCGTTCAATTTTTTCCTAGAATTGAGAGTAAAGCAATAAAAATCTCTATCACCATCTTTCCCTTTCCTTTTTTAGTTTGTAGCAATTAATCGCATCCTAAATCAATTCTTGCTCATCGGGTTAAATTCACATCTTCAGCCAAGTAAAAGGCAGACCATCCATCTTAAGACTAGGGCTTCATTTGGAAAGTGAGGAAAAGTGGAGTTACTATAATTTTGATGGAAGATTTTGAAAATTTAGCATTTATTTATTTTGAGATGGAAGAGGTATGAAAAATTGAATTTTAACAACATTCCCTACCAATTTTCATCACCTCTTGCTGCCACACAAAGCATAAGGGATCTACAAGAAATTGGTTCATTTTTTGTTGGATTTCGAGTGATTACACATAGTAAAAATTCACATCGGAGACTTCATGCTTCCAGAAATGCAGGATCCTCGACCGTTTCGACACTCGACCTGGACCATCTAGGGTTCATAGAACCGTACTTCCATGAACTCAGGTCGCCTTGTTGATTAGAGGTAACCGAGCAGGCTACAAGATCCAAAACCTAAACCCTCACATGTAATTTGCTGTGCTTGTTTTTTTGCTTCCATCCACATCCTTGACGAATATGTTGTCCAAACTAGTCGTTGCGAAATTGATGCACTGAACCTGCATCCCATCCGACACTTTTTTTAAATCACTGACACCCTCTTACAAAAATTTTAAAATTTTCACTGAAACCGAAAGGAGATAAAATAACTAGGAAGCAGCACCCCGTAAAGGACGCACAACCCAAGCCACGGACTCTTGTACTGGAGTGAAATTTCGTAACTTTTTTAGATTAATCTCTTTTGGGTACACTCCAAGAAGAATAATGTTTCAATTCAGTCCCCCCTAATATTGAATTTAGAATTCCACCTCTTCCTCCCTGTTCTCCCCCGGGATCACCGCAAAGAAAAACTGTGCCTTTATAATAGACACAACGGTCTTCGGTCACATGGCGCCTCTAAGCTTGTTTTCAAAAAAGTTGAGGCACTTAAGGTGGACTTGTTCAGTCACTAAATTCCATTAAC
The DNA here is from genome assembly GCA_017140185.1 of Eucalyptus polyanthemos subsp. polyanthemos. Classification (NCBI taxonomy): domain Eukaryota; kingdom Viridiplantae; phylum Streptophyta; class Magnoliopsida; order Myrtales; family Myrtaceae; genus Eucalyptus; species Eucalyptus polyanthemos. The sequence goes on along the minus strand of CM029461.1, from coordinate 8,087,678 downwards.
TCTTACCTGCTCTCTCTCCTTTTCAAGATTCTTGCAGTTTAAATAAAGGGTGACTGACTTTTGATCTCTTTTGAGTTCTAGTGTTGGAAAAGTTGTAAAGGGTCTGCGGCTTTTCTTGGCTTGGGATGGGGAACTGCTCAATCAAAGGGGATGCTGAGAGGAGCCCCTCCACCAAGAAGAGCGGCAACTTCCGGGTGCTCACCGATGCTGGGGTGGTCGTCGAGTTCCAGGGCCCCAAGATAGTGCAGGACGTGCTCGATCACTACCCTGGATACGGCGTCTACAGGCAGGGCCGCGCGTCGTCTCAGTTGCCTTGTGAGGAGCGTCTTGCTGGCGGCCAATTGTATTACCTTCTTCCACTGCAGAAGGAGCAAGGGCAGGAACCAGGCGTGGAAAATGAGTGTGAATTCGAGCTGAAAGAGGATGTCATCCCAGCTGCTGGGTCAGAGGGGAGATCTTTGGTTGCCGGGTCGGATCTCGTCGAGAACTTTGCTGGGGGGCTGGGGCCAGCGATGGAGGTGCTGCCGCGGGACGGGAATGGGATGTGGAAGGTGAAGCTGGTGATGGATACAAAGCAGCTGGAGGAGATATTGTCTCAGCAGGTCAATGTGGAGGCCCTGATAGAGCAGATGAGGATGGCCGCAAGTTCGGCTACCCTCCCACCGAAGAGAGCAAGGGGTTCATGGGGGGTCGGCTGGAGGCCAGCTCTTTCTAATGTGTTCAAAGTTGGGTTTGATGATGGGAAGTGAAAGCAAGCAGAGAGGGCTTTGGCTTGACAGCCTGCTCTAGTGGGAAGGACTAGGGAAGGTGTAGTGAGTGACTTTCTAGTATCCATGTGAAACGGCATGATATGTCTGAATATCATGCGTGTATATACTGATCTTTAGCTTGACTTACCATTCCAATTTGGGTGGCAACTTTGTAACTTGAGTGATCTGGATTTTGGCTTTCATGTCTCTCTTGTATTTCTTAGGGTTTGGACCTTTTCTTGTTCCAAAAATCATGCACCATATGCACTATTGTGCCCTAACAAAGATAATGGGCAAACATAATCTCTACATGACTCATCAAAAAGATTGGGGGCTTCTGACCAGGAATACATTCCCAGAATGCTATCTTGAAAGTGAGGCTAAGCTTCAGAGCAGCCAGAAACATTAACCAAAACCGACTGGAGGTGGGGAGAGCATACGAGAACTCTCAAAACGATTAGAAAAACCTAACTCACAGATCACTTAATCAAAAGGGATGCTAGTAGATCCTGAATTCATAAAATCTTGGTGATTGCCAAGCTGATAAATAAGTCTTGTGCTGCATTATTATGATGAAACATTGTCGCACTTGGTGAAAATATGAGAGCACCATGGATATTGAGTTGATGCAAAATTTGACATCAAGATAACAACCAAACCCCGCAATCCAGAGCTGGATCTTGGTTAGATCACAAAACTCAAACAGTTCAAGATGTCCGAGGCTCTAGGATGGTGCCAATGTATTCAAAGGAAATCAACTCTCACATGGCGTTTGACTCCAGCTTCTCGATGGCTTTCTCTACAGCAGGTACATTCTTTCTTAAGACAGACCATTGTTCCTCTGTCAAGCTTATGCCTGAAATGCAACAAAACAATAATTGTGAGTTCAATACCATGCATAGAAAGAAAACCACGAGGAGGACAGGTGTTTTATTGCAAACTTGCAAGCATTAAACAGTGATTGCTAGTGTATGAGGACATGAGCTAGTGAGCTAATGGCAGAAAAAGCAATTCAGAATAATCCAACTGTATAAATTAAGTAGATCGAATCATTTGGACCGAGGTTCCTCTTTTCACATACTGTTACCATCTCTTAGACCCATAACTCTCATATAAGAGCTATAAAGCCATTAAGTTCAAAAATTCTATTAGACAGGAAATAGAAAAGCAGCTTTCTTTTTTAAACATAATCACTCAACACCTTTGGGCAGTGTCTCAAATTCGAGAAACTCGGAAACTTCATCTGTGGAGTGAAGGTTGCAGTGAGTAGTGTTAAGAGAAATCTCTTTTGCTGCTTGATTCTACAAAGCAAATACCAAACAATAGGTGCATCTGTTTTCATGTGTGATACTGATCACCATGGATCAAGCTCCAAACTGCGTAATTGCCTAAGCTTTACTCTCCTGCCTAAGTGATATGCAAGGCTCTACCAAAGCAATTTCCATGGTACATCTGATAGAAGCAAGAATGACTGAGGCTCGTCGCTAGAACATGATGCAAGAACAATACTAAAACATTGGAAAATAACTTGATCCTGCAAACAGAGGCAAAGAGCAAATAAAAATGACAACCTATTGACACTTCAATGTCATCACCTCACATCTCAACTGCACGTCATCAGGGTGACTTCTAATTGCAAAAACTCGCATGATAGCAGAGATCTGTTTAACACCTTTAATTATGAAGGCTAAACGGGGCTTTTATAGAAGCAGCTTCGTTCCTTGAACAATTTGAAGTGAATTAGTACACTGCAGTAGTCACAAATAAGAATCAGCAATCCTATTCAAAGGGTTTGGGTATCACTGATCCTCATCCTTTATTCTGACTCGAATGATTCAAAACACTCTAGAGCAGAGATGAAAGTTTCCGCCTGTACCAGTGAGCTAATCATCCAACAGATTCAGTACCAATTCCTTACACTCCTAGCTCCATACATTATTAAGAATTTGGAGGCAACCGAATATCTTTTCTATGGTTCAATTCCTATTTCTTTTCAGATTGCGTTGTGCTAACAACTTATGAACCCACTTGAATTCCAACCCCACAGGTTATTAAGTTTCACTGATGATCCCTTCTGATGCAGCCATATTGAGAAGCCAAAGATCAACTTTAGTCTTTTCCCCTAAGCAGGCAATATAACTATCTACCTTGCAATGCTAGTGAAAAAAGGGCAAACCAGATACAAGCATAAAAGAGGCACTCTCTGAGATGTGAAGCAGAAGAAGGTGAATAGCTATGAGCAAGAACTTACCTTTTGAAGTAGGGAATTCCTTGCCTCCTTTCTTGAAGTACTCCCTAATTGAGAGAAGGGGTTTGCCTCGAAACTCTTGCATCGTCACCTTTCTCTTTTCTGATAACTGCATCAAAAGAACCCAAAAATATCAGCAATGATCAAAGCAAAACAAGCCACTGACCTTCTCTCAAGCAAAATACATATCATAACATGGTTTCCCCCATTAAAGTCGGAACAAAATCCATGCTCTAACTCCTAATAACTTTCCAAAGATCCATTTTTCTTTCTCAAGTCGGGGATATCATTTGTTTAGCCACAATTAGTGACCACCGACACCTGACTACATTGTCGTTAAAAACATTAAACCAAGATATACAGACACTAAGGACACAAGCACTTTTGTGAGGACGGAAAATAAGCTTCTTATTGGTGGAAGGAGATCACAAGGATATAAAGAACATATAAATTCCGAATGAACGATATCTAACGCCCCTCTCATGTGCAAGCCTGATAGACGCCCGAATGAACGATATTTAACGACGAACGGTATTTAACGCTCCTCTCATGTGCAAGCCTGATTAGACGCCCGAATGAATAACAGTTAATGCCCCTCTCACATGTGAAACATACTGGGACACAACCTGGCAGTTCTTTCTTTCGATATGATCCAATCCGAAAGTTCAAATTTTTACATGGAGACCACATGCATTCGTAGACAAGCGACATGGATACTTTGATAACTTGCATTAACTTTCCACTACACAGCAGATCACATAAAACCCTAGATAACCAAAATCGTTCTCAAATTCTGCAATTCACATCCCTCCACACAGAACACATCTCAAATTCCTCAGCAAATCACCTCTTTCAAACCCCCTTCTCTGCTCTCACGCACTTCCGCAGCAACAAAACAGAAAAACTCAACAAACAGCAATTCCAAAGAAATGGGTCAAAGCAAAAAACGAAAAGCAGAATCGAAGGAAAGCAAGAACCTTGCAGATGATAAGGTCGCCGTCCTCAGTGTACTCCGCATCCCCGCCAGACTTCTTCCCGGTCTCCTCCTCCTCCTCCTCCTCCTGCTCCTCTTGCTCTTCCCCCTCTTCCTTTCCCATCGCATTCTGCTCCTCCCTCGCCTTCTGCTCCTCGAGGAAGGACTCCACCACCTGCCTCACGATCGCCTTGTACTTGGGCTGGGACAGGTCCATGCCGAGCCGCTCGGACGCCAGCTTCCGCACCTTGTACTCGGTGGTGTTGTTCATGTCCGATTCCTCCAGCACCTCCCGCACCGTCGTCCCTATCCTCCGCCCCACGTCAGAATCCATGGCTGCTGGTTCTGCAACAACACTTCCTCCAACCGACCCTGAAAATCTAAAGCTGCCAACAAAGAAGGAGAAAGGAGCGTGCTTTGTCAATTTAAGGTACGAGGTTGGGTAGAGTCATTACTTACCCATTTGAGGAAATTTACTGATCCCCAAAAAAAGAAAGGAAAAAAAATTGAAGGCGCCATCTTTTTCAGCGATTTCATAGCCGCAGCATCACTAATCCAATCCTGCAAGATTAAGATAATTCAGTACTAGAAAGTTAGCTTGTCATGAAATTTAAAGTTTGAAATTTAATTTGTGCCTTTCTTCTAATAGTTTACACTTTTAGACAAAAAAAGTGGCACGCTCAACTCGAAAATTATAACTGACTAACCTTTAACCCAAACATGAAAACCTTCGGATACAACTTGTATAGTCGCAAGAACATTTTTGTGGATCTGATAAGTTAAGCCAATTTAATGACACTACAGAAAATAAGTTTGTCTAAGTCAACCTCTAAATAATGTGGAAGTTGCTGGGAGGAAGTGGTCAAAAATTGAAAGGCTTGTTTAGAAACAAATAGACAAGATGTGAGTATGGATTAGGAGCGGAACACATTTCGATTCTCCACCACCACACATCAAGCCAAACCGTTCTTTGCTTAATGTTGATCTACTCAGATTTCAACTCGCATGTCATTTGATTTATGAAACGGGCTTATTGAATTGGGGATTTGCAATCGATAAAACTCCATTTTCATCGAATCAATCTTGCAAATTCGCTATTCTCTTGCTGTTTTTTCATTAGCATCGTTATAATCTTAGTTTTCAGAAAGAATCAAACTATGCCCAGATAGATCAAGCAAATGGGAGATTTCTTCTAATTAAGGCAACAAATTGACCACAATCCCATTAAAGAAAGAAAAAACCCACCATGGCACTACGGGACAACATGCTTTGCATAGCGCTTTCTCACCTTTGAATTACATTGACATACATCACATTTAAATTCTTGGTCTATAGCCTTTCTCTTACGTTAGTTTACCTTATAAGAAAAAGGTAATAGTCTAAAAGATTTATTCTTGTGCCGGGTCTAGTCTAAAGTTGAAAACGACATACTTAATTCTTCAAAACATTACGTAAGATCCACGTTGAACGTTTGAATGTAAGACGAAGATGCTACATACGCTCAAAAGTCTCCACACAGAGAATTCTAAGGCGTGAATGATGAAAGTCCAGAAGAAAAAATTGTGAAAATGACTTACGTCAGTGCATGCTGTGCCCTATTGGACATTTGGCATGTAACTACCCGAAATCGGACCAGACCTCCCAAGAATTGGCTGTTCCCATGGAGATCATTCCAATTTCCGATTCCAATTTAGTAGAATCATTGAGTTTCGGTCTAGTTCTTTGTTCTAAACGTGGAACCGCCCACCTAGACTGGATCTATATATATTTAAAAAAAGGAATTCCATCTCAATTGCTTATTTATTTTGTAGTTTTTCAACTAGTATATATTATATGTTTGTAGTTATTGGACATTATTGACTAATTTTGTCTCTCAGGTATGTAATAGAATTAACTCCCTTTTTTCATTCTTATAATCTATTTACTTGTTTTCTCTGTCAAAACATAATAAACAAACAAAGAGGTAGGAGAGGATCGATTGGAGATGTCCATAAATATTGCCGTACTTTGTCGTCATGATATAAAATTAAGAGCCAATGGCTCATTTTAAGAGCATAATTAGGTATCTCTTAAGCCATCTTTATGATTAAATTAGGTTGACGTTAAAAAAAGATAAATTAAGTGATTAATGTTTTAACTTTTGTGGAAATTAGGACTCCTAACATAGAGTCTAACTTTCCACGTATTCCCAATGTTGGGAAGTCAAGAGGACTATATCATAACTTTTCAAAGAAATTAAGTTTCTAGCTAACGAGTATTGTCCATTCATTCCATCTTATAGTTTTCAATCATTAATCAAAATTGATGGCTCACAATTCAACTTTATTTTAAGGTCGAACAAGCTTTAGTGCTCTAAATAGAAACAATGTTCATTGTGATATTAATTGATTAATGTAATTTGTAGGGATTGGGGTCCGGTTCTCAATTCCAATTTTTTGGAACCGATCCTTAGTGGATGGTTTTTAGTTCCAAGGTGAGAACCACCGACCATCCTCACCTTTAGTTCACGATCGATTTCCAAGTAAAAAATGTCATAATAACTAAATTAGCAAATCTTCAAAAGATTTATAATTAAATTGGCCTAATTAAAGGTGCTATCATTTTCGTAACTAGTTTGGAGCGCACTAAATTGGCTTACCAATCCCAAAAAAAAAAAAAAAAGGAAAAAAAAAAATCAAAGGTGCTATCATTTTCAGCGAATTCAGAGACGTGGAATGAATAATCTAATCCCGCAAGATTAAGATAATTCAGTACTAGCAAGTTAGTTTATGATTTTTGAAGTTTGAAATATAATTTGTGCCTTTTTTTTTTTTTTTTTGGTAAAGGGTAAGAATATATTAAGCAAAGGACAAAAATACAAGAATCCGGAGCCAAAGCTCACACTCTAGCTGCGGGAGAATAGGGAGAGTGAGAGGGAGCCAAATCAAAAGATACAAAGGCAAAAAGAACAAGCTAAACAACCCACGGCACTACAAACTACCACAAACCAGACCGCCAACCCTCAACAAAAGGCGAAGAACGGAGGGGTGTTAGGAAGATGTAGCCGATTCAAACACGGAGGGATTGAATCCCCAGCTACTCTGGAGTCTTTTGTTTCTTGGAGTAGGTGGAGCATTATTAAACATAAGAGTCTTGTCCTTCACAACCTTAATTTGTGCCTTTCTTCTTACAGTTTATACTTTTTTTTTGGGGGGTGGAGAACGCTGCATACCCAACTTTGTCAACTATAACCGGATGACCTTTGGTGCGAACATGAAAAGCTTCCGACACGGTGCTACCATTTTGCGGGTCATAAGGACATTTTTTGCGGGTCTGATAAGTCAAACAATTCTAATGACATTACAGAAAATAAGTTTGTCTAAGTCAGCCTCCAAATAATGGGGAGGCAACCGGGATGTGAATCAGTCAAAACTTGCAGGTCTTTTTTAAGAACAAATAGACAAGATGCTATTAATTATCGAACTTTCGCTGTGCTAATCTCATTAGATAGGTTTCGGGGTAGTCATCAAATATGTGGGATTGCATTGGGCGTGGAACAATGAAGGCGCACTTATTGAATTGAGGATTTATCATGGATAAAACTACATTTTCAGCAAATCCATCTTATAAATCCTCTGGATTATCACCCCTTTTTCATTGGTGTCATTATAATCTCAGTTTTCGGAACGGTTTTCAAAAAGTAAAACTGACTGCATCAAAATAGATCAATAAAAAAGAAGACTTCTTCTAATCAAGGCCACTCATTGACAACAATTCCATTATAAAAAACCACCCTGGCCCTAAGGGAGAGCATTCTTTAATAGCACTTCCTCAACGTTGATTTCAATTGTGATGCACCATATTTAAATTCTTGGTCTATGGCCATTCTCTTACGTTAATTGGCTTCACTTTACTAGAAGAAGGTGACAGCCTAAGAGATTCCTATTTATGCCGGACCTAGTCTAAAGTTAGAAACGACATACTTATTCTCCAACACATTAACGTAAGATCCACGTTCATCGTTAGACCGTAAGACTACGAAACTACGGGTGCGCATGATAAAATTTCGAAACAGAAATTAATTTCTGGTCGAGAAATTGATTTCTCAATTTCTATTTCAGAAACGAGAAGCTAAAAAATTTAACTTTTGATTTCTTCTTCAAATCTATTTCGGAATAGAAATCTGTTTCAGAAATAGAGAAATCAAATTGCGTTTAAACGGATTACATTCCAAACGCGTTTAGAACGAAACGAAGAAATCAAGAAACATAAATTTTATCATGCGCACCCTACATGTGCTTAAGAATCTCTACCCACAAAATTCTAATGTGTAAACGATAGGAGATTAAAAAAAAATTACAAAAAATATCCACGTTAGTACATATCATATCATGTATGACGGCTAGCATTCACATCATTGATTTGCGAGTATAATTGATCAGAAAAACTAAATTGACAAATCGTTAAAAAGTTTAAAAACTAACTTAGTCAAATTAAAAAGTTTGGAACTAAAATTAGCAACTGAATTATGTTTATGACTTTTACTAAAAAACTTTTTCCTAAAAATGTGTATGAAATATCCGATTCTTTACACACCATGTAGTAGACTTTTGATCAAAGCCTCTCCTTCTTCTCTCTCCGGGCCCTCCTCTGAAGCTTCTCCCAGAGCTTGGGACTCCTAAAACCAAAAGGAAAATTCAAACGTCGGAACGCAAATTAGAAAGTCAAAGCTCCGGTTCTCCATGATATCTCTCCTTCGTTTAAGTAAAGCATTTGGTCCACCGCACCGCGCTTGTCCTCACCCGGCAACGTTCTCCCCCACGACTATTGGAGGTTTCCGACCACCAAGAACTATCGCCGATGGACTTCGCGACGATAGTGACGGCAGCGGCAATTGAGTCAAGCGAATTGTGAGACCGCAAAACGTTTGGCAGATGGAACGGGACAGCAATATAACAGTTGGAGGTTCATCGACGGAGCGATAACCATATCTTTCCCATTGAATCGAGGTTCAATCTTATTCTAACCACCTCTCTTTTGGACAGACGGAGCGGAGACCTTGACTTGGTCCGAGGGATGCGGAGCTTTCCCATTGAACACTGATCTGTTCCGGTCTCGATGTAGTAAGATCAGGAAACGGCCACCTCAAGGCACCCAAAAAAAAAAACAAAACAAAAAAAATCATAGGCTCGTCATCTCACTACCGCATGCCTTCTTTGAATCACATAAAATTTGGAATCGGTCAATCAAAGCCCAAAAGAGTTTAAAAGAAAAAAGGGACGAACGAAAACGAAATCCATCGATATCACTATTATTCGATAGTGGATGGTGTGCATGCACCGTCGTTCGAAGTTCAAATTGGATAATCTTTTTCTTTTTTTTTCCTTCAATTGTCCAGGACAAGATATAGCATATTTACTCCGGTGACATGCTAACTCTCAAATTATTGTCGAGAGCATGAATTATTATATGAACCCGATGCACGTACCTTAGCATTCATATGAATAAGTCATTTTTGGCATCATATCTAGATTCATCAAACAGATGAGTCAAGTTGGGTTTGGGGTCAAAGTCCAAAATGATTTGATCCAAATAGATCAATTTAACAAATTTTAACTTATCTACATGTAATATGAATATAGTGACCTATACCCAATCCAACTTAAGGTGCATTTGGAATCTACATTTCTAATGGACTTTGGACATCTAAAAGCCTTTTGGCCAAATATTAGGTGTCTGAGAAATATTTAGAAACCCTATTAGGGAAAAATTGGCTTTATGAAGGCTAAAAGCCCAAGGCACCTCTTGGGGTGCCTTGGGCTTTCACCCTTTGGTTTAGCCTTTGTTTCTAATATTCATCTTCTTCTTTGAGGCGGACGTTCATATTAGGGCTATGGAGGGCGGGTGATAGATTAGAGAGAGGCCGGTGACAATCACGGCGATCAAGGTGACCGTTGCCAATGGGTCACGCAACCTCTGGTGGGTATCTAGGCTGCACAACCCCCGGCGAGGGTCATGCAACCTAGGTAAGACCCTCGCCCGAGGTCGCGGCCTTGGCAAGGGCCATTAGTGGTCGAGGCCCTCGCTGGGGGTCACAATACCCAAGCGAGACCCTCGTTAAAGGCGACCTCAACAAGGGTCTCAGCTAGGTCACGTGACCCTCATTGGGGGTCACTTGACCACCGACAACCCTTGCCGAGGTCGCGAGACCTTAGGTGAGGTCTCACCTAGGTTGCCAACAATCGTCTGACCCTCGTCTGTGGTCATTTGACCTCAGGTGGCCCTAGCCAATGGTCTCTAGGGCTGCTTGAGGTCCATCAACCTTAGACAACAACCGTCAACTCCAGTGATAGTCACTGGCGGCCGCTACCCTTCCTTGGATACCTTTTATTTTTTTTTTAATAATAAAGGTATTGAATATATAACTTATCCAAATACTATTTTGCTCAAGGCTACCTTGGAATGAACTCTTAAATTACAATTCACCAAACGTAATTTGCATTTTGAAAAACTCCTTTAACTTAAAGTCCTTTTACATTTTCCTAAGGACTTTTCCTAAAAGTCTAACCGAACGCACCCTCATATTGTTAAAATACTTTCTCATCGAACCCAATCCATGAAAAATCATACACATACTAACATGAGAGTGTCTCCAAGATTGAGTGAGGGCGATAAAAATTTAAGAGTGAGTCATAAAAGTGAGTTGAGTTTAAGTAAGTTGTAAACTTGTGTATGACCTATTCGGCATTCATATTATGTTTAAACCAATTTATAATCTATTTAACACCCATATGAATTAAGAAACAAGCCAATAACCCATCTTAATGGTCTAATCATACAAAAAGGCCATTGGGATTTTAGCATAAAGATAGTGCGAATGGACGCTGAGTCGAGTTCATGTCCCAACTCCATCTAGACCTGACCGTTAGGGGGACTCGAGGCGGGCTCGAGCCAAGCTCGAGATTATGCGTAGTGGGGGCTTTGGATGGAAGTCGCGAGATCAATCGGGCATCTAGGCTCGCCGATGCAAAAAGCACAGTCGGGCCAAGGTTAGACAAGTAGATCGCATATAAGGACGCGTCTGTAATAGTCTTGTCTGAAAAGTGAGAATTTAATATTTGCAATAAAAGTACATAAACCGCGAAAATGGAGATGGTCATGGACGACTAAAAGTAAACTGTAAAATTTAAATAAATAAATAAAAAATCAAAGAATTGCACTATACAAAAGAGAGGATTTAGAAATCTCGACGATCAAATAAATAATTCGTTTTATAAACTTGGGGCGGGCTGAAAGTTCGGCCCATACAACAAGTACGGGCCCAAAAGAGAACCCAAACAAATCAGCCCAATGATGCACATGATTTCCGGGCCTAGGCCAAGCCCACTCGGCCCGTAACGACGGCGTCTTTTCCCCACCGTCCCCGTCGTCGGAGTTCCCGCAAGGCAGGAACTTTCAGAGCGACGGCGGAGAGAGAGAGAGAGAGAGAAAGAGAGAGAGATGACAGGAGGCCAAGCGCTGAAGCGGATCCCCAGGATCAAGTTCCCGCAGCGGCGGCCGAACCCCTCCAGTAATCTCCAATCCCTTCCTTCCTCCGACTCCCTTCGCCTCGGCTCGTTTCGCTTTTTCTTCTTTTCGCCTCCTTCAATTCCGGTCGTTTCGCGCCCGTTACTGCCTCGGCATCGCTGCGAAGTGAGCCGTATAGGGCACGTCCATTTCGTTCGGTCTGCGGGTCGCTCGATAAAGATGACGCGCGCGTTTTTTGTGGGGAACTCTCTGTGTGTGTGATTAGCTTTCCGCGACTTTGATTGGTGATGGGGTGCGAGAGCGATCGAGCGGCGGAAGCTGTGATGGGCGGTGGGAAATTAGGTTGGTCGGAGAAGTAGGGTAGATGCTTAATGAGGTGATCGAGCTCTGCCGTTGCTCGAATATGGTCAAAACTGCTTGGGATCGGATGAAGCTGCGGCTCCTGGATGCAATGGCTAGCTCGAAGAATGAATTGGGAATGTTTGAATTGCATTATGGAGAAATGCAGCTGTCTTAGGTTCTGTTGCCAAAAGAAAGTCTCTGGGGAGTCGATAACTATTCATAGCTTTTATCTTGACACCAAAGAAGAAATAGGGGTGCTGCTGAAAGTCGGGTTGTGTAGCCAACTGGTTTTTTACATGGCTGGAATTTGTTGGTAGCTTAGGAGGCAGCCTCTTTGTGCAAAATCTTTTAATTAGACAAAGCCATCATAGGATACTGCCTCTCCCGTAATGCCTGAGTGCTAGCTTTTTGCTCCTCGGAATGCCCGAGATTTTTAATCTGCATTGGTCTCTTTTGAGCTGTTGTGTGTGAAGTTTATGTTGCTTGTTGTATTGGTCACTTGAGCATTTTATATGGAACGACGATCTGTCTTGTGTCTTAATGCGATTTCTTTGATAAATTAGTCGTGTGTCGTCTGCTTGATTGGTTTTTGCTAGTAACTCCAGGTACATGCTCCCACTGAATGGCTACTTGTCTGTCTATCTGTGTCAAGTCCTTGTACTGCTATTTAGTATCTACTGCCCTTTTTAATGCTTCTTCAACCTCCATCATTATTGTCTTGATGGAAGCTCCATGTCGACATATTTTCATCAGTATTAATGCTGCCCCTTCCAGCTCGATTGCTGCCGGCATTAGGCTACTTCCATAGTTCATATAATCACAACCGTCTTACTCATTAAGAAAATTATTCTTTTCTTCCATGTACTTTCACATTTTCTCTAATCAAGTTCCCGTACTCTTAACTTTGCTTACTCTGTGTGGATTCTTTTTGTTTGTTATATGTCTTGCTTACTTTGTGACATCTATCAAACGGTGGTTCATCAATGCTATTTTTAAATCCTTGTATATCGCATCACCCTTCAAATATTCGAGTCTGAATCCTTCTGGCTGCATCTTAGTAGCCCCACTTACCTGTGTCCTTGTACATAGGCAGACTTGTGGCTTCTTTTTCCATTGTCAATAATTTTGAGCATTATTTCTGGACAATGACTGAACATTATTTATTGACCTCTAGGATTTTAATAAATTGCAGGTACTGTATCCGAGCCTAAATCTGCATCTGCTGCTCCCTCTGTTCAAACATTCTTTGCGAATTCAAAGGTTTCAACATCTACTGGAGGAAAGGCCTCACTTCAGCCGAAACGAACAGCTGTGTCCCAGGAGGAGATTGAGGCTATTTTGGTCAGTTAAATTATTTTTCTCCTCAGAACCTAACATTTCAGTTGCCTTTCAAGTGATCTATCTAATCTTTAACTGCATCCATCACCATAAATGGAAAGAAGCTACGAGAAGAAACAGCGACACTTTAGTTAGTGGTCTTTTCTTGAGTAATCAATTCAAAATCTTAGTGAGATACAGATTGCGACTGTTGAAAATGTTCTTCAGGTGATTGATTGTGAAAATGTACTACGAGTTCCTTTGCTGAAATCGATGAATGGAGAAAGAATGGTTACCTACTTTTCTTTTGCAGAGGCATTTAGGAAATAGCAAAGCCTCTTGGAATAGTTGTGTTAACGTGGCAATGCTTTATGCATAAATGTTTGGTGAACTTGCTGCTTAGATACTCAAGAAGAGAGCAAATTTTGGGAAGCATTCTTCATTGGTCAATCGTGCATGGTAGGATGTGTTCCATCTTCCTGCCGTGATAGTGGACTGCTCCATTTGAAGTATTCCAAATCATAATTCACAAGTTGAAAAATGCGTTCTGACATTACATAGCACCTTGTTCAGTGAGAGCTGCATGTGGCTAATAGTCGCTGCTCTAATAATGAAGTGGTGCCTGAAAATGACTCCCATGTTACAGTCAAAAGTTATTGTTGACAACTTACCAAGCTAAACAGAGTAAGCAAACCCCAAAGAAAGCGAATGAAGACATTGTGTTCTCTGGATTGAAAAGAGAAGCAAACTGATTGAAAACTTGCCCTTTTGAAAGTGTCTTGTTTTATGCAACCCCTGTTTTCTGGTCCAACAGGAAGTGCAGCACAGTTTTCCATCTGCTGCACATCTTCATGTGCCATGACCTTTCTCGCATCCCATTTAAGAAGTGATTCAATTTAATTCCTCAATATTTTTCTTTATTATCGGATGGCTGATAAGAATTTTCTGGGAATGCCTTTTTGGCAGTTGGGTGGCTCCTTCTGATCGCAAAATGGAGCTGGCATGGAGCTGCTGATGTTGCTGGAATTTAATTCTTGATGATTAATGCGTCATCCTGTACTTTTCATTGGTTGGTACTTGCATCTTCTGTTGTTTGTGATATCTAGAACACCCAGTGGCAATTTCGGATGTGGACGCAACATAGATGACTTGATAAATTCATCTCTTTAGCATCAAAATTTGGATACGCCCATCATGCATAATGTTCATTCTGGTTCGTACAAGAGGGTTCCCCATTGATCTAGTCATGTGCTCATCAGCTGAACGATTGAATAATCATCATTCATAAATTTCCTTAAAACCATTTCTCTAACTCTAGGCATGATGTTTGCGAACGGTTGGAGACGAATATATATTTCCAAGTTTGAACAGCGAAGAACTACATCGGATTCTCAGTAGTATACATACAATACGTACTCAAGTGGAGATGTTAAAAGGACTTGAATTCAAGGTTCATTTTTAAGGAGATTCTCAATGATCACAGACCTAGGATTCTTCATGGGAGGTCCTTTCTCTCTCCTCTCCAGCTCGTCCAAATTGAAAGTTATCAACCGATCCCAATTCCCTCCTTCAAACAGCACCCCGGCTTTTCCATCAGTGATCCTCTGCACGATCCCGCAGTACATGTAATACGGGTTGTTCGGGTTCTTCACGAGTGCGATCATTCCGGGCATCAGAATCGGCAGCTCCGGTGCCTTGGGCTTCTTCAAGCTTGGCACTGCTGCTGCGCTCGCCTTCTCAGCTGGTTTCTTCGGCGGCGGCGGATTCTTCTCGATGAAAGACTGCAGTCCCTTCTCGCCGCCAGGGAATCCTCCGGTCAATCCCATGAGTTCCTTGTCGAAAGCGTCTTCAGGGACGGTTTCCGCCGCCGATGCCACCGCATCTCCGGCGGGCTTTCCACTGCTCAAAGCCAGGGACGGCTCTTCGGCTTCCGCAGGCTTTTCAACATCAGACGACGGGGACGGTTCTCCGACGGTTCGCTTCAGCTCCTGCTCAATGCCCTTCTCGCCATTGCAAAGGCCTCGCCCACCGAGTATCTCAGAGAGGTCGAACTTGGCGCACGGCCTTGAGGGGATCGCCGACGGGCTGTGCCTTGAGAATGCGACCGACGGCTTGTGGAGGCGGGTGGCACCGCGGCCGAGGAATGCGGACTGGAGGGAAGGAGGAGGGTGGAGGTTAGGGAGAGTGGAAGCCATTGTTGATAAAACAGGACAGAGATAGGCGAAAGCTTTGTCCCTTTTAAATCCTGGCCACAAGAGGTTGCCTGCGTGATTGGATGATTTTCTGTGGTGCTATCAGAAAAAACCCACCAGTACGAGAGCCACGCGTGTACTGGTGTTTTATCAACCCGCTTCTGTATGGGTCGGACTGCGGGTTGACCCGATTGTCGAAAATTTTCGATTGAGGATTATCGGTATAAACGAAACAATTTTGATGAGAAATAAAACTAATCTTGCCAAAAATATGAACATTATCTTCATAAATATATGTTAGCAATGCTAGGATGTGGCACGATAGGTGGCAACCCCTCCTAGGCACACTCATTAGTGAGAACAAATCAATTAGGATAAAGATTTGTTCTATATTAGTTATATTTAGGCAATAATATTAAACTATTCTTTTTGTTATTTGACTTTCACATGGTAAAGAGAATCGAGAAAAATGGAATGGATTTTTCATATTTGGATTTGATTGTAAAATATCAATAAAGGAATATGAGATTTCTAGTGGAGTGGATGCTATTTGAGAACAATTAGGAGCTTATTTCTCCTTGTGACTCCCCCAAACAAAATGAAATCATAATATAAGAGTAAAGCTTTGTATTTAAAAAGGAACAGATTTGCAAAAAGAAAAAACCGAAGAAAAGGAACAAAAATAACAAAATGATAGGAGGGAACTGGACCACTTCTTGTTTTTTCTCACTTCATTTACAAACTTAATATGAAAAATGAAAACAAAAAAATTGAGAGACGAGACAAATCAACCAAAAAGCGACAAGTGGCGAGTTACAATGATTGCCTCGGGCTTTTTTTCTTGGTACACGGCATTGGTGTTCTCATAGGTAGAATTTTATCATAATATTCTCGGGAAGATCTTCTTAACAAATGTTTTATAATACCATAGAAACTACTTAATAAAGAATAATCCAATTTTCAAAAGCCAATCACAAAAACACTTGATCCCCTTATCTATCCAAACTCCATTCATTTCAGAGAAAATCAACAATCTAAAAACAAATGTTTTTTTTAAAGGTGTGCATGGAAACGTTCCAAAGAAACATTTCTGAAACACTTCTGTACGGATTTTGTTCCCGGGAACAAAATTAGAACAAAAAAAAGAAACAACAAATTGTTGTTTCTTGTTCCAGAAACAAAAATGAAGAAACATTTTTTTCTTCTCTCTCTTCTTCTTCTCTTCTTCTTTTCTTCTTCTTTTTTTCTTCTTTTTTCTTTCGCCGGTCGTCGGCCTCGGCCATGGCCGGCGAGGGCCGGCGACACCCTCGAGGGTCGGCGACCTCGCCGGAGCGTCACCGGCCCCCGGCGAGGCTGAGCGTCGCTGGTGCGAGTGAGGCCGCGTTCTTGGCGGGCCGACGAGCCTTGCCATGGCTAGGCGAGGTCGTCGCCGGGGCTGTGAGCCTTGTCGTGGGGACCGGCCGAAAAAATAAAAAATAAAAAAGAAAGTAAAAAATGAAAAATAAAATAAAAATGTTTAAAAAATTAAAAGAAATAAAAAAAGAATAAAATTTATCAAACGTGTTTTTACTCATTTTTTATTCCCTAACAAACGTTACCAAACGCGTTTTCTTGTTCAAAAATTGTTAGCAACTAAACACTTTTTTTTTTTTGTTTTAGTTTCCTAACAAAAAAAAAAACGTAAACGTTACTATTCGCACCCTAAGATTTGGATAGTCTATCGAATTTTTAAAAATTAGCTCGCAAAAATATTCACACATATGCTATTACTATTATTATAGATAACGACAAAATTCGTCATCCGTAGTTGCGAAGTTTCTCATCCCGATGCGCGTAATCCTCAGTCCCTCCGATTCCAAAACCAGGAACGGAAAACGACGTGTCGCGTCGGATTTGGGTCGGGCACGCACGGCCTGGTCGGGGGCACGCCCGTCATTTCGCACGGGCCAATGGGGAAAAGCCTCGTAAACTACTGTACCGAACAGTCCACCTGCGGTTGCGGCTTTTCCATCACGTTCTCGCGGGTGGTCGTGTCAATCCACTTTCCCGGAAATTTCAGACGGCCCAACTTTTTCTCTCTCGCTTTCTTCTCTTCAGCTCGCCTTTCGCTGCCGCCGCGGTGAAAAAAGTGGTCTCTTTCAGCTCGTACGACGGTCCCCCTTATCCCTGTTCGCCCTGTCTCTGTTTTCTTCTCCTTTTCCAGTTGGATTTATTGCCTTGCGTGAAATTACTGGGTTTCGTCTCCTCCTGGTGCGAGTGTCTTGCTTACGGATCACGTTTTCCCAGCTCTTCACGCCGGCAAGGTGATATCTTTTCGACGTTTCCTGTCGATCCAGGGGTTTCCGGATCGTGGGTCGCTGCCGATTGATCTCAACTCGGTGCCGATCGGGTCAAGTCGTGAGTTGTGAGCTGCCGGGGGGGGGATTCTGCTGCTGATGTTCCTGTGAGTTTGTCGATCGCTCTTTTCTTTATGTATCCGCTCTTTCCCGTCGTGATTTGCGCTTTACCTTTGTCAAGTCGTGCACTTGCTGATGAGCTGTGTTTGGTATGTTAGTTGAGTTCATGTTCCCTTGAAGTTTATCTTTAATTACTGGCGAATTAGTGCGGTGCTATTAGTTTCGTTGAAGCGATTTGACGGATTTGGTGTCAGGTAGAGTGTATATCTGTTCTCGGAACGAGGATTGCATTCTTTTCTCATTTGCTTGGTTCGTGAAACTCTATTCTAATGATAAGGTATCGTGCGGAATTTGCTTCGTTGGTGTGCTGTACTTAATTGTCCGATGAGCGATGACAATGTAGGATTATGGATCAGAAAAAGAAAAAGAGTCATATGGTAAATGCATAGATTGCAGAAGGTTTGGTGTTTTTGATGATCTAAAAGAATTAGATCGGGTGGATGCAGAAACTCAGATTGCTGAGCGGGGGAGGGAGATAAAAACCTGAGGATATCTACGTGCTTTTCTTCCCTATTTTCCTTAGCTTTCATGGCCAGTTGAGAGGAGGGGTGGGTTTGAAGCAGAGAAATATTACCTGAGATTTCATAATTTGTAGAACCTAGTACTACAGGGGTGACGGATGTGCCAGCTTCCCTTTGGGTCCATCAATGGACATGATAGCTTATTGGTTTTATTATCTGCAAACCTATACTGGATAACTTCACTAGAAAGAATTCCAGCATTGGAACTATCAGTGAATGCTGCTGAAGTTGTATTATGATCTGTATTGAGTTGAAGCAAATTAATACTCAAGCTCAACTCAAGGCAATTATGCATGGCTAGATACTCGAGCTCAATCTAGCATGATTTCTCATGCAACTCGCTTTTACTCATTTACGTCCTGAGAGGGGGAATTGATGATTTTCAAGGTTAATGCTATAAATGATAATGACAGATCTTGTGTGCAGGAGTGTGGGGCAATTAAGTCTAACTGGTAGAAACAGGCCCCCCAGTCCCACAACGTATAAAAGACTTGGTATGTACCAAATTAAATGGTATAAAAGCTTACAAAGCTGCCCATTTCCCAATTAGTTTATGAGGTTTCGACACAGTGAAGAACTCGGTATTGATGGGAGGCTTAGATGACAGGGTTAATTTTGATAACTTCTGGTTATCTGAGAATATAGATTTTAGAACGCAAGTTTCTTACGAAAGATCCTAAATTGAGGTAATTTGCAGAGAGGTTCATGGAAATGGGACTAGTTCATGGAAATGGGACTAACTTACTAAACGTCAAGGGATAAATCTAGTTTTTGGGTACGACATGGTGCCACACGTTCAAATGCCTCAGTCCTCTGGAATCTGCTTTTCTCAACTCCCCATTCATCACATCCACATTAGAGTTTTTGCTGAAGTGAGGAGTCAACAATGTGGTTTTGGTTGAGCTATTGGCAGTTTAAAGCAAAGTGGGAAATGGCTTATGTCCTGTGAAAGGACTTCTCTCATTTTTTGCTTGTTATCTTCTGGTTCAGGTCGTCTGGACTTTACCTTATTGTGGAAATATCTGATGCTTGATGGATGATGATATTGGGAAAATAAAGGTTATCCCAGATTATTTCCAGCCATCAACAAGTGAAGACTCTTCTCCTCCAAACAAACCTCCAGTCAAATCGTCACCAAGGACGGAAAATTGTTTGAGGTACATCCATTTAAATTAGAACAGGGAAAGAATTTGGAAAAAGAGAAAAGGTTATGATCTGTTCAGTTTAGTTTCAGCTTTCTTATTCTGATTTAGCATAGGTCCGACAGCTATCTCTGGCCTAAAAAACGTTTGAGAGGTGCGGGTTTCATGTTGAACTTGTTGAATCTAAAGGGCCTGCCATGGGGGTCTGGTGCGGATGGTCAGGAAAAGGTATGAGTTCTTACCAGGGTGGGCAGTTAGCAATCATGAAGAACCTGAATTTCACTGGCAACTGTATATGCAGGTTGAGCTAACTGCTGCTGAACTTGAATCACTTAGAACACAACTTGCCGATTTAGAAGAGAGGGAGGCCCACTTGAAAGCACAGTAAGGCGGACCAAACTTAGACTTTCATCATTTGGGCATTCTCTATGTCATGGCCATTGTATTGTATTTTCTTCTATATAATCACCATGCTCTTAACTTCATCCCACTAAGTCATGTGTAAATGCTGGCATTGCACTTCTGGAAGCTAGAAATCAAACATTCCTCAATACTTTATAATTTAGTACGTGACCGAGATTTCTTCTTTGTTACACAGGTTGGAACATGTAGATGAGATATTACGGTTTGCTCGTCTGTCTGGCTACCTGCATATCCGAACTGTACTAACAACTCCCAGCATTTGTAGATTTGATAAAAGTGCTACTTACTATGTAGACCTGGTGGCAGTTAAAGGCTTTCTTAATCACCCTTTTTATTTCTTGCAGAGATGGAAGCCACTGCCAGGAGAACCTCCTCCTATTGATGATACAGATGTTGATGACTGGCTTCCACGCTTTGTTGTTCTCCACGGAACATGCATCTTTTTTTATATGGTTTGTACAGGTACCGTGTCATATTCTTCTCCTGTTCAGGGATATTAAGTCCATCTTCAGTGAATGGTTTTGATAAGGCCTTCATGCTATCTTATATGTTACACCTATTCTTTGACAAATTCTCTGGCTTTGATACATCCAGTAGAGAGACTGAGCAATACTGTTAAAAGGCATTGCTCTTGTTCCACTCATGGAACAATCATAAGCACGTGATTTAGCACTGCTACTTTTTTCTTCCCCCTTGAAATGATAGTTACTAGACGCCTTTTTACTTCCTGCAGTCTAAAATGTAAATTTGTTATGTTATGAATGTTTAAGTAAACATATTCCAGAGAGATTCAAATGCTCAAAATTCTTCACTGCTACCATTGTATTTAAGGGATGATACTTCATACTTCACTAGTCTTCTTTCTGGACACGGCTTGTGATTTCACATCCATATGTCTATGTATAATAGTTGATTTGTGTCTTTGTGCCGCATCCCGCTGTGCCCTTCGAATTTCAGTTCACAATAGGCTAAGACATATCATAACAATCTAGATTTGGATTTATAGTGGAAACTAGAAAGAAGATAAATGAGGGATTCAATAGTATTTATAAATCTTGTTCTCTAACAACGCTGAACAATACTTTATGCAGATTTAAGTCCTCAGGACTCCACTCTGCTATCTGATATTGTTGAAGTGGATTCCTTGCCATGCTTCATAAGAGAAGACGATACGCAATACTCCTTCTACATATTGACTAGGCAAGGGTTGAGATACGAGTGCTCAAGTGCTTCCAAAATACAGGTATTTAGAGCATTTTTCCCTGCAATTCCCTGAGTTCAGATATGGGTGCTCCCTTCATATCAGATTCATTAGTTGTTGGTGAATATTCAGTGTATAATGCCCTGATTTGTAGCATAAGAACATTTAATGCAACACAAAGAAGCATGTTGAAATTTCAGATAATCTTTCTTTTCCCCTTCTAAAAAGCCTGAGTTATTATTAGGAGATTAAAAGGGCACGGCAAGTACATAAAATTCAACAAAGATTGAAGAAGATAGCATGGTGGATATAATTTGGATTAGGTCTGGAATGATGAGCTCTCAACTAAACAAAAATAGTGCATCTGCTTTTTCTAGTTATTTATATCTCCACCTCTGGGTGGAGAGAAAAAGGTTAGTGGGGTAAAGCATATTCTTTCCTCTACTTGATTAAATAGAAAGTCTCAGTTAGACAATCTGATGTCCTCCACTAGCTAGCTGTCCCGAGGTTTTCCGATTGATTCATACACAAGTAAATAGGTGGGGACAGGCGAAGCTCGAAATTGTTTTCGTCTCTTCTATTCATTAGACTATAAGTAAAAAGCATCTTGGCCATCAGAACTCGTCAGCATGTTGCCATAAATAGCTTGACCAGTGGTTCTTTCATGTTGTCAGGTGGACTCTTGGTTGACTGCCCTACAAGCCGACTGCAAGTCGAAGTCCGATACGAAGCCCGATACGAAGCTTCTCAATGGAGATCATTCGTGATGTTACTGCAACAAGCTGTACATATAGCTCAAAATTGACAGTCGTACCTCTAGTCCAATGTCTAATGCTTGTAACTTAGGATGTGTATTGCATTTGTGTACATAAGATAGCATTCTTGTTTGTCGATTAAGCAAATCTATAATAAGGCCTTTTTAGAAGCCATTCACATCCCACTTTGCAAGGAATTCCACCTTCAAATGCTGCTGGACTGTTGACACGGGACTCTTTTTCCCTCTCTGTTTAATTGTATATCTCCTCAGACATCTGATTCCAATTTTGAAGTGCCCTCAATACAAAAGAAACAGTTTGTCTCTTTAGCTCCCCTTCTTGTGCTCCTTGACAGAACACAAATTCGCTTGGGTGGCAGCACAATAATAAAGAGATGCTTACTCTGTTTTATACTCAAAAGTTGCCGTTTTGCGGCTTGTAATTGACAGCAAAACGGTTTCTTTCCAATCTGAAGTATCTCGGGTTTCTCTCATCTTGTTCTGGTGTTAGCAGCATCTGCAAACGAGTTTTGCATAGCGATCGAATGGTCGGAAAAATTGCCGATACAGGATTGCTTCCTCTTCTGATGAGAAGTGCTTCTATGTTCGTTAGCATCGTGGAACATGGCAATAGACCTAGATGTGACTTAACATGATGATCACGCACGTTGCTCCTCAAAACACACTCAAATCAGCTTTGCCTTGCCTCGGTGATCTTGTTCATCTGAGGTGGGACACTAAGGAACAGTTCGCTTTGATCACTTTACGATTTACATGCTTTTTCATGTAATGTGCAACGCGTGAGCTAGAGATTTAGCAGGAAGATCAGGATTTGTAATCATCAAACTCCAATGAAAATAACTCATTCACAATCACCAAACTCCTATCGACTTTCAAAGTATTGATTAGGATTTTTCACAAGAATAATCAGCATGTGAGAGATTATGAATTCTCATTATGTAATTATTTAGTGTAAATGAGCTTAGCAACAAATTCATTCCTTTTTATCGATTCCTTACGTAATGAGAGGCAAAGCTTTTATATTTCGCGAGATTCTCATAGAAGAAAAGGATCGGCTCTAGGATTTTGTTATATCATATTTAAAGAGAGACAAAGGTGTAATTAAGAAATTTCAATACAATCATTTAATAAAAATAATAATGAACTAATGGTGAAAGTATTAACATGCAAATAGCATGTGCATGACTTTTTTTTTTTTTTTTTTTTTGGTCGAAAACATGTGCATGACTTTAGTCGTCAAAATAGTGATGATGATGATGATGTTATAATAGTAATAGTAGTAATGATAATTGTAATGATAAGGGACTTGAGGTGCACCAAATAGAGTAACATGTAATGCTAGCCACACAAAGCTTCATTTATAAAGTTGATATTTTACATGACCTGTCGAATATTAAAAACGATTAACTTGTATTTAAGGAGCAATAAGAATCTAGTGCACCATCCGGATAGAATATGTAAGAATTCAAACTTACATGTTCGCCCGCACACGTTCTGTCACTCCCTTTTAACATCCTCAAAAGGAAAAAAAATGCGGGGTTTGTATTAGGTACATCGCCCTTGTAAAATATTTTTTACATGGGAAAATATTATAAAAGGAAAATTATCAAAATAGTCCTAAATTTATTGCGTTGTCACAAACCTTTTAATTTTATCAATTAAATTATAAACATTTTTATGATTTGTCAATATAGTTTTCGGTCAATTTTAGCCATAAATTGATGATGTTAATGCCAATCATTCTAAACTTAGTAGAGGAAACACAAAGAAAAGGAAAAAAAGAGAAAAATTATGAAAATATTAAAAAAATTATAAAAATACCATGTATAATGACAACATCCATACCATCGGTTTCCAATAAAAATCAATCAGAAAGATTATATTAGCAAATTATCTAAAAATTTATGATGATTGAATTGATATAAATATAATAAGCTTAAGATTTTTTTTAGTAAAATTTCCCCCGTACAAAAAAGACAACTCCTATAATATAATCCAATATTACTTTATTCCAATGTCTCGGATTCGTTGGTGAAAGTAGGAAGAGAGCATCCGAAACCGAGCAAACTGGACGGTCAGCGGGCGGGTAAGCTTGAAGCTTGAAGCACAGGTAGTTAGTTTGGACGGACAAGATCGCACCTCCCCTTCCCATCAGATCGGTCTAGGGTTTGACTCGACCACACATAAATAAAACCCAACCTCCCGTGTCCCCTTCATTTTCTCTCTCTCTCTCTCTATCTCTTCTTCCCATCATCATCGTCATCATCACTCTCGTTTCCTCAGTGTCGCTGGTAACGAATCTGAGCGGAATCTCTCGCCGTCGTTGCTCGAATCCCGGCCCAGGCTCCCGGCGAGGATGAGCTCCCAGATATGCAGATCGGTCTCCCGGGCCGCCAGGACCCTCCTCTCGGCTTCCAAGCAGGCCCGCTTCTACTCCGGTACCGGTTTCTCGCCCGCCCTCCCTGCTTTGGCTCGCTCTTTGTCTTTCTCTCTGATGGGTGGTTGTTAGCTTTTTCGGAGGCGAACCCGTGAATCTGCTGTGGCAGTAGTGTAGATAGGTGAAGTTTGACGTGTTTTTTGTGGTGAATTATGGGGATGCCGGCGGGATTATGATTCGTCGTTTGTATGGGCGTTTGCAAAGAGAGGCTTTTTTACGTGGCATTGATTCGGAAACGAATGGTGGTTTCGTGGGTTTGTCTTGTCGTTGCGAGCTGTTGTTGTCGAGTTTGAGTTCGAGGCAATCTGGATTCCTGCTGTGGGTAGCGAAGATTTTATTGCTGAGTGACGAAAGATCCAACCTTTGTGGAATTTTATGCTCTGTCGTTTTTCTGGATTTATGCGATTCGCCTCGCTTCTTTGAATTTTTATGACCGAGCTGATGAGCGGCATTCTTTTGCTGCTTCATGGGATGAAAAAGCTGTGGAATTTACTCAAACGTTTGTCCTGTTAGGTGACTGAAACGTGGCCCCCGCCCGGATGGGTCATTCTTCGTTTTTTGTGTACTTGATTGTGTTAAAATTGCTGATCTGACCCCACCATCTTAGACATGGACACTCCAATTTTACTGGGTTTTGTATCAAGTGCTAAAAATTTACCCCCACTGCCCAAATTTTCTAGCTCCATTGCTCCTCAAACGGGGCCGGCTTGCATATTAAGCAAATTCCATAACACGTTGTATGGCTACATGATTCTAGATCCATGTAATTTTTGTGCACTTACTCATACTCGATTCCATTGCAGAGGGAAGAGCAGCTGCGGCAGCTGCAGCAGTCACAATTGCTGGGAAGTCATCGATCTTATCTTCAACTTTTGCCCGGGCTGGTTCGGCAAATGCGTCTAGAGGATGGATCACTGGAGCTCTTGCACTTCCTGCTGCAGGTTTCCTCACTGAACTCATTCATCAACTCCCTACTTTGTTGCCTCTTCGCTGTTCTCTTGCTATGCGAGTCAAACCAAGTGTTTCAAATGGCAAACTATCGTTTAGCTATTCGAGGAATTAGGAAGAGGAGCCTTGTCTGTTGCTGGAGATTTGGCAACTGGCATCCGGAACCTCTTCCACATTAATATTGCTGTGCTCACGCATGGTAACCAGGATGACAACATCAAGCTGGGAAACTCCATATATTCTTAGCTTGATGGATTTTATAATCTCCTGACATTTATACTAAATCTGTATTGTCGTTGCTCATTACATAACCATGTCGGATCAGTTGCATTTTGCAATTAACTTCCTACTCCCTCTTTCAATCCATTCCTCTCTCTGTCTCTGGTCTGCATATTGTGGTAATGCAGTGGGATTTCTATTATTGGGGAGTGGATGCATGGGCATACACAGAGTTAATGGCTTTCGACTGTTGAATGGCTGTGTGCACTGGCTATAGAATCCTTTGATGCATTCTAACAAAGTATATATATATATATATATAAAAAAAGAAGAGGGATCGCATCTCCTTTTTGTTCTAACATTTTTATTTTTATTTTATTTTGTAGTTTACATGCTCCAGGAGCAGGAGGCTCATGCTGCTGAGGTATGTAATAACCATCTGATCCTATCTTTGATTTCAATTTTGGAGCATCTTGAATCTCTTGCTTTCTTTATTAGTCCTGAGATGAAATCTTCTGATTTGGACACAGCTGGAGCGCTCTTTCATTGCTATCAAACCCGATGGAGTACAGAGGGGGCTGGTAATATAACCACTTCATCTGTAGTTTGTTCCTATGAATAACTTTTAAAAGCTGTATTCATGTTGGTGTATTAAAATCCCAGTGAGTTTATTGGTTTAAAATCCACTTATAGGCTGAGCATTTACGTAATTCCATCTCTATATGCTGGTTTCTGTGTTCACAAACTCTTCTATCTGAAATGCGTTTTTTTGCTTGGAATGACAACTGCCATTATTTCCAATACAAATGATTCCCTTTTTTCCAGATTTCTGAGATCATCTCACGTTTTGAGAGGAAAGGATTTAAGCTAGTTGCCATCAAAGTTGTTGTGCCCACAAAGGACTTTGCACAGAAGCATTATCATGATCTCAAAGAAAGGCCGTTCTTCAATGGGCTTTGCGACTTCCTCAGCTCTGGCCCTGTTGTTGCTATGGTTAGACAAATATTCTGAGCTTACTAACCCAATCGTCTCGTCATCTTGTTTATCATTTTCTGATTCCATCTTGTGACTGTGCAGGTCTGGGAAGGTGAGGGAGTCATAAAGTATGGCAGGAAACTTATTGGGGCAACCGATCCCCAGAAATCAGAACCAGGCACGATCAGAGGGGATCTCGCGGTCATAGTTGGAAGGTATGGGCATGGATTTGGCGGACTTTGCTGATGTACCCGTTTTCTGCCCGTGTGCCATTACAGAGAAATATCGTTACCTTTTCTCTCTGAAAATTCTGTTTGGATTGTGTCGGTGGCATTGTTT
This sequence comes from Eucalyptus polyanthemos subsp. polyanthemos, assembly GCA_017140185.1. Taxonomy (NCBI): domain Eukaryota; kingdom Viridiplantae; phylum Streptophyta; class Magnoliopsida; order Myrtales; family Myrtaceae; genus Eucalyptus; species Eucalyptus polyanthemos. Next base: position 8,060,915 of record CM029461.1, on the reverse strand, counting down.
CATCGCCGAAAAATGACTTCGTTTGCGGCTGTCCAATGCAGGAACATCATCCACGGAAGTGATGGCCCGGAGACAGCGAAGGACGAGATCAGCTTGTGGTTCAAGCCAGAGGAACTGGTTGATTACACTAGCAACGCGGAGAAGTGGATCTATGGAGAGAACTAAGTCGGATTTTTCCTTATTTTGTTTCCCGGGCATTTAGATGCCATATGAAGAGAGGGATCAGAATCATAAGATGAGAGAATAAAATTAATAATTCTGTCGCGGCAGAGTGCCAACATCGATCTCCATAAACAATCGACATGGCCGGAGCTCTAGCAATAATTTATGTCGCGGATTTTCGAATTGATTCATTTGATGGCGGTTCCGTTTATCATTCCCCCTTTGCAAGCTTGTCCATGTCTTGCTTTTGTATACTCTTGAGGTATGTAGACCTCCTCGAGCCAGTGACAAACTGGATTGCTATGTTGCTGCGTCAATCGATCTATCGTGCATCGTGCCTTGTGTGAACGAAGAACGACGACCCACTTATGCATTTCGGGTCCTAGATTGCGAGCTCGAGCGTGGAGCTTGTGCTGTGTGTAGCCTAATAGGGTCGACTAGAAAAGAGCACGTTAATTTTCCGTACTGAGCGGACTGGATCTCTCATCGAACTTCATTTGCTAGGCCGCTCTCTCTCTCCTCCGTTCCTTTCAGCTACTTCAGAATGAATAGCTGCCGATGAATAATAACGCGTTTGATAACGATTTTATTTCAAGGAATAATTTTTTATGAGAAACGATGTTTTATGTTTCTATTCTTTGGAATAAATTTTTTGCAAAGGAACGCATTTGGTAACTTCCCAAAATTTATATTCCTAGAATGGAAATATGTTTAGTAAGATTCTTAAATTTTTTTTATTTCTTTTAATTTTTTTAATTATTTTATTTTTTTTTTTTATTTTTGGTTGGTGACCAACTGAATGATGTTCGATGAGCTCGCTAGGGGTCAATCTAGCCCCAGCGAACCTCATCAAGCCACTAGTGAGGCTTGGCCCCACTCAGGTGGCACGAGGTCGTTCTCGCCTTGGCTTGGTGAGGCCGAGCTTCGCGCAGGCTAGGGAGGCCAAGCCTTGTCGTGGTTGCGCAAAGCTCGGCCTTGCCGGATCTGGCGAGGTCGACCTCACCCAACCACGATGAGGCTCGGGCCGACAAGCCTCGTCGTGGCTTGGCATCTCTGGGGGTTGGCAACGCTCCAACAAGGTTATCGACCCTTATTTGGCCAATCGCTAACACCGGCCAAAAGGAAGAAGAAGAAGTAGAAAAGAAAGAGCAGAAGAAAAAAGAAGATAGAAAAAAATTGTTCTCGCGAACAAAGAGAATAAAAGTTTTATCAAACACATTTTTATTCTTCCTTCGGTCCTTAAAATAAAAGAATAGAAATTTTTGTTTAAGAAACAGAATTTTTTTTTAACTAACAAGCCCTAAGGCCCTAAGGAGTCACTACCCTCGGCCGGTGCAATGACCGATGTTGTCTTAAACCATTTACAAAAATTTTAAGGCAACGCCGGGTTTAACGGGTCCCCCCAGTTGCGGCCAGGAAAAGGCTGAGAAAATAAGCATCGCGTCCACAATTTACGCACCAAATTCCCTTAAAACTGGGAAAGTAATATACCGGGGTATATTCGACGTGGTGTAGGCTTTTAATTCGCTCGGCCTTCGATGCTCGCGAAAGGGGTCGGGATCATTCTAGCCCGAGAAATCTAGATTATATACGTACAAGAATGTTAAACGTTGCAAAGGTTGCTGCGGGCAATATAGTTAATTTAGTGTTATATAAAAATTAAGAGAGGGAAGTCGTCACGGGGGTGTAGCTCATATGGTAGAGCGCTCGCTTCGCATGCGAGAGGCACGGGGTTCGATTCCCCGCACCTCCATCACGCTCTCGCTTTTTCCTTTTTATAATTCTTTTTATCTTTTTGTTTTTCCCTTCTTATTTTATGGGGAACCCAAGCTCGGGATGATGAGCCGAAAGCGCGAATCTTCAGGTGGAATCCATTCCACGTGAACTCGTCACTCTTCCAGATGAGCACGTCCACGTCAAAATTTGTCGGAGCCGCCCCTCGATTCCGTTAGGATAACAAGACACGAAAGCGAAGACAAATGGGGTGTCGGAAGTGGGCCGGATTTGGCGCGGGGTAAAAGACACGGGAAGTAGAAGGAAAGGTGAGGAAACGACGACGTCTCCCACGGGGGGAGGAATCCAATCCAAGCAAAAAAAAGCCTTACTTTATGCCCAAAAAATAAAAGAAAAAGAAAGTGGTGGTGACTCTGAAGCAAAGGAGAGAAAGAGGAACATAGCGTCAGAGGGCAGTTACGTGATAGACTGAAAGTGCACGGCTTTAGTTTTCTTTTCTTTTTTTTCTTTTAATTTCTTTCCCCCTGCTTCTTTTTCAGGGCACTTCATTCTCCCTTTTCAATAAAGCTAAAAAGACTCCATCAAAATTCCAAAGTACAAACCCCTCTTGCATATAAAACAAGGGACAAATCCCGTGGCACCCTCGCTTGCTCTTCCGTCCTGGGCCTTTCCACCCCACGAGAATAAAGGTGTACAGAATAAGGAAAAAGCATCCCCTTTTTGGGACCTTTCCTTTATCTTTTTTCCACTTGAAAAGGATTTGAACTGAGTTCAAACGCTTCTGTCACTCCTGAAATGTTCAATTTTGACGGGCCAATGAAGCGTCGACTGCCAAAAGGGTAAAAACCCGAATCCGTCATTTGCAGATTAACCAAAGTTCTCTGAGATCGAGAATAAAATGAAAATTGAACCCCCGCGATTTTCGTTCTTTCTAGGAAAGTTCGATTCCGGGTAAAAAGCGAGCGAAACCCCCGTGGCGCAGAAACTCCGGCCGAGCCCTACTTTAGGGTAGATGCTTGACTCGCGAACACGTCTAGTCTCTCTTATCAATTATGAAGGTACTGAACAACTAGTTCAAATGGAAATTATGGCGTGCACGAAGGTGAAAGTTGCGTGATAAGCTAACATTACGAGGGTGAAAAAAATGGTTTAGAAAGTAGGACATGAATGATTTGCTCGTCTCCGGAGAGAAGACAGGACATGTGAATAAATGCCCTCTTTCACCTAAATCGAATTGAGTTGGATTTGTTGCCAAATGTCGGAGAGATACATGACATGACTATTTATGAATTGGGAAGATGCGTAGGTAACAAGATATGACACAACATGACATAAGTTTTTTTTGTGAATGTAAGTGAATAAACCTGCATCAATCTTATTAATGGTCTGTGATTGACACCAGTTTATAAAAGGAAAATGACATACATGGTTCTCAAACTTTAACTAAATGTGTAATATAGCCCATGAATTTTTAACTTGTATGATGCAATTCTTGAATGTTAACTCATTTGCAGTGCAGTCCTTAAAATTTTAATTAATTAAATGTGATTCGTAAACTTTTGATATATATTAAATTTAATCCTTGAAGCATTTAAAAGTGTTTAATGTTTTTATTGTCGTTCAATTAATGGAAGTACAATATTAAACATTTTCATAAGTTCAGAACTATATTGATCATCAAAAATCAAAATCGATTGATCATATTGAATTAATTTAAAATTTATGAATTACATTACATATCCAATTAAGATTAAAGGATTTGGAGACCATGTTACGCGTTAAACTAAAGTCTAGGAATGCATTATCCGTCTGTAAATTTCCACGCCCACCTCGGTCAAAGATTTCCTAACGTCGAAAATCAACGATTGGACCGCCCCTTTTTAAAGTAGGAAAGAGTAGAGAAAGTTCGGTCACCCGACCGACCGGCCGCGCTGGGCGCTGGAAGAAGAAGACGAAAGTGGGGAGAGAGAGAGAGAGAGAGAGAGAGAGAATCGTCACGTTCCCGGCCCCACCAGCTCCCGCCCCCGACAAAGAAAAGCCCCACCTCCACGTGGCCACCCGTCATCTTCTCCCGCTCTCTCTCTCTCTCTCTAGGCGGAAAAACGCCTTTTTACTTTCTCACGGTTTTCGCTTTCAATTTAATCCGCTCCCCCCTTCCTCTGCTCTTCTCCACACTGCTAACGCTAACTGCAATTCCACACGCCAAATTCGATCCTTCTAGTTCTCGGCCCTTCCTTCCTTCCTTCCTTCCTTCTCTCTCTCTCTCTCTAGGCGCACATGGCGAAGAGCGTGCTCGTGACGGGCGGCGCCGGCTACATCGGCAGCCACACCGTGCTCCAGCTCCTTCTCGGCGGCTACCGCGTCGTCGTCGTCGACAACCTCGACAACTCCTCCCCCGCCGCCCTCGACCGCGTCCGCGACCTCGCCGGCCAGCGCGGCCGCAACCTCTCCTTCCACGAGGTCCGTTCCTTCGCAAAACGACGTCGTGCGTGCGTGTGTTTCGGCCAGCGCGGCCGTTTTTAAGTTCGGGAAAAAAAGCGTTACGGTTGGGCTCCGCCGCGTCGTGTTCTCTCCGGTCTTTCGTCGCGATTTTTTCGAGGAATTTTTTGAATTTTCGCGGTTCGGACGTGCGCGATGCCATGAGTGTGACTGGTAGAGTCGTTGTCGTTTGATCGTTGATTATGACGGGGAACTCGTCCTTGATGTGGTTTCATGCGAACGGCGGTTGTTGAATTTATGGTAGCGATTGGCTTTCTGACTTTAGTGGCTGCTCTTCATCCGCAGGTTGACCTCCGAGACAAACCGGCGCTGGAGAAATTGTTCTCCTCGACCAAGTATGAACCGTAGATGACATTGCGATTATTTATCGTTTCGGTTCCGTTTCCGGAACCTCCATGCCATGCGCATAGTATGTAATTTCTCATTGGCCCCTTAGAATTCGACACAGGTTATTCTTTGGGTCTTAGAGTAGAACTGTATCGATTGATTCATGTAATTCAGGAGATTTGAAGTGATAGAGGACTGGAAAGGCGGTTTCTTTGCACCTCCTTAGTGTTGCTTGTTTTGACTGTGGTCGGGTCCTGTTTTGTCCAGATTTGATGCTGTCATACACTTTGCTGGATTGAAAGCAGTAGGTGAAAGTGTGCAGAAGCCGCTGCTTTATTTCAACAATAACCTCAATGGGACCATCACCTTGCTGGAAGTCATGGCTGCTCATGGATGTAAGAAGGTGTGGTACTTCGATTATCTTGACCATGTGTCATTTCGTCGTTTTTGTTTTTTTTTTCCTTTTTTGGGGCTCAGTTGTATGCCTTATCTTGTACTGTGGTTCAAGAAATCTGGTTGTTAGGCTATTGTTATTTTGGTTGAAAACTTTCGAGAGGCAAGTGATTTCGTGTTAACGTACAAACTGAAGTGCTACCTTCTAGGGTATTTGATATGCTAGAATTTATTGGTATGCTGGCTGTGATGTGGAGAGAAGTACTGAATTAGGTTTTCATGTGCGGTCCTTACTTAATCTTAAGCTATTTTGCACGTTTCCTTTGCTCTCTTCTTTTTCTTTCTGTCTCACCCACATCTCTGCACACTCGAAGTGCATGATCTGTGAGTTTAGAGATGCACGCTTGTATGATCTCTCACTTCAATTAACCAAATTATGGTTTTCGTGAAACATTGCAGCTTGTGTTTTCCTCATCTGCTACTGTTTACGGTTGGCCAAAGGAGGTCCCATGTACAGAGGACTTCCCTGTTTCTGCCACGAATCCATATGGACGAACCAAGGTGAGTGAAAGATATTCTTTCATACAAATAGCACAATTATGTAATGGCACATGAACAAAAAGACTGATAAATTAGTGGGTTAGTAAAGTTTTTTTGGTGTTTCTTTTTTTTGGAAAGAACTTAAACAAATCATAAATATTCTAGAATCTTCTAAAGAGAGGGAGATAGAAAAAACTCAATGGGCATATCCTTACGAAATGACTCAATAGAAGAGTACATAGATGACTTTATATAGAGAGCATAAGAGACCCCCAAGAACCTATTACCTAATTTAGAATCACCTATTAACTCCTGAGGGATATTTTATATGTACTTCAAACTCTCCTCAAGCTGGAGGATCCAGCTTTTGCAGTTGATAGGATGTGACCTAAGTGCCATGTAAGTTGAACCTCACACTAAATAATGATGTGGATATCAAAGTTGAGATAATTGTGCAAGTTGGACCTTACACGACAAACTGAATGTAATTCATGTCAACTCTGGATTTGACAAAAGCGCTGAGAAGACAAATCAAGTCCGGAAAGTTGACACCCTTCTTTTCATGGATGACAAAGATAAAATCGCCTGAGAACATGACTCCATGAACTACGGCAAACAGAATTACATCACCCTATGGTGCTCGACTTTAATAGCTCGATGAAGGTATGCCAGACTCCATAGTAGGCTTGTTGAGATTTTAGAGGACCAGAATTATAGGAAGTTTCTGAAGTCGAGGTGCTGCAGATTGGAGCACTAAGAGGCCCCTTAAAAGTGTTTTTTTTTTTTCCTTCTTTGGGGTTTGAGAAGAATAGAAAACAAGAAAAAGAAAATTAAGACCAAGACCAGCAAAGTAATAAGGATAGTAGCTTGATTTTGACGGAGAAGCAGAACCAATTACCACAATTGAGAAGGATGCGGAGTGGAATGAAGCTAGAGAGCAGAGTGGCTTGACTTGTGGTAGGCTTCACTAGCACTAGGATGCCAGTTACAGGATTGATTACACCACAGTGAATGGTGACAGTTGCCTCTGACGATGGGGAGACGAGTGGCTCACGAGATGGAATTGCCTTCCAAGACAGCCAGAGCAGATCTGAGACTGCAGAGGATGACAATGCTGCTCTTGAAGATATCCGGTTGTGGCTGCTCTGGAGGATGAAGACCAGTGGACAAAAAAGAAGATTTGGAATGATGAATGCTAGTGGTCTTAGTGCCAAAGTAGAAAAGATGATAGCTGGAATGAGGGTGCTTTATTATTATTATTATTATTTTTAAGACTGACATCAAGAAGAAAGATAAAGCTAGGTTTTGACTGGAGTCCCTCTTTCTTGGGAGCTTTGATACTGTATAAGTATTTTAGAATCTTTAAGAGAGAGGAGAGAGATACTCAGAGGCTACAATTTTACCAAATCGCATGATGAAAGAGTGTATTGATGGCTCTAGTTATAGAGTATAAGCGACGCCCAAAAAGCCTAGTTACTTAACTAATATTTATAAAATAAAATTCAATGACCCTCAATGGAAGATGTATGCCGTGTCCCTTACCGACATGAAAATGGACAAAGAAGTATGGTTTCTTTACTATCGGGGAATTATTCCAACTTCTTTTTTGGTTGCCTGATTTCTGGTACATCTAAAACATGCGCAATTGCCTTTCTTCCAGCTTTTCATTGAAGAAATATGCCGTGATGTTTACCGGGCAGATTCTGAATGGAAGATAATGTTGTTGAGATACTTCAATCCAGTTGGTGCACATCCTAGTGGCTCCATTGGTGAGGATCCCAGGGGGATCCCAAACAATCTAATGCCATTTGTGCAGCAAGTTGCTGTTGGAAGACGACCTGCTTTGACAGTTTATGGAACAGACTATTCAACGAAGGATGGTACAGGGGTATGGTATTAGCTGTTCTTAATTACTCTAATGCAGTCTTTTCATGCCATGGTTTTGTCCCTTGGGTTAGTATGACTTATGAGGTCTATAATGGGTTGTATAACTTGTTCATGCACCTCATTAATGATAGGAGTCAATCTCATTTATATAAGTGAACAGATGTACACAACTGATCTTTGCTGTGCTCAAGTTTTTGATGCAGTCTTCCTGATTTAATTGTTTATTGTTATTTGAGTTTGCTCATGTCATCTGCAGAAAGTAACAAGCAAAAATTTTATGCTTGATGCATCATCTATTCTACATACTGATTCCAAGTCTGGGTTTGTCTTCTCAGGTTCGTGATTACATCCATGTTGTTGATCTAGCCGATGGACACATTGCTGCATTGCAAAAGCTTGAAGAACCCGGCATAGGTATGAGAACTTGTACTTTTTTTATATTTGAAGTACCGCTTCTATTCAGTGGCTGGCCACTCGAAATTTGATTGTGATGTGTCTGCATGGTTGTGACTATCCTTTGTCACCTCCACAAATAGGGCGTTACTTAACGTCCCTCCACACAAATTAGATTCAAAACCGTGCATAAGACAAATTATGACATGATTTGCAAGGATTTTTATTTGAATATGAAGTTTTTTCACAACCAGAACATTTCATGTAAGTGCCCTAAATAGGAGGTGCAAGAACGTTTCACCACACAATCTATCCACACGTTAATTTGATTCTTTTTAGATTCTGTGCTTTGACTTGAAAGGTCAATTCATTAATCTTTTCTCCTGGTCATATTTGGTTGTCAGGGTGTGAGGTGTATAATCTGGGAACAGGGAAGGGAACTTCAGTCTTGGAGATGGTTGCTGCATTTGAGAAGGCATCTGGAAAGGTATGTTTCAGTTGATCGGGATGATGCAGCAGAACCCATACAAATTTATATGTATTTACATCATCATATTTGATAACACTCTCAATCATCCGAGCTGATTGTGAGCCTGATCCCTTCTCGGTTTCCACCTTCATCATGTCTTCCTTGTTCAGCAATTCCTTTTGAGATGACTTGATTTCTCCATCGACTTGTTTATCGCATTGATGTTTTCTCCTTTCTCCTGTTCCAGAAAATTCCACTTGTTATGGCTGGGCGCCGACCAGGTGATGCTGAAATTGTATATGCATCAACAGAAAAGGCTGAACTCGAATTGAACTGGAAGTAAGTAATTGGGCCATATGATAGCTGCATGAAAGAGTTTGTGAGTTAATATTGCTATGCATAGCTTATAGGTTAGTGTTACTAATGTCGACCTCTACTTGTGAATACCACAATCAAGAGGAGAAATGGGCTGGCTTGAATAATGCTCTATGCCTCCTTGAGTCTGACTCTGGAAAAGAATGCCATCCGGGGATTCCTGTTGGTTTATGAATGTATTTGGTGATCTATGATTTTACTTACTTTTAGGAAGCATTATGTCTGCTCTAGTGCCGATTGAATGAATTGCATCTGCTGCTTGACTGTCATTCTAGCTATCCTGTTAATTGAAATGGCTTTTCAATCTTTACTTTGAGATACATTTTCACATATCTGTGAAAGAAGTCTCTGGAACTGTGAAAAACGAAGCCCAGCAATTAGATTTCTGTGAAAGATAATTAATTATTACACTCCTTATCTCATACATTGGTTTGACTGTCGTTGTAGGGCCAAATATGGCATTGAGGAGATGTGCCGAGATCAATGGAACTGGGCCAGCAAGAACCCTTATGGCTATGGATCCCCCGACTCAACTGACTGATAGCTGAGGATTTTGGCATTCTCGTATTAGGTATTGCTGAATTTAGTCTTCAGTGTACAAAAAGGTCACCAATTATCGAGTCTTAGAATGGGCACAAAATTAGGCTAGAGGAAAAAAAAAAAAAAAAAAGAAGGTGAAAATGCTCGGAATAAGCCCTTGAGATAGTCAATTGCTCTAGCTTGAAGCGTCTCCTTAACCTGTTATGTCATGTTGGTGACTTGATGTATAATTCCTGATACGGCATGCAATAAGAATCTCCTAGCGATTACGCTACGAAGGAAAATTTCCTCTGTCATGTGTTCATTTTGATCAAATGGCTGACATGCATTTGCTAACAGCTTTATGTCATCGGGACATGCTTTTTACGATTGCCAAGTGATGTCGTGTGATGACTGAGAGGACGACCTTGATGGGTGTTGTTTATGCGACCCCATAAGGCAACGGAGGAAATCTTTCGCCCTTAATTGTAATGATTAAACAAAGAGATGTTTGCATCATCCCCAAATGGTCGGAATGTGTCAGGTATATAAGATATCGAATGCTAGGAATGCGGGGAAAATCTCCTCTATCATGTGTTCATTGTGATCAACCCGCTGACATGCATTTGCTAAGAGGATTTTGTCATCTTGACATGCTTTTTACGATTGTCAAGTGATGACGCATGATGAGTAAGATGGCATCGATGGGTATTGTTTGTACAACCTTGTAAGGCATCGGGCCAAATCTTTCGCCTTAACTGGAATGATTAAACAAACAGATGTTGACATCATCTCCAAATGGTCAGAATGTGCCGGTGATAAGATATCGAATGATAGGAATGCATAAAATATCGAATGATAGGAATGGCGGATTGAATCTGCCCTTCATCGTGTTGTTCGGGTTGCTTTTGGTACTACCCTCGTGGTCGTGACCTCTACCATGAATGCGACCCCTCCCTTGTCATGCGGGACTCGTACTCTACGATTCGTCGACTCGAGTTGGAAATAGGGGAAAACAAGAACGTCGCAACCCCAGAATGGGACGTGCTTTTCGCATCGGAATAGCCGGACGAATCGATTTGCCGATGCCTCGTTCCTTACCGCTCAGCCGAGTCAACGCGTGCGGACGAAAGGGTTTGCCCCGGATGGGCACTCCGTTGACTTTCTTTCCCATTTCCGACGGTTGGGAGACGCACGAGAGCTCGACGGCATGCCTGTCCGAAAGTCTTTTCCTGGGATCTCCACGAAGCTGTCGTTTCGGAGATATCGATGATGATGAATGACCCCGTCCGCTCCAATTGGTCGGTAATGCCTTCATCCGTGGTCAGATGATGTCTTGTTTGAATTTTTGAAATTCCACGCGTTCGAACTTCGCAACGGCTCTCTCCTGATTGGAGGAGGAGGAGGGAGAAAGGGTTAAGTGAAAGACAACGGTGCAGTTCTCTCCTCACCATAATCATTCCAAAGGACTTCAATTATTATTTTTTTTACTTCCCTCTCTCCTTTTTCTTTCTACTTTAAAACCCGCAGATTCTGTCATTCGTGTGCCGTTGGGGTGAAGAGACGCATGGATTTGACTTAGCAGCAGAATGGCGGATTTATCAAATTTTTCTTCGCGATCGCGTGTTAATCCTAATCGCAGAGTACAAAGTTTGAAATCACACGTTAAAAATACTCGTCATCTGGGTAATTCTTATCTTCTTTTTTTGGTTAAATTCAAGTCCAATGACATAGAAATCATCCATCATACTTATCATATCAATCCCTTTATTTCAATAGGATAAAAAAAAGAATGATCTTAAAAATTATTTGAAAAATATTTTCTTAAAATTAATAAATTTATTACTTATCCAAATAAAATTAATAAAAAGTATTTTCATCATTCACAATAATTTTTAGGTATAAATTGTTGCCGTGGACAATTTATATTTTCCTTAAAAATGATAATTTAGGAAAATAAGTCATTTTGCAACCTTTAGTTTGTCAATGAAATTGAGTTGGTATAAAATGATTTTAAAAAAAAAACCTGAGATTTAATTAATGAAAATGATTTTCTCTTTGAAAAATTGAATATCTTAGAAATAAATTTTCAAAATATGACTAAGTATTGACATTTAAACTTAAAACTTTACACTTAGGTATGGAATGTTGGTTCTCAGGTCTTGGTGTGCAACACTAGGCCACCGGCACTTGGGCTTGAGACCTTCATGCCTATGCCTACATCAAGGTAGATCAAAAGGTCTCGATGCATGTGCCTAATGCCCTGGCACCTAGGCCTGAGGTGCGTTTGGGAACCACTCCCCAAAGCCCCTTTGAAGCCTAAAGGTACTTGGCCAAATGCCAGTTCGTTTGGGAAAATTTTTTGAGCCCGCATTCCCTAAATGCCAGCATGTGTGAAGCCGAAAGCCCAAGGTAGGGGGGGACCTGCCTTGGGCTTTCGGCTTTTTCGGCATGCCCACATGGGCACTGTTCATAATTTTTTTTTTTCCGAAATTGTCCTCACGAATGTTTTGTTTTTCCGGTTCTTGCCCTTGTATCACAACTGTTCATCTTCTCCGGGGGGTTCGGTTCCGGCTGACTGTGAGCGGCCGGCGACTGCTAGAGGGACGCCGGCGATCGTCGGGGGGTGGCGCGACCGACGCTGGAGGTGGCGCAACTGATGCCGGAGGTGGCGCGACCGAGGGTTGGGTCACTGCAAACCCAGATCTGGGGTGGTAGACGGTCTTCTTCTTCCGCGAGCGATCGCCGGCGACCGTCGCCCAGACGAGTGACACTGGGCGGTGGCGCGACCGCCGCGACCCACGGCAAGGTCTGGGTCGCGTGACCTCGTGGCCCTCGGGTCTAGGTCGCGGCGGTGTCGCGCAACCTCCCGCGACCTCGCCGCCATAGTTCCGAGGGCGGCGCGGTCGCGTGACCTCGCAGCGACCCAGATCCGGGGCAGCGAGGTCCTCCCGCGACCTCGCTGCCCCAGATCCGGCGTCGCCGGAGGTCGCCAGCGGCCACTCTGCCCTTTGGTCAATTTTTTTTTAATTTTTCTTTTGATAATTTTTTTTTACCACAAAAGATCATTTGCAAGTGTAATTCCCCAAACGCTATTTTGCTCAAAATACTTTACAAAGAGCTTTCAAAGTACAATTTACCAAACACGGTTGCATTTTGGAAAACACCTTTAAGTCAAAGGTATTTGCATTTTCCTAAAGACTTTCCCCAAAAGTGGTTCCCAAACGCACCCTGAGTCCACAAAGACTGAGTGCAGGATCTTGATACCCAAGCTTGAATCGCCAACATTGGGGGCTTGGTCTATAAAGGTTGTGCCCAAGTACATCGAGGCCGGCCCTTAGACATTATGCTCATGCTTAGATTCATCAAGGCTAGGCTCAAGACCAAGGTGCCTATGCCTCAATCCTTTACACCCCAATTGGGGTCCATCAAGGCCAGGTTCAAGACTTTATTGCTTGCACATAGTTTCCCGGCTACCCAAGCGCAAGTTACTAGTCCACCGTATCTGAATGATATATGTTTATTTAGAAAAATCAAATCACATTAGATTTTATACACCAAATAATGAAAAATATTTTCCAATTAAATTTCAGGTTTTAACCGGACACTGAAAATATTACCATTTTTCTGGGAAATTATTTTTGGGAAATATTTTCCAAAAATATCATATTTTTCACGAAAGCAACGGTATTCTAAACGGACAAAGAATGGGATTCATAAAGCGAGCTCGGGGCGATAAGCGACTTTTTCATCACACATTCGATTCTCGAATGTAGGGGCTAGTCCAAGAACACGCAGTGCGGATTGGAGAATTCGATGAAGAAAGAACCTCCAAATTCCATGCCCGAACGCACCGCATCTGTCCGGTGGACAGCGACTTCTGCAGTTGTTGTATCTTCACGAGTCACGACGTGTGAATGCTCGCCAGATTGCGCTTCACATGCATACAATACAACCGCGAAGCGGCTCCAAACAGAGCCGGCCAACAGCCAACATGAAGTCTCTTAAAGTCTCCGGAGCCGCTGTGCTGTTTTTAGCCGTTGTTCGATATCGTCACAGCTTTATTTCTTCTTTTTTTCAGTTTAATTAAGTCTTTTTGAATCATCTTTTGTATTTTTTTGGGGTAGAATGATTTTACCCTGCTGGCAGCTTTGAGTCATTGCACATCGATTGCATTTTACCCTGTTGAATTTTGCATTTTCTTGCGCTTCGTAATACCATTCATAAGTGAACTGTTTTTTTCGATCGGAGTAACCAAATCGCGATCCTTTCTTCCGCCATCGACCTAGCCATCAACAAGTACGCTTCATCTTTCTTTCGTTGATGTCTAGCAACCCCTCAATTGCGGAACAGATGTCAAAACTAATCTCCGCTCGACCCCCTCTCTATGCATATGTCTATGCTTTCTAGTTTTCATTTTTCTTTTTCATCAAGCCAATTTCGACCAATGCCACATCATATCTTTATAATCACGTTTGACCTCGGATGAGTTATTGGCAGTCTCATCCATTTTAATAGAACGATTAGATTGAAAAAGAAAAGGAAGACTTATGATTAATTTCAACTTAAGTGAAAAGAAAATTTCGGGGTAAAATTTCAACAATTAGAATATCGTCTACCAATTGGACTTGTCTTTTAACCCATATTTAATGAACCGAGTCATTATATGAGTTGATTTTTACGTAAAAATATCATAAATGAGTTTAGAATGATAAAACTCCAAATAATTCAAGTGTTAAATTATTAGTTAATAATTTACACAGATCTAATCCATCTGAACGACTATTTCCTCTGCACTCTTGTTTGTGCTCCGCTCATTTCAAGCTCTCACCTCACTTTAGGTATGGATGGTCCAAATCGAGTTAAAATACGAAAGTAATTTACTAATATGGATTGGGTCAAGTACAAACTGTTAAATTTGTATTGCATGAAAATATATCAAAATGGGTCTTATTATTGATCTGGGTCTGCTGCCATTTGACTCAAAAAAAAGAAGAAGTAGATATCTATGTTGTCTCCATTTGTAGTGTCACGCCCCGAACCCCGAGCGCGCCAACATCCCACCATGGTCATGCAAATGCGACATTCCCAAGTAGTGTCGCCGACCCCATTCATTTATTAATGCGCAAGCGGAACGTATTATAAAACCCCTGACAATGAAATACGGGATAGAAAAGCAGGAAACAATTTCACAACCAATCACTTACACAAACCAACGAAGATACAGACGAAGGCCTATAGCCAAAAGTCTGTAAAAGACCGACTCTTAAAAAGGACTGTCCTACGACCTACAAGTCGGACACGCTCTCCAATCCTTATGACTTCACCTCTGCAACTCCTCAAGGCCAACCAAAGCTATCGGCCGCTCCGTCCTAGGGGACTGAAATGGTTATTCAATAACCACGAGACAACGTCTCGGCAAGTTCAACCCCTAAACCCCTATTAGAAAGAAAATACACCCAAGGGTGGCCTAGCCACATCACACAGAGAACTTACCTCGCCTCGATTCCTGCCTGCAGGTTAGCACAATTTGTATCACACAATTTCAGGTGGTAATAATAATTTAAACAATTGGAATACCATCACTTTCATATAAATCACGATCGCACTTAGCACGCATCACAATTATTATTCACTACCACACAATAGCATAGCTTACTCGCAGATCAGATATCTACTAACATTACGGCACTTCTAGAAGAATAAAGGTCCAGTCGGTCTCGCCACTACTGCGACCAAGCCACGTCGTTCTATCGACAGCATTTCTAGGAGAATAAAGGTCCAGTCGGTCTCGCCACTACTGCGACCAAGCCACGTCGTTCTATCGACAGCATTTCTAGGAGAATAAAGGTCCAGTCGGTCTCGCCACTACTGCGACCAAGCCACGTCGTTCTATCGACAGCATTTCTAGGAGAATAAAGGTCCGGTCGGTCTCGCCACTATCTTGCGACCAAGCCACGTCGTTCTATCGACGAGCATTTCTAGGAGAATAAAGGTCCGGTCGGTCTCGCCACTCTGCGACCAAGCCACGTCGTTCTATCGACAAAGCATTTCTAGAAGAATAAAGGTCGGTCGGTCTCGCCACTCTGCGACCAAGCCACGTCGTTTTCTTGACGGCATTCTAAAAGAATAAGGATCCAGTCGGCCTAGCCACCACTGCGACCCGAGCCTTTCAACTAGCACACGACAATTCGATACCAATCCTTGGATACTTTACATTTCACTCACATAATCCAATTACGATATTAGCCATTAACAATCCAATTTCAATGCCGAACTCAACACTTGGGATTTTACGAATAAAATCCATATTTATCACAATCAACACTCAATTTGCCACAATCAATCATCAAATTCAAATTCTAAATACACAGCAGCGATCGGCACGAAATTCGAGAGAGCTTAGGGTCCGACGAAATTTTTTGAATTTTAATAAATAATTAAATTTATTCCGAAAATTAATTAAATAATAATATTCATATTTTTCATCATCCACGCTCAATTTATAATATCCAACCATCAATTTCAAAATCCGAACACACAGCAGCGATCGGCACGAAATTCCGAGCAATCGGGGTCAAAAATAATTTTTCCGAATTTTTTTTTTTTTAAAATAAATAATAATATTTTAATAATTTCGGAATATAATATAATATTATAAACTCCAGAATTCGAAATCATTAAATAATTCAAAAATAAAACCCCATTATGTCACATCAAGGCTTTATATTAAAAATAAACATACTTAACTTTAAATTAACCACACTTTAACTTAATTAAATACCTTAATCTAATCATCAACCAAATAAACTAATCTAACCACCTAAACTTACTTAACTTAGACTAAGCACACTTAGGGCATCATTAACCGTCTAATCAAGGATTAGTGAGTTAAACTCACCCGATTAACGATCCGAGCGGACCAAAACGACGAGGACGACGAGGGGATCGACTTTCTCCAAAGCGGGCCAAGCATCCGGGGTCGGGAAGCCAACCAAAAAGGCCCAACACTTGCTGCCATACCCATTTTTTTGCAGCTGCTGTCCACTGCTCGTTGAGGCCGAGAATGGGCGGATCCGGGGCTTGGATGAGATGGAAAAGGACCGGGGAAGGTTGAAGGGTCGAACCGGACCAAGGCGGGACCCGAACGGTGGCCGGAGGTGGCCGAATGGCTTCGGCACGAGCTGTTGCAGCAGCTACGACGCGAGCTAAGGCGGAGTGGGAGGCGGAGGCGGCGCGACGGCGGGCCGGCGAGCGCACGTAGGCGGGCGGGACGGACGCACGGCGGCGGCGGCGGCGACGACGGCGTGCGAGCGGGTGGCGGCCATGGCTGCTCCTTCTTCTTCTCTGCAAATTTTTCTGGTCCTTCCCA
Source organism: Eucalyptus polyanthemos subsp. polyanthemos (assembly GCA_017140185.1). Taxonomy (NCBI): domain Eukaryota; kingdom Viridiplantae; phylum Streptophyta; class Magnoliopsida; order Myrtales; family Myrtaceae; genus Eucalyptus; species Eucalyptus polyanthemos. Next base: position 8,044,245 of record CM029461.1, on the reverse strand, counting down.
CAAAGAAGATGGAGGAGTCGCACGGAAGAGAGAGAGGAAGAAGAGAGGGAGGAGAGAGAAGAAGGGGGGGCTTTTTCTTTTCTTTTTCTCTTTCTTTTATTCAACAAAAATGGCCCACCATGACCTAGGATGACATCACACTCCACTATCTCCCACAACCTCTTCCAATGGGTGCAATTCCATTTTCCGGGCCTAAAACTTGTGCAACAATGTCTTCAATTTCACTTAATTCTCTTCCAATTAAATCTTAATCCCACTTGAATTAAATCAAATTGACCCCCATTAATTCATTCAACACATCATCAATCAAATTGGTATTTTTCCTTACCACTGTGGCGTACTTGCATCCCAATTTCACAATCTCCGGCTTCAATTGAACGAAGACGGCCCTATTTATCCAGTCGAAATTAAAACCCGAAAATCCGGATGTCACAACTCTTCCCCTCTTATAAAAATTTCGTCCTCGAAATTTAAACATTTACTAATTCTTAACAAGGAGGTGAGGGTACAGTCGTCTCATATTATATTCTCTTTCTCAGGTTGCTTTTTATGCACTAATGTTGCCAGATCACTACTATCTTGCCCAAACCACTTTGGATCGAAAATACTAAACACTTGCCCACTTAAAATTCTAAAGGTCTTCAACACAAAATCCGCGAAGCTAAACTAGCGATTCTGAGCGGTCTCAAGATTGTCCCTGCTAACTGCAATTGAATCACTGATTTCTGAACCAACTCTAGACCTGCGATTTTCTGATCTCTGATCTCATCTCAACAACTGAAGTTCTGAACACTCGCTTTGCACCGATTAAAAGAAACTATCGACTAATCTGTTGAAACCGGGAACCCTCGGTCAAGATCGATATAACTCGCGCGCGATCTTAGCAACCGCAATCACGACTATTGTCTTGACTTTGGCCACGAAATCTTTATTCACTTTCTTTTCACCAATTGAAATTATGTACCATCTCGCTATGCCATTGCTTAATAAAGAATCCTCTCGCAACTTTGCCAAATTTATAATCTCGATTTAGATTCGAAATATAATTCATCACCAAAGCACTCCATGTTGGTGAATTATCGATGCACACACACTTCGGTATACCCACTCTGTGATAAGATAGAATCTTCAATTTTTGAAATCGAACTTAGATTAGCGGTTAATTTCACTCCGACACGCTTCTAGTGTGACCTAGGCTCTTAGGTAGTGTTCGAGCTTTTTAGGACAAATGACCCGTGGTCGATTTTCTTCGAGCCACAATAAACTCACTCGACCCATTGGCGACTCTCGATTGTCGTAAAAATCTCAAAGATTCAAATACGGACACGGGCGCCAAGACGATAGAAACATCAAATTAGTGTCGGTCGATGAGAATTTTCCAATTTAGTGGAGTCACCCACGATCGGTCATTCATCTCGTCGAACCGATCTATCTTTGATTTCAAATCGAGTTTTATCTTGTCTTTGTAATGATCTCTAAAGATGAGCACGGTCAAGAAGTCAATCATTGGTCGAATTCTCAAGTCTATTTGCCTTAATGTCCTTAATAACTCACCCAGCTAGTCTAGTTATCTCATGAGTGGCCAACTAAGAGAAAAACACTGTAATCGTGTCGATGAAATGCCCAATTTATCTAATCGAAATCAGAGCCCGAAATCTGGATGTTATACACTCAAAACAAGATCTATTCGTACTGTACCAAAGTGGACCAACTCCATCTATCAATCGACTATTATTCTCAAATGGTATCAGTAATCCCTTGAATCCTTAGTAAGCTCGTCACAATGTTCCATTGTGATATATTTTCATTCTCACTTAGGACTCTCAAGTGATGGTAAAAGTCATCCTGGTTTACATCACTGAACTTCCACTTACTGACATCTCGATACTTGCAACTTGTTCAACGATATCTATCTTCATACCGATCTACCAATCTCGATGATGCGATTCGACTCATCTTCGTCTTTGTCGGACAATGCTTTGAAGTTACTATGATGATCTTCCCATAAGATTTCTTCTTTAATCTACGTATCGCCACTTACACACAATCGTCCTCGAACCTTAGCATCCTATCTTTAGAAATCGAAAATCAACATCTCTCTCATCGCATTCTCTTATAGAATCTTGAATTTCTGAATATGTCCATTGAAGCATCTTGATTCGATTAGTACTCTCGGCTCAATTCTTTCTAAAGTGATATAAAATATCATTGTCATAATTCTTAATGAGTTCCGTCAAATGACGTTGTCTCATACTCAACTCCCGAGGTCTCAACTGACAGGACACATATGCAACACGAGTCATCCAAAACTCGCATCTGCTAAGCTTATTGTAAAATCCAAGAGTGCTCAAGGTCTGAAGCACCATCCTCAAACGTCTCTTGTGCCCCTCGGCACTCTTCGAACACACCAGGATAACTTCAATGAACACGATCACAACTGATTCAAGTACCCTTAAACATTCCGCTCATTAGACCCAAACAAACAACTAAGGTGTCCATCAAACCACATGGTATTACAGTGAACTCACAACTGCTGTATCAAGTGCGAGATGCTAACTTCGGTATGTCTTTCTTCCTGATCCTCAACTAATGATACCTTGACCTCCAGTCGATCTTGAAGAATATCAATGCACAGACACAAATGAACCAACTTTCCTCTTCACTAATAGAATGGGTGTTCCCCAAGGTGATACACTAGAACGTATGAGTCCCCTATTCAACACTTCCTGCATCTGCACCTTTAGTTCCTTTAACTCGGGTAACACCATCCGGTAAGGGGCCTTAGGGACTGGCTCTGTTCCGGGTGCTAATTCAATCGCAAACTCCATTTCTCTTTCTGACCGCAAACTTGACAATTCTCTAGAAAATACCTTAGAGAACTTCTGTACCACGATTATAATCTACATATCCGGCCCCTCATCTGACGCATCCATTACAGCTGCCATGTAGATTCAATAACCAACAGCCAGAACCAAGTCATCTTCAGTGATGACTAACAAGGATTGAAGTTCCTCTTCAACTTTCAGTAATTCAAAAATTTTATATGCTAACTGAACAAATTGAATTATATCACTGCCACGATTCACAACAGCAGAAAGCTCCTTGAGCCAAACCTTTTCATAGATGACTTCCAAGTCATACATAAGCAAACCCATCAGGTATAACTATAGTCAGAGACTCATCTTCTTATTACTTTATTACCACAACGAAAACCCTACAACCTTCACTGAAAATTCTGCTGCATTACTCTGCATAAAACATCTCATAAACATTATCCTTCTGATTGATGCATGGTCGATCCATTCATGCTTCTCTAGCCATCCTAGTGGCGTCCTCTATGCAGTAATAGCGCTTACGCTCTCCTGAACTTACACGGACAGTTCTTAACCTGACGGCCATGCTGACCACATTCAAAGCATGTTTCCCTTTCTACTCTGACACTATGCTGACTCGAGCCTCCTTTCCACAAACCCGACACATAATCGGTGAATTCTCTATCTCTTATCAAGGAACATCATACACCCATCCTTGCACTGAGGTCCATTCCAAGTACCCCACTAAATGTCCCGAAGCATGCTTCCTCTGCTCCGTCTTATCAACGGTGATGTAGAAACAGCTGTGGTTCCATCTGTCTATACGGACAATCTTTGATCAAATGGCCTTACTGGCGACATTTGTAACAAGTTCTTTCCCTCTTACAGCACGGGACAGATCCATGCCCTTTGTTACAGACACGACACCCATCGATCGAGTTGAGCACTGACTTTTCAATTCTACCTTTCTGGTTAGGTGAAACAGGGCACCTTTCTTCTGACATCGGCCTTTCTCCCCAATCGATTTCCATCTCTGTCTAAACTGAACCTTGACTCAGATACGGAGGCTTGATCCTTGATCACAACTCCAGATTGGGCCTCAACAGGCACAACAATTAAACGGTCACAACACTGGCAGCGGTTAAAACAACGGCAACAGCAACGGCTCGGTCCTGAACTCACTTACCCAACAAGCTTCCAAGGGACACTAGCACCTGAACGATCCCAACAAACCTAAGATCGTTCGGTGCTGTTACACTCTAAGTACCGACTTGCGGCGGTACTCTCACACTCACGCTGGTCTAAGCCTGCGCTCTACCTCGGGTACCGACTCTTGTCAGCATCCTACCTCGAGGTATAGGTCCTATCGACCTTCTCCAAGGAGTCCTCCACTCCTGGTCACTCATCCTACAGGCTCTTTATAGACACCTGTTTTCCGATTCCAACATCAGGTTAGAATTTGAGAGACCCCACAAACAAGCTACCAAACAGCTATCAGTCACATGCATCAATATATTAAAAGCATTTCCTACTAACTATCCCATGACTCATCGCACCTTATCACTCCATACTCAGACCATGCTCTGATACCACTTAAGCGGGGATGTCACGCCCCGAACCCCGAGCGCGCCAACATCCCACCATGGTCATGCAAATGCGACATTCCCAAGTAGTGTCGCCGACCCCATTCATTTATTAATGCGCAAGCGGAACGTATTATAAAACCCCTGACAATGAAATACGGGATAGAAAAGCAGGAAACAATTTCACAACCAATCACTTACACAAACCAACGAAGATACAGACGAAGGCCTATAGCCAAAAGTCTACAAAAGACCGACTCTTAAAAGGAATGAACGTCCTACGACCTACAAGTCGGACACGCTCTCCAATCCTTATGACTTCACCCTCGCAACTCCTCAAGGCCAACCAAAGCTATCTCGTCGCTCGTCCACCGGGGACTGAAATGGTTATTCAATAACCACGAGACAACGTCTCAAAGCAAGTTCAACCCCTAAACCCCTATTAGAAAGAAAATACACCCAAGGGTGGCCTAGCCACATCACACGAGAACTTACCTCGCCTCGATTCCTTCTGCATGTTAGCACAATTTGTATCACACAATTTCGAGGTGGTAATAATAATTTAAACAATTGGAATACCATCACTTTCATATAAATCACGATCGCACTTAGCACGCATCACAATTATTATTCACTACCACACAATAGCATAGCTTACTCCGATCGAGATATCTACTAACATTACGGCACTTCTAGAAGAATAAAGGTCCAATTGTCGGTCTCGCCAATCAAGCGACCAAGCCACGTCGTTCTATCGACGGCATTTCTAGGAGAATAAAGGTCGTCGGTCTCGCCACACTGCGACCAAGCCACGTCGTTCATCGACGGCATTTCTAGGAGAATAAAGGTCCGGTCGGTCTCGCCTCTCTGCGACCAAGCCACGTCGTTCTATCGACGGCATTTCTAGGAGAATAAAGGTCCGGTCGGTCTCGCCCTCTGCGACCAAGCCACGTCGTTCTATCGACGGCATTTCTAGGAGAATAAAGGTCCCGGTCGGTCTCGCCACTCATCGCGACCAAGCCACGTCGTTCTATCGACAGCATTTCTAGAAGAATAAAGGTCCAGTCGGTCTCGCCACTACTGCGACCAAGCCACGTCGTTTTCTTGACGGCATTCTAAAAGAATAAGGATCCAGTCGGCCTAGCCACCACTGCGACCCGAGCCTTTCAACTAGCACACGACAATTCGATACCAATCCTTGGATACTTTACATTTCACTCACATAATCCAATTACGATATTAGCCATTAACAATCCAATTTCAATGCCGAACTCAACACTTGGGATTTTACGAATAAAATTCATATTTATCACAATCAACACTCAATTTGCCACAATCAATCATCAAATTCAAATTCTAAATACACAGCAGCGATCGGCACGAAATTTCGAGAGCTTAGGGTCCCGACGAAATTTTTTGAATTTTAATAAATAATTAAATTTATTCCGAAAATTAATTAAATAATAATATTCATATTTTTCATCATCCACGCTCAATTTATAATATCCAACCATCAATTTCAAAATCCGAACACACAGCTGAGCGATCGATCGCGAAATTAAGCGAATCGGGGGTCAAAAATAATTTTTCGAATTTTTTTTTTTTTTAAAATAAATAATAATATTTTAATAATTTCGGAATATAATATAATATTATAAACTCCAGAATTCGAAATCATTAAATAATTCAAAAATAAAACCCCATTATGTCACATCAAGGCTTTATATTAAAAATAAACATACTTAACTTTAAATTAACCACACTTTAACTTAATTAAATACCTTAATCTAATCATCAACCAAATAAACTAATCTAACCACCTAAACTTACTTAACTTAGACTAAGCACACTTAGGGCATCATTAACTGTCTAATCAAGGATTAGTGAGTTAAACTCACCCGATTAACGATCCGAGCGGACCAAAACGACGAGGACGACGAGGGGATCGACTTTCTCCAAAGCGGGCCAAGCATCCGGGGTCGGGAAGCCAACCAAAAAGGCCCAACACTTGCTGCCATACCCATTTTTTTGCAGCTGCTGTCCACTGCTCGTTGAGGCCGAGAATGGGCGGATCCGGGGCTTGGATGAGATGGAAAAGGACCGGGGAAGGTTGAGGGGTCGAACCGGACCAAGGCGGGACCCGAACGGTGGCCGGGGGTGGCCGAATGGCTTCGGCACGAGCTGTTGCAGCAGCTACGACGCGAGCTAAGGCGGAGTGGGAGGCGGAGGCGGCGCGATGGCGGGCCGGCGAGCGCGCGTAGGCGAGGCGGGACGGACGCAAGGCGGCGGCGGCGACGACGGCGTGCGAGCGGGTGGCCGGCCATGGCTGCTCCTTCTTCTTCTCTGCAAATTTTTTCTGGTCCTTCGCACAAAGAAGATGGAGGAGTCGCACGGAAGAGAGAGGAAGAAGAGAGGGAGGAGAGAGAAGAAGGGGGGGCTTTTTCTTTTCTTTTTCTCTTTCTTTTATTCAACAAAAATGGCCCACCATGACCTAGGATGACATCACACTCCACTATCTCCCACAACCTCTTCCAATGGGTGCAATTCCATTTTTTCAAGGCCTAAAACTTGTGCAACAATATCTTCAATTTCACTTAATTCTCTTCCAATTAAATCTTAATCCCACTTGAATTAAATCAAATTGACCCCCATTAATTCATTCAACACATCATCAATCAAATTGGTATTTTTCCTTACCACTGTGGCGTACTTGCATCCCAATTTCACAATCTCCGGCTTCAATTGAACGAAGACGGCCCTATTTATCCAGTCGAAATTAAAACCCGAAAATCCGGATGTCACATGTAGTAGAACCTATGATTAGTATGTTGCATTTTGAGTGTCAGATTCAACGGAGTTTACAGAGCGAGGTGTAAGAACTAAGAAGTGCCGAGAAACTTGAGGTTTAGCCCCACCATAAAATGACCGGACTTGACCCCCCTATAAAAGTCGTTCCGAAGTCTCTCTCTCGCATCTCCGTCCGAATTTTCAACTTCAAAATCGAGTGTTTCCACTTACTATACTCCCCTCAGCTTCTCATCTACACTTTCAAACTCAAAAAACGCGAAGCTCTTTCTCTCTCTTCTCTCTCTTCTCTCTCACTAGAACTGCTCGGTCTCGCCGGCGGAGCGCGGTCGCCCCGGATCCAGGCCGATCTCGACCGCCCCCGGACGCCATTGCCGCCGCCGGATCCGGATCCGGCCCGTCGAGCACCGAGAGGAGGAGGGGATGGAGAACCTTATCTCGCTGGTGAACAAGATACAGAGGGCCTGCACCGCCCTTGGCGACCACGGCGACACCAGCGCCCTCCCCACCCTCTGGGACTCCCTCCCCACCATCGCCGTCGTCGGTGGCCAGGTCCCCCCTCCGGATCTCTCTCTTCTCTCTCTCTCGCCGCCGTTGGGTGACGAGCTTCGTTTCGGCTCGTAGCTCGTCCGGTCGAGCCGCGTTTCCCTTGCGCTGGCGATTTCGTTTGCTTGTGGTCCGGCGATCTGGCGATGTTTCCTCGCGCTTGTTCGTCGCGCGAATCGCTCGCTCCTGTCGCGGGGCTTCTTCCGTCGAGCCGTTCGCTTCTGCTTTTTTGTATGCGTTTGAATTCGCGCGAACGCTGTTTCGTATGGGGGCTTGACTTTAGCTTCAATTTGATGTGTGAAGGGCTGGTTTCTCAGTCGTTTCATGGGCGATCTGTCGCTCGAGTTTAATGATTCCTCGTCCGCGTGTCTCGTGTGTTTTTGGTCGCTGCTGTCGAGTGCTGGCTAGGACTGTAGAAAATGACGTCCGATGAAGTTGGAGTTTTTAGTCGAGATTTCTTCTTGTCCGGAGTAGGAACTAGGCGCTATACTATACTACCCGATACGTATTTCCCCCTTGCGACGTTGTTAGAGGCTTGAAGGACATAAATTTGATGATAAAGCAATCTTCTTTCCCTAATTCCAGCATTTTGTATCTGCTCTGATTCGCTTTGTGATGTTGTGCAGAGTTCGGGGAAGTCATCGGTGCTGGAGAGTGTTGTCGGCAAGGATTTCTTACCTCGTGGCTCTGGTAATCAATGGCACCTCAGCTTCTTCTTCTTACCTTTGGTTTTACTTCTTAAGACCGTAATTTGGGGAAGTGATGCGTGAACGATTTGTGCAGGTATTGTTACTAGACGTCCTCTTGTCCTGCAGCTTCACAAGATTGAAGAAGGAAGCAGAGAATATGCGGAATTCCTTCACCTTCCCCGAAAGAGATTCACTGATTTCTGTGAGTTCTTCATGATAAATTTCAAGTTCATTAACCATATGCATTTGGTTGGATTTTACTGCTCATACAGACTTCATTTCTTATGCACTGCACTTGACTCACTTGGTTGTGGGGATATTAGAATCTACAGAATGCCAGTTTCCCAGAGCGTTATTATACACAGCATCATGCTTCTGATTGCACCAGTCTGTGAGCTCAGCCCGGCTTATATTTCTGGCTATTTGCATGAGTAGTGTCATAATCATGAATTGCGGATACAAATTGAGGCATGTAGACATAGTACTTCCACACATTTTTACCCCAATGTTGGTACTTCTACACATGTGCACATGCATACATGCACACATGCACTCACACAAAACGAGAGATTCATTTGGGTGGAGAAAATTGTTTCTAGATGCTTACATGCCAATGTCAATTGAAATTATGCAGCTGCTGTGAGAAAGGAGATCGCAGATGAAACTGATCGAGAGACTGGTCGCTCAAAGCAAATTTCAAGTGTTCCAATCCATCTTAGTATATATTCACCTAATGGTATGTCTTTCCTTGGCCAAACACCTAATTATAGGTTGTGTTTTTATTGTTCTACGACATTATATTGTAACAACTTGTTTTACTTCTGTCCAATTGCTATGACATATCTCTTACAGCTTGCTGTACTCAAATCAGGTCTTGTTGTTTTATAGCCTTTATTTTCATGATCAGTTTGTAGTGCTTATTGCATCATTTATCTTTGGCAGTTGTCAACTTGACTTTGATTGATCTTCCTGGGCTCACAAAGGTTGCCGTTGGTAAGTCACATCTTATCTCAGCTGCAAATTTCTTTTCCTTTTGCTAGTTGAATTGAGATTTCTCAATAACTCGATGGTCCCTACAGTCGAAAAGTTTGGTTCCTGTAAGAATACAACAAGTCCATTCGGTCATTGCAGTTCTTGTGCTGAATTTCATCTGTGAACTGATATTAGAAACCATACACCATCTTTTGTTCTGCTGCATATACTTTGATTCATTTATGCCAACATAAATAGCTTACACTGTTTTCATCATAAACTAACTGGTCTCTTCCAATTGATGTCTTTGGAAAATAAGAGGGCCAACCGGACAGCATTGTACAAGAAATTGAGAACATGGTTCGCTCATACATTGAGAAGGTATTGTGCATCATACTTTATCTGTTATTTACTTTGCAATATGCTTTTTTATTACTAGAAGGTTTCACAGGTTAGCTAAACATAAGGATTCTCATCCATACAACTGATTGTTGATCTTATAAGCTGGTGAATTTTGAGCAAATGCTTGGAAGACACTTCTGGCTATCAACTATAAGAATTGTTTTTGGGTCCATGAGAAAGAACAGAAGTATTTTTATTTTTTATTTTTTATTTTGATTTCATTTATCCTGCATAATCTCTCATGAATAGCATAATGGTGAAGTTTGTTGTTTGAAATTTTTATGCAGCCTTCCACAGCACTTGTTTTCTGTCATTCGGAGAGGCATCCAAATGCTTAGATTTTGCAGCACCTGTTCAGAGTTCACTTTGGTTTAGTGTTAAAAGGGCCTCTTGGTATTTGAAAGAAATACTTTGGCCTCTCAGCTTCATAATGTTTAGATTTGTACTTTATTGAAGTTATAGCATACTTATGATTTTTGATCTTAAGCGAACAGTTTGTTCCCTCATGATTTTTATGATTGAAATTTTAAATTATTGTCTCCTTAAATAGGCATACCGTTTGGCATCATGATGACTATCTTGGGAACTATCCAAAGAAGACAACAAATAATTTATTAGTTCTTGATTCTTTATGCAGCCTAACTGTATAATTCTTGCCATTTCACCTGCAAATCAAGATCTTGCTACATCTGATGCAATTAAGATCTCTCGTGAAGTAGATCCTACAGGTAAAATTTCTATTTTATTCTTTCCTGCACAATTTTCCTTCTCTCCATGATTGAATTTTCATGTTTGTGTATGGTCCTTGGACTTGTTACCTGTTTTCTCGTTAGATCTCCTACAATGTAACTCTTGCAGGGATGTGCAAATATGAAAGTCCGTCTTTGCAGCATTCTATCTACATCTCCATGCATTTTTTTTTTCTCTCTAGTAACTAAGTTGCTCCGATGATTTTTTTAGGGGAGAGGACATTTGGAGTCTTGACAAAGATTGATCTAATGGATAAGGGAACAGATGCTGTGGATGTAAGTTGAATAGTATCTTTTCTATAGAAAAATAATGATTTCTATTAATTACTCTTAATGGGGAATATTTTGGTGTTCTCTGCATTTAGTTTTCATTTAATCAACATAATGATGATCTGACTGCAGTAAGTTGAAAAACCATAACTGTCCTGATGCTTTAAGATCTCTATTATGTTGACTTATATTTTAGGTGCTCTTTTTGCAATTATAAGCACCTCCTTTTGATGCATTCTAACTACCGAAGTTGATGTACTTTGGCTTCTTAGATATTAGAAGGGAAAGCATATCGACTTAAGTTTCCTTGGATTGGGGTAGTAAACCGGTCCCAAGCTGATATTAACAAGAACGTCGACATGATGGCTGCTCGCCGCAGAGAGCGAGAATATTTCTCTGGTACTCCTGAATACAAGCATCTTGCACACAGAATGGGTTCTGAGCATTTAGCAAAAATGCTTTCGAAGGTTGGAAAATCATAATCATTTCTTTGTGCAACCGTTTATTCAACTTCATCTGCTAATTCTGTCATGTTCATTGCAGCAATTGGAGAATGTGATCAAGACCAAAATACCGGGCATCCAGTCCCTTATTAACAAAACAATTCTTGAGCTTGAGACTGAGTTGAATCGTCTTGGCAAGCCTATAGCTTCAGATGCAGGAGTATGTCTTATTTATTTCCCATGCTAGATTAGTTTATCAGTTGCATTCTACTGGTTCTTTTTATGAAGACTAACTATCCCATTGCTAGCTTTACACTATTTGTGGGTTGGAATTTTCACTTAGGCAGGGAATGCCAATAGCATGACTATGCACCTCAAGTTCATATGCTGCAAGAAGTAATACTGATGAAGATCTCACTATAATGCAGGGAAAGTTATATTCAATTATGGAGATATGTCGTCTTTTTGATCAAATTTACAAGGAGCATCTAGATGGCGTGTATGTATCATAGTTTATTCTTCTTGGCCTAACCACCTTCTCATTATGCATATCTGTAATAATGAAAGTGAAAGATGATGTTATTTTCTTGTGCAGGCGCTCTGGAGGTAATAAGATTTACAATGTTTTCGATAATCAGCTCCCTGCTGCTCTTAAGAGGCTGCAATTTGACAAACAACTTTCCATGGAAAATATAAAGAAGCTCATTACAGAAGCTGATGGATACCAACCTCATTTAATAGCTCCTGAACAAGGATATCGCCGTCTGATTGAGTCTTCTTTAATAACTATCAGAGGTCCTGCTGAGGCTGCTGTTGATGCGGTATGCTTTAACACCTAGAAGCTTACATAAAATAATTGGTTTTGAAATGCATACGGTAGTCTTGTTGGTTTGTCTTGTGATCAAAATGTGAAGAACCGTTGAGTGCAAAACTTGATGTGGTTTATTGTTCATCAGAATTATCTTAGACATGGTTTTATGATGGTGAATCAGAAACTTGGTTTGAATTTTCAGAGTAACAGATACTCCACATGATTCTGTGTCACTTTTTGGAATTACCGAGTAATTTACAATATGTTTTATAGTTTCACAAAACAAAAATATGAAGCTTTATTTCATTATTTGCCTATTATAGTGTTATACTGGAGGTGCTTATGAGTGTGTAGCAGTGTTTGCTATGGACACTGAATATTTTTGGCTGAAGCATAAAACACTGAATATGGTCACCCATGTTTTTGCTTCTCTCCAGGTTCATTCTCTACTGAAGGACCTAGTGCACAAGGCTATTAGTGAAACACTGGTACATTTTCTACTGAGCTATATTTCTTTCAAGTTTCTACTGAAGGACCTAGTGCACAAAGCTTATATAAAGCACTGTTGCCCCTTTCTGGGTTCTCAATACAGATACAGCATGTTCTCACACATTCCGTTGTTGAATGCCTATTGTGAATATTTGAAACACCATATAATTTGACCAGAGCCAGACACATGGGCTAGAGAATACTTGCCAATTGACCACTGGGGATGGATCTTAAACTCCAGTATCACATTTTGGACTCTTTAACCCTTTTGGGACTTGGGTCACTAAGATGCCTGAGGATAAAGAGAGCTTTGCTAAAGTTGAGAACAACAAAGCATTATGGAATTTTGATACCTTATTAATATCAAGGGATAGAGATAGTGTTTCATTTTGTGCAAACCTGATAATAATGAACTTAATTACTTCATCAGGTATTCCTTCTGAGGGGTCCGCGATTATCATAGAATCCACTGCCCTGTTTTCTACATTCTTAATGGAAACAATCGTAAATCAAGTGGGTCTTGACCATCTTGAATATTATGGGTTTTGATCTTTTATTGGTATGTTAGAGGATATTAGGAACATCTATGTCTCTATTGTTTTGAAGCAAAGCCTTCAATTTTCAACCTTAAGAAGGGAAGTAATAGAATTGGGCTTATGAAGCAACTTCTGGAGAATTGCTTTTGACGTTGGATGGTGTTCGCTTTCCCAATTAGATTCCCTGGTTGTTTTAATAATTTCTGGTGCATACTTACTGGTCTCTACACACTGAATTTAATTTGCATTTTGAGCATCTTGTTGTTATAGAAGATTAATAATTTCATTCTCAATTCTTGCTTTTTTAAAGCACAATTTTAATTTCTATTGTCACTTCTCTTTAATTAGTAAGCATCACATAAACCTTTAACATATATCAAGACCAGAGTGCCCACCTACACATATACAGGCAGTATGGCTGACACTATATATATTTTCCTCTACTTCAGGAGCTAAAGCAGTATCCTGGTCTCAGAGTGGAAGTCACTAACGCAGCTTGTGATTCGCTCGAGAGAATGAGGGACGAGAGCAAGAAAGCAACGCTTAAGCTGGTTGACATGGAATGTAGTTACCTAACTGTTGACTTTTTCCGGAAGCTCCCTCAAGATGTCGAGAAGGGTGGCAACCCAACGCATTCACTATTCGACAGATACAACGATGCGTATCTCAGGAGGATAGGTGAGATGTGGAATTCCTCTTTGTCGATCATTCTCATGATGAAACTATGACGATCGGTCTAAAAATAATATGTTTACCTGGTACTGATTGTTGAAGTTCCTTTTCACGAAATGTAAAACAGGATCGACAGTTCTGTCTTACGTCAATATGGTATGTGCAACCCTGCGCCACTCCATTCCTAAATCGATTGTGCACTGTCAAGTAAGGGAAGCCAAACGATGCCTCCTCGACCGTTTCTTCACTGAACTTGGTGCAATGGAGGTGAGAATGGGACCATTTCTCCAGATATTCTTTTTCATCAAGTCATTATTGTACTGAATCTGAAAATGCTCTGCAGCAAAAGCGCCTTTCATCGTTATTGAATGAGGATCCGGCAGTCATGGAACGACGTTCTGACCTTGCGAAGAGACTCGAGTTGTACAGGAGTGCTCAAACCGAAATCGACGCGGTGTCTTGGTCTAAGTAAAGCTTCTCCTTTCGCTCGAGTAATTTAATATGGGATCGGCTCTACTTGTCGTGGTGGGCCAATCACATGTCAAAGAATGGGCACCTGATCCACGCGGCTGTTGGTCTGGCGCTCCTGAAGACAATTTCTTTTTTTGTTTTTTTTTCACACACTGAATCCCTTCCTGTCTGTAATGTGTGCAATGATACGTTAATCTGTATCGTCCGAAAGACTGAATTATTCAATTATTATAAAATCCATTAGTAGGTGAAGCAATTGTAATTGGATGTTACTTGCATAAACGATAAAATAACCAGCCAGTTTTGACTAATCCAATCTAGAAAATGACGGGAGAAAGAAGTAGGGGAAAAAGTAACAGGAAAAGCGGGCAAGACCCGTCTTTATAATTTGTACCGAACGAAAAAGACTAATTCAAAAGCCAACGAGCATCTTTTCCATGATTTGGAAATGCAAAGACAAGCAAATTTTCTATTCCTGTCTCATTCAGAGTTTACCAAAATGCCCCAAACTAATCTTAGAAGATAGACATGGAAAAGATGTCGCTTTTAACTTCAAACTCTTCCGCGTAAGCAATACAACGCCGTTGCATTCGACGGCTGCCAAGGGGAACACGCCAAACGGCAGCGTTTTTCTCATATCCTTGCCTTCCGCTCTCGCGTAGGTAGAACATCCCTGCAACACGAAGACCTGATAAAGACCGAAGTTTGACGCGACGTGCGAGCGAATCCGAGTTCTGGATCTTCTACCCTCTTGGCCCTTTCTCGCGCCTCATCAGATCCGTTCTCTGCGTGGCTCTTCGAGGTATGCTTTCTTGGGTTTTTCTGATTTTGGGTTGCATTTGTATCCGCGAACCCTTTGTCTCTGTTTACGCGTTGGGGTTGTGATTTTGCCTTGGGGACGTTGAATTTCCGATTCGTGATGATCGATTTTTGAGGTCAGAAAGTGAAAAGGAGTGAACTTTGTCGAAATGGCATTGCGGGTGTGATGGTTCGCGTCGTGGGTGTTAAGTAATTGCAATGGACGAGGTTCGGTTACTCCTTTTTCTTTGTGGGGCTTTGCATATGTCACTAGGGTTGTGGAATTTCTCTCTATCTCTGTGGCTGATAGTGGAGTGGTTGTGCAGAAACTCGTTAATCTTTCAGGGGGTTTCCATTGAATCATTGTGAATAGGTCAGGTTTTGCGTATGTTTATGCCCCTTTTGAGATGACGCAGTTCTATTAGTAGGCTGCAGTAGAGGTCAAACTTTTGGTAATTTTGCTCAAATTCATCAGTTTTCAGCACACGCGATATGGCTTTGACAGTATTCGTGTGCTTGCGTTCCTGTTTGAGTGCGCACATGTACCTTTTTCCAGGTCTGTCTATGTGCATTTTCTGGTGCACGTCATGCTTGTTTTTCTTTGGTAAAGATGCACGTCATGCTTGTTTAATGTGGCAACAATAAGAAAACAATAAGAAGCACGCTGTGTGTTGAATTTCAAAGTAAAAAAAAGTTTGTATAATCCAACGAAGAGATGTGCATTACTTTTGATGGAAAAAGATATGGTATGCTGGATTTGTTTTGAATTTGGATGTCATCACACTTTGTTTATCCTATTCTGCCCTTTTTTATTCAGATGTCTTGCGACTTGCTTGGCTATCACTATATTACAAGGTACAAAAGACGAGAACAATGTTCAAAACCTCATTTCCCATCTTTAAAAATGGGACTATCTTGGGACACATGTTCATTGCTAAACAAACTCCAGTTTGACCTGCAACCCAGAAATCTGGGAAAAGGGGGCAGATATGTCTAATAAAAAATCTGTATCAACTTAAGCCAAGTTAGAAAAAATCAAGCTTAGCCGTTCCTCCTCTCATGACCCGTTTCTTTCCATTTAATTGAATTCTATCTATTGTTACATTGTCATGTGCATATTGATTGTGAGATTGTTTGGAATGAATTGATTGTCATTAGCAGCAATCCAGTGTAAGCTCTCTCCCTGGAGTAATTTGAATTTTATTTGTGAAGAATTAGAGCTTGGGGATGGCAATGATCTTTTCTATAATCAAACTTCCACTTTTTCTCCTTTTCCTATTTGTTTATCTGTTTGACCATTTTGTCACAACTTAGAAGTTGCAAAAAGAAATATTTTCCTTAATGTCTTTTTGGATTTTTGTTGCATAATAAACTGCTTGATCTTTTGGGGTAAGTGGAAGTTGATAAGATGTAGATTAAGACATTATCTGAAGAGGGAAGATTATTCAGAATCATTTGGGCCACCCTCCCGGACCTCTTTGTAGTTGCTCTTTTAGTGACTGGATCTACTGGTCTGGACACGTTGACATATAAGCTCATAATTCAACAGTCCAAATTATTAGTGTCTCAGCGTATTACTTTTCTCCCTGAACTTTACATGATTATTGGAGAAAAAGAAGGTTCCCAATGCATAACAATTGTGTGGAACTGAAAACTTCATGAGGCAGCTTAAAAGAGTTACATGTGCTAAGAAAGATACACAGTTGATCCTCATAGTACATAGATTTAATTACAGTGAAGGGAGTCTGCTGTTATGCACATGACACTAGCCATTGTCATTTACTAACTGCCACATGGAATTTTCAATTTTGAGCAGCTTTCACAGATACAAAGAAGAAGTCTTAAATGAACCTGTGAGATTATGGTCTCTGAGAGGGAAGTTTTTAACCTTTCAGGGCCCTTGCACCTTACTTGCATTGACTGGTAAGACCTTCAGATTCTCTTTACTCATTGAACAAAAGGCTCAAGTCATAGCTTTTATGTTTCCATCATGTCTTATCAAAATTCCCAAAGTTTCCTACACCTTTGTCTCAATTATTTGGTGATGGTTAATTACTGTCATACTGGACTTCTTTAGCATGCAAAACTAAGCACTGTTCAAGCAGGTTTATAGTACCGACAAAGAATATGTTCTATCTACTTCTGAATTTGATTTGTGTTCTTAATGGACAAACTTCGCTAATGTGCCACGGGAGCTTGTCTCCCTTTGGAATTTATTTAAGCTGAGGGATACTTATCTCCAGTTGCTTCATCAGAGTTTTGCTAGATGCTAAACCGAAAAGGAGGAACTTTGCTAGATATGTGACCTTTAGATGTCATAGGCTGTTATCGCTATGTGTTGGTTTGCTCGCGCATGCACCATATATTGTAACTTCATCCTCCACAGTTGCCATTTAATACTCTATTGGTTCATGGACACATCCAATTCGTAGTTTTTGGACAGAAGCAGCATGTAGGTGCCAGCTTTTTGTTCTGCACCAAGTTTGGACTGCATGAGAAGCTTTTTAAAAAATATGGCATTTTAAACTTCTCTCAAATCCATTGTTTGGCTCTTGAGTTTCTTTTTCTTTTTGCGTGAAACAATGATATGAGCATTTAGCTTAGTCTAGCCACAATTCTTATCTGCAAACATATTGATGAAAATAACATATCTTGAACTTCTAACATAGGAATAATGTGCATCATCGGAGGTCAGTTGCTGCTTGTTTAGTTCAAGGTGTCTATATCTTAGAGCGGGACCGCCAGGAGAAACGTGAAGGTCCCCAGGCTCTTGCTCCTCCTTGGTGGGAATTTTTCAATTTTCAGTTGCTGCGCAAACTTGTAGATAACGTCGACTCTTCTATCTTTGGTGCCATCTTTGAGTATAAGCCTCCATCATCCTCAGGGAACCACTCAGCAGATGGACCGCATTTCGTGGTTGCCTTCCGAGGCACTATGACCAAGAAAGAATCGGTCTCTCGAGATATTAGGCTGGATCTTCACTTTATCCAGCATGGGCTCCACTCCACATCTCGCTTTGAGACTGCCATGCAGGCGGTACAAAATATGGTTGCAACTGCTGGTGAGTCTAGGGTCTGGTTAGCTGGCCACTCCCTGGGGTCTGCCCTTGCTCTGCTAGCAGGAAAGAACATGGCGAAAACAGGATTTTTTCTCGAGTCTTTCCTCTTCAATCCGCCTTATGTGTCTGCCCCGGTTGAGAAGATCAAGAATACTAAAGTGAAGCTCGGTATTCGCTTCACCACCAGCGTGATCACAGCTGGGCTCACGTTAGCCATGAAGGCTCCGCATCTCAGGAATCAATCTGGCGATTCTTTTGCTGCTTTATCTGCTTGGGTCCCTCAACTGTATGTCAATGCAGCTGATCACTTCTGTTCAGAGTACATTGGCTATTTTGAGCACCGAAACAAGATGAAAGAGATCGGAGCAGGAGCTATCGAGAAGTTAGCTACTCAGCACTCTATTGGATCACTGTTCATGAGCGCGATGGGGAAGCAGGCAGAGCCTTTGCACCTAATCCCCTCCGCAAATCTATCAATCAATTTAAATCCATCGCCGGAGTTCAAGAGGGCACATGGTATTCACCAGTGGTGGAGACACGACCTGAACCTGCAATCCAAAGTTTACACGTACAGTTAGTATTGGTGGTATTGTTGGACCATTTGATTTTGTATATGCATTTGTGTCTGATGGTGTGATTGAACCTCCACAAGCCAATGGATAGGCAGTGGTTTGCTCACTCTGAGCTGAGTTGTTTGTCTGCAATGTAATCTGGACCTGTAGAGATGCCAGATTGAGTTCTATGGCATATTTTCTTTTTGGTGTCAAAACTGGAAAGAATACTGCATTTCATATGGGGTTTCCTTACTTTGGCTCACTGAACTCAGGACACAATTTAGTCCACCAATGATGGAAGACGGTCAAACTGATCAAGTGATCCCTAAAGAGAACATCAGCAATCCAAAATATACCGTCAGTGTGAAAGTGACAGGTGGGTTTTTAGTTTATAGAGAGAGAGAGAGAGAGATAGCTTGGAGAAATACCGTGCCATCTTTTGTGGTTGGGAATAGAGTCTTCAACCCCTTGATGGAAATGCTAAACCCACCATTTCACGGCATAAGTCAGATCTAATTTAGAACGTTAAGAAAGGTTGGGTGATCGTGGGTGCTTTCTCACCGAATGGGAAGTCCTTTTCTTCACATATGTCCAGTACAAATCAAGTGATCAACAGCTCTTATAGGAAATAGTTTTGATAAAAAGCATGAATCTCAAAGGACAGCATCTAACAATACCAAGATTTAAATTCATGAACTTTTGCAACTAATTTGAGTTTTATTTCTTTTCATTGATTTAATATTTGCCACTTTTGAAATATAGAGAGAATTCATGAAAATGAAGAAGGAAGACAAAGGATTGGATAATTATTCTAGTCAATTTTCAAATTTTCAATTAATACCATAAAAAACTTTAAATTAGTATATCTGTAATAAATTTATCAAAAAATAATTTTTGGGTCATAAAAAATCCCAATTTGGTAGACACATGACACATTAACTCTCCGTTAGCTCCCGTCAAATTTTATCGTTAAATTACTGAGTTTTATGACACATCGCAATTAACATGATAATGCCCTTATATTTACTAGTATTGTAGGGTTGCTCCACAGGCCTCCACATGAAAACAAGGAAAATCATAAAAAGGTTTGGTTCAACGTTCATCAAGAATGGATCAGCCGACGTGCTAAGGATATCCATGCTTAAGCCATGATAAAGATACAGAGAAGACTCCTAGAATGATGAGCGATTGGGCAATATATCATCATAAAGCCATCATAATGTTCAACTGCTTGTTGTTTCATCACGTGATAGGTAGTACGTCGTGATATCCGATACTACATCATCATTCGAAGGTAGGAAACTTCGAGTCAATGCAATCAATTTGAAACTGGATATGCATTCTTACGGACTTCAATACTCAATTAAGGATATTTCAGTATGATCGCATCAAAGTAGCTAGTAAGAGCATCACTCATATGAGGATGGTGCGTGAGATACTATATAATAAATACTCTTTTCTCGAAAAAAAAACAGAGCATCCTAAAATTTACACCATTCTTTTAGTTAACTCCAGTGATGACAGATGAGACTTGATTATTCTCTTTGAGAAAGATCATGCATGCAATATTCTGACATTACATTATCACGTAGAAACAATTTAGCCATATCTCAATCAAGTTCTATTATAATTTTATCTTCTTTGAATGAAAAAGGGGGCAAAACTGATCTTTGGTCCATAGCACTTTAGTGAAAACTATCAAGCCACACCATCAATTGGTTGTACCTAGCATTAACTTCTACCATTGGTATAAAATGAGCTACTCATATCTTAATAAAGTCATCCGACAATAAATAGGATTCCCTTGGGAAGAAATATACTAGAAGTGTCTTAACTTGTGTACAGCGTTTACTTTAGTGTAATAATTTTTTGTTGGCTCACTTAAGTGCCAAAATTGGAGAAAAATGATTACGTAAGTGCTTTGACAAAATATTCTAGCAAGAGTAATTACGTGACTTTTATAATTAAAAATCTTATCTTAGGTGGCATTTTTTGACACTGAAGTGATCACTTCTTCATTAAGATTAGCACTGAGTGATCACTTTTTAACAATTATTGGTTTTGAAGTGATTTCTTTTTTTTTTACAATGACTAACACTAAAGTGATCAATTTTTAACTTATTATATGAAGTCATTTAGAAATTATATGCTGACTAGGCATGCTGGCAAGTCATATAAGATTGAGAAATTAATAAAATATTACTACGTTAGAATTTCAACTACTTAGATTGAAGTTGGCACTTAAGTGATTGTTAGATTTTTTTTTTTTTTTAAGTGACACTTAAATGAGTCAGCGAAAAATTGTGACATTAAAGTAAGCACCATATATAAGTTAAGGTACTTTTAGTGTACTTCTCACAATTCCCTTGTGTAACCAACTTCTTTCAACATTTGAACCAAGACTTGCTATAGAAAATGGTCACGGCACCTTTTAGCTCGAAAGTACACAAGCAAGTAGATGAGAGCCACAAAACCATCAACCTTACAACAAATAAGCAAGATGCACCATAAAATGTTGCTTTGGAAACAATCCAAATCCACTGGAACAATCATAAATGAGAAGTGGACATACGAGGTTTGACCAACACATCTATACAATATTGGAGGATGCCTAAATGCAAGATAACGATGTCCTATATAAAATCTTGTCAAAGAAAGACCTATTAGGTCATATTGCGCCTCTTTTATCCCAAACATTAACTCAAAGGATGAGACTTTTCCTTATACTTGTAAATCAATCACCAGCCCATCATCATAGATGTGAGACAAATTCACCAATCTCCCATTCACACATTAGGCCTTGAATCGGAGTTGCAACAACCTGTAACTCTCCTGTGTAACTATTAGGTCCAGACTTGTTGACAAACCTGAGCTCTAACATTAGTATTGTGTAGTTTTGGGTATCTCTTAACTCAAAAGTTAACTCAAATGATGAGATTTTTCTTTATACTTGTAAACCGACCACCAGTCTCTTTTACAATTGATGTAGAACAATCTCAACAAGACCGATAATATTGAAGGGAGAACCTCCAGTCCATTGGAAAATACCTCTCTTTGTTCATTTGACATAAATGGACCCGATAAATCCCGCAAAGCTTCCAAAATGTCATTGAAAGACACCTTTCCATTACAGTCTTGATCACACACCTTGAAAGTCACCGCAGGAAGGGAAAATTTACAACATCAGGCAACTCATCCCACCAAAGCTGATGGGTTTTTGAAAATTAATATTTTTAAATATAACTTATGGATTTGGAATAGGTTGCTAGAACTAGTAAATATAACTTCAACCACAGATAATTTCATAACGCAAAAAACGCGAAGCAAACAAAAGCTCTCAGCCACCGGATTCGTTTCCTTTTGTGGTTCGAAACATTTCGATTCTAATTGAACTCATTTACAGGTCTCGCCTCCAATTGGTTTCATTATTCCCACATCTAAGGAGTTATACTGCCACGATTCGGTATGTTACGAGGCACGCCAGTGCTGGTTTCCAACTTTTTGATTGCTTCAATATGAATATAATGCGAAGAGCTGCTTAAATAAGCCTATCAATTTCTTTTATACAGATACCAACACCGCCTTGCTTCTTGTCTTCTAAGTGATTTTCAAATAGTGGAAAGTTTTTGCACAAATTAAACCGGTCCGACAAAGCTCATTTCAGAACAAAGTGTCGAAAGATGGCAACTTTCACACGGGGCCAGAGTCTTAGTAAACTTACATTCAATCTTCTGTTGTTTGCTAGTTTTGGTTTTGGCATTAAAAGCAGACAAAAATGCCACTAAATCCCTAAAATTCAAGCCACCCACCATCTTAAGCAGCCTCTTTGTCAGTAAAGAAAGAACGCAGTATGAGCATGCCACTCACAGATGAAATCTGATGCGTCTCCTCATAGCATCAGTTATGG
Organism: Eucalyptus polyanthemos subsp. polyanthemos; assembly: GCA_017140185.1. Taxonomy (NCBI): domain Eukaryota; kingdom Viridiplantae; phylum Streptophyta; class Magnoliopsida; order Myrtales; family Myrtaceae; genus Eucalyptus; species Eucalyptus polyanthemos. Next base: position 8,021,677 of record CM029461.1, on the reverse strand, counting down.
ACACCACCCGAGTAAGTGGGTTCATTGCAAACTCCGGAATCGATAAGAATTCATCCGCTCAGATAAACCCTTTCGCATTCCGATCAAGTTGGGAAAATCTCTTGTACAACGACACAGCTTGCTGGGAAACTGAACCAACACCAGAAGAACATCGATTGATGAATCCCGATTAATTAGAAAAGAGCCAGTTGAAGGTGGAGAAAACCATAATAGAACTAGAAACTCACAAAGATTATTCCAGCGGTCTTGAACTTCTTCAATATCATATTGGGTCAGCATGGACGACGCATTCCCCATTGATGTCCCCAAGCCTTCGGGAAATTGAGATGGAAAGCACGAACTTAGCTGGAAATTAAAAGAAGAAGAGCCATTCATGTCTGCCGAGTGACAAAGCCGTAAACGATCGAGTCAAGAAATTAATGAGAGAAGAGAACGGCCGCAGCAGTCAAACCCAAATGAATGATGGTCAATCTCTGGCATCCAGAAAGTTTATGGAGAAACAGTTATGTAAATTAGATAATCCCAAGCACGATCGCGGACACAGCCCTTGGGCTCTCCAGAATCTGTTTGGTGAATGGAGCAATTATCTGGCCCAGCTAAAAGGAGTTACAGTAGTCTTTCAAGCCAACTAACTCGCGATTAGATTGCGAAAGCGTCCCTTCCTTTTAAGGTCGGGATAGGATAATATTTATCTTACTTTGTATTTGGTTCCTCCCAAAAGAGAAAAAAGTCGGATATAAAGTGATATATTCTAGATAAAATTATCCCATGGATAAGCCAAGATAAAAATGGATATGTTTTCTAATATTATTCATCATATAAAAGCTATACTTCTCAAATAACAAACTTCTTAAGTAATAAACTAAAAAATAATAAAATAAAAATTTGTAAAATGACCAATAAAATAATTTGAATTCTAATGTTAAAAAAATCAAATGACCAATAAAATAATTTGGTTTTCATTAATTCCTATTATTATTTATATATTTGAAACTTTTTCTGCTCTATAATATATATTTTGTATATATATTTAGTACCTATATTATCATGTATTATCAGAATAATAATAATGAATATTTTTAACAAATGATGGAAGAGAAGTAAAAAATGTAAAAAATATATGGAGAAATAATAAAAAATAATTTAGCAAAAATGAAGTAGAAGAACCCATATTTTAAATGAACAAATTAAAATTTGAAAATGATTGTTCTAATTCTTGAAGAATGAGAGGCAATGAAATTTCTCAAAAAAAACCACCATCTCCCTCTTCTTCTCTTCTATATCTTTCGTTCATATTGAAATTTCACAACTCATGTATAGTTTATTAGTTCACGTCAAAGCTCCACAAGAACGGTGAGAAAGTTGAAGCTCCTCCTTCATAGCTCTCTAGTTCATGTCAAGAAGTTCATGAAAGCAGCAAGAGAGTGGAAACTCCTTCTCCCTTCATAACTTTGTTATTTATGTTGAAGTTTCATGAAAGTAACGAGAAAGTCGAAGCAATATGTTTTTCGTAATTGCAAAAGTGAACGATCGTATTTTCTTTTTTACTAAATTTGATAGTGAATTACAAGATATTTTTACAATCTCCATTTTTGAATTTTTATGTTTATTTTACACTGATAGGTCGTAAATACCATATAATGAACATGAAAATATCCAACTTCATTATTGTGATTCATCGAACAATGATAATATAGTAAAATCCATGAATTTTATATCATATCTTATTCAATCATATCATGATTAGAATTCTAAACGACTAAACATAGTCTTGAGATTTGTTATGTTTAAATACTTATCAATTATGTTCTTCCAGTATTGCTTCATAAATGAAAAAAAGAGGTTCTTTTCGACCTTCAAAAAAAAAAAAAAAACTGAGGTAGTCTTAGGAAAGTATCTCTAAAATACTCTCAGCAAAATGAATGGTATCATATCTTGTAACATGATAATTCATGTCAACTTTCACGCACAAGAGTAAGTTTCACGATTTTAAATATGGTAGAAGGCAGATTGCTCATGTGGAGTCTTGAAGATTCTTGGTGAAGAGTTCCATCCTAGCATCCTAACTCCGGGAGATTATAGCGAGTAGACAACCAAAACGCTTTTACACTTCTAAAGATGGGAAATGCTAGTCTTTTTACTATCTTTATTCTTTTCTTTTATCTATGACCTTGGATCCGAACCTCCACTTGTTGCTTTACACTGATTCGACTTAATAGGCAACTGAGTATCTACCGATAAGCATGTAACAGTTTAAAAAAGATAAAAAGAAGAAGTTACTACGGAAATGACAACTGAGCAACAATCCATTATGGTCGATGATGCCCCTCCTAACAAAGCAAGAAATCAAAGGCACGGCATTGGTCGTGGACAGCACCACATCGCTTTCACGATCACCATCTTCCACCATGAAAGGCACCTCCATAGAAATCCACAAGAAAGTCGAGAAGATTATACAAGTCGGTGAAGAAGACATTCGTTCAAAGAATATATATGTGAGTGGCGTTGTCCTTATTCATGGTCCAAAACCTTGTGCCATAAGGAAGACGAAGGAGCAATGACTTTCCTTTTAGGAATCACTTACTTTTCTCCTTTTAGGAATGACTTCTTTTCTGACACACTCGCTGGACTCCACTTAAATATTAGGAATCACTTCTTTTATCCTATTAGGAATCTTCTTTTTTGACACACTTGGAGGATTCCACTTATCTATAAGGAATCACTTCTTTTTGACACTCGCTATTAAGTGTGTTAAAGAGGAAAGGTTTAGAAAAAAGCTATCTGGATTGGTATTAAGGCTCAATGCCAAGATAAATAAGTACAATGAAACTTAATCTACAATACATTTTAGGGGAACAATTCCAGAGAATATACAAAGGATAATTCTAGAATATCCTAGAATATGTATATGATCCTTGAGATATTCTAACACCTCCCCTTAAACTCAAGATGGATCTAATAACTCTATTTTAGGTAGAGTATTTTTACTGATTTAAGTTTTATATTTGCTAAGCTTTGATAAATTTTGGGAGAATTTATCTACTATTCATGTAATTTTATTGAATTTTGTAGGAAATACGACTTTTAGATTTATAAGGGACCGTGCACATCATTTGCAGAAGACGAGAGGACCAATGCGTAATTTTCCCATGTGTCTATGCTAGATTTACAGAGGAGTCCCTGCACCTCAATATTTTCTAGAATATTTCAATATCTCTAAGGATATTTTAATAGCTTTAAGAATATTTCAATATTTTTAAGGATATCTCAGCATCTTCCCAAATATGTTATCTTGAAGAAGAAGCCAGCCAAAACCTAATGGGAGGCTAACCTCGGGTAGATTTTTGGAGGCTATATAAACCCCTCTTATGCCGCATATTGGAGAGGGGAGAGGAGCCTTGAAGCCGCCACCAAATTTTATGTTTTCTTAGTTAGCTACTTTATTAGTAGAATTGGCGCATGTCAAGGAGAGAATGAGGAGGCAAACCTGAACATGTTTGTGACTCATTGGTGAACTTGTTTTAATTTAGCATTTTTTTTAATTTTTGTTGTTAGTTTAGCTTTAATTATGTTCTAAATTTATTTTGTTATAGCTACAATGGATCTTAATCATGATTGATTGATTTTCAAGACTTGTTCATGTAATATAATTGTTTTGGTTATGGCATTTTCTATCATGATCTTAATGTTTTTAGAAGTTTGGCCAACTTTTAAATGATTTTTAATGTATGCATGATACCGGGTGGAGATTGCATGCAAAAGCACTTAAATCTAGGTCAAGGTACACTAGGTTGTTTGTGTTGTTGCGGTAGTAGATCTAGGTTGGACTACTTAGATTAAATATGGAAATTTACAGAAGAACTTAATGCTTTTAAGTGGTTTAAATTCACCTAAGGTTAGTGTGGGTTAAACTAAGGATCATTAAATCAAGGTTGGCTTGTAATCTAACTTAGGGAAATTTCACCAACACAATTGGGAATTAATTTATTGCATGACAAGTTAGGAGAATTGATTATGATTGGTTAAGTGAAATCGGATGCTCTAACGCGTTGTGATCTTAGTTAAGATCTTAAAATTTGCCTTGCCAATTTTCAATTTACTTTAGATTAAGTTTATTTTGCAATTTGAATTAGCTTTTGAATCCATTAAGTTTCAGCTCTTTTATATTTCGGTCCTTTAATTAGTTCAGTTCACTTTTTACTTGCCTTTTTGACTTGGTTAACTAAATTTTTGGATTGATCACCTTCGGTAAGTAAATGAATAATTAGAAACAATTTTGGTGGAAATAATACTCACTCATCACTTTAGTATTGGTAGATATTGTGCACTTGCAATTCACCTAACAAGATCAAACAAAGAGAGTTTGGAAAGTAGATATTGAATACATGGTGCTAGAAAAGCCTTTGTAAAACCATTAGCTAGTTGGTCCATAGTCCCAACAAAAAGAAGAGAGATGGTGCAAGGTTGGAGATGATGACGAGTAAGATGGCAGTCAACCACAATATGTTTGGTGTGCTCATTCAAAACAGGATTAGCTCCAATATGGATGACACATTTGTTGTCACAATATAGAGGAGTGGGATCTTGGAGCAAGATGCCCATGTTAGGAAGCAAATGACAAAGCCATACAATCTCAACAGTAGTGTCGGCCATAATACGATACTCAGACTCAGTAAAGGAGTGTGAGACAATTTGCTATTTCTTGCCATGCCAAAAAAAAAAAGAGAGAATCGCAAAGGAAAATGCACAATCTTGTGATGGACTCATGATCAGTTACATCAAAAACCTAGTCAACATTGGAATAAGCACACAACTCAAGAGGAGAAGAGGATGGCAAAAACAAAGACCATGCCAAAGTACCCCAAAGCAGCGTAGGATTCACATAACAACAATATAATGAGTAAATGGAAGGGCAGCAACAAATAGACTGACAACATGAACTGCATAAGCAATGTTAACCCATGAAATGGTGAGATACACAAGACTACCGACCAGAGCTTGATGACGAGTCACACTAGAAAAAGGTTCCCCGTCATCAATTGGAGCTTTTGATTCAACTCAATATGAGTGACCGTAGTATGTGAATCATAAAGAGCAGTCCTAGAGAGAATATTGGCGGCATACTTTTGATGAGAAAGAAAAATACCACAAGAACTGCGAACAATCTTAAGCCCAAGAAAATAATGTAATGGACCAAGATCCTTCATGGCAAAATGTCGCCAAAGATGCCTCTTGGTATGCACAATTTAATCAGACTCATTGCTAGTAATGACCATATCATCCACATAAGGAAGAAGGATAGTATAACCAAAAGACGAAATATGAACAAATATAGCATGCTCAGGGTTCTTGTTTGAGGCCATAAGGAGCTTGTCAAAGATGACAAACTTGGCTAGGGGCATGGGCAAGACCAGGTGGGTCCTGCTAGTGGTGTGATATGCCCAAAACTTTAGAACTCCTTGCCCCTAATCCTTTAGCTTGAAGAAGTCTTGTCTTAAGGTTTTGTAAGGTTGTCCTATTGGTCTCCTCGGCTTGGCCCTTAGCTTGGGGGTACCCGACCAAAGTGAATCGGTATGGTTGCATAAAAATTTCTTCTTAAAGATCCCCATGAAGAAAAATTCTCCACATCAAGCTCATAGAGAGGCTAGTTGCAAACAAAAGTAATTGCTAGAAGAGTATGAACATAAGTCATCTTTACTACTGGAGTGAAAGTCTCCTCATAGTCAATGCCATATTCCTGTGAGAAACCTCATGCAATCGAATGCGTATTGTAATACTCAATCTTGCCATTAGAACAAATCTTTACTTTATAGAGCCAATGACATGATACCAAGTCTCGACCTGATGGAAGAGGAGAAGTTCCCAAGTACTAGAACTCCATAAGGCAAAAAGTTCCTTAGCCATGGCTTGACACCACTCATCATATTGTATAGCCTCGCAGTAGTTAGTAAGCTCTTGCACATCATGGATGGCATCCAAAAAGAACTAAACTCGATGTAATAAGAAGTAGCGACAACATATTGACCAGGGGCCGACCATCCCAAGGAGGATTATGATGTGGCTTTAGAGTATTAGAATCGTCGATGGTAAGGAAAATAAAAGAGACAATAGCAGGAGGGAGTCTAGGCAAAGAAGGAGGGTTAGATATATCTGGAGGTGGAGAAGCAAAGGCAGGAGGTGGTCAGGGCATGGATCAACTGGGAAGTATATGAAAGGATTAGGAGTAAACACTGAAGGTGTAATTGTAGTAGAGAAGGAAGGAATATGCCGATGAGAAATGACATTACAAGATATACAAATGTGCTAAGCAATTGGATCGTAACAACGATATCCCTTGTGCTCAGTGCTGTAGCACAATAATGCACACGATATGGATCGAGCAGTCAACTTCATGCGTTTAAGCACGAAACACGTGCACCCAAAAACTCGAAGATGTGTATAGGTAGGAGAGCTGGAATGAAGTCATTGAAAGGGTGTATCCTGATGAAGGATAAGGGAGGGAAGGCAATTAAGAAGATAAGCCGCAGTGAGAAGAGCCTTAGCCCATAACTTGGTAGGAATTGAAGTTGAGAATAAAAGAGCACAATTGGTTTCAAGAAGATCTTGACAATTACATTAAGTAACCCCATTTTGAGTCAGGACATTAGGATAGGAAAGGTGCGATAATGTCCCATCATTAACTAAGAGAGAACGGAGTGCCTCCAAAAGATATCCCCCCCCCCAAAAAGCAGTTAGTTAGAAAAACTTTTTTTTTTTTTTTTGAAATTGTGTAGAAATCAAGGTAGTAAAGGTTTGATAAATAGTAAGAAAATCACAATGCTGACGCATAAGAGAGAACCAAGTATAGCAAGAATAATTGTCACACCCCGAACCTCGAACGCGCACACATCCCTCGGTGGTCGATAAAATTGCGACGTTTCAAGACGTATCGCCGACCCATTCATTTTATTGCACACGTGGAAGCGAATAAACAAACCCCAGACAACACATTACATGAGATACTAAAGCAGGACAATAAAATTCACAAACCACACTTTTATAAACAAACTAGTCTATATACAAAAAGATCGGCTTTCAAAAAGAAGTTGTCCTACGACCTACTAGTTGGACACATTCACTAATCCTTCAGATTCCACCTCCATAGGCTTTGGGGGCTTCGATCCTCCATAACCCTATCAGGCGGGTCAGCTACACCCTCGCCCATAGCGGGGGAGATATCAAATCCCTAAAGGGGACCTACCCTATACCCATTGAGTCCATGGCGAAACCACGCCCTAAACAATGAGGTACCCTCTGAGGTAGGCCCTCATCGACCTAGATAGTGGTCACAACCAGCTTATAACCAAATGGCTCCTGGGGACAGGGACGTATGTGCTCCACTTGGTAAGCCCTTGAGGTTGACCAAAACATTTAGAAGAGACTGCCATTTAAGGACTTGAAAATATTAAACTCGCGATGGGATGAGACAATGTCTCAGCATGTCTACTCCCTAAACCCTAATTAGGAAGGAAATATGTTTTGAAGTAGTCTAACCACGCATTGATCAAGAATCACCTCGCCTTAGTTCCTTCCTGCACGTCTGCACAGTTCATATCACAGATGCATATAATAAATGTACACATCAATTGGAATGTCTCACTCAATCTCAATCAATTATAGGGATCCTAATTATAGGGCAAAATTATTATGACATGTCTCATTTCGTGCCCCACAATTTCGTCTCATAATCCAGCGCGTCTATCTCAATCAATCACATGTTCCAATTGCTTACTACCCGCATAAGCAGTTTTAATGGACACACATCGGTCATTTGGTGTAGCCAAGCTTCGCCTCATCCCTTGAGTGTGGCAACATCCACTCGACAAACATCGGGGACAGCATTCCCAAAAGAGCTTCGGTTCCAACCTCTACCGCGATCCAGCATCCATTGTTAGGGCATCCTATTTAAGGGCCAAGAACACCGTGTATTGCATTCAAATGTCTCAATTAAGATAATGCATTTGGCTTGTTTTCTTTGTAGTAAAACACCTAATGAAAATAATCGTGTGTGGGTACACGGTTAGATCGAATTTTAAAAATTTATATCATTTTTTTTGTAAATCCTACTATTTGATATAGTATTTAAAATCATTATCGATGTTAAAATTCGACACTCGGTATTTTCTAATTAAATACCAAAATTTCACGATTTTCAAATAATAACTCAAAAATCACAATAACCACTCAATTGCACTCAATTGTATAAACTAAGCACACCACTGCAATCAACATGAAATTCTGGTCACCAGCTATCTTGGTATAATTTTCGAAAAATATTAAATACTTACAAAAATTACAAAAATAATTAAATAAATGCAATTTAAATCAATAAATGCAAACTTAGGCCAAAAATGCTAATTTAACCACCTAAACGGACCTAAAAAATAATGCACCTATCCACATAAATAGTACAATTTATCTAGCCTTTAATTAATCTAATCTAACCACCTAATAATCATAATTAACCAATTAAATCACTAATTACAACTAACTAACAACCTAAGCCATACTTACCATAATCTAATTACCTACTAAGCATCATTGACCTCATGAGCATGGTTTAGTGAGTAAACTCACCGGATTAGTGGGCCGGTAAGTCTACGGTGACGACAACGCAAAGGCGGGTGATAAACACTCCTGTGAGGACACCAAATGAGATTGGACGGGCTTGAAAAAGGCTTACGAAGTTCGCAGCTGGGCTGTGAGGTTCGGTTTTGATCTTGGGCTGCAAGGGCTAGTTAGCTTGGCTCCGGTGGTTGGAAACGCCAAAGCGGGACCAGGTGGTGCTACAGGGGTCGACGGCGGCTTGGACGAGTGGTGGGGAGGCTCGATGGCGATGGTAGGTGGTTGGATGGCGTACGTATGAGCACGAGGTAGTGAGCAAGAGATGAGACGAGTGGCTTGGACGCATAGGAGAGCCTGCGGGTGCTGGGGACGTCACGACGGCTCTGCGAGGGTGCGACTACTCAAGCGACGTTCGGATGGGGCTGGCTCGGTTGCTGCTTGCTTGGCTGGTCTTCTCTAGTTTTCTTGAGCTCTCAACTAGCACAACAATGGAGAAATGGGCTGGAATGAAGAGGAAGAAGGCAACAGCTAAAGGGAGGACCCAAATGGCCTCCAAAGTTCACAAATAATATCTCAAACACTCATCACATACCCCCACCATGTTTTGCCAATTTTCCTTCTTCAAAGCTTCCTTAGCAAGCCAAGAGAGGGCTGGAATGCTGCACCCCACCAAGGCCTACGAATTTTGGACATTCCCCTTCCAATTTCATTCAATTCCAACTCAAATCAACCCAAATTAGTGCCCATAAATTTAGCCAAGGTGCCCACATCACATTCCACATTTTTCCTAGCCAATTAGTCCACTTAAATGCCAAAAAATGCAATAAAAAATGGTCATCTAATTTTCCTAGTCCAAAAACGCATAACTTTGGAATTTCGCCAAAAACTCGAGTTTGTAGAAAAATTTTCGGAAGATGAGTCGACGTTCCTAAAATAAAGCGTGACATGACAGAGCTTTCAATTTCTGAAATCGGATTCAATTTTGCGGTTAATTCAACTAGACACAATTTTAACATGACCTAACCTACCGGGTAGCTTTTAGGAATTTTTAGTGCATTTGACCCGTGATCGATTATTTTTTAGCCACATTATACATTTTCGACTCATTGGCGACTCTTGGTTGTCGTGAAAATCTCAAGATTTCAAATATAGGCACATGGTATAGAAATGACAGAAAAATCAGTTTAATGCCGTTCGACAAGAATTTTGCAATCAGGTAGAATCACCCACACATTAATTACATACCTCAGTCGAATCAACCTATCTTGATCTTTGATCAATTTTGACGGTGTCATATTGACTATTGCAGATTAGCACGATCGAGTAGTCGATTTTTGGTTGAATTCTTAAGTCTATTGCGTTTAAGAAGCGTGCCCAAGACACTGTTGCCATTGCACAAGATCCATGGTAGCTAGCACAGGATGAGGAGAGGAAGTCAAGGTGGATGGAAGGTGGAGAGATTGCATGGTGTACAACTTGCCATGCCTATTGCCCTTGCCAATCATCTTGCCACTCAAATGATCGTACACAAAGCAAAAGTGATTAGTAAAACTCACAAAAAGCCCGAGGGCAGACAAGAGTCCCCTGGTGACTTAAGCTCAAAAAGCTAAGTGAGATAGGCAACGAAAGCAGATATGTGTTTGGTGGCTCCTAACTTAAGAATCTAAGTAGAAGAAGAGCCACTTGATGAGGAAGCGGTAGATGTAGAAGAATTAGCAGGAGTGACAGTAACTAAAATGGCAAAATTAGATGAATGAGAGCTAAGCTGTAACTTATTTAGGTGGGCTAGTTGAGCCTTAAGAGTAGGAAATTGCTCATCCACAAAAGGAGAAGCAAGAGAAACATGCTAAGTTGGCCTAAGAGTAGGTGGAGTTCAAGAAAAGCTTTGACCATCGAACTGCTTCTTATTACAGCGGGACTCGATATGACCACGGTGATGGCAGTAAAAACACCAAAGATTTTGTTAAGAACTTTGGGTTGGAGTAGGAGATGGTGATGTGGGCCAAGTAGTAGTAGTGAGAATGGCAAGGGGATGAGGCACAACAAAAGATGAGAGAAGACCCAATTGGGTTTCCTTAGATTGAAGTTCCTTGACGAGAATCAAGAAGAGAGGTGGAAAATTCCGATAAATAATTTGACAAGAAACACCCTCAAAAGCAGGTTGGAGCTTCATAAGAAAATCATAAAGTCAGAAGCGATCTTGTGTCTATAGTTGAGAAGACTAACATGTGGAGCATAAATGGGAGACAGAGCATCAAGCTGATTCAAAAGTGAGTTCAAATAATTATAAAACTCAAGAATAGATCGAGTGCCCTGAGCAACTACAGCAATTTCCTACTATTATTGGTAGACGCAGATAGAGCTGGTTTGAGTAAACACGTCATCAAGTTGATCCCAGAAATTCTTTGCACTCGTGATGTGAGCAAATTGTGGGTGAAGGGCGTGATCAAGATGGCCGAATATGTTAAAATATGTCTCGAGTTTGAGCCCAATATGAAATTACAAATATTCCGAATTGGATATGTTGCGGATGTTCGAAATTGAGCAAAGAAGATCCGAAGATCAACTTCCCAAAATTCGAATTTGCGTCGGAGAGTTTGGCCACTGAAATAGGAAAGTCCAACTTTCACTTGGATTTGGATTTTGTTTAAAATATATAGGGATATATTTTGGTTAAAATAGGCAAGTTAGGAAACAGAATCCTATGAGAAGTTGGCAAAAGAATAAAAAGTATATATAGACTTGTGGCCGTTGATGAAAGAGGGTTGATCATGAAGATTTGGTCTTGAAGCGTCGTCTCGTTGTCGAGTGCTTGGGAGGGATTTTTCTTTGTCGTTCATGTTCATGAATTACATCCGAGAAGATTTAGTGCTTAAGCCAATTAAATCTTGTGGTAAGATTTGTGTGTAATTCCTTCGTGAGATTGAGAGATTATTTTTGAGAAATTTCGGGGCTAAATACTGCGTGCGTTATTGGATGTAATTGGGGCTTGGGAAACACCGATAGAGTGCTTGAGTGACTCAAATGTGTAATCTCCTTGTATTACTTGATCTATAGTGAAATTCGCTGCTGCTCTCCCCGTGGATGTAGGTCTTTACGACCGAACCACATAAATCCGGTGTTCGATTTATTTTCTTCTTCTGTCTATATTATTGTTTGATCGCTCGCCTTTCGCAATAGAATATGATGGCCTAGGCCCTTCAATTAGCAACGGTCTAGGTTCAAATGTCATATTTATGCTGATAAATCACCTCAGAAGAGTTTGGATTGCTCAACGTTCTTGAGTTGGGTAGGATGGATGCAAAGACCTCAACATGCCCAAATAAGTCTCGATAAACAAGTGCAGTCATAGCCAATAACCACCAAAGAGCATAATTGGAGCTATCGAGTTTGACATCAATTCGGTCACCTAAATCACCCATACCAAATCTCATACCATAGAAAACAACCAAACACTCAAGAGCACCAATAACGACGATGCGTGAGAGTGCATGCGTTGAGATTTCATCGAGTAGTGGAGTGTGAAGTGTGGGAGGTCACCGATGACGAGACGATGAATGTGCTGTTGTCAAATCGATGAAACCACAAGAACACAATGGCGAAGAATCCTGACCTTCGGGTGGCGATGTCAAACCATGGTGAACTTGACTGCCAATGATACAACAGTGCTCAAAAGCGTAGTGACAACATACATCACATCAAAGAAACAAAAAACCTAGAGCAATTGTTGTGACACCATGTTAGAGAGAAAAGGTTTAGAAAAAAGCTATCTGCATTAGTATTAGGGCAAAAGGCTAGAATAAATAGGTCTAATTAAGCCTAATCCCTAAGATATTTTACAGAAACAATCGCAAAGAATATACAAAGGATAATTCTAAAATATCCTATAAGCCGCAATAGAGGTCGGTAGTTTTTCATCAAATTCATATAAGTTTTCAATGTTCAACCAGCATATATATGTGTGTGTGTATAAAATATAGTTTTCAACGCACACACGAGTAGGAAAACAGATTATATGATATTTTGATTTAGGAAATTGTGAAAAAGAAAAGAAAAGAAAAGGGAAAGAGATCTAAAATCCTTTTTCCTAAAATTCCTGGTTGGCCAATTTATATAGAAACAAAGAAAAGAAGATAATTGTAAAGAATATATATAAAAAAAAGAGTTTTTAATTGATGAAATACCGACATTTTTACCGATGCTATTCAATTGTTTGACCTAACGAATTCGTCCATGTAGATTCTATACATGCAAAATAATAATTAATAGAAAGAAGAGTTGAATTTATGTAGTGTGTATTTATGCGCCTCTTTGACTGGAAATGTGCCTTCTTCGGTTCTTGTCTATACATGCTTTTTGGTGTGTGATGTGCTTGGTGTAGTATTGGCATTTGTGGGACCCTGCAAAAACCAAAAAGAAAAAAAAAAGAAAAAGAAAGGTTGAAAAGTCGGAGGAGAGAAGAGGAGAAAAGAAGAAAAAAGAGAAAGAAGGACGAGGGGGAATTGAGAGCATTCAGAAAAGAAGGAAAGAGAGAAAAAGGGTAGGGAGGAGATAAAAGGAAAAGAAGAAGCACATTCGGGAGAAGAGAATAAGAGAGGAGAGGAAGGAAGGGAAAGAAGGAGGAGGAGGAGGAAAATAGAGTGGATTTTGGCCACAGACGCCTCGTCAAGCCGATTCAACTCCGATTTACAACTCTTGGTAAACGCTCGCGCCTATCGTTCTTCTAATTGGATAATTTTTCAAAGTTAGGACTTAAATTTAGAATTATGTGAAATTTGAGTTGCGAAATTTGATTTTTGAGTTGTTAAATTGTGTATATATACAAAAATCATAATTTAGAATGTTGTGAAGTCGTGAGATTGTATGGAACTTGATTTGAGTTTATGATTTGTCTGAAACAAAATTTCAAAATTTCTCCCGAGCAATGAACAATGTGCACCCAACAATTTCAGGGCCGTATTTTATCAGTTTTCGGCTTGATTTTGGAACGGTTGAGTTGGTGTCCTTGTCGTATATTGAAAGAGTTTTCAACTAACTATAAGAACATTTGGAACAGAGCTCCGTGTAGAAAGTTATGAAGTGACAAAGTTTCACGCTTAGGATTGTGAATGGGTTAAATAATTGCTTTGGATATGTGATTTTTTTAAGCATGTAAGCATCATTTTATACATAATTTAATCGAGCCGTTAATTAAGATAGCATTTTACTTGGTTTTGATACTATTTCTCGATTATATGATAGGTATGTGAGTTTATTGATTTGAGTAAGCCTTATTATTTGGTTTGTGGCATATCCAAATGAGTGATGTTATCTTTTCTTTGAATTTGTAAAACTCATATTTAGAATTACTATGGATTATGAATTATGAAATGGCGTTGTTATTACACAAAAGTCGATCAAGCATTTACTACATTGTTGATTTTGAAGTGGCACGGTAAAGCATATTTGGAAATGGCTTATGAGTCGATTATTATGCAATGCATGGATGAAATTCGTTATGAGAAGAATTCTTTTGTTAGATGTTATACATTTGGGTTTGCGAGGAATTGGAAAAGGCATTATTTGAAATAACTTGAAATGATTATTTGTTAACGCCTTGATCAAATGCTTTGTGAAGGAATTGCCAAAACTTATGGGTATGAATTCATGAAAGAAACACATTTTGTTTGATAAATTGAGTTGCGAAAGTTGATTTGATTTAGTTTGCAAAATCGGGTTACGTGATTATGATTTTGATTATGAATTTTTGTGAAATGATATAAGAAATGCTTTGCGGAAAAAAAAAAGTATTTCTATAAAAGAAATCAAGTTATAAAAGGTTATATGATTGGTTTGTTAAATATATTGTGGATTATGAGATTGATTGTGGAATGAATTTCTGGATATTGGATGATGTGGGTTTAGTGCTCAATATCGCTATAAGCCCAATAACCGGCTTATGGGTATGTGCATATCCTTGTGGGCCGAGCCACCAACTAATAATAAGTGGAGACCTTGTTAATGGGGAAATCTTAATTGTCTTGTCATAAGACATTTTGTCGTGACCTTGATTTGATATTGAGCAAAAGATTGATTGATAAATGGATCATTGACGTATGGTTTCATATGAGATGGATCGATGTAATAGATCATTGATGTGTAATATGAGATTAACCAATGAAATGGACCATTGGCGTGTGAATTGATGAGATTGATCAATGAGTTGGACTATTGATATTTGTTATGATATTATTGATTTAACAAATATTTTTTGCTATGTATATGATTATATTAAAGCAATATAACATATTTTTATCTAGTATGTATATTATATTTTGGATTTACGTTCAATGAGTTATGGTTTGGTCTTATAAAGTTGCTCGATCTACTTAAAAGAGATATGCACTACTCATGAGCTGTGTTGCTCATCCCTTTATTTTTCCAAATCTTTTTAGGTTTTTTAGCTAGTGATCACTAGTACGAGAGTGATAGCGATGATGAGACTTTTGGGGAGATGAATTTTTGGTGGTTTGAGGTTGTGTCCTTTAGGCAAAAGGACGGCCATGTCATCCCCATTCTTGGTGGTTTTAGGGTGTGACACTTGGTTAATATGACAATAATAAAAATCACACCGTGAGTCTAATCTGAAAGTAAATAACAATAAATAAAAAAAAGTATAAGCCAACGAAGAGATGTGCATTACTTTTGATTGAAAAGGATATGGTATGCTGGATTTGTTTTTGAATTTGGATGTCATCTTTGTTTTTCTTCATTTTTCATTGAGATCTCTTTCTTCCTGCTTGGTCATCACTATATTACCAAGGCACAAAAGATGAGACCAATGTTCGAAACAACGTTTCCAATTTATTATTATTAATTTTTGGTGGTCAAAACCACATTTCCAAAGTTTGGAAATGGGAATATCTCAGGACACATGGTCATTGTTGTACAAAATCTAGTTTGACCTGCGACCCATCAATCCATCGGGGAAAAGAGGTCAGATACGTCTAATAAAAACTCCATATCAACTTAAGCCAAGTTAGAAAAACTCGAGCTTGATTGGTAGGTCCACCTCTCACAACCCGTTACCAAACAGGCCCATTTGAGGAAATTTAAGGTACGAGGTTGGGTAGAGTCATTACTTACCCATTTGAGGAAATTTAGATACGATTATATAGAACTATGGAGAAAAAGGGGTAATTTTCTTCTTTTGCTAGTAGAAATTATGGTACTTACATGACTACTTGTGGAAAGTTCGTTAATTTTTGCAGTTTTCCAATCGAGAAAGGAATTTCTGAGCCAATAAATTTTTTGTTTTAAAGGGAGGGAGGGAGGGGGGGGGGGGGGGTGTATTTAAGGGCCAATATGCAGGTCTTTTTTGTCATCTTTGAAAAGGTATGGTAATCTTAAAAAGTCTAAAGGGAAAAGATAAGACCATCTTAAAATATTATGTTGTTCTTAACGAATTTGAGATGGTATACTTGTTGGGGAAACTTGAACATGGCCAACCCTAGGAGAATTTTGCAGCTTAATCCTTAACTGAAACTAACCTAAATGGTCGGTAGTCGAAATAAGATCCGTTCAAGGCATAAGCCAAATTGAAAGCTAAGGAAAATCAAGAGAGGGAGAGAGAGATTATGTGGAGGCTTAGGTTAAGTGGGATGGTTATACTTCTAGCTATGTTAACATGCTCATTCCATGGCTAATTAGAGAGAGCACTCGGCGTATGTCTTCTTTCAGAAGATGGTGGTCTCAAATTGCTGAAGCAAATATCTCGACTTCAATAACAATCATACTTTAGTCATGTCGGACTGATGTGCACGTACCCTTTGCATTGCTCTTTTCTGCTTAGTGGGATTATCCACCTCCTTCACTTCATGACTCATGTAGAATCGACATTAACTCGAGTCAAAATATTTAAGACCTATATAATCTTAAGTAAGCTGGGTACAACCGATGCTGTCGGAACTCGGAAGCCCACACATATAAAGATCAAATTAGAGGCGTAATTATAGAGCTACCAGCATTAGAATAATGAAACTAGAGCTGAAGACATTGGATATATAAGACATGTAGGACATACAGTTCCATGCAACTTAAAAGCACCATTAATATCATGATCCGCATATTTTCAACCCATATTTGGCATGTAACATAGCTCTCATTTGATTCACGCCAAACTTGACCAGTATGTTCATCCCTCAAAAATAATCTCATTGCTATCATGTATGTACTTTCACATGTTGAGCAAGACTATACAGAACAGAACAAGAAGAAACACTGTCACATGGATGGGAAAGCAAGACAGCCTTCATGTACCAGACTCACCCACAGAAAGGTTGGGGGGAAAAATTATGGAGTACCCCTTGACAAAATCATAGATAATCTTTCCTTTTTTCAAATCCTTTCCTCCTACAGACTAGTTACCACTCTTTCTCCAGCGACCGAGATTATGATCTTCATTCTCAGCAACTATCCATTCATCCATGAATGTTTTGTTGATCCAAGTCTCCATCAATAAGCATCACCGAGCTATGGTGGTGTACCATGTACCACCGTCCATTATGAAATTCAAAGACATTAGTCATGTTAAAAGGCCCAGTATCCATGTCAACAAAAGTTTTCATGGAGACCCAAGCCATGTCTCTCAGCACTCGGACACGAACATCGCGGACCTGGAAGTCAACCCCTTGCTCCCAGTTAAATGCAAGTTGCCAACTTTGTATCACAGCATTGTACCTGTAAACAAGTGTCAGCCACTTCCAATTGTGTAAACTATGGTTTTACCAGCCCACTAGAAAGGAGATGCAACGTAGCTTGACTTTGGCCAAGCTAGAAACTTATACAGAAAGAAGGATTATCAACCTGTTTAATCTTTATCAAGAAAAAGCACGAGATATGAGAGGACATCATTAAGCTCAAAACACAGAGGCTACCCTGATGTTATGAATTCAGATTGAGGTGCACAGCACAACCGCAAAGTGCAGTAGGTAGATCAGATGGGAGCCTGAGCAGTCATGGGAAGCAGACTAGGAAAGCTAGCAACAGGGTCGAGCTATCAGACCAAGGTAAGTGAATGATTAAATGCCTTCTCCAAATGGAAAGACTGTAACAAAAATCTTACATACACAGGGAAAAGAACAAAAAGGTTAACAATAACAAGCATGCATGTCCACACCTCATGTCTCCTTTAATGGTGAAACCACCCAAGAGGACTAATAAGAAGTTATCAACATTAATGAAGAAGAAAACAGAACAAAAGCATGTGTTTGATCACAGACTTCCAATTATTGCTTTCAATATATACATGAAAATGCTTGAAAAATAACTTTGGCAGTCTGCCTTGCTTCTTCTCAACTTTCTGGAATCAGACATCAATTTTCTGAAAACTAAGAATGACATAAGTTTTTTCTGATATTATCCAGCAGAACGAAAAGGAAAAGAATTTCCGAAGATGACAAAAACGACCTGCATTTTTAGGTATCATACTCTGCCAGTAAGATAATGTGCAGATATTTCAAACAGTTGTTTCCAACTGAATAATTACTACATAAGATACTTCACAATTATTGCGCTATTTCTAAGTTATCAAATATCCATCATTCTCAACATGACTTCATGGGGCTATATTGACTGGTAAAGAGAGACACCCAACCTTCATATCAACAGAGTACATGCCGACTCTAAGACTCCACAATCCAAGTATAAAACAAAATCTCAGCACACGTTGGAACTCTGAAGATATAGACAGGAATTCATACCCGGAAAAGAGTTCCCCCGAAGCATGAACACACTTGACATAATCTGCATTGAGCCAAAGGCGGCTCATTGATTGAAGGGACCTCTCCCTGATGATGTTAAAGAATTCTAAATTAATATTCACAATAGCCCTTGTAGCCGCATAGTAGGCTTTCCACCCATTGACTGGTGTGACACCATCTTGTTCCAGAGTAAAATCCTGAAGAAATAAAACGAAGGCATAAATATTTGAATAAAGCAGAAAATGATTCATTTTTTTTGGATTTTCACTTTGATAAATGAAACAAAAAGGTTCTAAGCATAAACTAAGGTACTTTCCATCAGAATTCAAAATCTAGAGATCAAGGTCGAGAACAAAAGAAGAAAATATACACTCTGATAACTTTGCCACTCCCGAAACCTTTGCATGTAATCAAGTACGGAACACATCATATCGCTTCAGTTAAACACTAAACCCTAAAACCAAAATTATAAGCAATTAAATAAAGTTTGAAATGGGACATAGAGGTATCAGTACAGTGACAGAACAAAAACTTATGCAGGGTCTATTGCAACAAACTGAGCTGATAGGAATGTATGAGACTGTCATCAGGGCCGCTTTTATGGTCCGAACTTGATCACAAACATACCAACGAACCAAAATTGTGAAGCAAAACTCTATCAACTACTTTCCTTCATTATGTCAAAATTAACAAGTATATGAGCATATGAATGACATTAAAGGCAGTATAAACCAATTGCACAAGCCACATTGTAACATACAATTGTGAACATCACATCTTAGATTACCAGTAATAAGAACTAAAAGAATTCTAAAATGACCTAACAGCCCACAGTTAGTGCAATATCAATAAAGGACGCATTATCTACTCATGAGAAACCATTGGAATGGTACATGCACAAAAGAGATGCGCATGGATACACTTAAATGTTTCGATACAAGTTAGAATGTACAGGTTTTTTGCTAGTGTATTTTGCACCAGTAACTACGGCATTTCCTCTGATGAGGTAATGTGACAGCTATCTCTCGTGAATGATGATTCTCCTCCTAAACCACTAACTCTCCTAACTTTACATACTTCTCTAGAGTCATAAATTTCCTAAGGAAGTTTCTTAATTTCGTAGTAACGTCTACCAAATCATAGAAAACTACTGATAACAGAAAGAAACCCTTCCTCCCCAAGACATGGAAGGGCCTTAGGAGGAAAATGATCATTCATGAGGTATAGCTATCATATAGGGTATTATGATTTATTTTTACTCCCACTACAACAGTCTTTACTTTCTTCCATGACTTGGGGAGGAAGGGCTTCATTCTGTTATCAGGTGTTTTCTATGGTTTGATAGGTATTACTACAAAATTAAAGAAAATCCCATGCTGAAACTTATGACATTAGAGAAGTACGTAAATTTAGGAGAGTTAGTTATCTAGCAGGAGAATTATCATTTGTGAGGGGTAGCTATTAAATATGGTATAATAGTCTATCATTTAGTAGGAGTTACTATGAAACTAAGACGCTCCCTAAGGAAATTTATGACATTAGAGAAGTACGTAAAGTGATAGTTTTTAGGAGGAAATTTATCATTCACGGGAGGTAGCTATCAAATATGGCATAGTAGTTTAGTTTTGCTCCCACAATGGTGGTTTTTGGTTTCTTTTGTGACTTGGGGAAGCTTCTTAATATTGTAGTAATGCATACCAAATGATGAAGAACTCCCGATGATGGAAAGAAGCCGTCCTCCCCAAGTCACAGAAGAAACCAAAGACTGCTGTAGTAGGAGTGAAACTAAACTATTCTACCATATTTGATAGTCACCTCTTGTGAATGATAATTTTCCTCCTTTACATACTACTCTAGTGTCATACGTTTCCTTCAGAAGTTTCATCATTTTGTAATAACTTCTACCAAATTACAGAAAAATCTTGATAACAGAAAGAAGCCCATCCTACCCATGTCATAGAAGAAACCAAAGACCTCTGTAGTAGAAGTAAAACTAAAGTATTATACCATAATGATAGCCATCTCTTGCGAATGACGATTTTACTTGTATATCACTAATTCTCCTAACTTTTCGTAGTTCTCTAGTGTTTGCGAATGATTTTTCCTTGTAAATCCCTAATTCTCCTAATATTACGTACTTCTCTAGTGTCATAAATTTCCTTAGGAAGTTCTTAATTTTGTAATAACACCTACCAAGCCATATAAAACTCCTGACAATAGAAAGAAGCCCTTACTCCCCAAGTCACAGAGGAAACAAAAGTATGTTGCGGTGGGAGCAAAACTAAACTATCATACCATATTTGATAGCTATAGGAATGATAATTTTCCTCCTAAATCACCGATTCTCTAATTTTACGTATTTCTGTATTAATTTTGCAGTAACGCCCACCAAACCATAGACAACGTTTGATAATGGAAAGAAACCCTTTCCTCCCCAAGCACGCAGAAACCAAAGACTGCCGTAGTGGGAGCAAAACTAAACTATTTTACCTCATTTTATAGCATACGCTACACAGGATCATTGAGAAAACAAAGAGTACAAATTCATAACTTCTTAGAGAAGCCATGGCAAGTTCCAAGTTCCAACTCCTATGAAAAGTACAAATTCTTGTCAAATTTGATACTTTAGCTCCATTTGACCACTCTTCTCAGCTTAGATTTCTAAAGCAACCACATTCAGAAACCCAAGCAAACAGCATGCTATAAAAAATAATCCAACAGCTAATACACATGAATCCACTTTCTAACGCTAAATTCTACAAACCATCTGCGAAGACGAATCAAAACCTCACCTTATGATAGAGCGCCTTCCAGGCATTGTCATCGTTAGCCGCCTTTCGCATTAAGGAATTAGTCATCGAAAGCCGGCACAGGCTCGGGTAATCCAGGTAACTCAGCGCGTGCGTCGTGATCTCTGGCACGAGCTGCTCCATCATCGAGGCGCCGCTCTGCCTCTCCGCAGCCGCAACCGCCGCCGCGGCAGCCGCGGCCGCCTCCACGGCGCCGGCGCCGCCGTTCACGTACGTCGCTCCGACGGCCATCGGGGCGGAATCCGAATCCGGAGCGCTCGGGCCGCAGGTGCACGCGCAGCCGCAGGCCTTCGAGCCGGCCGGCTGCTTGTTGGATGTGGCGGAGGAGGGCTTCTTCTTCGATTTCAAGGGGGCGAGGGCGAGGAGGAGGCCGGCGAGGGCGAGGAGAAGGCAGAGGGCGGTGGCGACGCCGGCTACGAGGCGGGGACCGGAGGCGAGGGAATCGGCGGCGAAGCTAGGCTGTATCTCCATTCACAAGACATGAAAGCCGCAGCAAACATGAAATGAAGGGGGAAAATAAAAAATAAAAACCCTAGACGGAGACGGAGCCCCGCCGGAAATGACGAAGAGGGCGTGGCGTCGCGAGGGATCTTCGAGGGAGGAGGCGGAGGCGGAGGAGGAGGAGGGTTTTCTCGCTCCGGCGAGGGCTCGGGCCGGGGCTCGGTGGCCCTAGCGAGGTTCGAGCGGCGGACGGCCGGAGCTAGCCGGCGGCGGCGGCGCGGAGGAGGGAGGAGGAGAGGGAGAGGGAGGAGAGAGAAGGAGAGAGATAGGCGACATTGGAGAGAGCTGGTCCGACTCGTAACTGACCTGGGAAGAGGGACCCGAACGCGTTCCTGGTCAGAACCGTAAATACCAGGAACTTGGAGGGTAATTTCTGCCGTTGCCATTTTCCTTTTTCCTTTTTTCTTTTCCTTTTCTCTTCTTTTTGTTTAAGGTTACGTCAATCAATGATCAATCCTAGCGTGAAGAATGTGGCCTAATAGAATACTTTAGCAAGGGTAGAGAAAAAAAGAGATTTATCTTTTTTTCGTGCCCAATAGAAATTGGGATTTGATTTGGAGATACTGTCCTGTTAGAGATTTACAAAGAAACACAAATGCGGCGATGGGATTCTCCTTTCTCAAAGAATCATATCAAAAAAGGATACAATATTGATATTGCAAGGTAAAATATCAAATTGGAAAATTTGACTAATCAAAATACTCCAACGGGGTGTGTATAGACTCAACTTGGAGCAACCCTTCCGGCGTGGGTGAATTCTAATATATTTTTATTATTTGTTTTTTTAGATAGAGGTTAGCAATCTCTAGACAAAACATATATGAGAAAATGAATGCTTGATTTAAGGAGTTAAGTATTGAGTAATGCTTAGTAAAATGAGCATAACTTTCTTTAGAAGGCTCCAATTAGCACGAAACTTGCTGAATAAGAAAATTGACATATCCAACTTTCTAATCATGTACGGTGTGGCTTAATTTATAAGAAAACAAAAATAAGAACTCCTTTATCTAAAGGTTTACACCAGGAAAAAAAGAAAAGAAAAGTGACTTTGAAAATTCCGACAATAGAACTGTACTCATCCCGTGGCTGGCTACCCAGCAAATTGAAATTGGCTGTTGAAGCACGTGATAATCAATGTTATCAAGTTGATTTATAATGATTGAATAAGACCAAATCCGCCGACGGGAGTACGTGTCACACTCATTGAATATTTTCTTTTCTTCAATAGTACAAATTTCTAAGCTATTATTTGATGACGCGAGTCATGTCGCATGTAGTTTTGTACTAAGAAAATTAAATTGATGCACTTTTAGCCGCTGACATGCTGCATCACTGATCAAAAAGTCATGCGCCAGTGGTACCAATGTCCCGCCGACATGCGCTGATTTCGGGTTTATGGTGTCCCGTGGTTTGCACTTTGCGCTAATATTGATTCTCCTAATCAATTTACAGCTTTGCTTTTTTCTGATTTTCATCAAGGTTTCTTTTTATTATGCTACCAAGGTCCACAGATTGTAAATCCTTCATCAAATCAACTGCTATATTTTCCGGTGTATGACGGCATTAATGATTGGTCATGCTATTCTCATGGAAGTCAGAATCTCATCAACATGGAAGCGAAAGGAATAGCAAAAAACTTCCCAGCAGAACCATTTCTGAGAATGAGA
Source organism: Eucalyptus polyanthemos subsp. polyanthemos (assembly GCA_017140185.1). Classification (NCBI taxonomy): domain Eukaryota; kingdom Viridiplantae; phylum Streptophyta; class Magnoliopsida; order Myrtales; family Myrtaceae; genus Eucalyptus; species Eucalyptus polyanthemos. The sequence goes on along the minus strand of CM029461.1, from coordinate 7,998,355 downwards.
GCTTGTAATTACATGGGGAAAGAAATCCTATCCAGAGCTAAAAGAAGCCAGGGACTAGCTGTAGAATAAGGGGATACACATTGTCATGCTGCTGCTAAGTAATATCAGGAGCCACCCTCGACTCGTGTGGACTGCTCTGTCGGGCGAGAGGGTCGAAAAATTAAGGAGGACCGTGCCGAAACTAGCTTGAGAAGCGCACAGCAGAAGAAGAAAAAACTCACTGCCATCACGGCGAGCTCCTTGTTCTTCAGACTCGCCTGATCTCTAGAGACCTTCTGGATGTCCAACCTGTAATGCCATCAGTGAAAGGATCAATGAAGTGAGGAGAGGATTTTGACGGGTAGAATTCTAGAGAGACCGAAAAAACATGATCACAGTATCAAGGCGACATTGGGTAATGCGGACAAGGAAGTCGGGAGAAAGAAGAGAAAAAAGATAAGAGAGAATGGGAAAAAACAAGAGAGCCCACAAGAAGGGGAAATTGAAGTGGTAGAAACTTCGGCGGAAGTTAGATTCAAGGTGAAGGCAAGGAGGGAGAGTATAGAAAGCGAAACACTATTTCAATTCACAGGGCACATGTACAAACACAACCAAAAGCAGGATCTTAAACAGTCTTCTGAGTCGATGAAAAGAGGGACATGTATTCCGGTTTGGTAACATAAACAACATAGGACTTCAAAAAAGGTCTGGATGCATACACCTAAAATAGGTTAGACTTAATAAGGTCAAGATGATCTAGCACTATTAAATGAGACAGAGTCTTTCCAACTACTAGGGAGAAGTGAAAAGTCAAGGGGACCAGTCATAGCAGATGGCTCTAATCAGTCCATACACAAGTTAGTCCTGAAAAAAGTCGGGTCAGTTTTCTTTCCTCGATGCCGTATAAGTTTCGCTTTTATTGCTAAAACAAAGCAAGACAAAGAGGAAAGCAAGCAAAATCACAAGAAATCTAACCTCAGCACGGTGTTTTCTTTACTGAGCACATCCACTTGTGACAAGACAACAGACTTCCATAACACAAGATCCTTATGTCCTTTTTCCTTCAGGAAGCCAAATGTTAGACAAATAAGGTGATTGAGAGAGAGAGAGAGAGAGAGAGTAGCTAGAGAGCAGGTAAGCTATACCATAAGTTCCTTCCACTCCAGGAGACCTCGAATCTCTAGTTTTCTTTTCTCCACAAGGACCAACATCGCAGATACCCGTTTCTCGAGTTCGGGGAACATGTCCCCTTGCCGTCGGTTCAATTCTTTGACATACTCCTCCAACAACAAGAAGTTCTGCTCAAGAGAGCGAACTTTCTGCATCAGGATTTTAAGAACAGTGTCACCGGGAATTCTGCCATTTAGCATTTGCCTCACTTCCTCAATGGGATCAGGAACATTTCTTGTAATGTCACGATCAGTTGCCTCGTGAGCTTTTGCATTTTGTGCTTGATCAAAAGCTTCAGTTGCCACCGTGGCTGTCTCAACCGTATTTTGACTTCTATCACTGCTATTAAGTTCCACAGGAACTGAATCATGTCTCGGCAGGCTTGTTCCCGTCACATTAGGCTTTGCAAGATCACCTTGACTAGGTTCTTTAGAAGGCACAAAGAGATCTTCGAGCATCCGCTCTATTGCATCGATTCCATTCACCTCCATGACGCTTAGCGTGCAATAGAACTCTGATCCGTAATGACTAAGCAAATTCAATTTCAAGTACCTCAACCATTTCGGCTCAGGCAGCTTGAAGGTTTGAATATGCTTCACATTTTTGGCGACGAACTTGCCCAGTGGGGCCCATGTTTGCGTAGGGTAACTCAAACTTCCAGACAACTCGAATTCCTTAAAATTGGAAGAGTAGTGCTCAAAGTTTGCGATTTTGACTGCATCGACCAGAGTTTCCTCTGCAAGCTCAATCACAACAAACTTCTCTTTGATAGAACAGGGGTTTCTCAAGTACTTGTCATGGTCTTTTCCGAGTATGTTGGTTGCTCCTTTCGCTTCTTTGTTATGAGCAAGAACCTTGGCTCCCTTTGATGCAGATGCATAGTTGTACTCGGTTCCATCCAGTTCAAGCCGGTGTGTAATGTTGGCAAGCCAAGTGGGTATTCCCAACTCCTTTTCTCGCCTTCTCGAGTTTCGAAAATCATCAAGATTAAGATAAGAAGGACTTGGCTGCTCTGGTTGACGTGCTTTTCTTCCTTCTTCTGATTGTATTTTACATACCGGAGCAGCATAACCTAATAAGTGCCAAAGGACTTCTTCATTTACGTTGATCTTGGGAAGCGGATGCTCAAAATCCCTGCGTTCTCGAGGGACATTCAACCGGTCACAAGCTGTATGCCTTCTGGATTCTGAATTCAACTGATTTGCGCTACCAGTGCCGATGAAATATGCACTTCCGTAAAGCTTACTGTTCTTGCAAACACCTGAAAAGGGCAAGCTTCAATTTAGCTAACTGCAGGACAAATATGATCAAACGACAACAATTCAACACTCGGCCCGAAAAAGAAAACAGCAGAGTACCACAAAGAAAACAGCAGAGGACCAATTTATTTCCGAAAGGTCATCCTGCCCCAGAAACAATGGGCCTCCAATTCACTAGTAAATATCTTGAGTAAGCATCATCAGCAGGAAAGAGCAGACCAAATCTTGAGAACAAACGGGCACCAAGAATGGGAATCTGAATGTATTCTTAAATGGTAAACTTCAAGGAAAAATCAGATAAATGAAGAAAGAAAGCATCTTTTTTGCGCTACTCTATTCAAAATTAGAAATAACTGATCTTGACTCATCCCCATTAAATGGCACATGCACAAAACTCATTAAACTCAAGAGCAACCACCTCACGCACGAGCTTTGGACGCAGCTCCAGCAAAAAGCGCACGGTTCAAGAGAAAGGAGCGAGCTTTATGACGGAAACCGGGCAAATTCTTCACCTTTAGTCCCCCGGCCAAGCCCGGGCTCGGCGTGGGAAAAGAAGACGGAGCACCAGACCCAGAAGAAGATCAACGCCGTCGAGACGAGCTGACGGGGCCTCCTCCTCCCGCCGCTGCACCCGCATTCGCCGCCCTCGCTTCGGGTCCCGTCGCTACCGCGCTCCATGCGGCCGGACATGATCATGGCTCATCTGGGCGAGCGCCGGAGCGGAGGGAACGACGACGACGACGACGGGGCGAGGAGAGGAGGAATTCGTGCATGTGGGTTTCCTCTGCTTCTCCTGAACATACACGTATGGAAAGCGACAACAGCCATCGTTTTGGACTTTCCTTAGGAAGGAAGGAGGCCGGGCAATTATTTGGGGATTTGGTTAAGTGAATTTAATGCGCATTTTCGATTTGGCTTGAGGTTCCGGCATTTTGTTCGGGTCGTTTTTTTCCACCATGTGACTCGCGTGTCTATTTCGGGACCAGTTCTAAAGCGGAAACAGCTTATTGACTGTTTGGTATGTATGAAGGAACAGGGCATTTTTTCATTCTAATGTTTTGTACGTGAATGAGGTGGAATGCCATCTACCACGCAGGTTTGGTAATTGGTTTCTGGGCCATAATACATCTTAAGATGCCAATGAAATATAGTTTATAGCTTTTGCAATGACTTTTTATTAAATTATATATGATTAGTGCCATGAACAATTGAATATCTTCATATCAAGAATTGGCACCAATTCAGAATATTGCACAATTTCCAATATGCAAACTTGTGTTGTGCCATATGGAATTGAAGCTTAAAAAGTGGAATAATGTTAAATTTGGTATGCGCCTAATAAGTACCCTAAGAATACTTGATAACATAACACTCATTAGATACAGTCAATAAGTTATTTGTCAATATATATATATAGTCAATAAGTTTCATGGCTTTGGTTAACATCATCTTTAATTATTTAACATGGTTAAGAGTTCCTTTTTCTTTTTCCTACCTTGGGATAATGACTAGAATATCTAACCGTGCAAGAATTATAGAACAGCAAACTTGGTCGCCTTCAAGATATTGACTTCCATTGACAGTAGCTACTATCTCGCCAGCAACAACTTTCCGTGTGCAACTTTGAGGGAACAATCTTAGCACATTTGCTAAGCATTCCCGAAGGCCCCGTGCTTCCAATGCATTTCAACCAGAATCGCAAATTTTAACACCTTACATATCTCAAATTTTATATATTCCCTCGATCGATATTCATGGTCGTGGCACGTGATAAAAAATCAGTTTCGTGGGCAAAAAATTGGGTCATTTTCATTTTCAGCCCTACCTCCAACGGAGGAAGAGCTGCCTTCACTGATAAGGATTAGACTCTCCTGATAGATCGTCCAGTTGTCTATATGAACAATGCCTGGAAAAAGAACCATGCTAAGAAAGAGAATAGCTGTGAAAAAGCTTCCAAGTTGAGCATGGAGCGATATTGAAATTGTGAAAAAAAAAAAAAAATAGAAGGGGGAAGATAAACACGGTTACTACGATGGGTCAGTTTTTCCCCTCTGTTGAGATGCCTCGACGTATTGCTCCGCAAGTCTCTTCACCTTCTCGCCTTCTTTAATGAGAAAGTTGGCATTTTTAGCTTTGTGATGGTATTTCATAACCTTCTCTACAGATTTTGCAACCGCCCAACGATACTGTTCAACTGAGATTACACCGCTCTTGCATAGTGGCCTTATGTGTTCCTTGATGTATGCTTCCACCTGTGCAAAATCGAGACAATCGAATTTTGAATGAGAATTTTCCACATAAAAGGAGGAAAATAGGAAGCTCAGGCACTTGACATGCTAAAAGTAACATCAGATTGATTTCTTGCGAACTAAAAATTTTCCACAATCGAAGATTTTTATCTGTTTTTATATCATGCTAAACAAACGAGAGAAGAAAGTCAAATGTGACATAACGGTGTCTTTGGAAGAAATAGGGATGGCTAACCTAAACCACTGTTGCTTTCTTGAATTGATACAGTGAACCTAATTATAATGGGATGGTTTCCATACATTGATATTTCAAATAGTTTCAGTTGTTCCTGAACCTTTAATTGTCAGATGGAAACCTTGAACCTTATTTCATGCAAAAAGTATGAGAATAAGAAGAACAAGAGTCATGAATCGAGTTAAGTACCAACCTTTCTCTTTATGGATTCGGCATCATCAGACCACTCTTTGTCATGTTTCTCCCTGTCCTCTTTCTCAAATTTACCATCTTGAGAAATACTACTAGATTCGTTTCTACCAGAAGACTTGTGATGCATCATGACTCCAGCTGATTGTTCTACCTCCTGGCTTGGCTCACAAGTCTTAACATCTCCAGGAACTGCTATTCCATTTCGAGATTCTGTATCAGTCAGATCACACTCCGTGCCTCCTATTCTCACAGAAAGTTTGTACATTAAGGGTTCTATATCTGGACCACATAATTCTTCACATTTTCGCACTGAAGGCGGCTCCCCAACATGATCACATGACCATTTATGAGAATCACTACATTCATTGCCCACATCCTCCACAGGAGATGTTCTCATCCTTGCACATTCACAACACTCAGACAAGGGAACCCCAGAAGGTTTGACATCAAAAGCATGATCCAAATTTTCAGGATTTGAAGACGAAAAAACCCCTTTCATTTTAGATGAACCTTCTTCTTCCTCTGGTTGCTCAGAGACTTTCATTGAACCATTGCCAACATAATCTGTATCTCCCAGGTTATGCTCAAATTGACCATAAATTTCTATTTTAGAATCACAACCCGCTTCGGTAACTTTATCACACACTACTCCAGCTTCCGCAGAGGGATCCATTTCCTCACCTGGGACTCCAATAGTAAGACTTGGAGTGTTTGGAGGAGAATCTGATAGAAGACCAGCAGCTCTTAATGCTACTTCAACCTCTGGGTCGGAGTATTCTTCTGTGCCTTGCTCTGGTTTTTCAGTAGGAACAGCTAATGGAGACGGGGGAGGGGGTTCAATTGTTCCAGAGGACTTGCTATATTCTGTAAAGCGCATTATCTCTTGAGAACATAGATTCAAATAGACAAGCTTACTATTTGACTGATCTGCAGCTTCCCTTTCAATATTGATGGCATCTGCAACAGCCAACTCCGTCTCCGCAGTTCTACATATTGTTTGCAAATTTGCATTTCTCAAGAAGTGCTCGGTCAAACGATACAGCTGTTTCTGCAGAGCAACCATTTATGAATTCAAAAGCTGGACAACCTCCAGAATCGTGTTTAAAAGCATACAAATAACACAACCTTCAGGACTATATTACAAAAGCAATATTGAACCACTTTGAAATTTGGTGATGAATGAATGCTCCTCTCAAGCAATTCTTTCTCCGTTGAGGATGCAAGTTTTTTTAAAGTTGAATGTCACTCTTGTCATATATTAAAAAAAATAATTAAAGTGACTAACTAGTAATTGTGGAATTCTCATTTTAAGAAAATAGCATATTCTAAAACAGTTACATATAGATTTCTTCATCTGGCTCCTTCAGTAGTTTACATAATCATGACGGAGAGGTTGAGCTCAAATTCTTACCATTGATCACCCAACTTGATCTCGTAAATATGACAGAACATGTGAGAGATTATCTCTATACAGGGGACACTCATAATAGGATGTAACTATCCAACATGGAACTGTTATTATGTCCATCCTTAAATAGAGAGCTTTAATAGTTTGTTTTCTGAATGCTTGAATCACATACGGTGGCAGAGCCTTGAGTAAGGGCAAAAAATCGATGGTGCAGTGGTTTGGTTTAGGGACAAAGGTAAGAAAAAATTTCCAAATACAAATTCTCTCTCTTCTTATTTATATGTTTCACAGAAGAAAATTAACAAAAAACAGAATGATCCAAATGTTTATGTATAGTCTGTCTATGAAGACAGCATTAGGCAGTGCATACCTGTCTTACTGACTTAGGAACCTTGTTATGGCGAGTAGAAGCCAAGACTGGTCTCATATCTTTTGGCAGTTGAGCCTGCTCAATACAAATAATTGACTCCATAATCAGTTGCATCTATGCAAAGATAGCACAGCTTAAAGTAATCTCTAGAAGGTTGTACGCACCAACAGTGGGAAATTTCCTTTAGGTATGGCATTGTCTTCATGTTCATCAGAAGCAGCACCTTTACCTGCAGAAGCAGTTTTCCTAGCAAGAATCTCCAGGGCCCACTTTCTTTTATCCCTCTTCAAATCATCCGATTCACTAACCATGTCCTTCCATCTACCACAATTTGGACTATTCATATGGGAAACTGAAGATCGTTCTGGGCATTTACCAGGTACTTTGGAATCAGAAGCATTGTGTTTTGAACTTGGCACTTTACCATGTTTAGCAGAAGAACCTGAATTATATGCATCCTTATTGGATTCTACGGATTTCACAGCATGATCCACACTCTTTCCCCCGGGGATAATTTGCTCCTTTTTCAGCTCAGAATCGCCTTCAAGATAAGAGAGAGGCTTTATGTCATCCTTTCGAGGTAACACAGAAGTATCTGCTAAATACAACCTAGAAAGGATAGAATCTGCAAAGGGCTGATCAGGCTCCTGCATTATCTCCAAATTCGTTGAATTCCCTTTAAGGAGATCAAGGACTGACTTCAGGGTCTCAATCTTTTCAGGCTTTGTTCCTGTCATGCAACGATACTTCCAAAATTCGACCGCACAATCACGGTCCCATGCACGTTTTCTTCTTCCATTAGATGTTCCATATATTTTCTTTGTCAAACTTTCACGTACTTTCCCCTTCTGCAACAGTGACTTCTTTGTCTTGACAGCCAAAGGTGATAACTTTTTATCAGGTTCAACTGTGGGTCCGGCAATCACAGCTCTAAAGGCAGCAAGAAGTTTATCATCAAAGAGATTTTCCTCAAGATCTTTTGAGGATTTATCTCGAACAGCTTCTCTTATTTCTTTTCTCAGCTTCTGGACCATGTTTGATGATTCCTTGTCCTTACCAGCCGTCCTCATGATCTTCTTAATCCTCAAGCCACCTGCATTTTCTCCTCTTGCTGAAGGCTTATCTGTGATAGAGGACTTTCGTTCTGTTCCCTTAACTATATTCATTATATCTGGAGGCATTTCTTGATTATTACTCAACTTATCCGCTACCTCCGTCAGGATGGTGCACTTTTTAGTATCATCAGAAACTAATGTGTCAGTCTGGTCCTTGGAGCAACCAACTTCAACCTCATCTTCCGCCCTCCTTTTCTTTGGGACAACTTCAGTCTCTATCTCTGCTTTGGGTTCTGCAGCATCCCCGATCACAGGCATGGCAACACTAAGAAGATAGTGCCCAAAGATTACAGAAAAGTAACTTGAGTTAGAATCTTCATTTCTCATGCCACAAAGATTGTCTCTTAGGCATTACGGACTGGTGCACTTTACCAAAAAAAGATTGTCTCTTAGGTAACGATATCAATAACTGACATGCACATAGCAAACAAAGTACCCAATCACGCATTCCTACAACTATCTGATGGTGAGTTACAATTAAACCACTCCTCAAAGTCATAAAGCAGAACCACAATGAAAAATTTAAAATGACACTTTGACAAAAAATTAGCTGATCGGACTATTTGTCTTCCTTCTCAAAGAAAATTTAAGCACATATACATAAGGTTCTCCCTAAACCAAGAAAAGTTCTTTTCCCATCACATATCTGTGATATAATAAATAATCTGTCAGCAAGTAGCCGTGTTAGTGAAAGGAATGACGACACATCACGATTAATGGACAGTTAACTGGAGAATTTAACCATGAGAGAGAGAGAGAGAGAGAGAGACAGAGACAGAGACAGAGATGGACACTGGACAGGATTGAAAAATAAGAAGCAGCATAAGAAAATGAGGCCCAAGTGCCACCTAAAACAATAGACATTTGTGGGAAATTACCAGGAATTCATATGCTGTCTCTTTGCACCAATCTGTATTGCAGGAACTTTTTCAGCGCCAGCTGCAGTATTATATACTGAAAACAAATCAATAATGAGAAACTCTAAAAGCAATCCTCAAAAGCCCTAAAGGAGACAAACTTTCCATACCATCTAGTGCAGAATCTTCCATAAGAGTTGTCTGGGAAACATCTTGACCAGTTTGATTATTAGTTGCATCCTCTGTTTCAATCTTTGTCAGATCAGTGTTTTGCCCTACAAGCAGAGGGGAGAGAGAGAACATTGATCATACTTCTACTTGTGAAATTACCTGGTGAGAAAGAGCCAATAGAAAGAACAAGGTGAAAACCAATATTAGACTTACATTCAGATGTCTTCATTCCAAGGTGGGATTCACTAAACAACTTGCCCATAACATCTTGAGAGCCACTAGTACTCGGTTCTTTAGCTGCATTCTCATCATTACTAGGCTTCAATTCACTGAAAGCAAAGGAAGTGGGGGGCATAACTGAGAAGGTATCCTGTGATAAGGAAAGGGCCACATTTTGTGTAGCTGATTCTGGATCGGTAGCTCTATTTTCCACTGTTTCAGTTTCCACCTTTCTGATATCAGCATCAGAAATCAACACCACGCTTTCCCTTTTTATGGCCTCATCAACTTCAACATTCAAAGGACTCTCATTTTGCATTTCAGTCTGCAGATCTCTCGGAACCATGGAAACAACTATCGCCGTCTCTCCAGCATCAGCAACAGCAACAGACACCTTCCCACACAAGGCATCCTCAACCATATAGTCACAACCCACATTTCCAGGGCACAGGTTGCCAGACTCTTGTAATGAAGCTAACCTTTGATGAGCCACACATCTGCAGATAAACCCCAATGAAATAGTAAATAAAAATGGTGGAATGAAAATAAGGTTTATATGGTGGTATGGTCAGCTAACTAATGTATACTAGGAATGCACTTTTAACATCTTCAAGGGTTGGGAAGATAGAATACAAAGGCAACTCTAGGTTTTATCTAGAAGACAAGCATACCAGCAGTATCTATGCTCAAGAATATACATCCAGTGTCCTAAAATTTTGAGAAGATGTTAAAACCATTTGCCAACCCATGCTTCTCAGCCCACAAACTTCCAAGAGCATAAAAACTCTCAATTAAATTTCATAAACAGGGCTTGAAATTTACAGTTCTTACAGAAGTACTGTGCTAGGATAATTCATTATGAAATAGCCTCTACAACTGTCTCTTTCTTAGCAAACGAACAAAAAAAATGCAAATATAAGATGAACACTAGGTATCATTCTATTAAATTGCACCTTGGAACCAAAATCACTGTGGATGAAACAAAGGGACATATGGACTATGATTGATGAAGGTGAAAACAACTCTTGCACAAACCTGGGGCATAACCATGTATTCTCTAATGTGCCCTCAGGATCAAATCCTACACAGGAAGCATGATACCTATTTCGATGCAAGTTGAAGATATAGTTAGTAACAGACAATGTAATTAATCAAAGGAAATTGTGTTCTAGGAAAACAAATGAGAACAAAAATAACAAGGGGAAGGATCCACAATTGATCAAACATGCATGTCAATTTCAAGAAGACAATCATTTTCTGTAAGGTGTTTCATACTTCAGAAATTTTACCATGCCTTACACTACAACAGCTTCTAATCTGATTCTCTCCCTTCAGTTAATTAAACATGTGCTATGAGCAAAGCATACATCATTGTCAAAATTAAGACACCTTTAGCAAAAGCCACATTGGATCTAATGTATGTTAAATCCGTTTAGAGAGAATGGAGACCTCCCTAATAAACTGAGTAAGTTATGCAACTATCAGATAAGCAATCTAGTGTAAGCATATACCAATTTGTATTTACAAATCAAACCGGTCAGGTTTCTTTCCTTTACCATATGTCACATGAATCGCAAGCAATTGATGTATCGAGATGAGAGTCATCCTCAGCACTCGTTGATCCACTGCGAACTTTGCAGCCATCCCCATCCAAGCAGACAACTGCCTAAAAAATGCCATTTTCATAAGGATGGATTATGAGAAAATAAAAATGCAAACCAAAGACAAATCTAAGACATGAAACTCCAGCTTGTGACTATTTAAACAATTTCTATCGTGATCGTGCTAATGCAAAAGGTCAAATTCTTGTATATGATCGAAATCATTCAACTTGCCAAGGGGGAAGGGGAAGGTAGGACACAATTCTAAGACCCCTGGACCAGTACAGATGCATGAAGACCTCTTTTTAACTTCTGCTACTCTATTTTAACATAGATAACTCGACCATAGAGGTGTAATTGTCTTCTTCAACAAGTTCACAAACATTCAGAAGCCTAAAAAGGAAGAAAGGTTGGGCCAAGAACATCATATTATTCCACATAAAGGATAATTACATTTTCATCAATGTAGTATGATTGAAAAGACAGAGTATTATTCTTCCCTTCGATGCTCCAATCATCTTCCCTGCATTATTATAATAGGAAAAGACAAGAAAAATAGCACATTAGTTGTTGCTGCATAATCTTTGATTAAAGAAAGATTCCAAAGTATTACTTGAATTTCAATCCTTTCAATTTTATTGACACTTTAATCATCAGTAATTCCAAAAAACTAGCTTTCTCTAGTAACAGAATGATAAAAAGAAAAACTGCAATCATATGGAACATTACAGTGACAAGTTAGGTTCTCACTAAAATACTTGTGCAGAGAGATGACATATTAAAGTACCTTGAGACTGGCTCCTCTTCAGACTTGCTGCTTCCAACAGTATCATATACCTTCAGTTTCAATTAAAGCCAGTATTTAATGTTATATTATACAAAATCTTTGAAATATAGTCCAAATGGCCAGCCAAATGTTTTAAACAAAATGGTGAGATAGAGAATTAGGAGAAAATGCAAAAAATATAGGGTAGCAAAAATTGGAAAAAAAGAAAAGGCTATAGCCTGACAATTCAGAGTCACTCACTGGAACACAAGTGATCAACTGAAATTCACTTTGGCAAAGCGGACAAAGGTTGGTGATGGTAGCCCAATTGTCAATACATGTGAAGCAGAACCTGAAAAGCCAACAGATGCATCATGTCAAACTCAAAAAAGTATTGCATTGAATAACATACACAGCAATAATAGATTGAAGCTCATTCCTATGTCCATATATATGAATCAAATAGTAATTGTAACATAATAAGCAAGATGGCCGTAGTGGCAATGTCTCAGCAGAATAGCAACAGTTCTAATCGTTCTACCATGTTAGTTCCTTCCTTATACAACAAACAGGTTTATCAAGATGCTAAAGGGCATTGTGAATAAGTGTACCAGTGCTGGCAGCAGTCTAAGACCCCTCTGTCGATGATAAGATCCATGCATAGCCCACATCTCTCACCCTCAAAATTAGCAGTGTCCTGCATGTGCAAAAAATTATACAACTACTCAGTTAGATAAACATCAAAGCAACAGAAGGCTAACCTCAATTATTTACCTATATGAACATATGTCGAGCACGAAGCAAAGATTCCATAAAGTTCATGTTTTTGACAGGGAATGAATTAAACACAAGTAGAATTAGATATATCAAGCCTCAAATTCGTTGACAAGAGCCTTTGTTAAGTTTGAGAAAGCAATCAAATAATCAACTTCACATATACAAGAAGAAATAGCCATTACTCCTCATAGTCTCCTTGACCTTACAGTCGCTACCGGTCACCAAGAACTAAATTTCCAAAACCATGGTAACGGAAATCTCTTGAGAAAGTAAATTCGTCATAGAGAAGCAGCATTCATTTTCGAAAAATTCGACTCGCGTATCATCGAGATTTGCACATTCCAAAAGAGATATACACATTGCCGCCGCCGCCTCAAACCGGGAAGCAGCCCAGAAGAGAAGAGACCATTTTCTGGACTCAACCGATTCTTCGCGGCAAACATTCACTCGCCAAAACCAAAATAAGACCACCTGCCCGGACCAAATCACGGCACGCCAAAGCAACAGAACTTACAGTAACGACGAGGTCAGCTTCGAGGATCTCTTCGTCCGACATAGCCGGCTGGACAAAACCCAGCTCCATATCGTCGAACAACGACATGGGCGCCGGCAAAATCAACACCTTGAAGGCTCGCGGATGATGCCCGGGCGATTATTCGAATCGGAAACGAGATTGGAGCGGAGAAAATTCATGTGATTCAGCTCCGACCAATGCCCTTCGAAACTGATGAGAGCTCCGAAGCGAGAAAGCTTGGAACTTGGGGAAGAACGCGAGGTTTAGACTTCGGAGAATTGCATCGGATGATCGCTGCAAGTGGAGATGGCAGCAGAAGAGAGGAAGGTGGAAGGTCTGACGGAGAAGATGGCTTGCGCAGAACGAATTTCCTCGCCTGAAAAGGGGGCCAAAACGAAGGGGAAAAAAAAATTCCTTTTCATTTTTCCTTTTATTTCCTTTCTCGATATTTTAGCCGTAATAAAATTGCAAAATGCAAGAAAAAAAAATGTTATTTTCACATTTACGACTTATGGTTCTGCTAAAAAATAATAATTTTCATAAAATTTTGTTTCAAAATTTTATGAAAATATTAAAAGTTTCAAGTATTTCCAATTAAATAAGAGTTTATATGTGAAGTTTCAAAAAATCTACAAAAAGCTAAAAAATAAAAGTAAATGCCTAGTATGATATTTATAACTCACTCTTTGCAATATTATGACTTTTATAATATTCCTATTTATTAATAGAAAGCAATTAAGATAAATGGTTTTACAATGTATAAAAATCGGCACACTAGAATATGACATCTTTTTGGATAGCTTTTTAATTTTGAACACGTCTCGTTTTCAAAATTGTAAAGAAAAGTGATGATAAAACTTAAAAGTTGACTTGGAGAATTATCTAATCCTTTTTCTTCTTTTTTCATTTCCGTAAACTATCTCAACATCTCAAAAGTGGCAAATGTTAAATCAGAGAAGAAGAAACAAAAATCCAAATAAGTTGCAAAGTTTCCTAAATTTATACGTTTGCATCGTTAGATGCTTTTTCGTTGGAGATTTGTGCCGTTTTGACAAACCTATTCCTTATGAGAGTTGCTAATTACTTGATTTGCATCTCAAAAAATGCGAAGAAAAGGAACTTTTCATTCGGTGAGAAAAGCACCCACGGTCGTGGCCCAACCTCTCTTATATTTCCAAACTGGATCCGACTTGTAAACCGGTGGGTCTAGCATGCATCATGACAATTTCACGAAGGGGTCGAAGGCTTTGTGTACTCCCAACCACAACAAAAGGCAGAAAACATTGCTTCAATCTCCAAACTGAAAAATGACGAGAGGACCCTGACTCTATACCCAAACTGAAAACCCACCTGTCACTTCCAAACGTATGAAATGCAGTTAAAAGAAAATGCGCCACACAACAGGTCCAGGCAACATCGATCAGCACACGAACAATTCAGCACAGGGAGAGCAACACAACTGTCTATCCAATGGTTTGTGCAAGTTCAATCACGCCATCAGATCCAAACGCATAAGTGACGGGAAATAACAGTCCAACGATACCGTCAATACTAGTACTTGTAAACTTCGGACTCCAGCTGCAGGTCCTGCCTCCACCATTGGCTAAGACGATGCGCACTCAGGAAACACTCCGACTGGTTTGAAAAATTGATTGTTAGATTTGCCGATGGGATGAGGTGCAAAGGCTCTGCCTGTTCCCCAGTCTCGCTCATGAACAGCATTGATCTCACAGAATACTGACTAGCAAAATGACGAAATCTTCTAATCCGTACTTTGTCATCCTCTTTCGGTACTTGAAATAGCCAATGTATCCCGAGCAGACGACATCATCCTTGTTGACAAACAGCTGAGGAACCCAAGGGGAACAAGCCGCAAAAGAACTGGCGGATTGTTTCCGCTGTTCTGGAGACTGCGTAGCTAGCGCCACTACAGTACGTAACACGCTTTTGGCTAAGTGGCGAGTCCACTTCTCGGTCGGGACAGATGGATAAGGCGGATTGAAGAGGAAAGACTCGAGATACACTCCCTTTTTGGCCATGTTCTTTCCAGCTTGCAGAGCAATGGCAGACCCCAGGGAGTGGCCAGTTAACCAGACCTCCCTAGAATCGCCGGCAGTTGCAACCAAGTCTTCTACCGCCTGTATGGCAGTCTGGCAGCGAGATGAGGAGTGGTAGCTTATTCAGGATAACCTGAACATCCAGCCCAATATCTCGAACCAACGATTTTTTTTTAACAAGGTGCCTCGGAAGGCGACCACGAAACGCGGTCCACCTGCTGAGTGGTTGCATGAGGATGTCGGAGGCTCACACTTGAAGATGGCACCGAAGATAGAAGAGTCAGCCTTATCTTTGAGTTTGCGCTTCAACTGAAAACCGAAAGTTGTCACACCAAGGAAGCGCAAGTTCACGTTTCTTCTGGCGGTCCCGCTCGGAGACATAGACACATTGAACCAAAGAAGCAACAACCGCCCTCACATGAGCTGCATTTTTCCTATTTAGAAGTCCAAAGAAATGTTAGTTTCGTCATTATGTTTGCCGATAAGAAACTCTGTAGTTTCGCGCGAAAAGGAAAAAGGAAACTCGAGAGCCAAAAATTGCATTTGTGAGAAATTTAACATGCCATATTTTAAAAAGAAAAAGAGCATCTCATGAGGTTTGAACTTGGCGCAGAACGAAAAGTTGGCACACCACACATGCTACTTCTGTCCAAAAACTACGGACTGGATGCGTCCACGAACCAATAAAGTATTGTATTACACGGCAACCGTGGAGGACGAAGTTACAAAATGTGGTGCATGTGCGGGCAAATTCAACACTTAGCAATAACAGCTTACGACATATAAAGGTCAAATATCTAGCAAAACTCCTTTTCGGCTTAGTATCTGGCAAAACTCTACGACGAATTAGTCGGAGATATGCGTCCCCTAGCTTAAATGAATTGCAAGGGGGAGACAAGCGCCCATGGCACGTTACGGAAGTTTGCCTGTTGAGAACACAAATTGACTACAGGAGTAGATGGAAATCACACCATAGATGCAAGTTATGAAAAAGTTGAACAGCTAGGACAGTGCTTAGTTCTCTGCATGTTTAAAAAGTCCAGGATCACACTGGAACTAGCTATCGCCAAATAACTGAGACAAAGGTGAAGGGAACTTAAATGGCATGACTTAGGCCTTTTGTTCAATGAGTAAAGAGAGAATTTGAGGTCTTACCAGTCAATGTAAGCAAGTTTCGGAGGCCCTGAAAGTTGAAAAATTTGATCTTCGATGTCCATGATCCCACAGGTTCAATTAAGACTTCTCCTTTCTAACCCGGAAAGCAAAAGCTGCTCGGAATCGAACCATTCCATATGGCAGTTAGTAAATGACAATTGCTAGTGTTGAGTTCATGACCGTGCATCCATATTCGTACTCGATTCGCTTCACTATAATTAAATCCATGTACTACAAGAAGAATCAACCGCGTATCTTTTTCATCAACACATGCAACTACTTTAAGCTGGCTCGGAAGTTTTAAGTTCCATCCAGTTATTATGCACCGGGGACCTTCTTTTTTCTTCAATAGCCACTAAAAGTGTACCTACAAAAGAGGTTCGGGAGGGAGTTGAGCTGTGGTCCAAATGATTCGGGATAATCTTCCCTCTCTGGATTATGCCTTTGCCTACATCCTATCAACTTCCACTTATCCCGAAAAGATTGAGCAGATTATTATGCAACAAAAATCCGAAAAGACATGGAAGAAAAAAGTGGAAGTTTTATTAATATAGAGATCCTCACCATCCCCAAGTTATGATTCTTCATGAAAAAAATTCAAATTACTCCAAGGAGAGAACTTGCATTGGATTGTTTGTAATGACATATAATTCACTCCAAACAATCTCACAATCAATATGCACACGGCAATGCAACGGTAGATAGAATTCGATTAAATGGACAAGATCGGATCTTGAGAGATGGACTGACCGATCAAGCTTGAGTTTTTCTAATTTGGCATAAATTGATACGGATTTTTTATTAGACATATGTACCCTCTTTTCCCATATGGATTGCTGGGTCGCAAGGTCAAACTGGATTTTGTAGAAGAAAAAAACAAAGCAACGCCGGAAATGTGGTTTTGAACATTTGTCTCGTCTTTTGTGCCTTGTAATGTAGTGATAGCCAATCAGGTAGAAAGAGATCTCAATGAAAAAGGAAGATTAACTAAGTCGTGATGACATCCAAATACAGCGACAAATCCAGCATATCATATCTTTTTCAATCAAAAGTAACGCACATCCCTTCGTTGGCTTATACAAGCTTTTTTTTTCATTTTTATTTTTACTCTCAAATTCAACCCAGAGTGTGCTTCTTATTGTTGCCACATCAACCAAGCAAGACGCCCAGAAAACACTGCATAGACAAGACCAAGAGAAGGCGCATGCGCCCTCGAGCACCTGTTCACAAATAATTCAATGACAAAACCCCATAGAAGATTTTTACGAGGTATCCGCCACAGAGAGAGAGAGAGAGAGAGTCCACAACCTGCACCCACACGCCCATGGCATCTTGACGAAGCTCGCTTCTTTCACTTTTGAACTCCAAGAAAATCGATCATCGGGAATCGGAACTTCGCGCATACAGATGTGACCCCCAAGTCAGAGAAACAGAGAAAGAGAGAAAGCATGCCTCAGAGAATCTGCACAGAGCTCGGTGGCGACGAGGTGCGAGAAAGAAAGGGTCCTAGCGAAGATGCAGATCTCATGTACATCTTGGGCTTCTTCGTCACGTCTTTGTCAAATGCGAATCTTTTTTGCATGAATATTTTTCTTTCGTATAGATTAGGTTATAATTGGTTCGTTGTTTTAGTTGAGTACATACAATCACAATTACTTTCCTTACTTTTTCACTTATATCTCAAGTTTGAACTCATGAACAAGCCGAAAAAAGCTCCGATGAATGGCCGATGGGATTTTTTTTTAGCGTGAAAACAGGAAATAAATCCCTGTTACTCTCGGTTGAAATTCCTTCGAGACATCACAGAAGGGTCGTTTTCTTCCCACGGATCATCGCCGACACTTCTATAATTGGGGGCTGACATTTTTTTTTTTTGTATAATGAACATTAGTCAACGGAGTCCAGTAAGTGTGTCAGTAAAGAAATGATTTATACTAGGGCAGTTGGTGCTCCTCCGTCTTTCTTTGGCGCACTAGGTTTTTTACCGTGGTATAAGAACAAGGACGCGCATATTCCTTGAACGACTGCCAAAACTTCATTATTGGATTGCTGAACCAAAATGCGCCCGTCGCGGTTCCCATGGGAGTAGCGAACATGAACCGGGAAGAGATGGCTCCTCATTTCTCTCTGTGATTGTGCCCAGGGTGGAGAATAAGCAAATAGGAAAGATGTAAATTTGAAATAAAATCTGCTCCCTTAGAATGTAATATTAGACAAAACAACGAATATTTTGTATCTTTATTTTTGTCCTCTCTCATGTATGGACATGGATTGATCCATTACCCGTAAGTTATTACCTGCAATTTTTGTTTGTTTATTGGGTTGGCACCTCTTTTAATATTGGCGGTGGCATTCTCATTTCTTTATTGTTGATTGGGAGTATGAATGCTAGGGCTCTTCTGTGGTCTCCAATCTCTTGCCACTCCGGCGCACACAACTTCTTCAGCGTCAAATCATACGCACAAGTACTTGAAAATGTTTAAGAATATTCATTTGCATTGTGTGACGTCTTACGAAAATGAAGCGAAGATGGAAAAAAAATGGAAAAATTTATGTTAAATGGTCTTGAAAGTAATGGTAACACTTCGAAAAGTGTTTATGAACACTTTTTCTGTTTTTTTGATGGAACAAAAAAACTACGCGTTTGTTTGCGTTTGTTCTTTTTTTGTTTTTTGCGGAACAAAATTGAAACAGAAATCGTAAAACAACTTTTTGTTGCACTTCGGGAAACCAAAAAAGAACAGAAATAAAAAACACAATTGGAACAAATCGGGAACAAAGCGAAGCTCGTGCGAAGCCCTTCTCCTTCGTGCCCGTGCGAAGCTCGTTCTCTCCCCCGACGCCTCCCCTCTCCGGCGCCTCCCACTCGGGCGGACTCTCCGGCGACTCCCCCCTCCGGCGACTCTCCGGCGCCTCCCCACTCCGCTCACTCCCCGGCTTCGACAGTGGTGCTCCGTCAACCGGCTGAAGCGCGCCCAGTCCAGGTAGGCCCGCTGCTCCTCCATCTCCGTTCGAAGAAGTCGAGCTCGGCGACACCCACGCTCGCCGACCACCGCCGGACGCTCGCTGCAGCTGCTCTGCCGAGCTCGAGCAGCTGTGGTCGCTCGGCAGAGCAGCTCGAGCGAGCGAGGCCGACCCCCAAAGGGAGCCGTCGCCCATATCTGCTAGATCTGGGCGACGGTTGCTCGCCGAAGCCGCTCTGCTCGCTCGGCAGCTGCTCTGCCGAGCGAGCAAAGCGGCGCAGCTCGCTCGAGCGAGCTGCTCTGCTCTCTCGGCAGTTGCTCTGCTCGCTCGGCGCGGCGCAGGCCGGTCGTGCGGAGCTCCGAGCGGCGCAGCTCGGTCGTTGCGAGCTCGGAGCAGCTCGCTTGCCCGTGGCTGCTCGGCCGAGCGAGCAGAGCAGCCACACTCGGCCGAGCGAGCGGCGCGCGAGCTCGGACGAGCGAGCTGCGCCGCTCGATGTTTGGTTTTGAATTTTATGGTCAATTTCGTGATTGTAGACGGTGTGCGGTCAAATGGGAGTGGAAGAACTTTCGGGGAGGAGCTTCCTCGGCTTGCGAAAGAAGTGCAGCGCATCACGAACATTCGCGGATACGTCGGTGAGCTTTGATCCCTTCTTGGAGCCGTTGTGTTCGGTTGTTCATCCGAAAAAGCCAGAAACTTTCTGTCTAATTCTCGATCATTTGCCTCTCCATATTGTGAACTCCACGAGAGAGTATATACTTCTAGTTCTTTCTCGCGTTTGGAGTTGCAAATGGCTTCAATTCTAGCGAACTTGCCGGCAACACCACTCGTCCACCATAAGCCACGGCCCCTTTTGACAACCGTCGGAATATTCTCGATTTCCACATCTAAAGGTACGAGATTTCTTTTCGATCCGGTATTTGTTCTAGGCCTATCAAGAATTCTCATTGCTGCGGTGCTATTCTCGTGGATTACTTGATTGTAAAGTTCCGAACTTGGGAGTCTTTTCTCACTATTCGAGTGTCGAACTTGCGAGGAAAGAAGGATTAAATGCAAAAACTTGAGTCCTTTTTTAATTGAAATGTAAAGCGTAGCTCGTATGATAGCATACTGTTCTTGCCTATTTTAGCAAAAGCCTACCCATTTTGGCTGATAACTATATGGAGTAAGACTACTAGCTACAAGTGGAAAAGAGGTTCATGATGGAATTGCAAGCGTGCTGCAACTCCCAGTTAAAACTGGGCGTAGGCTCTTTTTTTGTGGTGGTAGATACAATCAGTGATGCCCGTACTTAACGTAGGATTTTATTTTTTATATTTGTGTTTTTCTGTAGAAAGAGGAAGTCGCCTAGCTATTGTTGTAAAGGCTACGGGCGAAAGCTCCGATTCTTCCACCTCCCTAAGCATTGTCAAATCTGTGCAAAATATTGTGAGTTACTCCTCCCCCTTTTGTTTTGTACAGTGGAGATTGTTTAAGCCAAATTACGGGTACCTTGTACAAAGATGCATTTTCATGTAGCTTTCTACTGGTTTTGACAGGTACGTCATTAGTTAGGAATGTTTTTACGATCTTTATATGAGGAAATAAAGGGTTTTCTCATAACATAAACTGCATCTCTAAGGTGTTATTTGCCTGTCTTTGAAAATTTTGTCCAACTTATTAATTTCATCTGCATTTTCTGTTTGGGGTCTTAGTTGGTACCTGGTTCTATCACTGTTTCTTCTGGTAGATTCTTTTAGTTGGCACCTGGAATTTCTAACATTCCACTTAGGCATTTCCGAGGCCATTGGACAAATGTGATCTTTTCCCTGATTTGATTTTAATTTGTCTGGACAGTGGGATAAATCTGAGGATCGGGTGGCTATTATTGGCTTGGGGTTTGCGGTGTAGTGGCTCTACGGGCGTCTCGCAAATCTTATAACGGTACTCCACACTGCTTTGGTTATTTTACACAACAACGGTGGAGTCTTGGCATGAGAATTGAGATGTTTAACAAGACTTTGGCACCTACCCAATTCTCCACGAGGTGCCCAATCTGATTCGTTAATCAAAAGAAACTAGGAACTCACATTGCGGATCTGGAATCTCAGCTTGGCCAAGCTCAAGAAGAGCTGAAGAATCTGAAAGAGCAATTGGTCTCAGCTGAGGCTGCAAAGAAAGTAGCTCAAGAAAAGCTTGAGAAGAAGAAGAAATGGCCTCAAAGCTGAGTCAGCTAGAAGAGGAACTTAAAGCGAGCAAAGAAAACAACATCCAATTGAAGGAGAAATTAAAAGCTGTGGAAGGAGGTAAAGAAGAACTAGAAGCGGAGATGAAGAAGCTGAGGGTGCAGACCGAGCAGTGGAGGAAAGCAGTAGCTGCTGTTCTTGCTGGTGGTGTTGAAATGAATGGGAGAATTCCTGGAAGATGCGGTTCCATGGATAAGCATTTCGGAGGAGTTTTTGAGGTGCCTCATGCAGGTTATGCTGATTTTGTGGGTTCACCAGGAAATATTGATGATCTAGACATGGCTTTGGAGGCGGGAAGCGAAAGAACTCTGGGATCAGAATGTTTGGAGATTTGTGGAAGAGGAAGGGCCAGAAGTGATCCATCATCTCTGTGCTCCATTACCCTATATGGTTCTGGTGTCATTAATGGTTGAAAACGTGGAAAATTGGCGCCTGTTATTAGTCTTTTGGGTTTCGAAGTGCTAGTGCTTTTTGTTCTCTTTTGCTAGGATGAGTGGCACACTATATGCATGTATATGTACAGTAGCAAAACTAAATCCAAACCACTATGGCACTGCTCAATTTGTTTGAGAGTTCTGATATCCGTCTTGATCGTTTGTTTTGTTTCTAAGGTGCAGCATTGATCCACATGCAAATATTGCTATCTGCAAGTTCAGATTCCTGCTGACTTGAGAAAATAAATTGAGACTATACAGAGTGTGGGAAAGAACGTATGCGAGAAAGTTGAACATCAAGACTTTGATATCTTGGCTATCGACATGATGCAGTTGGTTGTAGATGAAAATTGCATATTCCATGTTTTAATATTCTTCAATCCCCAGTGCACAAGCTCGTGTTCGCAGAATCCCTATCTAAGTATACTCTTGATGGAATGATGTTCTAACGATCTATTGGTTTGATTCCAAGAAACCAATCTCTCGTTATGAATGAATGTGATTACCACTGAATAAGGTGGCAAATAGTTATTCAATGGGAATCACCCAAAGAAATGGGGGACGATTACTTGGGACAAGTATGAATTGTCGATGGGCAATTGTTTTCTTTCAAGTATGCACATATGATCATGTTCAGAACGTTTGTCTTCACTCACCATGAACAAAACAAAATTAATGAGCATTTCATGAGAATGACAATTCTCATCTCGTTTAAACTTTATTTAGAAAAAAACATTTTTTTTTAAAAATTTAAAAACAGAAATTTTGTACGGTTTACCAAACGTGTTTTTGTTCTTTTTTATTCTAGGAACAAAAATTAACTGCGAGTTACCAAACGTGTTTCTGTTCTTTTTTATTTCAAGAACAGTTTTTTTACACTTACCAAACGCGTTTTTTTGTTCAAAAACTGTTTCCGAACAGAAACACTTTTTTTGTTTCGTTCCGGAACAAAAAAAGAACGAAACGCGTTACCAAACGCGCCCTATGATAACCTCACGGGAAGTAAGGACGTGAAAGAGGATAGAGGCGCAGAGCGTCATCAAGGATGGAAGGGCAAGGACCATTGCAGAGATCGAGGACGCTCATTTAAGGTTAGGGGGGGCAAAACAAAAAATAAAAAATAAGAAAAGAGGGAGGGGGACACGTGGAAGGACCCTAGAATTTCTTTTTTCCTCTAAAAAGAAAAGAGAGAGAGGGGGTGAAACGCGTTTCGGGGTACGAAAGGACAAAAGAGGAGGAGGAGGAGGAGGAGGAGGATATCCGCGTCCTCGTCTCACGGTACCTAACCAGGGGCCCCCGAGATGGAAAGATTCCTTTAATCTTGATGCGCACGACATTGCGTGGCGTGGTGATCTCCCCTTTATTGCTTTTTTGTTCACTCCAGGGGACAACGACGGCCGTACTTGTGCGGGAGATGATGGCAGATCGAACGGGAGGGAGAATAAGCAGGAGGCTAAGTAGAACCGATACGTAATACGAACACACGATGCGATATGATACGTCGACACATTATTTCTTAAAAATAGATAATTTCGATACGTTAGAATACGTTATATATTAAATAAATATTTTTATTTTTAATTAATTTTATTCAGATTCCGTATTTTTATTTTTCGAAATTATTTTTTAATCTCATTTGTTTTTTTTATTAAAAAAATCCCCATTAGGTCCACCCCTCTCTTCTTTCCCTTGTCCATTCCCCCTTCCCATCACCCCCAACCCACCCAAATTTATTTTTCTTTCACTCCTACCATCGTATTCCCCCACCCCCAACGACCCAAATTATTTTTCTTTCCCTCCCACCATCGTATTCCACCCCCCCCCCCCCCCACGACCCAAATTATTTTTCTTTCCCTCCCAACCATCCTTCATTTCCCCCACCCTCAACCCACCCAAATTTATTTTTCCTTCCCTCCTCACCACTAATAGGCAGGCTGTCCCTGTCATTTCCCCTCCCCCCAAAATATGTGATGGCCCATCAAAAACCCTAACTCCTTTACATTCTCCTTCTCATCGCTGGCCGCACAATCGCCTTCCTCTCCTCTCCTCTTCCTCTCGCCTTCGGTCCTTTCTTCCTTGCAGTTGCAGCCTAGTCGGATCCATTGCAGCATCACTCGCCTCAATCTATGCTCTTTCTCTAGCCGTCTATCACCGTTGCAAGCTCACTATCGCTCGCGGCCTCGTCTCTGCTCCCTTGCCATCATTCCACCCTCTATAGTCTTCCAAACATGCGTGTCAAAACGTGTCGGGCAAAAGTTGATTACGTGTCGAAAAATCCGACACATGTCGGACACAACACGGAAGCATGGGCAATATAGGCGGGAGGTGGCATTGCAATGCCCTAGTCTCCTAGACGAGGGGGAGATTTGAGAAGTGTATGGTAACTTCGCTATATAGTTTGATGGAAACTAAAGTAAGCTAAATACATCACGCAAATATTGGTTTGAAATTTTTGATGATCCAAAAATTAGTTAGAGATAAATTTATTATAAATATACTAGTTTGGAATTTTTCCTGATATCAACCTTATGAATTTCCACATGGATATGTCATATCAACTGTCATGTGTTATCCAACTCAGTAATTTAATAGTAAAATTTAACGAGAGATAAAAGAAAATAAATGTGTCACGAGTACACTAATTTAGAGTTTTCAATGATCCAAAAATTGGTCTAGGGAAAATATTTCATATTTATACTAATTTAGGGTTTTTTGTGATATTAATCAAAAACTTAAAAATTGATTAGAAAGATTATCCAATCTTGTGTCTTCTTTTTCCATTTTCGTAAACTCTATCAACTTTTCAAAAATGGCAAATATTAAATTAAATGAAAAGAAATAAAAACTCAAATTAGTTGCAAAATTTCCTGAATTTATATTTTGGTATTGTTAGATGCTACCATTTGAGATCTGTGCTGTTTTAACAAAACTATTTCCTATAAGGGTAGTTAATCGTTTGATTTGGTTTCAAAAAATGTGAAGAGAAGGACTTTCCATTTGGTGAGAAAGCATCCATGGTCACCCAATTCTTTCTTGATGTTCTAAACTAGATCCGAGTTATGCGTTAAATGGTCGGTCTATCATCATGACAATTCCATCAAGGGTTTAAAAACTTTGCGGATTCACTCACAACCACCAAAAAGGTGGCATTGCTTCAAACTCCAAACAGAAAAATGATGAGGACTCTCTCTCTCTCTCTCCAAACTAAAAACCTTCCTGTCACTTTTACACCGGCGGCATATCTTAGACTGTTGACATACTCTGTAGGGATCACTTGAGCAGTTTGACCTTTTTCCATTATTGGTGGACTAAACTGTGTCCTGAGTTCAGGAGCCAAAGATAGAGGAAACCCCACATAAAATCTAGGAGTAATACCAGTTTTGACACCAAAAGGAAAATGTGCCATAGAACCCAATCTGGCATCTCTAAAGGTCCAGATTACATTGATCTACAGACTGTTGGAAATGGTGATCCATTTTCTAGAATTTCCTAGAGTTGCTAAACTTCTAGAATTCCCTAGATGAAGTTTTTGGAAGGAAGAGAAAAATGTAGAAGCACACGTGTAGATCTCTCTAGAAGAAGAGAGGATAAACTACAATCTAGAACTCTCTAGATTAAGCCAAAGTGGACAACATTCTATACAAATCTAGAATGTTGGTAGAGCACCCTATAAATAGGAAAGAGGGGAGAGCATAGTAGAACAAAAAATGTAAAAGTGTGAGGGGATAACCCTCCACCTTGTGTGTGATGTTTATACCTCCACCGGTGTGGAGGAGTAGAGCTAAGATAGTTTCTATATCATGAAATATTCCTCAATTACCAAAACATCTTGTACTATCCATTTCCATCAACTAGATAAATTATATCCCATGTTCTTTATCTTTTAATTATCCTATCTTGTCCATTTCCCATCCTCTATAAACCACACCATACACTTGCACATATCATTAACCAAAAACTATAACTAATACCAAAACCATGCTTCTGCAGCGCGCACATCCAAAATATTTTTATCATGGTATCAGAGTCAGGCATATCGGATGGTTATGGGCGTTTGTCCTCACCATCCTCAACTAAAAAGGCCAGAGCTGAGCCAACAGAGCTAGAGCTAGAACCAAAGCCGGAGCCAGAGCCAGAGCCAGAGCCTACGAGAGTTAGAGCCAGAGCCAGAGCCAAAGCCCGAGCTAACAACTACAATTAAGAGCATTTTGATGTCCCAAGACATATGGGACATCGTTGAAGAAAAGTCATGCATGTTCAAAGGCAAGTGCAAGTGGTTCAACAAGAGAATGCAAGGGATCGTGGATGAAGAGGGCATAAAAGACATGGGACAAACTACAATATCCGAAGTATCCCGAAAATGGATCAAGGGGAGTGTTGGAAATGGTGATCCATTTTCTAGAATTTCCTAGAGTTGCTAAACTTCTAGAATTCCCTAGATGAAGTTTTTGGAAGAAAGATAAAAATGTAGAAGCTCATGTGTAGATCTCTTTAGAAGAAGAGAGGATAAACTACAATCTAGAATTCTCTACATTAAGCCAAAGTGGACAACATTCTACACAAATCTAGAATGTTGGTAGAGTACCCTATAAATAGGAAAGAGCGGAGAGCATAGTAGAACAAAAAATGTAAAAGTGTGAGGGGATAACCCTCCACCTTGTGTGTGAGGTTTATATCTCCACCGGTGTGGAGGAGTAGAGCTAAGATAGTTTCTATATCATGAAATATTCCTCCATTACCAAAACATCTTGTATTATCCATTTCCATCAACTAGATAAATTATATCCCATGTTATTTATCCTTTAATTATCCTATCTTGTTAATTTCTCATTATTTATAAACTACACCATACACTTGCACATATCACTAACAAAAAACTATAACTAATACCAAAACCATACTTCCACAGCGCACACATCCAAAATATTTTTATCATGGTATCAGAGCCAGGCATATCGGATGGTTATGGGCGTTTGTCCTCACCATCCTCAACTAAAAAGGTCAGAGCCCGAGCGAGAGCCAACAGAGCCAGAACCAAAGCCGGAGCTAGAGCCAGAGCCTACGAGAGCCAGAGCCAAAGCCCGAGCTAACAACTACAATTAAGAGCATTTTGATGTCCCAAGACATATGGGACATCGTTGAAGAAAAGTCATGCATGTTCAAAGGCAAGTGTAAGTGGTTCAACAAGAGAATGCAAGGGATCGTGGATGAAGAGGGCATAAAAGACATGGGACAAACTACAATATCCGAAGTATCCCGAAAATGGATCAAAGGGAGTGTTGGAAATGGTGATCCATTTTCTAGAATTTCCTAGAGTTGCTAAACTTCTAGAATTCCCTAGATGAAGTTTTTGGAAGAAAGATAAAAATGTAGAAGCACATGTGTAGATCTCTTTAGAAGAAGAGAGGATAAACTACAATCTAGAACTCTCTACATTAAGCCAAAGTGGACAACATTCTACACAAATCTAGAATGTTGGTAGAGTACCCTATAAATAGGAAAGAGCGGAGAGCATAGTAGAACAAAAAATGTAAAAGTGTGAGGGGATAACCCTCCACCTTGTGTGTGAGGTTTATATCTCCACCGGTGTGGAGGAGTAGAGCTAAGATAGTTTCTATATCATGAAATATTCCTCCATTACCAAAACATCTTGTATTATCCATTTCCATCAACTAGATAAATTATATCCCATGTTATTTATCCTTTAATTATCATATCTTGTCCACTTCCCATCCTCTATAAACTACACCATACACTTGCACATATCACTAACAAAAAACTATAACTAATACCAAAACCATACTTCCACAGCGCACACATCCAAAATATTTTTATCATGGTATCAGAGCCAGGCATATCGGATGGTTATGGGCGTTTGTCCTCACCATCCTCAACTAAAAAGGCCAGAGCCCAAGCGAGAGCCAACAGAGCTAGAGCCGGAGCCAGAACCAAAGCTGGAGCCAGAGCCAGAGCCTATGAGAACCAGAGCCAAAGCCCGAGCTAACAACTACAACTAAGAGCATTTTGATGTCCCAAGACATATGGGACTTCGTTGAAGAAAAGTCATGTGTGTTCAAAGGCAAGTGCAAGTGGTTCAATAAGAGAATGCAAGGGATCATGGACGAAGAGGGAATGAAAGACATGGGACAAACTACAATATCCGAAGTATCCCGAAAATGGATCAAAGGGAGTGTTGGAAATGGTGATCCATTTTCTAGAATTTCCTAGAGTTGCTAAACTTCTAGAATTCCCTAGATGAAGTTTTTGGAAGAAAGATAAAAATGTAGAAGCACATGTGTAGATCTCTTTAGAAGAAGAGAGGATAAACTACAATCTAGAACTCTCTACATTAAGCCAAAGTGGGCAACATTCTACACAAATTTAGAATGTTGATAGAGCACCCTATAAATAGCAAAGATGGGAGAGCATAGTAGAACAAAATATGTAAAAGTGTGAGGGGATAACCCTCCACCTTGTGTGTGAGGTTTATACCTCCACCGGTGTGGAGGAGTAGAGCTAAGATAGTTTCTATATCATGAAATATTCCTCCATTACCAAAACCTCTTGTACTATCCATTTCCATCAACTAGATAAATTATATCTCATGTTCTTTATCCTTTAATTATCCTATCTTGTTAATTTCTCATTATTTATAAACTACACCATACACTTGCACATATCACTAACCAAAAACTATAACTAATACAAAACCATGCTTCCACAGCGCACACATCCAAAATATTTTTATCAAAACAACTCAGCACAGGGAGAGCAAACCGCTGCCTATCCAATGGCTGGTGGAAGTTCAATCACACCATCAGATTCAAATGCATATACAACATATAATAATCCAATAGTACCACCAATACTAACTATACGTGTAAACTTTGGATTGCAGGTTCAGGTCGTGTCTCCACCATTGGTGAATACTATGCGCCCTCTTGTATTCCGGCGATGGATTTAAATTGATTGATAGATTTGCGGATGGGATTAGGTGCAAAGGCTCTGCCTGCTTCCCCATCGCACTCATGAACAACAATCCGATAGAGTGCTGAGTAAGAGTCCTGAGTAGCTAACTTCTCAATAGCTCCTGGTCCGATCTCTTGCATCTTGTTTCGGTGCTCGAAATAGACAATGTACTCTGAACAGACGTGATCGGCTGCATTGACATACAGTGGAGGGGCCCAAGCAGATAAAGTGGCAAAAGAATCAGCAGATTGATTCCTGAGTTGTGGAGCCTTCATGGCTAACATGAGTCCAGCTGTGATCATGCTGGTGGTGAAGCGAATACCGAGCTTCACTTTAGTATTCTTGATCTTCTCAACCAGGACTGGCACATAAGGCGGATTGAAGAGGAAAGACTCAAGAAACAATCCCGTTTT
Source organism: Eucalyptus polyanthemos subsp. polyanthemos (assembly GCA_017140185.1). Taxonomy (NCBI): domain Eukaryota; kingdom Viridiplantae; phylum Streptophyta; class Magnoliopsida; order Myrtales; family Myrtaceae; genus Eucalyptus; species Eucalyptus polyanthemos. The sequence continues at coordinate 7,969,259 of CM029461.1, read as the reverse complement.
TGCCATGTTCTGTCCTGCTAGCAGAGCAATGGCAGACCCCAGGGAGTGGCCAGCTAACCAGACCCTAGAATCGTCAGCGGTTGCAACCATATTCCGTACCGCCTGCATGGCAGTCTCGAAGCGAGATGTGGAGTGGAGCCCATGCTGGAGCAAGAGAAGACCCAGCATAATATCTCGAGAGTCCAACTCTTTCTTGGTCATGGTGCCTCCGAAGGTGACCACGAAATGCGGTCATGTGGAGTGGAGCCCATGCTGGAGCAAGAGAAGACCCAGCATAATATCTCGACGAGAGACCGATTCTTTCCTGGTCATGGTGCCTCGGAAGGCAACCACGAAATCCATAAAAATCGGCACGTAGAATATGGCATTTTTTTGGACAGCTTTTTAAATTTGAATACGTTAAGTTTTCGAAATTGTAAAGGAAAAGCGAAGATAAAACTTAAAAGTTGACCTAGAGAATTATCCAATTCATTTTCTTCTTCTTCCATTTCCGTAAACTCTCTTGACATCTCAAAAGTGGTAAATATTAAATTAGAAAAGACGAAATAAAAACTCAAATTAGTTGCAAAAGTTCCTAAATTTATATGTTGGCATCACTAGATACTTTCCATTTGAGATTTGTGCCGTTTTGACAAACTAATTTCTTATGAGAGTTGTTATATCACTTGATTTGCATCTCCAAAAATGCGAAGAAAATGAACTTTTCATTTAGTGAGAAAAGCACCCACCATCGTCGCCCAACCTTTCTTATATTTCCAAACTGGATCCGACTAGTCTAGCAAGCATCATGACAATTTCCCAAAGGGGTAAGGCGGATAACATTGCTTCAATCTCCAAACTGAAAAATGACAAGAGGACTCTTTCTCCCACACACACGGACACAAACAAACTGAAAATCACTTGTCACTTCCAAACATATGAAATGCAGTAAAAAGCAAATGCGCCACACAACAGGTCCAGGCAACATCGATCCGCACATAAACAATTCAGCACACGGAGATCAACACAACTGTGTATTCAATGACTTGGGCAAGTTCAATCACGTCATCAGATCCAAGCGCATAAGCGACGAGAACTAACAGTCCAACGATACCGCCAATACTAAGTACTCGTACTTGTAAACTTCGGACTCCAGCTCCAGGTCCAGCTTCCACCATTCGCTAATTTTATGCGCCCTCAGGAAACACTTCGGCGGCTTTGAATTGATCGATAGATTTGCCGATGGGATGAGGTGCAAAGGCTCTGCCTGCGTCCCATTCTCGCTCATGAACAGCAATATCACAGAATAACGACTAGCAATCTTGTGGATACCTTCCAATCTGAACTTTCGCATCCACTTTCCGTGCTCGAAATAGCCAATGTATCCCGAACAGACGCAATCAGCCTTGTTGACAAACAGCTGAGGAACCCAAGGGGACAAAGCCGCAAAAGAATCGGCCGATTGTTTCAGCTGTTCCGGAGACTGTTTAGCTAGCGCAGCTGCAGCACATAACCCGCTTTCGGCTAACCGGAAAGCCCGCTTCCAGATCTTGCTCTTGATCTTCTCGATCGGAACAGATGCATAAGGCGGGTGGAAGAGGAAAGACTCGAGATAATATCCCTTTTTGGCCATGTTCTTTCCAGCTTCCAGAGCAATGGCAGACCCCAGGGAGTGGCCAGCTAACCAGACCACCTTAGAATTGCCGGCGGCTGCAACCAAGTCTTCTACCGCCTGCACGGCAGTCTTGCAGCGAGACGAGGAGTGAAGCTCATTCCGGAAAAACTGAACATCCAGCTCAATATCTCGAAAGAACGATTCTTTCGTGAACAAGGTGCCTCGGAAGGCGACCACGAAACACGGTCCATCTGCTGAGTGGTTACATGAGGATGGCAGAGGCTTATACTCGAAGATGGCACCGAAGATAGAAGAGTCAGCTCCATCTACGAGTATGCGCTTCAACTGAAAAGCGAAAGTTTCCCACCAAGGAGGTGCAAGAGCCTGGGAACCTTCACGTTTCCCCCGGCGGTCCCGCTCTAAGACATAGGCACCTTTAACCAAAGAAGCAACAACCGACCTCCCATGATCTGCATTTTTCCTATGTTAGAAGTCCAAAGAAATGTTAGTGTCGTCGGTATGTTTGCTGATAAAGAAACTCTGTAGCTAGACTAAGCTAAATACCCGTATCATCGCTACACGCGAAAAGAAGAAAACGAAACATCGGATTCGAGAGAAGTTTAAAATGCCATATTTTCGAAAAAGCTTCTCATGCGGTCTGAACTCGGTGCCGAACGAAAAGTTGGCACTCCACACGTGGCTGCTTCTGTCCCAAAACTACGAACCGGATGTGTCCATGAACCAAATAGAGTGTTATATCACTGGGAAAATTGTCCAAAAGTTCTAAACCTATTGCATTTTTGCTAATTTAGTTTTAAACCTTTTAACTTTGCCAATTCAGTCCTAAACCATTTTTACTTCTTGCAGATTCAATCCATCTAGCCAATTTTGGCCGAAAAATACTGACGTGGACAATTTTAATAATATTTTAATTTTTTTTTTTATTTTTTATTATTTTTTTTTTTTTTTTTTTCTTTTTAGCTTTCTTTGCCTTTTCCAGTGGTTGGCCACCAGCCACAGCTAGCCGGCTAACCTCGCCGCCCAGGCGACGACGACGTTGGGCGAGGCCGCCTTGGCTTGGGTGAGGGTTGGCCTCACTAGAAGGGAAGCCCTCGCCGAGGCTTGCCCTCACCCAAGCGAGTGTCGACCGGCCCAGGGAGAGGGCCGGCTTCACCAGATCTGGTCTAGGCGAGCCCGACACTCGCTTGGGAGAGGGCGAGCCTTGGCGAGGGCTCCCCTTGCCAGATTTGGCGAGGCCGGCCCTCACCTAGGCCAAGGTGGCCTTGCTCGGCATTTCGCCATCCCTCTGGTCGATGCCCGGCGAGGCCTCCCGGCCTAGGCGAGGGTTGGCCTCACCCGTGCATGGGTGACCCTTGTTGGGTCGTGCCTGGGCGAGGGCTCCCCTTGCTAGGGCTCCTCCTCGCTTGGCCGGGCCTTGCCTATGGTGGGCGAGGCCAACCGTCGCCTATGGCTGGTGGCCGGCCACCGGAAAAGGCAAAGAAAGCCAAAAAGAAAAGAAAAAAAAGAAAAAAAGGGAAAAAACAGAAAAAAATAATTCAAAAAATATTAAAATATTATTAAAAATTGTCCACGTCAACGATATCGGTCCTATATGGCATCGCTGCGTCCATGTTAGCATTTTCCAACCAAAATTAACCGAATGGACTAAATCGGCAAAAAGTAAAAAAGTTTAGGACTAAATTAGCAAAGTTAAAATGTTTAGGATTGAATAAAAATGCAATAAGTTTATGACTTTTTGGACAATTTTCCCGTTATATCACATGGCAACCGTTGAGGACAAAGTTATAACATGTGGTGCATGTTGCGGGCAAATCAACACTTGGCAATGACAGCTTATGACATATTAAAGGTCACGTGTCTAGTAAAACTCCTTTTTGGCCTAGTATCGAGAAAAACTCTATGATGAAGTAATCGGAGATAAGCGTCCAAGGGGGAGGCAAGTGCTCGTGGCCCATAAGGGAAGTTCGTCCGTTGAGAAACAAACTAACTACCGAAGTAGATGGAAATTACACCATAGATGCACCTTCTCAGTCAGGTTTTTTTCATGTTTTTTTTTTTTTTTTTTGACGAGGGTTTTTTCCATGTTAAGTTATGGAAAAGTTGGACAGCTAGGACAGTGCTGAGTTCTTTGCATGTTTAAAAAGTCCAGTATCACACGGTAACTAGCTATCGCCAAATAACTGAGACAAAGGTGAAGGGAACTTAAAAGGCATGACTTGGGCCTTTCGTTCAATGAGGAAAGAGAGAATTTGAGGTCTTACCAGTCAATGCGAGTACGGGCCCGAGGCCCCGAACGGTGAAAATCTTGATTCTTGAAGGCCATGATCTCGCGGTGAAAATGTTGATTCTTGAAGGCCATGATCTCACAGGTTCAATCAAGACTTCTCCTTTGTAACCCTGAAAGCAAAAGCTACTCAGAATAGGAAAAGTATCAAAAAGTTCTAAACCTATTAAATTGGTACCAATTTAGTCATGAATTTTTTAATTAGACCAATTTAGTCTTAAACCGTTTCATATTGGTACCAATTCAATCCATCTAGCCAGTTTTGGTTGGTTGATGCCGACATGGACATCAGCCAGTGGTTGAACGATAATGTGGCAATTTTTAATAATTTTTTTTTCAATTTTTTATTAATTTTGTCCTTTTCTTTTTCTTTTTTTCTTTTTTCCCTTTTCCTTCTTGTTGGTCATCAAGAGTATAGTTCAAGGAGGAAGAAGAGAAAAAAAAAAAAAAAAAGAAAAAAAAAAATTAATAAAAATTCGAATATATATTTAAAATTTGCCACTTCATCATCCGACCCGCATCCACGTTAGCGTCGATCGCCCAAAATTGACCGGATGAACTAAATTGATATTAATGTAAAAAAATTTATGACTGAATGAATTTAATTGAAAAGTTTATGACTAACTTGGTACTGATACAATAGGTTTAAATTTTTTTTAGTACTTTTTTTCACTCATAATCGAACCATTCCATATGGCAGTTAGTAAATGACGCACATAATTGTGCATCCATATTCATACTCGACTCGGTTCACTGCAATTAAATCTATGTACTACAAGAAGAATCAACTGTGTATTTTTACGGGAGAATTACAAAAAAAGTTTTAAACCTATTGCAATTGTTCCAATTCAGTCATAAACTTTTTTTTTTAGCTAATTTAGTCCTAAACCTTTTACAATTGTGTTAGTTTAGTCCATCTAGTCAAAATTGGCCGGCCGGCACTAGACGGCGCTGGCCATCCAACGAAAGCTGACATGGCAATTATTAAATATTTTTAATATTTTTTGAATTTTTAAATAATTTTAAATAATTTTTGAAATTTTGAATTCTTTTTTTTTTTTCACTTTCTCTTTCCTCTGGCCAGCAAGGCCAACCTCACCGGCCAATGGTGAGGCCACCATCGCCAGATCTGGCGAGGAGCCTCACTAGCCATCAGCGAGGCGAGCCTCGCTTTGGCTGGCAGGGCCTCGCTTTGGTTGGTAGGGCCTCACCCAGCTAAGGCGAGGGTCCACCTCGCCAGATCTGGGGCCGATGACCTCCTCGAGGTTGGGTGGGGCTAAGCCTCGCCCAGCGACAGCGAGGCCAACCTCGCTAGATCTGGCGATGGTAACCTCCCCGAGGCTAGGCGGGGCCGAGCCTTGCCTAGCGACGGTGAGGCCAGCCTCATCGGCCCTCGCCTCTGGTTGGCATCGGCCAGCCAGAGGAAAGAGAAAGTGAAAAAAGGAAAAAAAAAAAGAATTCAAAAATTCAAAAATATTTAAAATTTCAAAAAAAAATATTAAAAATTGTCATGTCAGCTTTCACCGGATGGCCAACATCCACGTCAGCGTTGGCTGGCCAATTTTGGCCGGATAGATTAAACTAGCACAATTGTAAAATGTTTATGACTAAATTGACTAAAAAAAAAAGTTTAGAACTGAATTGGCACAATTGCAATAGGATTAAGGACTTTTTTTTTTATAATTCTCCCGTATCTTTTTTATCAACAAATGCAACTATTTAAAGTTGGCTCGTGAAGTTTTGAGTTCCATCGAATTATTATGCATTGGGGACCTTCTTTTTTCTTTAATACCCACTAAAAGTGTACCTACAAAAAAGGTTCGGGAGGGAGTTCAGCTGGCCCAGATGATTTGGAAAAATCTTCCCTCTTTAGATTATGTCCTAATCTACATCCTATCCACTTCCACTTATCCCAGAAAGATCGAGCAGAGTATCACGCAACAAGGATCCAAAGAGACATCGAGGAAGAAAAAAAAGTGGAAATTTGGTAATATAAAAGATCCTCCCATCCCCCCAAGCTATTATTCTTGAAGAAAATTCAAATTACACTAAGAGAACTAGCATGGGATTGTTTGTAATGACATCCAATTCATTCCAAACAATCTCACAATCAATGCACACAGCAATGCGACAATAGATTAGAATTTAACTAAATGGATGGAAGCAGTTCATGAGAGGTGGACCGACCCAATCAAGCTTGAGTTTTTCTAACTTGGCTTAAGTTGATATGGATTTTTATAAGACATATCTATGTTCTTTTACCAGACGGATTGTTAGGTCACAGGTCGAACTGGATTTTGTATAGCAATGACCACGTGTCCTCGAGATAATCCCATTTTTAGACATTGGAAATGAGTTTCGACCAAAAAAAACATAAAAAAAGAAAAAAAAAAAACATTAGAAATGTGGTTTTGAACATTGGTCTTGTCTTTTGTGCCTTGTAACATATTGATGACCAAGCAAGTAGACAGAGATCCCTATGAAAAGGGAAGATAAACAAAGCGTGATGACCTCCAAATTCAAAAACAAATCCAGCATACCATGTCTTTTCAATGAAAAGTAACGCCCATTTCTTCGTTGGCTTATACCGACTTTTTTTCTTTTTACTTTCAAATTCAACCATAGTGTGCTTCTTATTGTTGTCACTACGGATTGTCATCATAAAAGAGGTATCTCTTAATTAAGAGAAGATGTGACTCTTGATGATAAAAAAAAAAAATACATGACTCTTGATGATAAAAAGAGATGACTTTTCGCCTAAAAGAAATTATGGGTAGTTTAGTAGTTATGAAAAAAAGTTATTCTTGATATGAAAAGTGATGATGGTTGAGAATAAAATACTTATTTTCAAGAGATATGTTGATTAGTTGTCTATGGATAGAGATAAATTTACATATTATTTATAATAACCTCAACTATTCATGTATACTTCATCTTTAGAACTCTCTTTTATTTTCTTTCCATACACGCAACTTTAACACATTCAAATTAAAAATCCAAAAGAGAATTGGGTAATTGCCGAACTCTACTACTTTTCTATCTACATCAGCAATGAAATTTCCCCAACAATTGCCACATTCGCCAAGCACATCAGCATTAGAAAACATGCATAGACAAGACCTAAAGAAGGCACATGCGCACTTAAGCAGGCACGCAAACACACGTCCTGCAATGCTACTCTTCCTTTTTATTTATCATTATTCTACATGTATACAATCTATATGGATGAATTCGTTAGGTCAAATAATTGAATAGCATAGGTAAAAATATCATATTGCATCGATTCAAAGGTAAAAGTTCGTATCATTTGTTATTCATACGTTCTGTAGAATTACCTCATTGTCAAGGTCGAGCTGAGCTCTAAATCACAGATTTAGGGCTCGCTCAACCTTAAATCCAGAATCTAAGGCCCAATTTTGCCGGCCAAGCTCGATCTTGATGACGGAGGACTGAAACGGCGGCAAGATGGATTGAGATAGCGGTGGAACGGCGGCGGCAGCGGTGGTGGGGCGTCCGTGTTGGAGTAAAAAGGAATAAGAAGAAAAAAATAAAGGAAAAAGAAAAAAGAAGAGGCGAGGGGAGGGGGGATAGAGAGAAGAAGAAAAAAGAAATGAAGGGATAAGGAAGAGAGGAGGAGAGAAGGAAGAGAGAGGCGAGACCGTCACGTGAGGGAGACTTCTAGCGTGATGGGCCCCGGGCGACACGCGTGGGATTTTGACACGCCACACTGAAAAAATATTAGCTGTATTTAATGTGCCAAGTAGGATATGTAACAACCCATTCGAGAATCGACACGCGGCAATGTCGCCCGCCAAAATTTTATCTCTTCCTCCCTCTCTCGCCCGCTCTGCCCTCCATCTCTGTAACCCCACACCCAATTCCTCCCCCCACTCTTCTTCCGCAGTTGCAATCGGCGACCTTGACGACAGTGAAGAAGCACTCCTGAACCTCGCAATCAATTCGGGAGCTGCTGCGGTTGGTTTATAAGCCGAAAGCCTGCTCGACCCCATCAATGCACCAATATCGATCAGTACTTGCGCGTTGTCGGCAAGGACGACAGGTTCGATGTAGTGTACGACAAGTCCGACACACTGATCACAGTTCCGGAGTCCCCGGAGGTCGAATACCTCGGGAAGTTGCCGTCAGAGATGGATCAGAGGCGGTGCCGGTGACTTGGTTCGTCGGACTAGAGAGAGCAAAGATAGTCATGAGTTGGGCATGAGCGAAAGTTTTAGAGAGAGGGGAAAGATTGGGCGTGGGGCTGCAGACATGGAGAGAGGAACCCGAAATTTGGGTGGCCTCGATTGTCACCTGTCGATTCCTGGGTGACTTTTTACTTATCCTACCTGCTAGGTTAGATACAGTCCACATTTTCTATTTACTCGTCGCGACGCACTTGGGTCTTTGTCACGTCTTGGTCGAGTACAACGCACGGCCAATTTTGCCCCCATTTCTCTTCTCGCCTCATTGGAGGCTGAAGAGAGCAAAACAACTTGAGTACCCCAGGCAAAAATGTCCTTCATTCACTTAGAATAATAGGTTTTGCAATACTTTTTCTAGATTGGATTAGGTCATTAATAATTAGTTATATTCTGATTTGTGTATTTAAGATGAGTACGTGCAATTGCAATTATTTTTTTCGTACTTGTTTAAATTATGTCTTGAGTTTGAGTTCATGAATAAACTAGAAAAGTTTTTATGGGAAATGGCACGTGAAAATAGGAAATAAATTCTTGTTCCCTTCGGTTAAGATTTCCTCAAAGAAATCACATAAGGAAGTTTTATTCTTAAGTATCATTTGCCAAAACTTCCATTATCAGGGCTCACATTATTTTATTTTATACTTTATATATAGGGAAAATTCTAAATAAAATTTTAAAGTATCATTATTTTCTCAAATAAAAGCAGTAAAGTAAACTTTGTTTTAAATAAGAGCCCGAAGTGTCGTATTTTTCTGAATTAAGGGTCTAAAGTTGACTTTATTTTGAATAAAGGCTTAAAGTGCTATGTCAATCTAAAAAAAAAAAATAGCTTGATCTTACCAAATGATTGTGAAAAAATTTGTCTTTTACTTTTTTCCTTTTTTTTTTTTTTTCCATAAAAAACTCAAAAAAGAAAAATTAAATTAAATCTTAAAAAAACACAAATAATAATAAAAAAAATAGGCGGGTGGGCTGGCTCTCCTACTTATGGATGCTTCCCAATCGCCGATGGGGCAACGGCCATGGTCGGTGGGGTCATCAATGATGGGGTGATGGCCATAGGTGGGAGAGCTAGCCCTCCCCACTTTTTTTTAGTTTTAACTTTAATTTTTCTTTTTTTAGTTTTTTATGGAAAAAATAGAAAAAGCAAAAAAAGGAAAGAAAACAAAAAAGAGAGTAAATAACGGAAATGCCCTCGATCATTTGGTGAGATCATACCCTTCTTTGAAACTAAAATTATATCGCTGCAAGTGAAAATGGCGGCGGAAGAGAGGAAGGAGGAAGGTCTTGACGGAGAAGATGGCTTGTGGCTTGCGTGAAACGAATTTCCTAGCCTAAAAAGAAGGGCTAAAATGAAGGAAAAAGGAACTCCTTTTTCATTTTTTTCTTTAATTTTCCTTTCTCAATATTTTAGCTGCAATAAAATAGCATAATACATAATTAAAAAAAAGGCTATTTTCACATTTACAACTTATGGTTGAGCCAAAAGATATATAGGGAAAATTTCAGAAAAATATATGAAGTGTCCTCATTTAAGAAAATAAGGGCTCAAAATAGATTTTGTTTCAAAAAAGAGCATGAAATGTCATCATTTTCTCAAAATAAGAACCTAAAATAGATTTTATTTCAAATAAGAGCATTAAGTGGGTATGTTTATTTTAAATAAGGGCCTAACTCTCCAAAGATCAGAGACATTTTTGTCATTTACCCTTTTTTGAATTTTTTCCTTTTTATGGTTTTTTCTTCCTTCTTCCATGGTGGCAATGCACAAAGAGGGCTAGGTGATTGTGTCCTCGCCCATGGCCAAGACAAAGTTCACCTCACTAATGGCTAATGAGGGATGGCCTTGCCTTAGGTGTGGCCGCCCTCTTCGGCCCTTGCTAGCGACCGTCGGCCCATGCCGGAAAAGAAAAAAAGGAATATTTGGATGAAAATGTCCTTGATCGGTCGGAATATTTAGGTGACTAGTGATAGTGAGGTCAAGTTCTTATTTAAAATAATCATGACCACTTTAGGCCTTTATTTGAAATAAGTCCACTTCGCCTTACTTGAGAAAATGAGGGTATTTCGGGTTCTTTTTTGGAATTTTCCCTAGAGAGAGAGAGAGAGAGAGCTAGTTTTACGTATGACTTTCCCTTTGAATTTTTTTTTAAAAAAATATGGATTATTTTAAAATTATTAAAAATTTCAAGTGTATTGAATTAAATAAAGATTCCAATGAGAATTCCTAAAAAATTTTAAAAAGCTAAAAAGTAAAAAGTAAATGCCTCAAGTGATATATATTGCTCACTCTTCACGATATTTTGACTTTCATAATATTGCTTTTCCTCAATGGAAAACAATTAAGATAAATTGTTTTACAATGTATAAAAACCGGCACATGAAATGTGACATATTTTTGCAAATCGCAGAGGAAAACTGACCATGAAACTTAAGCATCGATAGGAAGAACTACCGGATCCCTTTTCTTCTTGTTGTTCCATTTCCGTAAACTCTCTTGGCATTTCAAAAGTGGCAAAACCGAGTCAGATGAAAAGAAACAAAAAATCAAGTTAGTTGCAAAAGCTCCTGAATTCTTATACCGACACTATTAGATGCTTGTAGTTTGAGATTTGTGCTGTTTTGACAAACCTATTTCCTATAAGAGTTGTTTATCACTTGGAAAAAGTTTGAAGAAAAGGAACATTTTCATTTGGTGAGAAAGGCACCCACGGTTGTCGCCCGACCTTTCTGGCAATTCTAAACGGATCCAACTTATGCTGTTTTAAAACAATGGTGGGTTTAGCGTGCATCATGACAATTCCGTGAAGGGATCGAAGGCTTTGTGTACTCCCAACCACAACAAAAGGTGGACAACATTGCTTCAATCTCCGAAGTGAAAAATGACAGAGGACTGACTCACTCTCGCACACAGACGACAAACTGAAAAACCCATCCGCAACTTTCAAACAACATGAAATGCAGCAAAGAAGAAATCAGCACACGAGCAGTACGGCACAGGGAGAGCAACACAACTGTCTATCCAACGGCTTGGGGAAGTTCAATCACGCCATCGGATACGAATGCATAAACGACGGGTCATAGTAGTCCAACAATACCGCCGATACTAATTGTCGTACTTGTAAACTTTGGACTGCAGCTTCAGGTACGGCTTCCACCATTCGCAAATAGCATGCGCTTTCACGAACTCATTCGGAGGGTTTAGATTGATTGTTAGATCTGCCGACGGGATGAGGTGCAAAGGCTCTGCCTGCGTTCCGTTCTCGCTCTGGAACGGCGATCCCAAAGTACGCTGACTAACAACCCTCTGGATAGCTCTTGCTCCCATGTTTTGCATCCCAGCTTGGCGATCGAAATAGCTAATGTATCCCGAACTGACATAATCGACCTCATTGACAAACAGCCGAGGAACCCAATGGGACAAAGCCGCAAAAGAATCGGCGGATTGATTCAGCTCTTCCACAGACCTATTAGCTAACGCCCCCACAAAAGTGGTCACGCAGATGCCTACCTGGATAGCCCGCTTCAATTTCTGGTTCTTGATACTCTCGATCGGGGCAGATACATAAGGCGGATTGAAGAGGAAAGACTCGAGTTTCGATCCCCTTTTGGCCATGTTCTTTCCAACTAGCAGAGCAATGGCAGACCCCAGGGAGTGGCCAGCTAACCAGACCCTAGAATCGCCGGCGGTTGCAACCACGTTTTCTACTGCCTGCATGGCAGTCTCGCAGCGAGATGAGGAGTGAAGCTCATTCCGGAAAAACTGCAAATCCAGGTTAATATCTTGAACGAATGATTCGTCCTCGATCAGGGTGCCTCGGAAGGCGACCACAAAACGCGGTCCCTCTGCTGAGTGGTTGCATGAGGATGGCGGAGGCTTGTACTCGAAGATGGCACCGAAGATAGAAGAGTCAGCCTTATCCACGAGTATGCGCTTCAACTGAAAACCGAAAGTTTCCCACCAAGGAGGCGCAAGAGCCTGGGAACCTTCACGTTTCCCCTGGCGGTCCTGCTCTAAGACATAGGCACCTTGAACCAAAGAAGCAACAACCTTCCTCACATTATCTGCATTTTTCCTATGTTAGAAGTCCAAAGAAATGTTAGTTTCCTCGGCATGTTTTCTGAAGAGAAACTCCGTAGCTAGACTAAGCTAAATACTCATATATCATCAAGAAGAAAAGGAAACATTGGATTCAAGAGAAGTCTAAAATGCCATATTTTCGAAAGAGAAATGATTACATGACAGTTTTCAATATATTATGAGAATAACAGTCTATTCTAGACCACAAAAAACAAATCATGAATAATTATAAATTGTTGTGGAACCAATTTTTTCAAAAATGTATGACTCACAATAGACTGTTATTTTCACAATAACCCAAGAGATATTATACTAGTTAAACCCTTTTCGAAAAAGCTTCTCATGCGGTCTGAGCTTGGTGCAGAACGAAAAGTGGGCACTCCACACGTTGTTGTCTCTGTCCAAAAACTAGAACTGGATGTGTCCATGAACCAAATAGAGTATTATATCACACGGCAACCGTGGAGGATGAAGTTACGATGTGCGGCGCATGTTGCGGTCAAGTCAGCACTGGGCGATAACAGCCTATGGCATATTAAAGGGTCATATTCTAGCAAAAACTCATCCTTTTCTGTTTAGTATCGAGCAAAACACTAGGATGAAGTCATCGGAGATATGCCCCCCCCCCCCCCCCCCAGCTTAAATGAATTGCAAGACAAGCGCCCGTGGCACATTAGGGGAGTTCGCCCGTTAAGAACACAAAATAAACTACAGAAGTAGATGGAAATCACACCATAGATGCACCTTCTTAGTTAGGTTTTTATTTTTCTCTAGCTATATAACACCGCTAGTCCATGTTAAGTTATGGCAAAGTTGAACAGCTAGGACAATGCTTAGTTTTGCACGTTCAAAAAGTCCAGTATCACATAGTAACTAGCTATTGCCAAATAATTGAGACAAAAAGGTGAAGGAAACTCTCTGGGAATTTCGATAAGGACACAGCGGAAACTTGAAAGGCATGACTTGGACCTTTTGTTCAATGACAAATAGAGATGATCGGTTTCAAGGTGGGTAGGTTTTAGATTCGGAGCCGGAACCTAGAACCTACCCTACTATAACTAGGTCTTAGTTTTTGGACCCTAGAACCTACTCTATTTGCTTGGAACCGGTTCTATCTCGTTTTTCTTATCTAGTTAGAACCTATTTTATTTTTTTGTCCTTTTTTTGGTTCATTTTTTACAGCAAAATATATGAGACCATGAGTAATGAACAATTTAAAATAAAAGATGAATAATAGAAATCCTAATCTACCAAAAACAACAATTCATAAGATAGATACATAGTCACATATAATTATAAACAGTAAAAAGTTGAAACACCTAACATAAAGCATAAACTATAAAACTCTCATCCATAAAAATTTAGGAAAAGAGGAATGACAAATGATGAAGGAGTACTAAGGTTAGAATTTAGTTTTAAAGAAATTAGGGGTTTGGCGTTTTTGTTTATAAAACCGGTTCCGAAACCGATTCCAAAATAAGGCTGACCAATCTAGTTTCTAAGTGGGCATTCACTTGAAACTAGTTCTCGGACCGGTTCCAACACGAATCGATTCTTGGACCCATTTCTGAGGTGATCCAATCTGATTTCCAAATAAAATTGATTTGGTTATACACCCTTAACAAGGAAAGAGAGAATTGAAGGTCTTACCAGTTAATGCCAGTAATGCCCGAGGGCCCCGAAAGGTGAAAAATTTGATCCTTGGTGGCCATCGTGATCCCACAAGTTCAATTAAGACTTCTCCTTTGTAACCCTGAAAGCAAAAGTTGCTCAGAATCGAACCATTCCATATGGCAGTTAGTAAATGACAATGGCTAGTGTTGCTTTCATGACTGCGCATCCATATTCGTACTCGGTTCCCTTCGATGTAATTAAATCTATGTGCTACAAGAAGGATCGACCCATGTATCTTTATCAACACATTCAACTATTTTCTTAAGCTGCCTCATGACGTTTTAAGTTCATCTAAACTATTATGCATCGAGGACCTTCTTTTTTCTTCTTCAATAGTCAGTAAAAGTGGACCTACAAAAGAGGTTCGTGGGAGGGAGTTGAGCTGGGCCCAAATGATTCGAAATTATCTTCTGGGCCCAAATGATTTGAAATAATCTTCTCTCTCCGGGATTATGCCTTAATCTACATCCTATCGACTTCCACTTATCCCGAAAAGATCGAGTGGATTATTATGCAGCGAGGATCCCAAAAAACACTGAGGAAGGAAAAAAATTGAAATTTGATTATATAAAAGATCCTTGCCGTCCCCAAGCTATAATTCTTCACGATGAAAATTCAAATTACTCCAAGGAGAGAACTTGCATTGGATTGTTCCTAATGACATCCAATTCATTCCAAACAATCTCACAATCAATATGCACATGGCAATGCGGCAATAGATATAGAATTCAACTAAGGGCCTGTTTGGTAACCATCCAAACAGTCAAATTTCGATTCTTTGTTTAATCGGTTTCGGCCTAGAATCGCGTTTGGTAAAATTTTTGTTCGGGAACAAATTTGTTCGGGAACAGATTGGGAACAGAATCAAGAATCAAAAATAGTTGATTCTTGTTCCGGAGAATCAATTTGAGAATCAAAATTTTCTTCTTCCCTTCGGCCATCTCACGGCCACCGTCTATCGCCGCCCGCCACCGTCCGCCATCCGCCACCGCCGTCCACCGCCGCCGCCGGCCGCCGTCCGCCGCCGCCGGCCGCCGGTCCGGCGAGCTCGCCGGAGGCTCGCCAGACCAGGGCGAGGTCCGGCGAGCTCGCCGGAGGCAAGCCCAGCCACCGGCGAGGCTCGGCCTCCCCAGATCTGGCGAGGCCGAGCCTCGCCGGTGGCCAGGCGGGCCTCGCCGGGGCTGGGCGAGGCCTCGCCGGGGCCGGGCGAGGCCCGCCTGGCCACCGGCGAGGCTCGGCCTCCCCAGATCTGGCGAGGCCGAGCCTCGCCGGGGCTGGGCAGGGGCTGGGCAAGCCTCGCGACGCCCAGCCCCACCGGTGGCCAGGCGAGGCTCGCCTGGCCACTGGCGAGGCTCGCCCAGCCCCGCCGGTGGCCTGGCAGGCCTCGCCCAACCCCGACGAGGTCGGCCTGGCCACCGGCGGGGCTCGGCCTCGCCAGATCTGGCTCGGCCGAGCCTCGGCGGGGCTAGGCGAGCCTCGCCCGTCGGCCGCGAGGGCTGCCGGCGAGGCTCGGCCGACGAGGGCCGGCCTCGCCGAGGGCCGGCGACGCTCTGGTGAGGTCGCCGGCCCTCGTCTGGCCGGTCGCCGGTCCGGCGGCCGGCCAGAAGAAGAAGAAGAAGAAGGTGAGAAAAATAAAAGAAAAAAGGAAAAAAAAGAAAAAGGAAAGAAAAAAAAGGAAAATGAAAAGAAAAAAATGAAAAAATGAAAAGAAAAAAATTAAAAATTAAAAAATGAAAAGAAAACAAAGGAAAAAAGTAAAAAAAATTATTTAAAAATTAAAAGAAATTGATTTGGAGCAGAATTAATAAATACGATGCCAAACGATTTATTCCGTAATCGAAATTTTGGACGATTCTCAAACGGCTTAAAATGCTAGAATCGGTTTAACGTAATCAAAAAGAATCGGTTCGCTTCAGATCGCCAAGAACGATCATCGTTCTAAACGCGCCCTAAGTCTCTTAGTGCGCTCCAAACTAGTTATGGCAGGAGGACTATTGCTTGCTTTCGGCGGCATTTAATGCTCTTTGGTAAGAAGCTCCGACGGTCGCATTGGCCCCTGGTCAACATCATCTTCAAAGGAGAGGGAATCTGACAGCTGCACATACTTCCAATGACAGGCCGAGCACCAGTAAAGAAATCTCGAGGAAAACCCATCAGCCCCAAGTGCCCCGTCCCCCAAACATGGACCGTGAAGCAGATTTAATCTCCCCAAACGTAATTGGCGAAGGCAAGACGCTGGCGTGAAAGCGTCTTGGGCAACCTGTGCTGCATCACATCAGTCGATCGAGGGAGAGAAACAGCAGAGCGATCAGGGTCAGGAGAGCCTGCGAGGCCCTTGGAAAAGGACGTTGCTTACCTAGGTCAGTTCGTGTACCGTCTGCAGAGAGCAGGAGGACCCAGGGGGCGTTCCTGGAAAATCCCAAACCCTCGAGAGATCCAAGCCATTTTTACTGCTTGTGTCCTGGTTAAAAAAAAAGACCGATTGGGAACGCGCAACGCCTTCCCCGTTTTACCACATTCGACCTGCTCGCTGCATTCATTTCTCGCCGCGTTTTCCATTTCCCGTGCGGGACGCAACGTTGCGGTTATGCCATGAAAAGATTTCTAGACCACTGGACCTTCGATGCACTTTCGTTCGGCGCTGACCGCTGTTCATAGTCGTTTCGCTCACCTGTACCGGCCCGTCGCTTTCTTGGCCCTCTCCAATCAAAACCCGCCACGGCACAAGCCCGCCTAATCGTGATTAATAAACATTAATTACAAACCAATTCTTGTCCCTAAACAAACGCTCCTTGAATCGCTGTTAGTCAGTATTTGAAGTCGGGCGACTTTTATATAGCCTCCTTAATCTCTCTCTCTCTCTGTGGCTAAGTTTTAGCTATTAACTTCCTTAGTATCAACCTCCTTAGTATAGTCTCGTCAGAAACCCCAACACGATGCACGCTTCGGGACCCTTGTTCTTAATCTTTCTTCTTAGATTCGTTTCGGCTCAGAAGACAACGGCCGACCATCCCTGCCCTTCATCGTGCCTTGGGAGCGACCTCTCCGTACAGTTCCCGTTCCGGCTCAACGGGAGCCGCTGCGGCTTCCCGGGGTTCGACCTCTCATGCAATCGCCAGCGCCAGACCATCCTCAACCTCCCTCTCTCCGGCGGCTTCGTCGTCCCGAACATCGACTACGCGGCCCAGTCCGTCTGGCTCAACGACGCCGGCAACTGCCTCCCGAGCCGGCTCCTGAACTTCACCCTGGAGGGCTCCCCGTTCAAAGCCCTGTCGACCAAGAATTACACGCTCGTGAACTGCTCCGGCGTCGCCGCGCCGGCGGCGAGGGCGGCGATGCCGACGATGCTGGAGATCGGGTGCATGAGCGGCGGGGACTACCGGGTCATGTCGGTGGAGAGCCGGTTCTACCGCGGGTCCCCGTTGCGCGGGTGCCGCGAGGTCGGGAACGTCAGCGTGCCGGGGGCGTGGCCGGCCGCGTCGGATCTGCACGAGGACCTGATGCTCGTGTGGCGAGAGCCCGACTGCAGGTCGTGCTTGGCGCGCGGCGGGACGTGCGGCTTGAGGGACGGCCCCGGTTCGGAGATCGCCTGCACGAATGTTCCGAGCACCGGTAAGTACTCCGATCTCGGGGTGACACCATCGTTCTAGTTTTAACTCCTAAAGTCATTAGAAGTTACGTGAATATCTTCGAAATTCAACACAATTTCCTTTTTGACGTAACGATCTTAAAAGACTAATAAGTAAGTACCGCATGGAGTGAAATTAATGAAAACGATGCTAAAATTATGTCGGGGAGTACTTTACAATAAGTGCACATTTATTTTTTCCCTTAACTTTAGTAATAAAAAGTCTAGCATCTAGATTGTCGTGAACTTTGATTAAGTCAAATGTACCACTTTTGGTGCGTTTTTCTTTGAGTTTCTTCTCTTTGTATATGCATAATAAAGTTTGTCACAATGAAAACGGTGCTTAAATTACTTAAATTCTCGTCCGCCCACAGACTTTTTAATAATCCGGCATGTAAGCATGGAGATCGGCTACCTAAAAATCCTTTAAATTTTACATATATTTTTAAGAAGTTTCACCTGAATTTAACCGCTGTCATTTAAGTCCAATGTTCACAAGAATTCTTCATTTATGGAAGACGTGGGAAGGAAATAGTTGGTACGGTACGCGGTAAAAGACAACGCCTTTTCTTTCTTCCTCATGAGGTCGGAAAATAACGTTTGAAAGAGAAGGCGAGAGGTCCCTTTCCTTTTCAAGATGCTTTCGTCGCAATTGGACTAATGACTCGGTACGTGATTTTGAGCTTAGACTTCGGGGGCCGTGATGCGAAAATAATTATTTTCAAGTCTTCAAAGTGAAAATTCCTCGAGTTTTTGTCCTTAATTTCAAAACTCAGGGTGAGATCGTCAAATGATCATTTCCAGAAAAATGGGTTCGACATTTTCAACTTAGTTTGACTTCTTCATACGCGAGTATACATCGTCACCTTTGATCTTAGGTGATTCTTTGAACATACAAGTCAAGGATTTCTGCACTTTGTACGGAATTTTTCAGGTCTTCCAAGAACTGCCAAATACGGCATAATCATCGGCCTCGGCATCCCGGCCGTCCTGTGCCTCATTGGGCTCGCCGGCTACGTATGGGGCCTCATCAGCAATTACAGCCGGCGGTGCCGGCACCGGCACCAGCAGGAAGAAACTAACACAGAGTTCCCCACCGTCATCTTCCCGCAGTCTTTCGTCATGACGGGGCTCGACAGGCCGACCATCGAGTCCTACCCGAAGACGCTGCTCGGCTTGAGCCGCCGCTTGCCCAAGCCCAGCGACAACACTTGCCCGATTTGCTTGTGCGAGTACCAGCCAGAGGAGGCGTTACGGACCATACCCGAGTGCAATCACTATTTCCACGCTGACTGCATCGACGAGTGGCTCAAGATGAATGCCACATGCCCCTTGTGCCGGAACTCGCCAGAGGGATCCGTTTTGTTCACGCCATCGGTCGTGTCGCGAGCATCATCATCGTCTTCGCCTTCGACACCAGCTTAGGATGGAATGGAGCTTGTCGTCTGTATATATCGAGATCGCTATGGCTTGGGGGTTCTCGTGTTCTTTCAATCATCGTGTTTCTTGTATTTCAGATTTTGGTGAGATTTTTATTTTTGGATATCATCTTAGAAACATAAGATCTCGTTCTTGATCTCTGTATGTTTTGATATCGTTTGCATTGATCCGACCCTATTCCCATGTCCAAGTTCCTAAAAAGAATCCACATGATGATTTTTTTGCTTTTCTCTGCCAATCTTCTCTTACGCCCGGTTTGGAATTTGGAGTATCGTAGACCACCGATTGTACAATTCATTTGCCCAAAGAACAAATTTCTTTTTGTTCCGCTAGATTTCTAAGTGAGTCCGTAAGTACGAAAAAAAAACCGTAAGTGAAAAGGTTGCTAATTATTTGATTTCTCGATAATTTATTGGTAGCTTGTCTATACTTTCATGAATTCCCTACTCTTTGTGACCGTTACCAGTTACCAACTTTTCTCATCTTTTGATCAAATTTTGTTTTTCTTATCACTCACATAAACTTGTCAACTATTATACAAATTCACAAGTTTTAATTTGAGTGCTTATTATTCTTTTGACTAATTACCAACTAATTTTGGGTATTTAATCAATTACTTACCAATGTATATTTGGCTTTTTTAAAGTTTATCAACTATTGCTTATCAATTTTTATATGTTTTTCTTGCTTACGAACTATTTCTGTAATTAAATTATCAACTAGATTGTATTAATAACTCTTATTTAAATAACAGATAAAAAAAACTGCTTTTTAAGTGAGTTATCAATATATTTTTTTTGGAATCGCCAAATTTTCTTATTTCTAACAAATAAAAAAGGAGAAAATTCGGCAACCTTTAATTTACCATTATTACCGATACTTTAAATTTACTAACTATTATATGAAATTATGAACCTTTTATTGATGTTTCTCGGGGAAGTGATTATATTTATCGGCTGTATCAGCAAAAGGCTCTAATGTTTTTCTCACCATCAACGTAGACACCAGTCCTTGATGTTTGACTTGTTGCCTCCTAAGGGAGGAATAGTTGTTGTAACGTGTTCATATTATAGAAAGTGAAACATGAACATTTTTTCCACAAAAATCCGGAATTTTTTGACGTATAATTGATTTTCCTCTTAATTAATCTTATTCCTGATGAGTTGATATCACCCCAACATTTGACTCAATTTAGACTCCAAGACGGTTAGAAATCATTTTTAAAAATGATGATGCGATTTAGGTGACTAATGAGCAGATAATGCATCACGATTTCAAGAGATTAAGAAGATGTCGATCTTATTTCGGCCCATTGATAATTACTATTGCCAATGATTGTCTTTAGTATGTTCTATTTTGACCTTTTGCTGTGGCATTGGTTGCATACACTTTTCCTAGGAAGCTCCATCGTCACATCCATCTTGCTCTGGAGAAGAAAACTAAGCATTTCCGCTGGTCCTCACTACTAAAAACCTTGTATTCTCCAACTCGCTCACCTTGTGATCTTCTCAAATGATCTCCCATGGCTCCCTCATCATTCTCTTCCGTGTCCTTATTTTTCCTTCTCTTCCTCCAAGCAATAACCAGCAAAATCACCAGCGCTAAGGCCTGTCCGACCGAAGAATTGTTCGACTAGAAGACCTGAGATGCGCTTCCCGTTCCGAATTAGGGAAGTCCAAGGCGAACGCTGCAGGTACGAGGGGTTCGAAGTTTCGTGGGGAAAAGTGCCAAAAAAGTCCTAAACCTTTTGTCTTTGTGCCGATTTAGTCCTAAACCTTTTTTTTGGTGCCGATTTAGTTCTAAACCTATGTACGTTGTGCCAATTCAGTCCTTTCTGGTCAATTTTAGCCGGATTTTGCTGACTAGACGCCGACCGGCTGACATGGCCTGACCGATGCTGACATGGACACATTTTAATAATATTTTAATATTTTTGAAATTTTTTTTTTTGAATTTTTTTTTCTTTTTCTTTTTATCTTTTTTTTTTGTTCTCCTCTTCTTCCTCCAGCCGGTCGCCGGACCTCGGCGATCGGCCAGAGGTGACGGCCGGCCAGGGCGAGGCCGCCCTCGCCGGCCACCTCGCGAGCGAGGGTCGAGCCTCGCCGGCTGGCGAGGTGGGAGGCCCGAGAGCGAGATCCAAACTGTGAGAGAGAAAAAAAGCCCTGTGGGAGGGTAGATCCGAAGAGAGAGGGAAACCCCAGCCGCGTGAGGCCTTCGCCGCCTGACGCCTCCTGTCGCTGCTGCAGCCTCACCTGTTGCCTCCCCGTCGACCAGTCGCAAGCCCTGCCGTGCTGAGCTCGCTGCTGCCGTTACCCCGATGCAGATCTGCCGCCGTTCTTACGCCCGGAGCTCGACGCAAGCTGCCGTTGTTCCTCCCCGACGTTGGGCGCGCCGTCCTGCCTGCCGCCCAGCGCGAGGCTCGACCCTCGCCCGCAAGGTGGCCGGCCAGCAGTCGCCTCTGGCCGGTCGCCGAGGTCCGGCGACCGGCCGGAGGAAGAAGAGGGGAAGAAAAAAAGAAAAAGAAAAAAAGAAAACGAAAAAAGAAAAAAATTTAAGAAAAAGAAAAAAATATTAAAAATATTATTAAAATATGTTCACATCAGCGCCAATTAGGCCACGTCAGCCGGTTGGCGTCCAGTCAGCAAAATCCGGCCAAAATTGGCCGGAAAGGACTGAATTGGCACAACGTACAAAGGTTTAGGACTAAATCGGCACCAAAAAAAGGTTTAGGACTAAATCGGCACAAAGACTAAAGGTTTAGGACTTTTTTGGCACTTTTTCCAAGTTTCGTGCGACAGGCGAAACCGAACGAGATCCTCCATTTGTCTGAAGTAGTGGACTTCGTCGTGGACACCATCGATTATGCCCATCAGTACATTCGAGTGAAGGACCCGGACGATTGCCTCCCGAAACGGATTCTGGAGGACCACTTCCTGAGCCCATCCTCGCCCTTTGAAGCCCGGGACAATGAGTACTTCACGCTTGCGAACTGCTCGTCCACGAATTCCTCCACGTTCGGGCCAGTAAGCGGCATCGCACGGCTCGACTGCCTCAGTCCGGCATGGGACATGGTGGTGGCCTTGGTCATAGACGATGAGCTCGCCTTGTCATGGTTGATGCGGCATGAGTGCAACCTGTTGATGATCTTGGTCCCTCGGCAGGGAAGGCATCCGACGAACATAATCGAAAGCATATGGTTGAGTTGGTTTGCACCCGACTGCATATCGTGCGAAGCCGCCAAGGGGAGATGCGTGCTCAAAGGTTCTAAAGAGGGATCAAAGTATATTTGCATAAGCAAACACGGTAATATTAAAACGTAGTGTATTTTTTGGAAAAAATTACCAAAAGAGTTTTAAATCTAGTGCCAATTCAGTCATAATTTTTTTTTTTTTTTTACCAATTTAGTTCTAAACATTTTGTATTTATGCCAATTTAATCCATCTGACCAATTTGGGCGGGGCAATACTAACATGGAAGCCCACTAGCGCCGCCTGTGACAATGAGGCTCGCCCTTGCTAGGGGTGGGCGAGCCTCACCAGTGGCTAGCAAAGGTTGACCTCATCGGCCTTAGTGTCCTGCGATCAGCTAGAGGAAGAAGGAAATAAAAAACAAATAAAGAGAAAAAAAGGAAAAAATATTTGAAAAATTGCCACATTAGCGTCGGTTGGACTGTCGGCATTAGTTAGCGTCCAAGTCAGCACTTGCCAACCAAAATTAGCTAGATTGAATGAATTAATATATATGCAAAAGATTTATGATTGAAATGACAAAGAAAAAAAATTATGATTGAATTGACACGATTACAATAGGTTTATGACTCTTTTAGTAATTTTACCTCAAAATCCAATATGATCCCTGAATTTTTGTATTCAATCTAATCTTTAAACTTTCTAGGTTCACTCAAATTGTTAAAAACTCTAAAACTTATAGGAGATGTAACTATCATTTCTATTAACTTGACGTTAGATCTATCATACTGGCGTTTACGTGGGTTTTGTGTGACCTCTCTCTCTATTCTAGGCCTAACATAACAAAAGAATTACATTGAGCAATTTTTTAAAAGTTTCGAAATTAGATTGAAAAAAAAAATTCAAAGGTCATACTGAAGGACTATTAATGTTATTGCCCCTGAATTTTGTTTAATAATAAATGTTACCCAAACTTTCAATTAGACTAATAGTACGGATAATTTATCATTTTTACAGAGATGCACGCTATTTTCAGACCTGAAAGAACAGTGGACGCAGCTTGAGCTTCAAAAAGACTGAACATTCTTGTTCTCTTCTTCTTTGCGGAGTTCTTGCTCACATTTTTATGGCATCTCCTATTTTCTTAGGCTTATCAACGGTCGCCCGGATCGCCATGGCTTCGCTCTTCGTGTTACCATGTTCAATGTGCATCTATGGATGCATATGCTTCTTAAAGGTTCAGGTCTTCGTCCGTCCCCGTCTTGATCAAGTTAGCTCCAACCGCGTCCCAGGTTCAGCTCCACGGAACGCGGTCAGCGGGGAAGCCGTCGGAATGGCCTGAAGCAACACTGTTGGCGCGAGGGCATCGACTCGCCCACCATCGAATCTTATCCAAAGACTCGAGTCGACGACCTAGGGCAATTGCCTTGGCCCGACGACGAAGTTCGCGCGATTTTCCTGTCAAAATATGAGTGGAACGAGATAATCCGGACTATTCCCGAGTGCAGACATTACTTTCACATGCTTCGCATCGACCGAAAGCTCCGGAAAAATGCTTCGTGCCCGTTGTGCCGCAATTACAAAGCGTAATCTATAATTCTCTCAACTTTTCATCTTTTTTGTCATTCAGGGTTTTGATATTTGAGGCTCAAAAGTACCATTCAAACAAAGATTGGCTAGTCTAGATTATCAAGTACGATTTAAAATGCTAGTGCATCAGGTTATGATGGTGGTACAGAAGCCGTCCCTGCATGCTCTCACTTGAGGTGGCAGCTCCGTCCTTGATGACTTTTTTTTTTTAATTTCTTTTGGAGGGATTGAAATTAATGTCTACAATGGGACAATCAACAAAAGATTTTCAGAAAATTTGAGATCTTGATAGGTTCTTTTGTTCACATCATCGATAAGTATGAGTCTACTTTATGTTAGGTCTTGTTCCCGATTGGTGTAGATTAACTTCCGATCGAGTCCATCAAGCAGCTTGATTTCGAGTAAAGAAAATGAGATCTGAATTGTTCACGTACCCCCTTTGTTCCGCTTTGGTCGCGCAGGCATACTGAGACAGAGGTCACAAGTAACTGAAATTTGAAAGCTTGCGCTCGGCACATAAACAGTTAGAAGCGGCCTTTGCTAATTCGCAGGAAGATTTCGTCCCTCAAGATCTGGACGGGGTCGGTTCGCTTACAATTTGCAGAGCGCTATCAGGTCGACATGTTTAATCAGCGGTCGAGGGGGATAAAAAAAAAAGTGGCGAAAAGAAAAGGGTGGAAAAGAGAGAAAGAAAAGGGGAAGGGCCAGAAAATGCAAACAAAAGTTTTCTTCCAGCGGTCGTGTGTTGGACCCAAGGGAAATTGTCTAATCAATTGTATTACAATTGTATTGTACATATATTAATTTAATCATAAGTCATTCAATTATCAATTTAGTCATAAATATTTATACCAAATTCCTATGTAGTTGTTTTGTCTAATTTGGCGTGGGATGGCCAGCGATGACTAAACCGCTATATGAGCAATTTTCTATGAATAACTGACAAACTTACTTTAGAATTTCGTGTAAAGATTTAGGATTAGATTAACAAAGTTGAATGAATTGACATCTTGATTGATTAGGTAAGTCTCCTATTGTACTTGTGTGTATACACATGTGCAATCTAATATATATTGAGATTATTTGGAACTGAAATTAGAAATTTACTAAAGAAATTACAAAAAAAAGTCATAAACTTATTATAAGTATATTAATTCAGTCTTAAATTTTTTGCAATTATGCAAATTTAGTCTATTTGGCTAATTTTAACTATTCGGTTGACGTCAATGTAGACAATTAATAATAATATTTTTTTGAATTTTTTATTAATTTTTTTCTTTTCTTCCTTCTTTGCTTATTTTCATAGTGGCTGCTGAGCATCTAGAGAGGGCCGTGAACTCCAGGAGTTCAAGACTTGCTCCCAAGTGGTTTGGAGATGTCTCGAGGTGAGATTTGAATTTTATCTTGACTGTCAAACGCAGCCCTAGTTCATATGTAAATAGGCGTGGGACGGAGTGAGATTATAGCTTCGGATGCGTAGGCATTGCGGTTGGGTTACAGTGACGGACTCACAATCTCTGCACATCGCACGTGCAAGAATTCTAGTTGATTTAAATAAAGATATTCGGTGTTAAGGGTGAAAATCCTATTACAACACTCAAGGGAAGCTATTAAAACTTGTGACCCTTCATACCTTAGGCTTAAACTTTTTAATTATATCAATTAAATGTTAAGCATTTTGATGATTTGCCAACGTAATTCATGTGGTCATTTTGATAAGAAATTGCTGATATGAATACCGGTGATCTTACGTGACACAACCGACATCACATAGACAATTTTTAAATATTTTCTATTATTTATTATTATTATTTTTACAACTCTGAGCCAGTGAGATTGCTAGCCAACCATTGCTAGTCCCAACAAAGGGCTAGCAACCCTTGTTGGCTAACGGGGAGGGTTGCAATCCTCTCCCCATTTCTATATCTTTCATAAAAAAAAATCCCATTTATTCTTTTTAAATACTTTGATTTACCCTTTTTATGCACACCTTATACTACCAACTATTTTATAAATTACCAAAATTTATTTGAGTGACTTAGGCGCGTTTGGTAACATTTACGTTTAAAAATTATTCTAGGAAACGAGAAATAGAAAAAAGTATTTCTGTTTCGGGGAATAATTTTTTAACAAAAAAACGCATTTGGTAAACTTGTTCCGGGAATAAAAAATAAACAGAAACACATTTGGTAAATTTGTATAATTTTTTTATTTCTTTTATTTTTTAATATTTTTTCTATTTTCTTTCTTATTTTCTTATTTATTTTTCCTTTTTCCTTTTTTCTTCTTTTGGCCGGTCGCCGGCCTTGGCCATGGTCGGTGACCGGCCGACGAGGGCCAGCGGCCTCGCCCCGCCATGGCGAGGCTCGGCGTTGTCGGGCCACCGCCAGGCGACGTCGACCTGGCGGTGGCCCGGCGAGGCTGAGCCTCGCTGGTCGCTAGGCGAGCTCGCCCGAGCTTCGCCAAGGGCCGGCAACGCTTGGCCTGGCTAGGGGCCGGCGACGCTCCGGCGAGTTTGCCGGCCCCTGACGGCGTCGCTGGCCCTCGACGGCCAGTCGCTGGCCCTGGCCGAGGCCGGCGACCGGCCAAAGAAAAAAGAAAGAAAAAAAGAAGAAGAAAAAATAGAGAAGAAAAAGAAGAAGAAAAGAAAGTGTTTCTAAAATGTGTTCTAGAAACAAGAAACAACTTTTTTTTTTGTTTCTTGTTTCCGTTCAGAGGATGTGTTTCGAGAGCAAAAAATAATTTTGGAACAAAAACGCAAACAAACGCGTTTATGTTCCATTTTTGTTCCCAAGAACAAAAAAACAGAAATTTTTGTTCCTAGGAATAGAAACAATTTTTAACAAACGCAGCCTTACTAATCGTTCTCCGCTTTAATTTATAATTTGTTCTGGTCACTAACTTTCATTTGAGCCACCTACAATTGTTTATTTGTCTTGGTTAAACGGAAATTCTCTTAACAATAGTCTTTTAAACATTTAATGACACTTGTCAAAATTTACCGTGGCTTGCCTTGCAAGTGCGAATATTTTATGTCTTGCATATGTTTGTTTTGTAGACCTAGAACTTTTGAAAAAAAAATTAGAAAAGAAAACTGTCTATTGATGAGTAAATGTTTCTATGGGAAAGCGACTATATCTATCTGCTGCATAAGCAAAAGATGCTGATGTTTTTCACATTGAACGTAGTAATGCCAGTCCTTGTTGTTTGACCGGTGGTCTCTTAAAAAAGTAGACTTTGTAACAATATGATCATATTACATATTTCGTAACATGGCCATATTTTCATAAACTCTGGAATTCTGTAACCTTCTATACATTTTCTTTGAAACTTTATTCCTAGTAAGCTGACATCTCTCAAACATTCGACTCTAATTAGACTTCGACACAGTTACAAATCATTTCGACAGAAGATAAGACAATCGAGACGACTCATGAACAGATGACATGTCTTGATCTCAAGATAATTAATTCAACCGACTTACTTTTCATGAATCAAGAAGATCTCGATCTTTTCTCGGCACGTCCTTCCAACGATTGTCCCGAATAATATTCTATTTCGGGGACCAAACAAAAAGGTGTTACTTGGTCGCGTACGCTCTTCCTAGGAAGCTCCATCGTTCCCATCCATCTTGCTCTGGAGAAGAAAACTAAGCAATTACCACCAGTCCTCAATACTTAAAAACCTCGAATTCTCCACTCCCTCACCTTGCGATCTTCTCAAATGATCTCCCATGGCTTCCTCACCAGACACCAGCTTCGTCTTCCATGTCCTTATTTTTCATCCTCGTCCTCCAAGTAATAACCGACGAAACCGCCAGCGCTAAGACCTGTCCGATCAGACAATGTTCGCCAAATGGACCCGATGTTCGCTTTCCGTTCTGGATTAGGGAAGGCCAAGGCGAAGAGTGTGGGCACAAGGGGTTCGAAGTCTCGTGCGATGACCGGAGCCGAACGATCCTCCATATGTCCGAAGCGGCGGACTTCATTGTGGACGCCATCGATTATGGCAACCAAACCGTTCTAGTGAAGGACCCGGACGACTGCCTCCCGAGACGGCTTCTCGAGGACGAGTTTGTGAGGTCGTACTCACCCTTTCCAGCCCCGGCGTACAAGAACTTCACGTTCGGCAACTGCTCGTCCGAGTACTCCTCCCTGATCTCGCCGGGAAGCAGAGTCCAGAGAGTCGATTGCCTCAGCCTGGGGCACGGCAGCATGGTGGTGGTCTCGGTCACGGACGATGATTTGGCCAGGTCGTGGATGTCACAGCACCAGTGCGGCACATGGACGGCCTTGATCCCCTGGTGGTGGCAACCTCCGACGAGCCTAGGCGAAAGCATTTGGTTGAGATGGGACGACCCTGATTGCAAAACGTGCGAAGCGGCCGATGGGAGATGCGTGCTCCAGGATTCTAAGAAGGGCCCGAAGCTTGTATGCGCACACAAACACGGTAACGTCGTATGTCCTTGTAGCATATTCTCTCTCCTTTCTTTTTCCGTTCAAATCTAATTTTGGTAATCTAACTTGAAATCGGGTCCGACTTATTCCTCTAGGACAAACATACCCTGGCTTTTCGAACGCTCGAAAGTTACTTAGGAACTTCTTTTCGAGGAACACTAATGCTCACCGTTAAATTTTCCATCTAAGAAAACTTTAAGTGGCACATGGCCTGATCAATAGCGACGTTTCGGAGATAAAAGTTAGAAGTGAAA
The DNA here is from genome assembly GCA_017140185.1 of Eucalyptus polyanthemos subsp. polyanthemos. Lineage (NCBI taxonomy): Eukaryota > Viridiplantae > Streptophyta > Magnoliopsida > Myrtales > Myrtaceae > Eucalyptus > Eucalyptus polyanthemos. Next base: position 7,940,846 of record CM029461.1, on the reverse strand, counting down.
AGAGCTGTATCGATCTCTTCAAACGTCCGTGAAGCAGATTGGACCTGGTTAAAGGGAATTAGAAACGGCGACGTCTTAGAGTTGGAAAATGGTACAATAGACACTTATGTGGTAAGATGTCGTCATGAATCAGTGTAGTATATTTATCTGGTAGGGTCATGAGTTGGAAGATGGTACAATAGATTATTCCTAGAAATGGCACTTTCTAACTTAAAAAAGACGGTATGACAAAAAAAAAGAAACTTAAAAAAGACCCTATGCCCTAAAAGTATTTTCCAAGTAGATGAAACTTTTATAGTGCATAGAAGTTTTTACTTTCCTAACGGGGATTAACGACCTTGCGATGCTAATTAATTCACAATCAATTGTAACAAAGATATTCTTCCATGAAACTTCTTGATAGCAAATGCAGTAATTTGAATAGACAAGCGTTAATTCATATATATTTTTAGGATAATGACGAAATGATTCTTGATCTTTTTTTATCATTCAATTTCGTCCCTGAATTTTTTTTTTTAATTTAGTCTTTTAACTTCTCAAATTTATTCAATTTTTTAACAATCCTAAAAGGAATAGCTGACGTGACTACCATTTCGCCTAACCTTGACATTAGATTTATCTTTGCTGGCGTTCGCATGGCTCTCTCCCTCCCCCCCCCCCCTCTCTCTCTCTCTCATTCTCATTGTTTTAGCCCAAAAAGAACAAATTCACTGACGTGGCAATACAAGTTAGAAAAATAAAAGTGATGTGGTGACACTATTAATGAAGGAACATATTAAATAAATTATTAAAAGTTCACAGCTATAGTAATTATTGAAGAAAATTCAATGAGTACCATATTTTATACCTAAATTTTTTTATTAACATAGTGTATTCTAACATTCGATTAGAATGATCATAAGAATGCGTAATATGTCGATTTCACAAAGACATAGCTATTTTCAGACTTCAAATAACTGGGGACGCAGCTTAAGCTTCAAAATGACTGAATATTCGTAATTTCTTCTTCTCTGTGGAATTTTCCCTAACATTTAATGGTACCTCCTATGTTCCTAGCCCTTTCGACAAGCGCCCAGTTCGCCATAGCTTCGCTCTTCATGTTGCCATGGTTGACGTGCATCTTCGGATTCATATGGTTCTTAAAGGTCCGGGTCTTTGTTCATCGCCGTCTCGATCAAATCAGCTCCAACGGCGTCCCAAGTTCAGCTCCGCTGAACGGCATCAATGGAGAAGCCGTCGAAATGGCGCGGCGCAATGCAATTGGCGTGATGGGCATCGACTCATCCACCATCGAATCTTATCCGAAGACTCAGATTGACGACCTAGGACAATTGCCTCGGCCTCACGACGATGTTTGCGCGATTTGCTTGTCGAAATACGAGCGGAACGAGATGATTAGGACCATTCCCGAGTGCGAGCATTACTTCCACATGTACTGCATCGACCAATGGCTCCGGAAGAATGCTTCTTGCCCGCTGTGCCGCAATAATAAAGGGTAATGTATACTTCTCTCAACTGCGTCATTATTTTCGTCGTTCGGATTTTGATATCTGAGGCTCAAAAGAACCATTCAACAAAGATTGATTAACTTAAACGATCAAGTACAGCATAGAACGCTAGTGCATCATATTTTGAGGGACTAGACATAAGCCAGCCCTCGATGCACTTACTTGAGGCGGCTGGCCCATCCCGGATGACTTTTTTTATCCCCCCAAAGGGACTGACATTAACGTTTATAACGAGACAACCAACAAAAGATCTTAAAAGAGTTTTAAATCGTGACTGATCCTTTACATTGTAACATTGATAAGAATGAGTCTACTTTTAGTAATGTCTTGTTTACAATTGGTGTAGATTAACTTCTGATCGAGTTCGTCAAGCAGCTCGATTTCAAGTAAAGAAAATAAGATCTGAATTGTTCACGTACTCGCTTCGTTCCGCTTTGGTTTGCGCAGGCATACTAATGCCGAGGTCGCAAGCAGTTGAAAGCTTGCGCTCAGCACAGAAACAGTTAGAAGCGGCCGTTGCTAATTCAGAGGAAGATTTTCATCCTCGAGGTCTGAACGTAGCCGGTTCACTTACAAGTCGCAGGGTGCAACCAGGTCGACATGTTCATCAGGGGGATCGGAAAAGGCGGCGAAAAAAAAAAAAGGGTGGGCTGAAAAGGCGAAAAAGAACGGCGGGGGGCGGGGAGAAATGGAAACGAAAGTTTTCTTCCTGCAGATAGATGTGTGTCGTGTATGCGCATGTGAAATCGGATGCGTATTGAGATTTACGGTGGCGAATTAGCACCTCGCGGGACCAAAATTAGGAAGTTGCAATGACAAGTACGTGGATCAATCTCCGCCTTTCGATTGATTGTCAATTGACTTTCACTTTTTACAATTTTGTTAATTGGGATCTCGTTATGCACGTGCTTAAACTCCTTTAAACTAGAATGACTAAAACTTTCACAAGATGCAAACATCAACCCATAAATTTACGTTTAGCTTTTGTTTTTATTTTTTATACTCGTAATTTGTATTAAATATGAAAACGAACGGACTTCACATAAGGTGTATACTTTCTAGCGTGTCTAGCGTGTTAGTGCTGGGTTCACATCCCGATTGCCCCTTGTTCCCTAAATTCCTATCATAACATTCAAGGGAAGCAGTGAAACCCTTCTCCACCTTGAAAAAATAATATTTATCTTCGTGTACTGTAAAAGGGGTCTTGTATGCCCATGCTTCGTATGGGTTTTATTTTTCAACTTATAAGAAGATATATTACGTTTGGAACTCTAACGGGCGATAATAATGGGAAATATAGTAAATGAGATAATAATAATGAAAACTGAAAAGATCGAAATATTACGTTAAACCAACATGTATGACAAGTCAAATATCGTGAATTCCTGATTGAATGGTTTGAGGAACCTTGGACCACTCTTCTTCTAATTGGTGAATTACAAATATGTATATTGTTGCCCATATTTAAATCTAATCAAGTGTACATGCGTACAATATTCAAAGCTTGTAATCAACCAATTGCATTTTTTCAAGATAGTTACCAATTACTGTACTGATCATTGATTATTGACGTCCTTCTAACATTTCAATTTGATTGATTGATTCATGATGATATATGATTGAACATACGGCTTTCAGAAGAGGCACAAAATTTGCGATAGTCTTGATCGCTGTACCACCTTGCTCTTCTGTATCTTCAGAATTACCTGTTACCTCAGCATTCTAGCCAACAAACCTTGTCATCAGAGACGCGATGGCAACGGCAATACAAATCCATCTCCTTCCGATGACGGGGGAGGTACTCAACATTCCGTCAATGGTGCCATGGACATTGACTTGGCCACGATAGAATTGCATTCAAAGGCTCAAATCGATGAACTAGGACAATTGCCTAGACCGAACGATTGACGTTTGCGCGATTTACTTGTCAGAATAACAGCCGAGGGAGACGCCCAGAACCACCCTGAAGTCTGCAATTTACTTCCATGCTCCTTGCATAGACCGGTGGCTTAAGAGAAATCCTTCTTGCCGTCTACGCCGGGAGCATAAGGGCATCTAGTCTCTCATCGTCATCTTATATCTATAACTACAAGATAAAAGATGAGGGATATTTAAAATTAAAATGCACTATGGATTTATGGTATTACCTTGGCAATATTCCTGCTTTTGTGCATATTTTCATGATTAGGGATAAGTACTTCACACAAAAAGAAATTGATTCCCCTCAATGTCAACCATTGAATCTCTGTGAATCCCGAAGTATAACTCTAAGAGAATCATTAAAAAAAATTGATTTTCTTTTGGCATATAATGTATGAAATTACAAAAGTATAGCTCGATAAAACCCAAATAACCTCAATGAGCTTGTGAAACACTCAATTAACCTTATAAAAGATGAAAATTGTCATTGCTACTAGCAAACCATCCAATTACTCTATTAATAGGATAAAGACAACATCGGGTTCATAACTACTATGTAATGCCTATTTTGATGCCAAAACTTTTCAAACAATATTAAAGTGCCGCAACTTCTTGTTGCACTAACATATAGATATAATAGTTGTATTTGTAGGTACCTCTTTATATCGCACAACATGATGTGTGTAGAGATACATGTAGAAGTTGTATTAGAGAATGTGTGCAGCATTAAGTAGTTAATATATCATAATTGGCTCATAACTCATTGATTTAGACTTTTGAGTGAATGTGGATTTAATTAAATATGTTGATAAGCTCGGACTTGGGTTCCCCCTTAGTGATCTCCCTAGATGAAAGTATTGGGTTCTTACTATGCATTCCCTACAAATGATATAGAGTCGATAGTTGATTGGTACTCTATCCCTAATCTATTTCGATGTTTGGTGAATATCTCAAAAAAGAAATCTCATGAGAAGAGACCATGGACAGTTGGTTTGGTGACATGAGGTAGAAACCATGAGTGATGTAATTCCAAGTTAGCAATTGATGATGGTTGTTGTGCATAGTTGCAGGTTTATTGCAATGACATGGAGATTCCACTTAACATAAGTTGATGCAGAATGATACCTAAATTAAAGTGGAGCATACATAACACTAAACTTACACATGATTGAGAGATTGTTGAGGTATACGTGTGAGTTGTGTTAGAGAAGTCCTACATTAGAAATTTGGTATAGTGTTAAGCAATTACTAAATTCTTATTGGCCCATAACTTATTGATATAAGCTTTTGAGTGAAGATAAATCCATATGGGTATGTTGACATGATCTTGGACTTGGAGTCCTTCTTGGCAATCTTCCTAAGCAAAGGTATTGGGATCTTTGTGTGGTCCCAACAATGTTTCTAGTAAAGTCAAATACTTATAAATAATTTGATCAAAAGAAAATGCAAATGATTGAATTTATTCAAACACTTCTATCTTTTTCATAGGCGTGTGATTCTTTTTGCAGAATAAACTCGTTGACTTGCCTTGATAAATCTAGACCAGAATGTCTTGTACATATCACCAGGTCTCCCCATTTGAACATATGTGCTTGTAAGAACCTCCATGTCCCCATCCATCCTGCAATTGATGTGAACTAAGCTCGCCTTCCCTATGTCACGATGCCCTGTACTCTCCCCGTATGTCACCTCCCTTCACATGGCGTCCTCCGAAATCTTCTTACTCTTCTCGTCCGCCTTCCTTGTCCTTCTAGTCCGCGTCGCCACTACGGATGAACCTGGCACTCCTTGTCCGGATTCATATTGCAATCCCACGGGACACCTAATCCGCTTCCCATTCCGAATCAGAGGCCTTCAGGACGAACGCTGTGGCTATCCGGGATTCAAAATCTCGTGTGACAACCAAGGCAGAGCGATCCTCCATTTGCCTCACTCCGGCAACCTCATCGTGAATTGGATAAACTATCCTGGATAATTGCTTTCGCTCGGGGACCCCGGAGGTAGCCTCCTGAAGCGCATATTGGCGACCCGGAGCTTCAGCTCCAACCTGGGCTCCACGTCATCTCCCTTCTTAGCAGAGGCGCACGACGACTTCACAGTCGCCAATTGCACATGGGGTTTACCCACGGACCTAACGGGAACCGACATCACATGCGTCCCTTGTCTCGATGGGGCGGGCCGCATGGTTGCGGTCGCGCCAGCAGATGACAGCCTCGCTACTAAGTGGTTCTCCGATTATGGGCAGTGCGATACCGGACGGTGTCGGTTCCGGGGACGCTGACCTTTGCGGAAAACGTGACCGAGGGTGTTGAGTTGAAATGGGATTCGCCGGATTGTAGAGTTTGCGAAAGGAATGGCGGGAGATGTGGGCTCGAGAGTGGCAAAGGGTCATCGGAAGTTCAATGTGTCCCCGCACGAGGTATGCTACTTATGATAAAGGAAAACTATCAATTATCAAGCTTATATATTTTAACCCATGAGATGATCATAGCAATACGTTTGGCATTTGATAAGGTCTATGTTTATGTTTTCCTCCATCCTCTGTTGGATGATCGGAGGAGGAAAGCTTTCTCCAACTGCGTTTCTTTCTGATTGATGAACCGTAACAATGGACATTACAGCTAGTTAAGTTTATATGTGCGTGATGTTCGAAACTTGTAATTAGCCAACTGGAAGCATGGTTGGAGGAAGAGACAATCATGGGTAAGCCAACAAAGTTTGCCCAAAAGGCCCATTGCTTAAGTTATGTTGGGGGTAGAATAGAAAAATTTATTAACAAGTAGAATGTACCTTGCTAAGCCTTAATCGACAGTTTAATATATCTGATTTTCTCCATCCTTGGCTAGATGGTTACTTCAACCGCTCTTCTTTTTGATTGATGAATTATGAATATAATTATTTTTTTTCCATGTTTTATACCCAATAAAGTTTACATGTATACGAAGTTCAAAACTTGTAATCAATCAATCGGGAACATGATCGGAGGCAGACACAAGAAGGGGCTGCCGACCCCGGGCTTTGCAAGCCAACGAAGTTTGCGCAAAAGGTGCATCGTTGAAGTCATGTTGGCGTAGAAAAGGAAAATCTCTAAACAAGTAGGATGTAATTTCCCTAATCCTTGATCAGTTGCATATATTAATCCATGGAAACCGGGGCTCAATAAGTTTTAGCTTGGAACTCCACAAGAAACCTAGAATGTCAGGACTATTGCGCAAAAACAGTTTTCAAAGCAACCTCGGGACTTATTTACTTAAATATTCACTAGTCACATTATTTCGGAAATTAATTTTGTGTACAAGTATAATGTGCTAGCCATACATTTATCGAAATAGTTACCTATTACCGATCATTCATGCTGACGTTTAATATTTCAAGCTTGGTTGGTTAATTCACGATCTGTGATTATATATAGATCTTTCAAAAGGCGCAAAGTTCGTGATTCCCTTGTTCTTATGTACCTTAAGAACTGCTTGCTACCTCAGCGCTCGACCCAACAGATTTCGCCATCAAAGCCACGATGGCCTAGACGGCACGAATTTATCTCACTCCGACAACGAGGGAAATATTCGACATGCTGGCGATGGTGCCACAGGCATCAGCCTGGCCACATTAGAATCATATCTGAAGGCTCGAATTGATGATCCAGGACGAGTGCCTAGGCCTAACGACGACGTTTGTGCGATTTGCTTGTCGGAATACCAGCCCAAGGAGAAACTCAGGACCATCCCCGGGTGCGCGCACCACTTCCATGCTCATTGCGTCGACCAGTGGCTCAAGACAAATGCTTCTTGCCCTCTATGCCGTAATCACAAGGCCTCTGGTATCTAATCATCACCTTATATCTACACCTCCACGATATAAGACGAGGGAGACTTAAAATCAAAATCTACCATGGATTTACGGTATTACTTTGGTGAATTTTTCCACTTTTGTGTATATTTTCATGCTAAGTTGTAAGTTCTTCATAGAAAAAGAAATTGACCTTCCCTTCAATACCAGTGACTAAATCTCTACGATATATCGTGGCAATCTCTCAAGAAAGTGAATTGTAGATGTCAATTCAATAGCAAGGGCCGAATCCCAGAAGTACAAATCTAAGAGGATCGTTCGCAAAAGTATGATTTTCTTTTGGTAAATAATGAATGAAATTATAAACATAGCTAGATAAAATCGCAATCAGCAGGCATTCTCTAGTTCCAATAGCACCACTGGCAATGGCGAACCATCCGACTACTCAACATTAAAGTATGAAGATTAGAGAGTCCAGAGAAGAGAGTAGTTTAAGATGTCTAATCTGATTGCCCTATAAAATTCATGATCTCTTTCAAAGTATAATTGTCCTTATCGGCACGTCCCGATAGGAACAAGCCATATGTTGCAATTCTACGTTATTTTGTACATTTGAAAAAACAACATGGCCGTTTGGACTTTTCCATTGTATTATTAGTTCAATTTCAACTTCGCTAGGACCTACATATCCCCATCCATTCGACGTGCGCCGGAGCAGGTATACGTTAGGTAAAAGTCAAAATTTCTAAAAGGAGACGAGTATGTAGAACACAAATATCAAAGGCGAGAATCTTCATTAGTACACCAGCACTTTTGGGATTTATCCCATATCCCTTATAAAAAGAATTGATAGTCGGTTTATTAGCATGAAGAAAAATCTTATTCTTTGAACTAACTTTTGGGATGAAAGAGGTCCAAGACCACTTGGCAAGCACAATGCCCGTAGTACCTCTCGTGGCTTCCTCAGCCATCTTCTTCTCTTTCTTCCTCCTCTTGTTTCTCCGCTTATCCACAGATAGTGCTAATAATGTCTCCCGGTTACAACATTATCGGCCTCGCGGATGTTCCGTTCAGCTTCCCTTTTCAGATCATGGACGTCTGAGATGAACGTGGTGGCTATCCTGGATTTGATCTCCCGTGCAACACCCGAAGCCAAGTGATCCTAGGGGAGAGTGTGACGGCCCAAGCGCGGTGCGTAGGGAGGGGGGCGCATCTCCTGTCCCACATCGCTTGGGAGGAGTTCTGAACTAGTTTATAAGGCTTGAGTTCTCTAAACCAGTTTTAAAGTTGTGAGGGCCGAAGGCCCAAAGCGGACAAATACAGTGGGAGGCCCGGGTCCTTACACAAGATGTGAGGCAACATCAGGGAAAGTGGAGACTTATAATCATTGGCAATGGAGGTCGGTGATTTCATTCTCTGCCCAAGAAAGGGAAAAGGAGAATTTCTTCCGTCCCTCTACGTGAAAATGGCCTCTCCGCAATGCTTTTCACTCGCGCAATTGAAGTCTCTTGATTTCCATTAAACCCGTTAAACGGGTGGGTCGAGTCGGGTTTGGGTCGGGTCATAAATGGTTCGACCCAAATCGACCAATTTAACCCGTTTATGACCCATTTATTGTAGAGAGTTAATTTTTTTGTCCAACCCAAACCAACCTTGACTATATATATAATCTAACATGATTTTATACAATACAAATTTTTTTATTTATAAAAGAATTTTAATTATTTTTTATTTTTAAAAATTAAAAATTTTTTTAAAATAAATAAACGTCAACAACACTAAACAGTTTTTTTAGTGAGAAATTCAAGTAATTTTACATTATTCTTTAATAACTTAAGTTTTTAATGTCTTTTTCGGCATTAATAGTTATAATTTCTGAAGGAGGAAAGTGTTTTTTTATTATGGGTGCTTTATAAGATTCTTGTCTTATTTGTCCTCTTAGTCTTCAATTTGCTATATTCAAAAAAAATTTCCAACTTCAAATTGGGATCCAGAATTTTGATTCAAGCAAAACACTGCACTGACGGCAAAGCAGAATGAATACGCTGAACAAAACTTGATTTTGATCGATTCTGACTCAGTTATTGCAAAAAATAATTCCTTTAAATTGTTGGGAAAATATAACGAATTAGCGATTGGAAAGAACAATGAATAATAAGAAAGAGAGAGAGAGAGAGAATTGCAAATCAAACGGTGACTTCTCCACCTCAATTTTTTCAAGGAAACTTGTTGACTTGTTTAACCGTTGTTTCTTAGAAAAATTAAAATCGGAAAATCTCGTTTGGCAAGATTTCCCCAAATTGCACTAAGTGAGATTCCTTACATATGAACAAAGAAAAATAAACATAACAAAACATATAATTCTAAAGCAAATTAAATACCAAAACACAGGTGATCACAAATAGATAAATATAAGCGCTAGAAAAAAATATGTTGTTGATTTCATTAGAAAGATTTAATAAAATGAAAAGATTTAAAAAAAACACTTCATATGTTGACTCCGAGACTAATAACTAAATCATTGAACGTTCAAATGACTTCTCATTTTTTTCGTTCAAATCAAATTGCTCTACAGGGACTTTCCGGTGATTTAATCAAGATTGGTGATATCAAGATTGGTGATATGTTATGCATCATAACAAATGACTATCTAACGGTACAGTCTCTCTTGGAAAAGAGATGTTGCCTTCCCAGCCTTTAATTTTCTCAAGGGAATTGGATAAATTGTTCATCCGGTTTCTTTGGGAAATTTGGAATGAAATATCAGTTATTGGGAATTTTTTTAATCCCTAAGTGAAAATTTTTAATTGTCAGTATAATAAAAACAAAATAAGAGAAATGATAAACTTGAAGAAAACCCACAAAACATCCATAACAATACAAAATTTATGTTTTGTAACCGCTTCGACCACCAATTGAGTTGCCTTAATTGTGAGCTTATATTGAGCAACCATGACCTCGAGCTTCACAACTCGAAACTCCAATGGTTGTGGCCATCACGACCATGGTCGCCGCAAGCTTAGAGCTTGAGCTCACAGCTATGGTGGCTGCAATGGTCCCCCATCTCTCTCTCAATTTTTTACATTGTTTGATGTGGTGCCTTTATGCCTCATAATAATTTTTGGTGAATCATAACCTGACATGTGTATTTTAGAGTGACATATGTATTCACCAGCATCTATATCATTAATCTGCAATCCATGGCAAGTAAGAGAAAAATTATAATGGAAGGACTATATGTTGACATCTTCTAAAAAAACTAGGGATGTTTTTTAATTTAAAAAAAAAAAGATAGAAGGATGATTTTGATTTTTGGACAAATAATAAACAAACGATGGCGATATTATTCCTTAAATAGAATAAAATTAAAAAAACCTTCATTCCATCGTACGTTTTTTTTTTTTATCTAGCTTCCTTGTTGAATTAATTAAGGTTACCAAATATAATAATGCATTGTGTAGATTCCAACAAAAGTCCAATGAGTTGCGCATTTCTTTGAAATGGAAATTTTGGGCCACAATCCAGCGTCATCGTCTTGGATGACGGTGGCTGCTAGGCTAGCATCACCCCCCGTGCGCAAATGATCAGCAACGGTTGCCAGCAACCGTAGCCGATCGCCACTAAAATGACGGCGATCGGCAATGGTTGCTCACGAAAGACAGAGAAGATGAGAAATGGGTGTGTGCGATGCTGGTTTCGTGTGACCAAAATTTCAAGACTGCTAAAAATTCTCTCGAGATTGCTAGCACAATCATAGTGATCATTACCCACAAATTTTTTTTCTCTTGATTGGTGGTGTGTCTGAACTAAAGGTTTAATATTTGTGGGGCTCGAATTAAGGAACATATGAATCAAATCGTTTAAAGCACGATTAAAAAGGCAATCCGTTTAACCCCTTTGATATTTTGATTTTTGATTAAAACGCATGAATAATGCCTTTGGAGATACATGTATAGTAAAAAAATTTCTTTGCTTCCGCTGCATTTATGGTTTAATTTTACCTATGCATGTTCCGTAAACCCCAACAAGACCATCCCTTGTGAACTAAGTTCAATCACAATCCCTTGGCGTTGTAAACCCGCGTGAGACTCGGATGATTAATGGATATGCGCGTGATCGATCTAGTCATCGCAGACCGGGACGACAGAAATATTTGCTCAGGAGAAGAGGGAAGGAGCAAATGGACCGTGATCTCGTCCCTTCGAGCTTGTTCTCATGGAACCAAATGACACGACGCGATCAGCATGAAATTTCGCATTTTCCCTTTCATTATATCGAAGCATGCCTATCTGTAAATGACGGAGTGACGGTCAGTTAAGGACCGCATATTAACAATGAAAACCGATTTGACTTTTTCCATCGGTTTCCATATTGTCGGGAGGAAGAAACATCGTTATTATTGTTTGTCTTAAACTATATACTTTAAAGCTTAAGAACTTTTTTATTAATAATTCTAGTTAACACGACGTAGTTTTTTCATATATATGTTATCGACTTGATAGTAGTTTGCTAAACTGATGCATGTGAACTTTCTTGTAGAAGAAAACAATCCTTGATCACTTGATACGCATTAACTCTCCTATCAGGCGACCCCCTGGGCAATAGTCATCAGCGTGCGCGACCCCTTGGCTGGCCATCGTCAGCCTCCGATTAGCTTTTCCACACAACAGTCTTCAGAGAAGATGAACAGTAACCGAGGGCCAGGACTTGCATTCCAAAAATGCAACTTCCGAAAGGACCTCCGAACTTGCTTTGGGCTAAATGCTCTTAGAGTCATTTGAAGATGCAATTGTATTAATCCAAAGTTAAGCAAAAGGAGAACCAAACGCATTTGCATTTAGCTAAGGACTTTAGAGTCCCAAAGCCTATTACAATGCTGAACTAAAAAGGGATATAATGACATTAATGATTTTTTTAGTATATGATAATATTTTTACTTGTAATTATTTATATTTCGTTATCTAATTTATTTTTTCTTTCATCATATTTATGAAAATTTGTTGCTTGGACCTCCTGATGATTTTATCTATCAATTTAAGTTTGTAATAAAAAAATAAAATAAAAAGAAAAATTGGGTACAAGATGGAAACCGGTTGGAAAAGCCAAACGGTTTCCATCCAAGATGTGACGTTCAGCTAGGCCGGACTCTACATATTACTACACATTATTTCCCTTTGGCCGGCTAATTTGACTAGGGCAGATTCAATGTTTGTATCCTTGGGAAGATGTATAAATAATCTCTCTGAGAAAAGGACTCGAATCTTTCTTTAGGAAAAAGAGAGAGAATAAACATCCATTTGTAGGCACAATCCTAGGTGCATCTTTGCTATGTGCCTCTGATGGCTCCCTCCGTCGTCTTCTTCTCTTTATTCCTCGCCCTCTCTCTCCATGTATCTGCTGATAACCCCAACGATAAATGTCCAGTAAGCTTTTGCGGTCCCGGCGGACCCGAGATCCGCTTCCCTTTCAGAGCAAACGACTCCTATCTCGAGCGATGTGGCTATCCGGGCTTCAATCTCTCGTGCAACACCCGAGGCCAAGCGATCCTCCAATTGCCTAACTCACAAGACTTTATCGTTGACCTCGTCGACTATAAGGAACAATACATCGTGCTCAAGGACCCGGGCAACTGCCTGGCGAAGCGGCTTCAAAACTTGACGTTGTCGAGCTCGGTTTTCTCAGCGCAAGAGTACGGGAACTGCGCGTTTGCGGATTGCGTGTTTAATTTGTCGGGTTCGGGATTCGAACCGGTGGACTGCCTCAGCGATGGACAGCACACGGTATATGTTGCTGCTTCCGGTGCATTCCCTGAGTACTTCCCGTTCATCAGCTGTCGTACTTGGACGGTGCCGGTCCCGGTGGCCCGGCAATATCCCACGGATGTAACTAAGAGTGTTGTCCTGAAGTGGGATGTGCCGGATTGTAGATCGTGCGAGAAAAGCGGTGGGAAGTGCGGGTTCAAGGGCTCCGCAGGCTCCGATGTTGGATGCTTTGTTAAACATGGTACGTACTCAGATTTGCTATTTTGTACCTGAAAATGATAACTAATCTTTGTTGTTTAGTTATTTGAATCAGCGCTTTTAGAACATTCATTAATAAAATCATTGTTGGGGTTTAACTTTCAAATTAAGAGATAATGGCATTTTAGGCCATGCACCTTTCTTTTAGGATTTTTGAAGGGAGACTATAAAATGAATGTGTTTAAATAACACATCTCCAACTTTAGCCTTCATATTATTATTTTTTTTTTTAATCTTGTCATTAGATCTTTAAATCTTGTGGCTTACTAAGTGATTGTTAAGAGTTTTTGAATTTTATTCTGTACTTTTTGTTGAAGATAGTGAAACTTCTCTCTCTTCATGGTTTTTTCCGTTTTGGGTTTTTCACATAAATCTTGCTTCTCCTATGACTTTGATTTTCCTTTCATCCTTTATTACTTGTGCTTTTATTGGTGTATATTTTGGTGTTTTTCCACAACAATCGTTTTCATTAATTTCCATTGAACTTTGTGCTTGCCATTTCAATGGCATTTGGGTTGATGGAATTCTCTCGTCATCGGTACGTCCGTATTTATTTTTCCAACTCCTAACCCCACAAAGAATGGACTAATGATTTAGGGCTTTCAAAGCGGCCAAGTTGGGGATAATACTCGGCATCCTGTTGCCCTTGCTTTTTGCATCTCCGGACTGGCATTCTACCTAAGCTTGCGCGGTCGAGTCTCCGAACAACGTGATCCTCACGATCAACCTCCTAACAGCAACAACGGCGAAAGCAACATCGCAAATATCACATCTCCTTCAAGCTCCTCTAGAGAAACCCGACACTCCTCTTATGGCGTGGCGGTTATCGATTTAGTCACGATAGAATCTTATCCGAAGATTCAAGTCGATGATGATGGACAGGTGCCTAGGCCGAATGACAATGTCTGCGCAATTTGCTTGTCGGAGTATCAGCCCAAGGAGACGCTCCGGACCATCCCCAAGTGTGGACACTACTTTCACGCGCAGTGCATCGATCAGTGGCTCGGGCAGAACGCTTCTTGCCCGTTGTGCCGCAATCACAAGGCATACGTGTAAAATCTTTTTTCTGTGGCTACCGTCGTCAAAATGGATGTGCTAAACTCATTTTACCATAAATTTTGAAATTAATACGTAGGATCATGTCAATTATTGTAGGTTGTAATGTTGTTCCATGATAATATCTACAAGCTTATTTCTTCTACTTAAAATGGGTTCAGTTTTTTTTTTTTTTTTTTTTTTTTTTTTTTTTTTTGGGGGGGGGGGTGGGTGGGGTGGTGTTGGAGGTGATTAGAATTGCATGATAATATCCCGCCGATCCCATAAAGCTTCAGTGGCAAGCCTTTGGCGACATACTGTCCATAGGAATTTCCGTCGCTAACAATAGTTGGGGCAGTTTTTTCAGCTTCTATGGAAGCCGTCGCCTGCAATTCCTTTTAAGCAGTGCTGCTTTGAATGATGAGCTCGTTTCGTATGCAAAGTAGTGGCTAATTCTGAAACTCTGATACCTTGAATCTATTGATTAAACATAGCTTTCTTTTCAGTAATTTGGCGATAGTTCAAATACTATAGTATAACAACAATCTATGTGGGTAATGCAGGTCTTCCGATCCGTCGACAGCAAGCAATTGAAAGTAAATTACCATGTAGATTGTAGAGGAACATGGTAACGCACAACTCTTGGCACTTTTCTCTTTGGAAGTTCTTCTCCTTACGCATGTGAGTATATGTGCACAGGCAATGTACGAACTCACTGCACAAGTGCGATTCAACAGTTCAATTGATTCATATCTGTCATACCTCTGCTCTTCAGCTTGTTCTACCAACAACACTCAGCACCTCAAGTACTTTATCCATGCATCACATCCTTATGGACTGGCCATGAATTTTTGTTTGAGATATGTTCCGGTAAATGCATGCCAGGTTTCACAAAGAAGAAAAAAAAATGAAGCAATGTGCGATTAAAGAATTATCCAAAGCAAGATGCGCATCCACCCTCTTTTTCATGACGAGCTATTTCGAGCTAGCGGCATCACATAGTAATTTCGTCCCTAAATTCCATTAAATCAAGGAGTATTTTGTGTGCACTACAAATATGTCGCTTTCATGCACTCATAATACGATGTGTGCTGCTTAGGTGAGATTGAGTTTTCGCTGTAGTCGGTAAATTTGACAAATTGATTATTAGCATTCTTCACAAGTCGTTACTAAAGGCGCTAGACTAAACCAAGTTGTATGAGGAAATGCATAGATTGCGATACTTTTAACATTTTAAAAAGATGGGTCATTTATATTATACGCAAACAGTGGAAAAATAAGTAAGTTTTGGACAAGGAGGAGGAACTAGGCCGATGGCGTATGCTTCACATATAACTCTATTCAAATGCATGCTCATTATACTTACTACCAATTCGGAAATCGCCTATGAGAATGATCTTTCCACTGGCCATAATTAGCGGTGAGATCAGGTCTAGGCGAGAAGACACGGTGTCACTCTCGAGCTCGACTTGACTCCAAAATTCGAAGTTCAAAACTCGACTCAATCTCGATTGCGTACTTTTTCCCCTGCCGAACTTTTCTCAGTAAAAATCTTGACATACTCGAGCTCGGCTCGATTTTAAGTATAGAAAACTCAACGTACTCAGATGTTCCAACTTAATCGAATGGGACTCGGCTCAAAATCCATAATATCAAAATATCTGTACAAAAATAAAATAAAATGAGATACTCAATTAGGCTTGCAGGCCGATCGACTCAAGTGCCTTTAGGCTCAAACTCAGCTCGGTAAGCCTCGTATCCTTGACACAAGCTCGGAAAAAATAGAGCCGATCTCAAGCAGCTGACGGGTAGAGCACGAATTGGCCACGAGTAGCTTAACTCGCTTGTATCGTTGCCCCAATCCCTATGGAATATCATTTTGATATAGAACAAAATTTGGAACCTGACCAAGCATGAGCTGGGAAAATTGTCCAAAAAGTCCTAAACCTATTGCACATTTGTCAATTCAGTCTAAACCTTTTTTTCTTGCCAATTCAGTCCTAAACCTTTTACAATTGTGCCAATTCAGTCCATTTGACCGGCCAGAGCTGACATGGATGCCGGCTAGAGACAGCTGGCTGGCGAACAATTTTTTAATATTTTTAAATATTTTTTTCTTTTTTTTTTAATTTTTTTCGAATTTTTTTTTCCCACTTTCTTCTTCCTCTAGCCGGCGCCGACGCCGGCCAGCCTGAGGCGAGGGCCGGCGAGGTCAGCCTCGCCGGCCACTAGCAAGGCTCGCCACTGCCGGCCACGGGCGAAGGCGAGCCTCGCCCAGCGACGGCGAGGCCGCCATCGCCTAGCCGAGGCGAGGCTCGGCCTCGCCCAGCCGTGGCAAGGTCGAGCCTCGCTAGATCTGGCGATGGTGGCCTCGCCATCGCTGGGGGAGGCTCGCCTTCGCCAGGCCGGCGGGGGCGAGCCTCACCCAGCGATGGCAAGGCCGCCGTCGCCTAGCCGAGGCGAGGCTCGACCTTGCCCAGCCGTGGTGAGGTCGAGCCTCGCTAGATCTAGCGACGGTGGCCTCGCCCAGCCGTGGCGAGGTCAAGCCTCGCCAAATCTGACTAGGTCGAGCCTCGCCAGATCTGGCGACGGCGGCCTCGCCGTCGCTGGGCGAGGCTCGCCCTCACCAGGCCGGCAGAAGCGAGCCTCGCCCAGCAACGACGAGGCTCAACCTCGCCACGGCTGGGCGAGGCCGAGCCTCGCCTCGCCTCCGCCAGGGGCCGGCGAGGCTGACCTCGCCGGCCCTCGCCTCTGGCCAGCCGGCACCAGCGCCGGCTAGAGGAAGAAGAAAGTAGAAAAAAATTAAAAAAATTAAAAAAATTCGAAAAAAAATATTAAAAAATTATTCGCCGGCCAACTGTCTTCGGCCGGCGTCCACGTCAGCTCCGGCCGGCCAAATGGACTGAATTGGTACAATTGCAAAAGGTTTAGGACTCAATTGGCACGAAAAAAAGGTTTATGACTAAATTGGCAAAAATGCAATAGGTTTAGGACTTTTTGGACAATTTTGCCAACATGAGCCACTAAACTCCCTAAGCCCAAGGAGGAGCTTGGGACCATCCGAGGGAGATTTGAAATTAAAATGTACGATGGATTTATAGTATTGCTTTCGTGTAAATTTTCATGGTAAGTTGTAAGAACTTGGTGGGAAAAAAAAAATTTGACCCCCCTCGATGTCAACCCTTGAACCCCTTTAATATGTTGTGGCAATCTCTTAAGAACGTAAATCGTAGATGTCAATTCACCAACAAGGGTCCGAATCCCTGAAATATTATTATAAGAGGATCAATCGAAAGAAAAATATATGATTTTGTTTTGTCTAATAATGAATGGAATTATAAAGACAGCTAGATAAAATCACAATCAACCCATAGGTAATCAGGCATTCTCTAGCTCCACGAGTGCTACTCTGCTAATATTAGTTACGAGAAAATTTTGGAAGAATGGCCCCTAGGTGCATGCTTTGTCTCACGAAAATAATGCTTCAACTCCATCCTGCGTGGTACTTTTTGTTTTCTTGGTCGGAAAGTGAACACTTCATTTAACTAGGCCTGAAAGAGGGGCATCAGTACTTAAAAGATCCCAAAAAGTTTGGAGGAGAAAAAAACCAATTCGAAAGTAAAGAGTTTTTCCTACTGATTTTAGCAGCTCAATCCACAATTAAATTGACCTCTCTAAAACAATAGACCACCCGAATATTTTAGAAGGACAGTAACATATCCTAGATCCTGGCACTTCATGATAAGGCCGTGAGTTTCCTATGTAAAGTTGCAGACTGATTTGCGCCTTAACGCGTTGACCAAACCTGAACTGTTAGTCCCTACCGCTATGTCCTCATGTCTAAGAGAGAATAATTATAGGGCATCAAAGAGAGTCCTTTTATGCAAATTTTGACTAGCCATGATGTCGTCGTTAACATCAAGGTGGATTTTTGTGTGTACTACATATATGTCGCTTCTATGCACTCGTAGCACGATGTGTGCAGCTTAGGTGAGGTCGAGTTCACGTTATGGTTGGTCCATTGGACAGATTGATTATTAGCATTCTTCACAAGTCGTTACTAAATGCTAGAAAACTAAGTTGTATGAGAAAGTGCGTAAGCCTAACTTTAAACATTTTAAAAGGACATTTACTACGAGGAAGTCCATAGGGTATGAAACTTTGGTATCGTGCTTTACTACCGTACTGTAATCCAATATAATACTAATAATCTGCCAGGGTTATGTATGTCTTCCGATTCTAAGCAACCGAAAGTAAATTGCCATGTAGAGGAGCATGGTAATCCGCAACTTTTGGCAGTTCTCTTTGGAAGTCCATCTCGTCCCGCAGCGCTGGTATATGAGCAAGCACAAGAGCATCTCATCAGTCAAAGTGGAGAAGAAGGAAAAGCATGTTTGTTTGGTGGCGCCTTCAGGAATGTGATTGAACAATTTGATTGATTCGTAGTTACCTTTTTTTTTTTTATCAGAAAACAGTAGCTCATGATTTACTATTGAATATCAGGAAATATTACACCAAGAACATCAATGCATAAAAGATCAAATAAAGCAGGGGGGTTGGATATCCAGTTAGAGGGGAGAGTATTGGTTCCACACGCCTTAGCTATCCAATCCGCGATGCGATTTGAGCTTCGGCGGCAATGGGCCAGGGAAAGGCCCAGAAGACGAACGAGTTTGACTTTGGCCCGACCCACGATTGATTGCACTTCCCAACTGAGTTCGGTGGAAGACTTTAACTCGTGCACAAGAGAGAGGCAGTTAGAGTGTGCTTGTGGAGAGAGAAAGCTTCGGTTCTCGATAAACACTAGGGTTTCCTCCATGGCTATCGCCTTCGCCTGAGAAGCCGAAGCGGCGTTGACTGGCTTCGCAAAACCATCCACCAAATGGCCTCGGTGATCTCAACAGACGCAAGCAATGGCAGCTCTGTGTCGAGGAGGGTCTCTCATGTCATTGGATGTTAAGTCCTCAACCGGATCTGGAACAAAGGAAGCATCTATGTTGATTCGTAGCATACCTGGAGGAGGTGGATGCCATTTTCCAGATGAGTTTTCTGCCTCTTTCTTGAGTTTTGATTTACTATTTATGGCTCGGTAGTTCTCTGTTAACACCTCTGCTCTAGAGATTGTGTATTGCGGCTTTGGGGTTTGATGATTGAAAATATATTGATTACGCTCTTTCCAAATGCTCCACATCATCACCCCTATTTGATCAAATTTGCAGTTGGTGGCTGGATTTTCTTGGATGCTACAGATCCAGTCTTCAAGCTGAGTTAGGCCGAATCTAGAGATCTGGATATCCAGGGGAGCCGAGTTCCAGACTTGAGCAATCCATGGACAGAGGAGAAGCGTATGTTCAAGGGTTTCTACT
This sequence comes from Eucalyptus polyanthemos subsp. polyanthemos, assembly GCA_017140185.1. Classification (NCBI taxonomy): domain Eukaryota; kingdom Viridiplantae; phylum Streptophyta; class Magnoliopsida; order Myrtales; family Myrtaceae; genus Eucalyptus; species Eucalyptus polyanthemos. The sequence goes on along the minus strand of CM029461.1, from coordinate 7,921,208 downwards.
TCCTGCTTACAGAGGGGGCATAGAGGGGAAGGTACAATTTTTTGATGATGTAAATTCTCCATTAAAGCTAGGGCATTTCCAGAGGAAAAGTTTGATTTTGGGGGGGGGGGGTGTTGTGGACTGCCAAATGTATTTCCAAAGGTTGGGGTTAACTTGGTATGACGAGGTTGCTTGTATTTTCTGTGATCTGATTGAGACTTCCCTGAATATAAAGTAGTCACTTTTAACTGAGTAATCGCCTGATTTTGTATGCATACATACCAATTTATCTTCTTCATCAAGTAGTCCGATGGTTGTGGCTAAAATTTCCTTAACACATCTTTCATCAAACATAGAATGTAAAAGAGTTTCATTCCATGTACCTGTGTCTTGGTTTATAAGATTTGCTACTATGGCTGGCTCTTGATTTGTTGTTGGGCCTCCTATGAGGCCACTTTTTAGCCATCGATCTTCTCTAATTGATGTGTTCTTTCCATTGCCGATCTTGTACATGACTTGAGGAGCTATGGAGTCCCTGGCCTTGATGATGCTCTACCAGCCCCAAAAGGGACGGGAACCTCTTCCAGCATTCCAGATGTCACAGTGTGAGTAATACAGCCCTTTTAGTACTTTAGTTAACAGAGAATTTGGATTTTGAGTGATGCGCCACATCTGTTTTGCTGGCATATATGTATTGAGAATTTGTAAATCTTTGAAACCCAAACCCCCTTCACTCTTCCTAGTTTTCAGCAAATCCCACTTCTTCCAATGAATTCCAGCCTTTTTCTCATTGATTTTCCACCAAAAAGATGCTACATTCCTCTCAATTGCTTTGCAAATCGATATAGGTATTTTGAATATAAACATAGCATATTGAGGGATGGCTTGTATTACTGCTTTAAGGAGAATTTCCTTACCTGCTTTGGATAACAATTTTTCCTTCTAGCTGTCTAGTTTGGAATTGACTCGAGCTAAAATCCATGCGAACATATCTTTCTTGGAGTGACCCTAGTTTGAAGGTATGTCTAAATATTTCCGTATCTTTGTGATTTCTGGAACTCTAAGAGTTGTTGCCATGTTTCTCTTTAGAGCTATAGGGCAGCCTTTACTAAAATAAATGCCTGATTTGTTCAGGTTAATGGCCTGACCTAAGGCAAAGCAGTATTGATTTAAGATTGCAGCCAAATTTTGACATTCTACAATCATGCCGTGCAGGAAGAAGATCAAATCGTTAGCAAAAAGTAGATGGGACAGAGTGGGACAACTTCTAATCAATTTGATTCCTGTAAGTGTACCCTCCTGAACAGCTTTCTTCATCAGGATAGACAACACATTGGCCACAATTATAAAGAGATAAGGTGAGAGTGGGTCATCTTAATGTAAGTTGCAGGTGAGTTTAAAGAAATGTAAGGGCTCCCCATTAAAATTTATGCTGAATGTTACTGTGGTGACACACTGCATTATCCATTGAACCCATAGGTCACAAAATCTCAGTTTGGTTAGACAGGCTTTAAGGAAATCCCATTCAATGCGATCATACGCTTTCTACATGTCCAGTTTTAAAACAGCTTGAAACTTCATTCTTCTGTTACTGGTTCGTAATCTGTGTAACACCTCCTGAACTATTAATATACTATCTTGAATTTGCCTGCCTCCCACAAATGCACTCTGTTCCTCTGCAATGATGTGAAGTAAAATTGGTTTTAGCCTGTTAGTCAGCACTTTGGAGGTTATTTTGTAAAGAAAATTACAAAGGCTGATGGGGCGATATTGCTCGAGTTTTTCAGGGTGTGGGATTTTGGGTATTAATGTAATGACTGTTCTGTTAAGTGCAGGATCTAGATGGCCAGAGGTAAAGAAAAGCTGCATTGCTTGATGGATATCCTTGGAGATTGCTGGCTAGTGCCTTTTGTAGAAAATGCCATGAAACTCATCAGGACTATGTGCCTTGAAAGCTCCTAGCTGCTGCATAGCTCTAGTAATTTCCTCCACTGTAATTGGAGCAATCAAGGTATTATTCATTTGGTCATCCACTAAGGTAGGGATAAGTTGTAAGATAGGTTGCCAGTTATGAGAACCCACTGATGTGTATATAAATTTTTGAAATATTGCTCTGTCATTCCTTTTAGTTGTTGTTCCTCTCATGCCCATGCATCATTGTCAGTTTTCAGCATTGAAATCTGGTTTCAACATCTTCTCTGAATTGTTGTCGCATGAAAAAATCGAGTATTTTTATCGCCCCACTTTAACCAACTTATCCTCAACCTCATGCCCCAATACATCTCCTCTTGCCGCCATAGTTGATCAATTTCTTGAGTTAACTTTTTCACTTGAGTTGCTTCTCCATTAATGTATGTAGTGTTAATCAGGTTTTGGAATTCACCTTTCAGCCAGGTAATCCTCTTCTTGGCATGGCCAAATTTGTTTTTGCTCCACTTTGTCAACTGCTGCTGTACTTGCTGCAATTTCTCCATTACATTAAGATCTTGTAAAGCAGATTCATGCCAAGTATCTCTGACTATGGTTTTACATTCTGCATCCTCAACCCAGTATGCTTCGTACTTAAATTGTTGTCGTTGTTTATGCTTTGGTTTAGCCAGGGATATCATAAGAGGGGTGTGATCCGAGCCTATTGTCGGGAGAGCTACACATTCAGCTTCTGGGTAAGTAATTCTCCACTCGAGCGAACAGAAAGCTCTATCTAGTCTCTTTTTTACCAGATTCTCGCCCTCACGGTTATTTGACCAGGTGAAGGAACACCCCTTGCATTCCAAATCCATCAAAGAACACTGATTGACAAAGTCTCTAAAAGCTGTTAACCTATAAGTTTTTGCTCTATGTCTGCCCACTTTCTCCCAGTAATATAGGATGTCGTTAAAATCACCCAAGCAAAGCCAGGGTATTCAATAGTGCACACTAACTGAATGAATCTGTTCCCATAGCAATATTCTCTCTCTGAAATCATTTGGAGCATGGAGAAAAATAATATGCATTCTCTGGTTGCTATCTTTTAGGTGACATTGAGTGAAGATTGCTGCAGCTGAGGAGGAATTGATGGATAAGAGCAGTTGATCATCCGAGAAAAGAGCTAAGCCCCCTGCTGTACCTTCTAGATTGACTATAAAACAGTTCTGAAACTTTAATCTCATTTTTAATCTGAGCACTTTCTGCTCTTGGCCTTTTGTTTCCATTATAAAAACAAGGTTCGCAAAGCCTGGATTGTTAGGGGGTTGCCCAGCCCCTGACAATTCCAGCTTAAAAGTTTCATGAGTAATTTGGTGGCTTATTAGGGTTAGCCACCAGAACCCATTGACCTGATTTATCTGCCATCCTAATAAGTGTTTCCACTAGCAAAGTACTCTCCACTGAGTGTTGTTTAGATGATCGTGCTCCATATGGACAAAATCTTTTACCTTTTTTTTTAATTAGTCGACTTCACACATTTACCTTTCAGTTTTGCAGGAGGAGTCACATCCAACCCCACTTCAGCTTCCTTCATCTGTTCCTCATGTAGTATCAAGACTGATTCCTCATCAATGCAGCAGCTGCTCCTTTTCTGGGGGCTTTTCTCTTCAACCAAGATAAGTTCTCGAGATAAGGAGGGTTGGTCAGTTACCTTTACCCTTGGCTGGGTATTGCAATCCTGTGGAAGTAGAGGTAATGTTGGAATGTTCTGTTCTGTTCCAGGTGCAGGAGATAGGGGGTTTCAGGCACTACATCCACTTCTTCAAAACGAAGCTCCTGCTTCCCATAAAAGATTTTTCCGTATGGGCTTAGTTCCCTCACCTCAGCTCACAGCCAATTTCCACATCGGACTGGTAAGTTCTATTCCAACCCTGATTCCTTGTAAGGTATTTCAGCACACTCCGTTACATAATGTCCAATTCTGTCACAGGAATAACAGTAGTATGGTAGTCGTTCATATTTGAATTCAACCCAGAGCCTCTTGCTATCTAGATTCACTAACACACCTATCTTCAGAGAGTTTGCTAATGGCATCGTTACTCTGGCTTTACCCACCTTATAACTGCTATTTCCTTTCTCCTCCAGTTTCACTTCGACAACTACTCCAAGTTTGGAAGCAATTTCCTCGACTACATCATAAGTAACTCTCCCATAAGGTAAGCCGATGAAATTTACCCAGAAATCACAATGATTAAAATCATAACAGAACTCAGGTATGTCAGGTTCGCATTGCTTAAGTACGAGAAGATGGCTGGAGAAGGACTAAGGCCCAGATTCGAGCACCCTCTGTTTTTCAACTTCAAACTGGAAGGAGAATGAGAAGAAACCAGGCTCCAGCATCGCACGGGTAAATTTTTCCGTCCTCAAAGCTTATTTCATAGTGTTTACAAAAGCAATAAAGTTCAAGGCAGGGTTTGTGTAAAATCGACCAAATAGGGTTTTGCAACACTCAAGTAATTTTTCAAGAGATATTGCACCTGGGATATCCACGACATCGACTGCATTCCAGAGGTTACCCATGCTTTTTTGCAGAGAGCCGCCAGTCTCCTGTCCTCATCGATCTAATCAGCCATGTTTTGTCTGTAGGGGAATGGGAACCTGGATGATTCATCGGCATCAGGATCGAAGGGAGCTCAAATGAGTGAAGATCGAGGGAGACGGTGAGGTGAAGAAAGACGGAGGAAGAAAAGCGAACGGGCAAGAATTAGGGTTTCAGAACACTCAAATGAGGGTTTTCGTTTGTTTTCAGCGCAACGAAGGAAATGCCACAGGGAGAAAGGAAAAACATGAAGCGAGCAAAAAACTCCAAGATCGGAGAGGGAAACGTCAACAAGACCTACCCAGCTAGTAGAAAGAAAACTCCATGGCGGAGTAGGAGGTTGTTGGTGGTGATTTCTCTCCAACTACTCGGGAAGAAGTTCCGTAGTTACCTTTTTCTCTTCAACTTGCTCTTCAGCTTGTTCTATCAACAAAATTTGGCGCCTTAAGTAGACATGAACTTTTGTTTGAAATATGATATGATTATCGCTCCGGTTTCGTGAAGAACAAGATCAAGCATGATTCACGAATAATAGAAAGCGACAGATGCACATTCACCACTCTCGCTATGGTTGGTCCATCGAAAAGTTGATTATTAGCGATTTTTTCGGCGCCATTGTTAATCGCTAGACTAGGCTAAGCTGTATGACAAAATGTGTGGACCGTGAGGCTGTAAATTGTATTATACGCAAGTAGCAGAAAAATGAACAATGGACATGCAAGAGAACTAGGTGGAACTCCTTTTGCTCCTCCGCTTAGCAACCGTTTCACACAAGTTTAGAATTCTAACTCTTCCAAATACCCCACGGAAGGAGGCTTATGGCCAATGGACTAGTCAAATAAACTAAACATATTCATGTGCACAAGAAATCTAAAAAAAGAATAAACATGTGAAAAACGCAATTTTTAAGACTTGAATAATTTCAAAATTTGAATTTGATTGTGGAAGTTGTAGGTGTAAGATTTGTGGGTTTTACTTAATCTAAAACTTCAAATTTACAAAATTTTAATCATAGATTACTTCAACAAGTATCCTACATATGTAAACTATGTTTTTTTTTCTTCCGTAAATTAGGCTGAAATCGTGTTGATGCAGATCAATGCGTACAGAGTTGGGTTCTGTCAATTTTAGGAAAATGCGTTTGGATCATAATCCATGCCTTTCAAAAGTAGGTGTAATCACAATCCCTTCATTTTATAAATCCATATGAGATTCAGATGATCATGACTGTAATTGACCTACTCAGCATCAATCTGGAGGAGGGGACAAAGGGATTGGGATCCCAGGTAACGGTCAATATGGGCTTGTCCTCATGGAACAAAAAAACACAATGCCATTGTTTAAACTATGTTTGCAAGGACATGACATTTCGCCTTTTCCCTTTGATTTTTCAACATATGCCTTTCTAAAGAGTCCACATATCACCATCCTTTAGGGGCCGGCCGAATTAACTAAGGGACTAATTATGTTCGTGTCCTTGAGAAGGTACATAAAAGATATAATATATGTCCCTTTCAAAAGGGAATAAATCTCTCGTTAAGAGGAAGAGAGAGAACCTTACATCCCTAATTACAATCCTAGCTACTCTTTGTTATGTGCATCTCATGGCTTCCTCTCCCATCTTCTTCTCCTTCTTCCTCGGCCTCTCTCTCTCTCTCCATGTATTCGCTAATAATCGTGACAATATATGCCAAGTGAGAGTTTGTCATCCTAGCGGGCCTAATGTTGCAACCTACCCTTAGGAGAGGGAATAGATTTAGGGGTATTACCTAAAATACGGGCCCACGACCCATGATTTAAATGCGGGCTCTCCTAAATCCATATCTCACGCAATATTATGGTATTTTTAAGAATTTCGTAATAAGGAGTTGTCACTAGCCTATTGAAATAAGTTGGAAACCAAGTAAGACATAGGAGTATACCTTACTTCTACGCAATTAAAGAATTCGGAGTCGGAGACTTGATTACACTAATTAACCAATTAGTGTACTTTTGATACATAATATTGTTCATTTTTTAAAAATAAATATTTTTTTTGCCAAATAATCTAGAGTAAATTTAAGCATATCCATAATATGTAAGGTGATCATGCGGGCACACAATCATCAACATAATAATCAGCAACTAAGGAAAGCATTAAAGGCACATCATGGGATAGCAAATATTTAACACTAAGGAAAAGATCAATGTTAAACCTACCTAGACTAAAAGGGAAGCCAAAATCAATGTACCAATACTACACAACCAAGGGCATTTGTTCTTAAGAATAATTGAAACCCTAAGGTAAAACCCTAAATGTTTAGTCAATCTAAAGCATAATTCTGAATTGAAAGACTTATATTTTTTAGTTTTAATTAATTTAATTTTTAACAAAACTTGAAATTTCAATATTTTTTGAAATATTTTGAATTTTTTAATGTTCATTGAAAGTTATTGAATGTTCGGAATTTTTTTGAATTTTTATTATTTTTCGAAATTTTTAAATTTTTTTAATATTTCTAATTTTTTGAAATTTTTGAAATTTTTTAATATTTAATATTTAATATTATTATATTCAAGAAAATGGGTTCGGACAGGGTAACCCGATCCAGCCATTGACCTGACCCCAAACTCGGATCCGACCTAATCGGATTAAAAAAAAACGAAGTTTTTTCTATTTTTATATTTTTAAATATTTTTTCTTTCTTTTTCTCTATTTGTCTTCTTCTTTGTTGTCTTTTTCCCTGCACTATCTTCTCGTTCACACCTTCTCAACCGAACGTCTCCCTCCAATGTCTTTTCCTCCCTTTGTCTATTTATTTTATAATTCTTTTCATTACCCCTTTCATTCCCTTTTTCTTTGTTTTTCCTTTTATTTTTCTCCTCTCCTGCACCATACATCAACGCCAGCCGGAGCAACCAGCTTTGGCCGCCAGACCACCATTGCCCACCTGTCATCCCCCTCAACTAGCACGGGTCACTACCGGCTACCTATTCCGACGACCACTAACCCATTTTCCGACCCAACGAGAAGTTTCATCGATTTGAATACACAAATATCTCACACACGAAAACACAATGAATACAGGCAAGGCAACAAGGATTCAACAAGCACAAGGGCAAAAATGAGTCGGTCCGGCGTTAAAACGCTAGCTACTCTTCAGTGTTCTTTAAGGCATTTTGTCGAACACACTAATGAAACGAGAAGGTTTTCCCTCGATTGAAACTCAACTCAAGCTTAGGCTTCTACATGAGCATACCAGCATGAACAAAAACATCAATGGAGGCTCAACAAGACCGAAGCTCACATGAACTGGCCAGTCACGAGTCTAGTCCGACGCCCTACAAAAATGGAGCATACATGAGCAACAGAGAAGACCTACCTGATTCAACAGGAAGGGCTGCGACAGACAGCAACTCACGAAATACTTGCATTTAACTCAACTAGTTTAAGTATATAGAACTCAACCAATATTTCCGGCTTGATTTAACTCAACTCGTATCGAAATACCTACATTGTAAATACAATCGGCAAATGGGTTCGTAGATCCATTTTAGCACCTCCACCTACCTCAGAGGAAACTAGAGCCACCGATATATAGACGCTTTGACACTTTGAGTCAATTAAACTCAGTTTCAATAATAATATTTGAACGGTCGAAATGATAGTCTTATTTCGTGATGAAGCTGTCGTAGCTGTAGCAACTCTTTTTGTAGCTGCAGCTCATAGAAATGAAGACTTAAATATATATGACTATGCTGCAGTTGATGAGAACCTGGCAAATTTGCTTGGATTCCTGCTGTCGATGTTGTGGGACCACAACATGGAGCAATGCTGTCCTACTAGAAGAACAAGTTGGACAGCCTCTCGAAGGAGTTCAAGTTGACCAGTAGTGGCCGCAAGGGGTAGAAGAAATGGACTTGGAGCCTCTTGGAGGGCAAGTTGATCAGTCGGTGTAGGACAAGAAATGATAGTGCATAAAGATGCGACACAAGCTGTGATCAATGAGGTTAGATTCAAATGAACAATCTAAAATCTAATTTGGATTAAATTGATAGATGGAAACTACATTCTGAACCCGGCGTTAACAGGTGGAGGAGTTCCTCCTACTCCGGCCAAAATAGACAAGCTTAATCAGGCCATGGATTATATTAGAGAGCATTTTGGGATCAATCAACACCAAGTGCGCAATTGAACATCTAATATGATGAACGACTATTGATTGATTCCAAAATGTTCTCTGATATGATTTATGGCCTAATTAAGCCCGTCTATTTCAGCCGGAGTAAAAGGAACTCCTCCACCTGTTAAGGCCCAGTTCAGAAGGTAGTTTTCATCTATCAGTTTATTCCAATTGGATTTTAGATTGTTCATCTAAATTCTGACCTCATCAATGACAGCTTGCGAGGCATCTCTATGCACTATCATTTCTTCTTATCCTATACCTGGCTGATTGACTTACTCTCCGAGAGGCTTGAAGTCCATTTCTTCTACCCTTATGACCACTGCTGGTCAACTTGAGCTCCTCCGAGAGGCTATCCAACTTGTTCTTCTAGTAGGACTTGTTCTTCTGGTAGGACGGCGTTGCCCAAGCCCAATGCTCCCGATTGTGTTCCCACAACATCGACAGCAGATAATCCAAGCAAATTTGCCAAATTCTCATCAAATGCATAATCATATATATTTAAGTCTTCATCTCCATGAGCTGTAGCTACAACAGAAGCTACTACAGAGGCTCCATGAGCTGCAGCAATTTCATCAACCATCCCAAATGCAGTTCGGAATGCCTCCTTAACCTGCGCAAAATATGATGCCACCCAGCTTATGCGGCACTCTAGATAAATATTGTTTAATCCTTGCAATGCTTGCGCCGCCAAGGCTGTAAAGACGTAAACAATATGAACATCGCCAACAAACTCCATAGTCAATACCCAACCCCACATGGCACTCCTTTGCACCCGTGCCATCTCCCCTAACAATAGAAATAAAAAAAAAAATGCACAAATTTCAATTGAAATTTCAGTATCTTTTTTCAGTTCTACACTGTATATCCACCAACACCACCATTCACCTTCAGACCTGACACCATTAAAACATAATCTAAAACAATGAGACATTCCTCCTAACAACTAGCACCATCTCCACCAAAGAGAAGCAAAAGAAAACCCAGCTAAACCAAGTCCTTTCTTGCGCAAACCTGATTTTTTTAACATCTAGCCGTAGCAATGTTTTTTGGATCATGATCTCTCTATCTGTATATTTAACATCTATTTTCTCTATCAAAGCGAAATCCGAAATCAATGTCGGACCACTAGGTGCTAACGCTGTCGTTAAAAAAAAAAAAAAAAAAACTTTATTCATACCTGCACTCTCCTTCGCGAAATGCAAGAGCAAATCTGAAATCATTGTTGGACCATTAGGCGCTAACACCGTTGTCGGCGGTCGACAATTCTAAAACATAATTAAAAAAAAAAAAAAAAAAAAACTTTATTCATACCTGCGCTATCCTTCGTGAAATGCAGAGCCTTCGCTCCTCTCCTTCGCAAAAAGAGGCGTGTCTCCCGAAAAATCCTCTGGCGGCCTCTAAAAGGCGTCTAAAAGAGGCACTTTGTTTTTGTCCGAAATGGCCTAATTCGCTCCATTATGCAAAACAAATTCTTATTGGTTCACAAACCCCTAACTTTAGGACACATTTCGGTATTAAAAAAAAAAAAAAAAAAAAAAAAAGCAAAACAAATCCTTGCCCTAAGTAGGGGTGAGCGGTTCCCTCTGGTACAAGTTCCTCATTTTTTGAAACCTAGAACCTACTTTGTCATAGGTTCCAAGGTCAGTTCCAAATTCCAACATGTTTTTATTTTATTTATTTTTTTCAAATTTGAACTATAATGAAGAAGGAAATAGACAAACCAAAGCTTCTATGTCCATAAATTGCCAAAAATAGTTCCTTGGGAGAAAAAGCAACCCAAAAAAAAACAGCACCTGTCCCTTTGACTAATGCCACTCCAAATTCACCAACTGCACAATGAAAAGTAATTAATCGATGGTTAGACAACACTCAATGAAGCTATATTTAAAGTAATATTGAAGAAAGCTGAGACAAGGAAAGATTTTATTACACATATCCCGGAAAGCTTCCTTCTGCTCGCCATGCATTAATGGAGAAAGCAAAAGAATAAATAGAGATATCAAACCAGACTCAAAACAATTGAAGTGCCATTTTAAGCTTGTTCAGTCTCCATTTGGGCAACTTATAGAAAGCATCCTTTGTCATCCCAAATTTCTTTCCGAACTCCGCTGATGACAATTCATGCAAAGATGATCTCAGAACATGGTTGAACAGGTGTGTACTAAGATATAAAGTAGTGTATCCAAGTTCAAGCTACTACCTCTCGTTTGGTAACATCAATTTCCGCCATAGGATCTGTTGTTGTTGTCTTAAGACGATCGTATGGGTAGATTGGAAACCCATCCTCATCTTCAGCTTCACCCTCTTTCACATCTTCTTGAATGCTATGGGATAAAAATCATTCCTCTACCCAAACCCACTTGAAGGATAAACCTTAATTTTTTCTTGTTTTATGAGACAATATGACAGTCAAAAAGATGTGGGCACCAAAGACAATATGAGATTATACAGCCACCTGATCTCCAATGGTGGGAAGAAAACCAACAAAGGATTCTGTGACAAGAAGAACAGGAAAACCCAAAATGAGAATAAGAAAAGGAAGACAAGAAACTCCCTTGTGAAAGTACATGAAGCTCTTGCGGCCATAAGATAATTTGGAATTGATTTTGTGCATTAAAGTATTGTATAAGCGGAAGAAAAAACCTTTACCTCATTTAAAAGAGAGTTAGAATCACATTGGCTGATGGAGCACAACTGATTTGCTTGTCTTGACTCTGAGCTGAGAAGTTGAGCAAAATGAAAAAGGGATTGATCTCCAACAAGAAACATCCAAAATTTGTTAGAAGTATGTTAACATGCAAAATGCGCATTCAAGAACAGCCTTACATAAGTATTGGTGCACACATAAAGTAAATGATGATATTCTAGTCCAGAAAAGCTGAGAACTAAGGTTTTTATTAAGTATGATATCCATCAATTTTAGGGATGTAACATCAATCGGCTCACATATTAAGAATTGCAAAGCTAGTTATTCATAATGCCTCGTGCACAAATTATCTGTGCTTGTCAAGAAACCTGTAATTGTAGTTCTTTACAACAAAATATAGAGGTGCACCAATCCGAGACATTATTGAAGTATCCCTGTGGGGCATAAAAAAAGATTGAGGTACCAAACGCCATATTATTATAAGTTCTCTGCATAAATGTTTTTTGACAAGTCAAACCTAAAGGTATGAATCTCGGGGAAGAACAATCTTCTGTTCCAAACCAGGTTCAATCCTGGTACACAAAGCCTGTGGAGGAGGAAAAAAGTTAGATGCTATACAGGTAAGACAACATTGCATATGCAAAGGGAAAAATCCAGAAGTACGAAACAGAGTTGCACGATAGAACAGAGCTACTCACAATACTAGCTACTGCAAAAGCAACAAAAACTGAGACAACCAGAAATTTAACTCCCCAAAGACTGAGAATAGGTGCATGGACCTCCTGCAGAATAATTTAATAGTTATCAGAGAAACATGGCATAGGAGGTATGAAGAGGAATTTCTGAAGCATGACTAGCTTTATCCAATGCCTATGGAAATCCGTAAATTGCTCGTTCAAATAAGTAAACACCAAATACAAACATTGCTGAGACCAAATCCTGTTAACAAGTAAATCATTGTATCCACATTTGCATTAAAGAAAAACCATTTCCTCCCCATGAAGAGATTGAGAAAGACATCGACGCTGCATATAGAACAATTAAGAGTATCATATGCAACATCGAATTGGACAAAGGACTTGCAAGGGAGCAAAACCATTGACAGGTGTAAACTAATCCATTTAATGTCTTGTGAAAATTCCAATCAATTAAGAAACACAGAATTATGTTGAAGGATCTAGATAGGTGAAATCTGACAGTAACTTGTCAGTAGAGTATCACAGTTTGCTGGGAGAATTGTCCTCTCTGCTCAAAACTCTTCCTCGAGGGTCTCGAGGGCCTCAAGTATTATCACTCTAAGACATTCCAGATTCATAAACATGAGAGAGAGGACCTTCTGTGAACTACATATGTTTGTGCAAAAAGAAGCAAAGAGCTTTGGCAACTTATGCTTGACATATCTTGCCTAAAAGATTTATGTTTGACATGAGGGTACACTAGTGAAAAATCTATCTCAGTTTAGCTTATGAAAGACTGCTGAGGTAAACATGAAACTATTCAGATATCTAGTGTAGGCAATGTATGAGCTCATCAATCATCATAGAAAAGTTCTCGCACTATATTTGTCTTCATGCAAGATGCAATAGGGACTTCTAGTAAATACTCGTCACGGCTATAGTAATACTGGCTAGGCAAGTCATAACTGACATTTACATATTTGAAAATATGCCTAGCTAATAATTGGAAAAATTTTAACTTCCTCCCCATGCTGAAGACATGTTCAGATTTCAGAGAGATGTAGTCTGTGGTTGTGTTCACGTTGCTGATAACATATACCATTGCCATTGAGAGAACCAGAAATTTGTTCTAATAAATAATGCACCCTTTAAGAGAGGACCACTAAACATAGACAATATGTACTATGGGACAAAATAAGTTGATCTACTAAGTGAATAAATAATTTAAAAGCTGTTCTAAGACAAGAATAAGCAGACAAGGATGAATATGGACCCACTACACGTAGACTATATGTACTAAGGGACAAAAAATAGTTGATTTACTAAGTGACGAAATAATTTAAGAGCTGTTCTAATACAAGAATCAGCAGACAAGGATGAATATTGTGTAATAGTAAGCATCTTGTGGCTGATGAAAATTAAGGGTGTGTTTGTTTCACTGAAAGTATTTTACCAGAAAGTGTTTTCTGGATTTTCAACCGTTTGGTTCTCTAAAAAGGATTTGGTCAACGGAAAATACTTTCCGGTCAACACAAATTATGTATTATTTTAGGAAAACCAATTCCTCCGCTTCAGAAGGTGAAAACACCTTCCCTTTTCATCTTTTTCTCTCTGACCTTTCACTTTTTCTCCCCGTACGCCGCTGTCTGCCTTCACTCTTTCGCTCATCTTTCTTCTTCGGCTCTTCAACGACGCGCATCTTCTTCCCCATTGAAGGTCCAGATCTTCTTCTTCATCATTGAAGGTCTGGCTCTTCTTCAACGACGCTCGACACGATTCCAGGTTCTTTCGCTTTTTCTGAGGTACGATGTTCACTCTCCCTTCGCTTTTTCGCTCACCCTTCTTCTTCGGCTCTTCTTCACCGACGCTCATCTTCTTTGCCATTGAAGATCCAAATCTTCTTCTTCATTGACGCTCATCTTCTTCGCTAGTACATTTAGAATGAGAACATCACGCATCATTAACACGCAGAACCCAAACCTCCACATTCAGTAACCGGGCATGGCGTAACCATCAGAACCCAACCACAAAGAGCTACCCAAACAGCCAAACGCGCCTAACAATCACTGCCATACCAACAGAAGCCTCGCAAAATCGATGACAACGACCTGACGCGAAGCACCGAGTGGATGGAAATTCAACGTACCATAGCTGGCCAAGGTCTGGTCGTCCTTCAAAATCCAGCCTTTGCAACCTAGCTCCACAATATTATGGACACCACAGTACGCAAGAAAAGATTAGAAAACCAACAATATGTGACGCTCAGCAACCTAGCTCCACAACATTACAGACACAAGAGTACGCTAACAAAAAGTTAGAAAATCAACAATGTGTGAACTTATACCAGCATTGAAATACGTTGATTTGGTTCCCTTGGATGAGTAAAGATACATTACTAGAATAACTCTAAAGAAAAAGGAAAAAACGAGAATTGTCTCTGCAAGGCTACAGTCAAAGTCATCATATTGTCAAACCAGGTTAGGAGCCAAGTACTCGCAATTTCTCGTCTGTCATTTTTTTCATCTAGAATCAGAATAGCAGGAAAGACACCGGTTAGTGCAGCATTTTCATGGAACCAGTTTCACAAGATACATTTGGCATGCATCCGAGCCAAGACCTTGTTCTTAACTTCTAAGCAAAACATTCTCCATCCTATAGCTCTATTTTATCGGTAACCAAACGATACATCTAACACAAAACACACACACCCCAGGAGGAAACAGTCCCGTTGGTCAGCAAAAAAGAACATCTCCAAACCAGAGCAAAAACCAAAACTTTGAGACCGTAAAGGAGACATTTTTACCAAAAAATGCACCAGCATCTCTGATTAAACCACACAACCCCCATCACACTCCCGCATTTTCCCTCAGCAAACCCAAACAAACCATCAGGCACAACCCAAAATCCAAAACCCAAAACGCTTCCCCGCAAGGACCGACGCCATCGCAAACGACCCACCTGGAAGACCGCCGGACGGGGCCGGGGCGCACTTCTCGGACGGTTTGCGGTTCGGGGTCCGCTTGGGGGGCGCGGAGGAGGGGACCGGAGCTTCTGGGAGAGGTCGAAGATGCCGAGCTTCTGCATCCGCTCGAGGTTCGCCTTGATCCGCTCCTCCCTGGACCGCTCGTAGAGGGACATCTTCCTGGACTCGGCCTGGTCGTCGCCGGCGAGCGAGGTCGGGGTCGAGATGGGTTCCTGGGTACTCGCCCGCTTCCTCATCGTCGGCATTGTTCCTGGCCTCTTCTTGGGTTTTTCCGCAGAGAGCGAACGGTCGAGTTTCGAAAATGGGTAGAGAGAGAGAGAGAGAGAGAGGGACAGAGAGAGCTTGTTTTGGCTAGTGCTCTAATGGTGGAAATGGACAGGCTTGCTGTATTTTTCTTTCTTTATTTCCCGTTGCTCTTCTCTTTTTGGGTTGCTTTTGAATTTCACATGTCTGCCACCTGGGGATTTTCCCAAGCAAGTTCCAGTTTTCGGGGGCAAAAAGAAAAAAAATCGAATTGAGTTCTCAAGTTAGGTGCAATTGCACCGGAGGACCTCCACTTTTTGATAAAATCCTTAGTTTATATCCTCAATTTTAGGTATCAATGACACCCTCCGTTAATTTTTTTTTTCTTTTATCTTTTGGCCATACCATTTTATTTAGTTAATTCGAAGTAGTCAAATGAATCCACAGCGACCCCAATAGTGATGGGCGATGGTGATGGTGGTTGGCAAGGCCATGAATGGTGGGATTCCCCGTGACTAGAGCAAGGCCACATCGCAACGGTCCATGGAGAATGAGAGTTGGTGAGAGAAATCCGTAGTATTTGGGAATTACATTCCTTTTAAGACTTGAGATATTTATTGAGAAAAAATAAATAGTCTTGAACACCTTCAAATCTTTTTCACCTCTCCTTGTAATTCTTGGGCCAAACCCTATTAAATATTTTATATTATCTATTATCACATTAATTGCGAAAACTTTTTATTTTTCAACTATTAATGTTATGCAATATATTTGATAATCTCTAGGTCATGCAACTTCATTTATCAACTCAAGACAAACAAGCACATAATACTTCCACTTCATCGACTTATGTCCTTCTCTTTGTAGATAATTAAAATAAAATTTGCCAAAGTAAATAATCACTTATGAAGAAATGTGAATTTGTAAGGTTACAAATGCAACATGGTTTACCTCTTCAAGCCTACTACCCACATGGGCCAGACCTCTTCCATGGCCTTATTGGACTTGAGATCCCAATCAAGCCCATAAACAGCTTGGCCACCTAAAACAACCCTCCGTGAGGCCCATAAAGAGATGTTTCTTTGGACTCATCGATCTCAAAAAGTTCCGCAATCAAACGTAGTCTCCAGCAGGCCCAAAAGCATTATCTGATGCGTGGCTTGTAACCAATATAATCCTCTAGGATCTCAATCTCATCGAGGTAATAACCCAATCAGTCCAAAATCTATGATAGCCTTAGGAATTTCAATTCAATTCTAAAATTTTCAATTTTGTTAATGTAAACCTAAATTATTGTGCGAAATTCAAATGTACCCCTTCTGGCCAATTGTTGTCAGATATCGTTAACATAACATTCAATCATCACGGGCATAGGACGTGACACGCTAACGTGGACAAAATTACAAATCATCGGTTTCTAATGGTAATTGGTCGAAAGAAGTACATTGGAATTTTGCGCAATAGTTCAAGACTATATTTGCAAAATTAAAAAATTTCGAACTAGATTGACACATGTATTATAGTTTGATGACGGATGTATTATATGTGGAGTTTAAATCAACCCACATGTTTGACAACATCCTAACCCTTAATTTCTTCGAAAAAAATAGGTGAAGAAAAATGAAAAACCCTGCTAAAATGGTTATGTAGGCTTCTTATGAATGTTTAATAAAAATAAACGGATGATGAGAACCCAACCTAGTCCTCAAAATGGGAAGACGTTGGTGTATGCACCTGCTTCAATTGGTTGTGTGTATAGGATTTGTGGATCTCACATGGATTCACACGATTTAACGGATCCACATGAATCTGGCCTATATGATCCGAGTGTAGCATATGGGGCTCGTGGATTTAAGTCCTCTCTTGCTTTTGTTTTTTTTTTTTTTTTTTTTTTTTTTTTTTTTTTTTTTTTTTTTTTTTGGTAAAGACCTCTCTTGCTTTTGTTAAACATAACTAGGTAGATAAATGGAGGACCTAAGTTTAGCTACCCTCGAGAGAAACTCGACATGCCTCTTATGGCGTGGCGGGCATCGATTTAGTCACGATAGAATCTTATCTGAAGATTCAAGTCGATGATGATGGACAGGTGCCTAGGCCGAATGACAATGTTTGCGCAATTTGTTTGTCAGAGTATCAGCCCAAGGAGACGCTCCGGACCATCCCCAAGTGTGGACACTACTTTCACACGCAGTGCATCGATCAGTGGCTCGGGCGGAGCAATTCTTGCCCGTTGTGCCGCGATCACAAGGCATACGTGTAAAATCTTTTTTCTGTGGAAATGGATATGCTAAACTCATTTACCACAAATTTTGAAATTAATACGTAGGATCATGTCAATTATTGTAGGTTGTAATGTTGTTCCATGATAATATCTACAAGCTTATTTCTTCTACTTAAAATGGGTTCAGTTTTTTTTTATTTTTTTGGGGGGGGGAGGTGTTTGAGGTGATTAGAATTGCATGATAGTATCCCGCCTATCCCATAAAGCTTCAGTTCAGTGGCAAGCCTTCGGCGACATACTGTCGATAGGAATTTCCGTCGCTAACAATAGTTGGGGCAGTTTTTTCAGCTTCTATGGAAGCCGTCGCCTGCAATTCCTTTTTAAGTAGTGCTGCTTTGAATGATGAGCTCGTTTCGTATGCAAAGTAGTGGCTAATTCTGAAACTCTGATACCTTGAATTTATTGATTAAACATAGCTTTCTTTTCAGTAATTTGGCGATAGTTCAAATACTATAGTATAACAACAATCTATGTGGGTAATGCAGGTCTTCCGATTCGTTGTCAGCAAGCAATTGAAAGTAAATAAACCATGTAGATTGTAGAGGAAAATGGTAACGCACAACTCTTGGCACTTTTCTCTTTGGAAGTTCTTCTCCTCACGCATGTAAGTATATGTGCACAGGCAATGTACAAACTCACTGCACAAGTGCGATTCAACAGTTCAATTGATTCATATCTGTCATACCTTTGCTCTTCAGCTTGTTCTACCAACAACACTCAGCACCTCAAGTACTTTATCCATGCATCACATCCTTATGGACTGGCCATGAATTTTTGTTTGAGATATGTTCCGGTAAATGCTTGCCGGGTTTCATCAAGAAGAAAAAAAAAAATGAAGCAATGTGCGATTAAAGAATTATCCAAAGCAAGATGCGCATCCACCCTCTTTTTCATGACGAGCTATTTCAAGCTAGCGGCATCACATGGTAATTTCGTCCCTAAATTACATTAAATCAAGGAGGATTTTTGTGTGCACTACAAATATGTACTTTTTATGCACTCGTAATACGATGTGTGCTGCTTAGGTGAGATTGAGGGGAAAAGTGTTAAAAAAGTCTTAAACATTTTACATTTGTGCTAATTTAGTCATAAACATTTTTTTGGTGTTAATTTAGTCCTAAACTTTTTTACGTTGTGTCAATTTAGTTATTGCCGGCCAATTTTGGCTAGATTTTGCTGACTGGACGCCAACCAACTAATTTGGCGCTGACGTAGACAACTTTTAATAATAATTTAATTTTTTTTTTTTTTTCCTTCTCCTCCTCCTTCCTCCAGCTGGTTGCCGGACCTTGGTGACCGGCCAGAGGCGACAGTCGACGAGGTCGAGGAAGAACTCGCCGGCCACCTCGCCAATGGCCGCGAGGGTGGCCTTGCGCCGGATTTGGCAAGGGTCGAGCCTCACTCATGGTAGCGTTGGGTGGGCGAGCCTCACCACCCAACACAAGGCCACCCTTGCAACCACTAGCGAGGTGGCTGGCGAGGTCGAGAAGGTCCAGTGACCGCTTAGAGGAAGGAGGAGGAGAAGAAAAAAAGAAAAAGAAATAAAAAATATTTAAATATTATTAAAAGTTGTCCACGTCAGCGTCGATTAGGCCATGTCAGCCGGCCGACATACAATCAACAAAATCTAACCAAAATTGGCGAGAAATGACTGAATTGGCACAACGTAAAAATGTTTATGACTAAATTGATACAAATGCAAAATGTTTATGACTCTTTTAACACTTCTCCCGTGAGATTGAGTTTTCGTCGTAGTCGGTAAATTTCATAAATTGATTATTAGCATTCTTCACAAGTCGTTACTAAAGCCGCTCGACTAAACTAAGTTGTATGAGGAAATGCATAGATTGCGAGACTTTTAACATTTTAAAAAGATGAGTCATTTATATTATACGCAAACAGCGTAAAAATAAGTAAGTTTTGGACAAGGAGGAGGAACTAGGCCGAAGGCGTATGCTTCACATATAACTCTATTCAAATTCATGCTCATTATGCTTACCACCAATTCGGAAATCGCCTATGAGAATGATCTTTCCACTGGCCATAATTAGCGGTGAGATCAGGTCTAGGCGAGAAGACACGGTGTCACTCTCGAGCTCGACTTTGACTCCAAAATTCGAAGTTCAAAACTCGACTCAATCTCGATTGCGTACTTTTTCCCCTGCCGAACTTTTCTCAGTAAAAATCTTGACGTACTCGAGCTCGGCCCGATTTTAAGTATAGAAAACTCAACGTACTCAGATGTTCCAACTTAATCGAATGGGACTCGGCTCAAAATCCATAATATCAAAATATCTGTACAAAAAAAAAAAAAAAAAAATGAGATACTCAATTAGGCTTGCAGGCCGATCGACTCAAGTGCCTTTAGGCACAAACTCAGCTCGATAAGCCTCGTATCCTCGACACAAGCTCGGAAAAAATAGAGCCGATCTCAAGCAGCTGACGGGTTGAGCACGAATTGCCCACAAGTAGCTTAACTCGCTTGTATCCTTGCCTTAATCCCTATGGAAGATCATTTTGATATAGAACAAAATTTGGAACCTGACCAAGCATGAGCCACCAAACTCCTTAAATCCAAGGAGGCGCTTGGGACCATCCGAGGTGATGGGAGAACAGTAACAATTCGAACAATATCAAATTAATGCTGCAGAATAAAATAATCTCCCATCTTATGTAAACCTGATAGGAATCGATATAGTAAAGTAACACAAGATGATTTTTTATGTGGAAAATCTTCTCAATGTGAGGAGATCAAAAACCATGGGACCGGAGTCCACCCGAAAATCTTCACTATCAACAAAATTGTGTGAACAATGTTCTTCTCTATCAAATACTAGAAGTACATAGCAGCAAACATCTCAAGAACATAATTCTTAACAATACACATAAACTTTACAAGAAATCAATGATAAATCTGATCAAAAACGTAGATTTTGATCAATTCACAAAAAATCTAATGTAGGGAGATTCAAACGAAAATCAAATCGTTCAGATTCGAGAAAATTGCGCCACGAACATGCTGACAAAATTTCAGCTCAATCAGACCACGAATCGACCTCCGACGCCAGCTTGACGTAAATCAGATATTGTCCTAACCCCAGATTTTCTACTTTCTTTTTTTCTCTTGTTACTACTTCCTTTTGTGGCTACCACTTTTATAAAGATAGTAACAAACCCTATTTCTCCATATAACTTATCATTTGAGCTCAAGCCCTTTTTGGGTTTGCAACTCATGGGGCCTCCTCCACATAGGAGTGAACCCAGCTAACACAAGAGAGATTTGAAATTAAAATGTACGACGGATTTATAGTATTACTTTTGCAATTTTTCTGCTTTTGTGTAAATTTTCATGGTAAGTTGTAAGAACTTGGTAGGGAAAAAAAAAGTTTTGACCCCCCTCGATGTCAACCCTTGAACCCCCTTTAATGTGTTGAATCGTAGATGTCAATTCACCAACAAGGGTCCGAGTCCCTGAAATATTATTATAAGAGGATCAAACGAAAAAAATAGATATGATTTTGTTTTGTCAAATAATGAATGGAATTATAAAGACAGCTAGATAAAATCACAATCAACCCATAAGTAATCAGGCATTCTCTAGCTCCACGAGTGCTACTCTGCTAGTATCAGTTACGATAAAATTTTGGAAGAATGGCCCCTAGGTGCATCCTTTGTCTCACGAAAATAATGCTTCAACTCCATCCTGCGTGGTACTTTTTGTTTTCTTGGTCGGAAAGTGAAACACTTCATTTAACTAGGCCTGAAAGAGGGGCATCAGTACATAAAAGATCCAAAAAATTTTAGGGAAGAGAAAAACCAATTCGAAAGTAAAGAGTTTTTCCTACTGATTTTAGCAGCTCAATGCACAAATAAATTGACCTCTCTAAAACAATAGACCACTCGAATAATTTAGAAGGACAGTAACATATCCTGGCACTTCATGATAAGGCCGTGAGTTTCCTATGTAAAGTTGTAGACTGATTTGCGCCCCTTAACGCGTTGACCAAACCTGAACTATCAGTCCCTACCGCTATGTCCTTGTGTCTAAGAGAGAATAATTAGGGCATCAAAGAGAGTCCTTCTTTTATGCAAATTTTGACTGGCCATGCTGTCGTCGTTAACATCAACCAAACTCAACAAGTAATTGTTCAAAAGAAAAAGTCCACTCTAGATTTGACGTTTCAAATGTTTAGAACATATATGAAACTTTCAAATTTTTTTCCACGAAAAAGATATACAATACTTCAAAAGACTACAATTCTCCTCTATATATAAACTAGTGGTGTCAAGGGATCAGGTTAGGCTAGGTTTTCATAATACTCGACTGGCACGTCTCGAAACCCGAATATCATCTCACGTAAGCGGGTTGAGTCGGGTCAGAATATCATTAAATGGTTCCATTGAATGGCCAAAATTGGAAACGTGTTGCAAAGCTTCTCTATTCAAGGGCGCGTCAAAAAAGCTCATGCCGGCCTGGTCGGAACCCAACCCTAGTAATACCAAAATCTAAAAATCCTTACTAGAGAAAGACTAAGGCGCAGCCCCAAAATACCCTAAATTTTAGGGCCATGCGGGGTCGGGCTGACGCGGGCTTTTTTAACATCCCTTATGTAAACATGTAAACTATGCTTTCAAACGGTATGCCAAAATCGAATAGATGCAAATTAAAGCAAAGAGAGGGAGCTTGTCTCAATTTGAAGATACATGCTAGGAGCATGGACCGTCCCTTGGGAAATGGGTTCGATCACAACCCCTGGATGCTGTAAACTCATGTAAAACTCAGATTATTGGTGAACACAGACCATCAGCATAAATATTTGCTCGAGAGAAGAGGGGAGGAGCGAAGGATCGTGATCTCAAGTAATTGTCTCTCTGAGCTTGTCCGCATGAAACCCAACGACATGATGCGATTGGCATGAAGTTTCGTATATTCCCCTCATATATGATCAAAGCATCCCTTTCTGAGGGCCTGCATATCCACATCCATTTGGGTGGCTAATTCGACTACGGCAGATTCAATGTCTGTATCCTTGAGAAGAAACGTCAGGTATCAATTCTCTCTGAAAGGGACTTGAATCTTTCTTTAGTAAAAAGCGTGAGAAGAAACATATATTTATACCACCCACCGTTGCAGCGTAGAGGGTAGAGCTTGTGTTCTCCACTGAAGAGAACCAGGTTCGAAGCCCCTGCGAAGCAGGGAGGCTGAAGCGCTGTGTGATGCCTTGCCCAGGGTGCGTGGGTGGTGGTTTACTGCGTGCCTCCCCAGGATTTACTCTCTGGCTGCTGGCCGTGCGGGGGTTCCCTGGGTCACCAAAAAAAAAAAACATATATTTATAAGTACTATTCCAGGCATCTTCCCTATGCGCCTTTGATGGCTTCCTCTGTCATCTTCTTCTCTTTCTTCATTGGCCTCTCTCTTCGCGTATCTGCCGATAACCCCGACTATGTATGTTCAGTAAGCTTTTGCAGTCCTGGCAGACCTGAGATCCGCTTCCCTTTCCAAGCAAGCAACTCCCATCCCGAGCGATGTGGCTATCTGGGCTTCAATCTCTCGTGCAACATCCAAGGCCAAGCGATCCTCCAATTGCCTAACTTGCAAGACTTCATTGTTGACCTCGTTAACTATAAGAAACAATGGGCGTGCATGGAAACGTTCCAAAAAAACGTTTCTGGAACACTTCTGTACTTTTTTTGTTCCTGGGAACAAAAAAAGAACAGAAACGTGTTTGGTTGTGTTTCTGTTCTTTTTTTGTTTTTTTGTACCGGAACAAAATTGGAGCAAAAAAAAGAAACACAAGAAAGTTGTTTCTCGAGAAAAGAAACACTACTTCAGAAACGCTTCTCTTCTTCTCTCTCTTCTCTTTTCTTTTCTTTTCTTCTTCTTTTTTTCTTTGGCCGGTCGCCGGCCTCGGCCATGGCCGACGACCGGCCGTCGAGGGCCGGCGACGCCCTCGAGGGTCGGCGACCTCGCCGGAGCGTCGAGCCTCGCCATGGCTGGGCGAGCTCGAGCTCGCCCAGATCGCCTCGCCAGGGGCCGGCGACGCTCGGCCTCATCGGATCTGGGCGAGCCCGAGCTCGCCCAGCCAAGGCGAGGCCGAGCCTCGCCCAACCAAGGCTAGGTCGAGCCTCGCCCAACCACGGCGAGACTCAGCCTCGCCGGGAGCCGGCGAGCCTCACCGTGGCTGGGCGAGGCTACCGGCCCCGTCAGCCGGTCGCCGGAGGCCGGCGACCGGCCGAAAAAAGAAAAAATAAAAAATAAAGGAAAAAATAAAAAATAAAATAAAAATATTTTAAAAATTAAAAGAAACAAAAAAAGAATAAAATTTACCAAACGTGTTTCTATTCATTTTTTATTCCCGAAACAAACGTTACCAAACGCATTCTTTTGTTCAAAAATTGTTCCCCGGTACAAAAACACTTTTTTTTGTTTCTGTTCCCTGGAACAAAAAAAGAACAGAAACGTTACCATTCGCACCCAATATGTTATGCTAAAGGACCCGAGCAACTGCCTAGCGAAGCGGCTTCAAAACTTGACGTTGTCATGCTCGGTTTTCTCAACGCAAGAGTATGGGAGCTTCACGTTTGCGGATTGCTTGTCTGGTTTGTCAGATTTGGGATTCGAACGGGTGGACTGCCTCAGCGATGGACAGCACACGGTAGTGGTTGCTCCTCCCGGTTCATACACTGGGCACTTCTGCCAGTTACGATGCCGTACTTGGACAGTGTCGGTTCCGGTGGTCCGGCAATATCCCACGGATATAACTGAGAGTGTCGTCCTGAAGTGGGATGCGCCGGATTGTAGATCGTGCGAGAAAGGCAGTGGGAGGTGCGGGTTCTTGGGCTCCGCGGGCTCCAATGTTGGATGCTTCAATAAACGCGGTAAGTACTTAGATTCGCTGGTTTCTACCTGAAAATGATAACTTGTCTCTATTATTTAGTTATTTGAATGAGCGCTTTTAGAACATTCATCGGTAAAATCGTTTTCGTTGATTTCCATTGGATCTTTGCGCTTGTCATTTTAATGGTATTTATGTTTTCCAACTCCAACCCCACAAATGATGGGTTAATCATGCAGGGCTTTCAAAGGGGGCCATAGTCGGCATCCTGTTGCCCCTGCTTCTTTTATTGTCCGGACTCGCGTTCTACCTAAACTCGCGCCCTCAAGTCTCCGAGCAACGTGATCCTCGCGATCAACCTCCTAACAGTAACAACGGCGAAAGCGACGTCGCAAACATCTCATCTCCTTCAAGCCCCTCGAGAGAAACTCGACAGGTTTCTAATGGCGTCGCGGGCATTGATCTAGTCACGATAGAATCCTATACAAAGATTCGAGTAGATGATGGTGGACAGGTACCTAGGCCGAACGACAATATTTGTACAATTTGATTGTCGGAGTACCAGCCCAAGGAGACGCTTCGGACCATCCCCAAGTGTGGACACTACTTTCATGCACAGTGCATTGATCAATGGCTCAAGCGGAATGCCTCTTGCCCGCTGTGCCGCAATCACAAGGGGTACGTGTAAATTTTTTTTCTACAGTTAACGTCGCCAAAATGGAAAATAAATAAAAATATAACTTTAAGAACGGGATGAACAGTCCCCAAGAAAACACGCGGTCGGGAGTCGGCTCTGATACCACTTGTAGTCTCTACTGTACATATATTGTCTGCTTTGGACACTAAGTCCTCACGGTTTTGTTCCTCTTGGGGTAGCTCATACTACCCAAGAAAACGCGTATGTACAGTTAGAGAGGACCCAAGCCTTATAAGATAGCCAAGGAATCTCTCCCTAGGCGATGTGGGATAGGAGAGGGACTCCTTCCTTGCGCACGTCCGAGGACCGCCACTCGGGCCGTCACATTAATAGAAGTTAGCTTTCTCCTCGGTAATTTGGCAATAGTTCAAACACGACAAAATAATAACAATCTCTGTGGGTAATGCAGGTCTTCCGAATCGATGACAACAAGCAATTAAAGTAAATTACTATGTAGATCGTAGAGCAACATGGTGGCGCACAACTCATGGCAGTTTCTCTTTGGAAGTTCACCGCCTCACGCAGTGTGAGTATAGTAGATGCACATGCAATGTATAAACTCACTACTGGAGTGTGATTCAACAATTTAATTGATTCATACCATCATACCTTTGCTCTTCAGTTTATTCTGCCAACAACATTTGGCGCATTTACGTACTTAATATATGCATCACATCCTTATGGACAGGCCATGAATTTTTGTTTGAGATATGTTCCAATGGGAAAAGTACCAAAAAAGTCATAAACCTATTGCATTGATACCAATTCAGTTATAAACTTTTTAATTGAATTAATTTAGTCCTAAACCTTTTAATATTTGTACCAATTCAGTTTATCCGGCCAATTTTGGCCGGCCGGCGCTGATGTGGATGTTGGCCAGTGACCAGATGCTAACGTGGCAATTTTTATGACTTTTTTTATTATTATTTACAATTTTTTATTAATTTTTTTCTTTTTTTTTTCCTTTTCTTTTTCAGCAGTGGCCGCCCAGCCGCTAGTGAGGCTCGCCGGCCACTGGGCAAGGGTGGCAAAGCCCTCACCTGCCGCTGGCGAGGGTTGCGACCCTCGCCCAAGCCTTGCCACGGGCGAAGGCGGCCTTGCCCGTGGCTGGTGAGGCCATAGCGGCCATCGCCAGGGCGGAGGCAGCCCTCGCCAACCACTAGGGAGGGTCGCGACCCTCAATCCTCGCCTCCACCTTGGCAATGGCCGCTTTCACTACCAGCGAAGCCGGAAGCGCAGCGCAACGCAAAGCTCGGATTTTTCCATCCTGCGAAGTGAACCTGCAAAACCCATTCCTCTCTCTCTCTCTCTCTCTCTCTCTCTCTCTCTCTCTCTCTCTCTCTCGAGCGCCTCTAGTAAACCCACCATCTCCCACAGAAGCTTCGAGAAACGGCGGAAAGCTCCGATTGAATCAAGAGAACTTCCCCCTTCTTCTCGTCGCGGATTGGAGGAGAGCAGGTGGTGGTTGCTTGATCGGAGGGGAGCAATGGGGGATGCGAATGCCATGGCCGGCAACCTAGCTCGCGCCATCGCACTACCTTGGACTGGAGCTCCGCTCCCGACGCTCCCGACACTCGCCAGGCCGCCGTCTCTTTCCTTGAATCCGTACGCCCTCTCTCTCCCTTCCCAGCCACAAGCGAGGCTGCCTTCGCCCGCGGCAAGGTCGGCCTCGCCGGCAGCCTGGGGGAGGCCGAGCGAGGGCCACAAAGCCCTTGCTGGCCACCGCCGAAAAAGAAAAGGAAAAAGAAAAAAATCAATAAAAAATTAATACAAATTTCGAAAAAATAATAAAAAAATCATAAAAATTGCCATGTCAACATCGGCTAACGTCCACGTCAGCACCGGCTGGCCAAAATTGGCTGAATGGATTGAATTTTTATCAATATTAAAAGGTTTGGACTAAATTGGTCCAATTGAAAAGTTTAAGACTGAATTGATACTAATGCAATAGGTTTAGGACTTTTTTGATACTTTTCCCCGTTCCAGTAAATGTATGATAGGTTTCATTCAAAAGAAAAAAATGAAGCAATGTGCGGTTAAAAAATTATCAAAAGCAAAATGCGCATCCGGCTCTTTTTCATGACGAGCTATTTCGAGCTAGCGGCATCGCATGGTAAATTCATCCCTAAATTCCATTAAATCAAGGTGGATCTTTGTGTGTACTACATACATGTCGCTTCTATGCACTCGTAGCACAATGTGTGCTGCTTAGGTGAGGTTGAGTTCTCGTTATGGTCGGTCCATTGGACAGATTGATTATTAGCATTCTTCACAAGTTGTTACTAAATGCTAGAAAATGAAGTTGTATGAGAAAATGTGTAAGCCTAACTTTAAACATTTCAAAAGGACATTTACTGCGAGGAAGTCCATAGGGGTATGAAACTTTGGTATCGTGCTTTACTACCGTGTTGTAATCCAATATAATATTAATAATCTACCAAGGTTATGTATGTCTTCCGATTCTATGTCCGCAAGCAATCGAAATTAAATTGCCATGTAAAGGAGCATGGTAATCCGCAACTTTGGCAGTTCTCTTTGGAAGTCCATCTCCTCACACAGTGCTGGTATATGAACAAGCACAAGAGCATCTCATTAGTCAAAGTGGAGAAGAAGGAAAACCATGTTTGTTTGGTGGCGCCTTCAGGAGTGTGATTGAACAATTTGATTGATTCGTATTTACCTTTTTCTCTTCAGCTTGTACTATCAACAAAATTTGGCGCCTTAAGTAGAACTTTTGTTTGAAATATGATTCGATTATCGCTCTGGTTTCGTGAAGAAAAAGATCAAGCGTGATTCACAAATAACAGAAAGCGACGGATGCACATTCACCACTCTCGCTATGGTTGGTCCATCGGAAAGTTGATTATTAGCGATTTTTTCGGCGCCATTGTTAATGGCTAGTGTTGGGATTGTCGGATTCCCAAAAACCGGATTCGACACTAAATCGAACCTCTAAAACGAATGCGGA
Organism: Eucalyptus polyanthemos subsp. polyanthemos; assembly: GCA_017140185.1. Lineage (NCBI taxonomy): Eukaryota > Viridiplantae > Streptophyta > Magnoliopsida > Myrtales > Myrtaceae > Eucalyptus > Eucalyptus polyanthemos. Next base: position 7,893,227 of record CM029461.1, on the reverse strand, counting down.
AGATAAGCCCGAAAAATACATATATCACCGATCGTAAAGCACACCACGGAATCGAGCGTACCTTGTTAGCCACAGATTAAACACCATTGCCGATAAGAGGAAGAGAAAAACGATCTAGTTCGATCCGATGATGTCGATTGGCCTTGAAGGGAAGATGGCGTTGCCTTAAGCGCTTGTTTTTCTCTTTGGAGGGAGAGAGGGAGAGAAAACGTACGTTATTATGCCAAGAGATGTCTTCGTCTCTCTCTTTCCTCTCTTATATACGTTCCCTAAAAAAAAAACGTACTCCTTCATCGTATCTTTCTATCCATGAGCCCTAATCTTGTGGGCCGGGCTTTTAGGCCCAACATGGGCGGATGGGCCTTAAGCCCATCACATAAAACCATCATCTCCCACTCGCATATGGTGGGCCGAACATGATTCTCTTTACCTCTCTTCAACATTCATACCGATGAATAATCCGTGCGACCAGCATACTTTGAGAGCTCATTGCCATACATCTGTTAGGAATATATAGCAGCTCATAATGGGCATCACACTCTGAGTAAATTTAGTATGCAGTACCCTAGATCGATCGATCACATTTATATCTCTCTTGATCTCTTTTAAACAATGATATATATATTGTATTCACAATTATGATTATCCTAAAGACAGTCATAATTGGTTAACCAGTGAATACAAAACTACAATGCGATTCTCCAAATTCGATCTTCCTCTTTCCTTCAAACTCTCAATTTCAGTTTAGCTTGCTTTTTTAGAAATGTCCCATTAGATCGAATCAACTCATGACCATTGGCAACATCCTAAGATAGCAAACACTAAATAGAAATCTCGAGAATAAGTAAGAGTCATGAGAGGACTAAAAATTGAGGAACTCTTTTCCTCAAGAGTTTCACACGACATAAAAGTTGAGATCAAACTTTTGCCACTCTTATTGGTCGTCTCATACATATGTAGTATGAAATACGTATTACGGTATTAACTCATTTCCCATGGAGCGTATGTCTACACCTTTCAATAATGTACAGATGATAGTTCAGAGATACCCAATGTCTAACTTGAGTTCACGTATCTACTCATTTACAAAATTCATCAGAACTCACATCTGGCATCATAGACAGATAAAGTAAAATATGTGGGGTATTTTACTTTCGGACATAGTAAGTATTATGTCATCATCTTAACACACAGTTAAGACAACATACATATTTTAAGCTTAAGCTCTCGATTATCACCTAGATAATAAGCCTAAAAACAGTCTCATCTCTATTTATCACACAGTAAATAAAGGCGATTACCCGTGTGAATGGACTAATCTTATATCTGTCCAACATACTTTCTCAACTTAAAGTAATGCACTGAGCATTAAGATGCATAAAGATCAAACAAAAATTCATAAGCATTAATGATGAAAACACAAATTCATCAAATGTGAACACTTAGGGAAATTACAATATTCAGTACATTAGTCTCTACGTAATCCTAGAGATTTCATATGGCCACAAAACACATCTCTAGGTATTGACTTTGTCATAGGATCTATTACCATTCTATGCGTAATATGTACTGTAAGTTCACATCATTTCGTGCAACCATATCCTTGACAAAATTATACTTGGTATCTATGTGTTTGGTCTTGCCATGATATTTTGGATCTTTGGTGTACGCTATAGCTGCTTAGCTATCACAGTTAACCAACAATGAATCTGCAGCACTTCCAATAACACCTAAATGATCCAAAAATCTCTTAAGCCAAACACATTCTTATACTACTGCTGATAATGCCACGAACTCAACTTCCATCGTGGACAAGGCTATACACATTTGTTTTTTATTGCTCCAACATATGGTGCCATTATTCGGTAAGAAAACAAATCCAGAGATAGATTTCCATTCATCTAAATCTTCTCTCCAATCAGCATCTGAATAGCCTTCAACTCGCAAATCATTTCCTTGATAACTCAGCGTATAATCATCAATTCCCTTTAGATACCTTAGTATTCTTTTAACGGCTTTTCAATGTGCTTGACCTGGATTGGATTGGTAACTACTCACCATTCCAACTGCAAAACATATGTCAAGTTTTGTACACATCATAGCGTACATAAAGTTTCCAACAACACTAGCATAAGGAATATGTTTCATTTGTTCCTTCTCTTGTGGAGTCCTTAGACACAGTCTATGGCTCAATCCTTCACATTTTGCAATAGGAGTGTCTATGGGTTTACAATCTTGCATACGAAATCGTTCAAGAACCTTATTTATATATGTTTCTTGCGAAAGAGACAACGATCTCTTCAAATGATCTCTTGAAATCTTAACTCCAAGAATGTATACAGCCTCACCCATATCCTTCATCTCAAAGTTGGAAGACAACCAACTCTTGACAGTATTAACAAACTCCATATTACTTTCGGCAATTAGTATATCATCAACTTATAATGATATGATCACAAATTGATCCTTGGATCTTTTGATATATACACAATGATCCTCATCAATCATTGTTAAATCATATGCCATTATGAAAACGTATATACCATTGTCTTGACGACTGCTTAGGGTCATATATTGACCTCAAAAGTCGACATACCTTTTCTTCTTGGCCTTTCACTATGAAACCAGCAGGTTTTTCCATATATATTTCTTCCTCTAATTCTCCATTGAGGAAAGCAGTCTTTATATCCATTTGATGTAACTCAAGATCCATACTAGCCACTATTACCAGAATAATGCGAATCGAGGTAAATCTCACTACATGAGAAAATATTTATTCATAATCAATTCATTCCTGTTGATTATACCCATTCGCCATAAGTTAAGCCTTATGCCTTTTTATCGAACCATCAGCCTTTTGCTTTATTTTGAAAACCCACTTGTTTCCAATAGCTTTGCGTCCCTTTGGAAGATCAACCAGTTCTCAAACTTGGTTTGATTTCATTGACTCCATTTCATCTTCCATTGCATGAATCCAATTTTCCTTACTAGGGCAACTTAGAGCCTCATGTATATTTCTTGGCTCATCCTCATCTTGTGGAGCAATTATAAAAGTTTTCCCGTTAATGTCAAAACGTCGACGGGGAATACTTTGGCGACTTGTTCGCCGTATGGAAGATTGTACACTTAGCACATCATTCCCCATTATGCTCCCACTAGGATTAGATAATGATGACGCCGTCTCATCATGTGGTTGCAATTGAGAATGAGTTGAATTCAATTCATCACTTCTCATATTACTCCCACTTGGACGAATTCCACTAATATCATTATCTTGATCCAAGGTTTCAAATAAGGAATAATCTTCCCCTATTTCGCCCTTCTTAGGAAATTCATCCTCTAAGAATGTGATATCCCGTGATTCAAATTCAGTTATACTCCCACTTTCATGCTCACCTATGAACATATACCATTTCGAGTGTTCGGAGTATCTCATGAAAATACTCTTATTTCCTTTGGGACTCAATTTCCCAAACTTGTGAGAGGACTCATGAGTATAGGCAGCACAACCCCATGGCTTAAGAAAACTTAAGTTCGATTTTCTACCCGTCCATAACTCATATGGAGTGGAAATAACTTATTTGGAAGGCATCCGGTTAAGTATATAGGCAGCAGTTAACAACGCATCACTCCAAAAAGTGATAAGCTAAGTTAGCATGTGCCATCGTGGACCTAATCATTTCCAGTGGGGTTCTATTTTTTCTCTCCGCAACACCATTTTGTTGAGGAGTGTATGGAATAAACGACTGTTTTCTTATTCCTTTTTCATCACATAATTTTCTGAACTCATCAGATAAATATTCTCGACTTCGATCGGATCTCAATACTTTTATTTTCTTGTCTAATTGATTTTCTATCAGGTTTATAAACCTTTTGAAACAACTTAATGCTTCAAATTTATAAGAAATCAAATAAACATATCCGAATCAAGTATAATCATCTATAAAAGTGATGAAATAAACAGTCTCATGCCTTCCTTTCACATTCACTAGACCACAGACATCAGAATGGATTAAATGCAGAAGAAATTCAGCTCTTTTACCTTTTCCAAATGGTTTCCTTGTCGTTTTCCCTACTTGGCAATGCTCACATATGGACAAATCGACATTTTCAATGTTGCCCAACAAGCCCTCTTTGGCTAGTCTATTCATACGTTGTTGGCCAATATGACCAAGTCTAGCATGCCACATAATTACATCATTATCATATGAAGTGGAAGACGTGAAAAATGGAATAATAAATATTTACATCACCACAGTTAACATTTAGTACAATAAAACCATATAGAAAATGACCACAACCATAGTAGTTTGTATCCAAATACAAATTTACACCTCTATTATGGAAGTTCACACTAAAATCAAGTTTAACCAACACCAAAACAGACACTAAATGCCGACGAATCTCCGGAGCATATAGAACATCATGTAGGAACAAAGTGCGTCCACCACGCATGTTCAATTGGCAGATGCCAATCCCTTTAACTTCAGCTCTTGAGTTATTTCCTACATAGATCCACTTAGTTCTAGTTGGTATCGAAAGATTCTCTATCCTTCGCTACATGATCTGTCGCTCCTGAATCTATAGTCCACAAAGGATTGGATTCAGCCAATAATACAGAACTTGACACATAAGCAAAGTTCTCAAATGTACAAAGAGGTGTTTACCTTTTTCGGCTCATAACAATTGCGAGCATAGTGACCCTTCTTATCACAATTGTAACGCCTCACCCTTAACATTTTCTTCACTTGAGGACGTTTTCCTCTCTTGTGTTGGTTAACTCTTGATTTCTTGCAACAAGGACTTGATCCTTTACAATCCCACATATTGAACGAATCAATACGCTTGCGCTTAGAGCTCAAAGCCCTTTCTGAGCTAGAACCAGCATTGCAAATGTCTATTTTCGACTCAAATGCCGTTAAGCGGTCCTCTACTAGCTCAAGGTGGTGCACGGCATCCTCAAGATCTTCCATAATATGGTCAAGAGCTTCTAGTACTTCTTGCTTTTCCAGCACATATTGAATCTTCATATTCAATATTTCACAATTGTTGCCGTTCATATCAGCAATTACGTTCTTAGTTGCTGAAACCATCGATCTGAACACATCAGACATATATGCACGAATAATTAATGCATATTATTTATGCATCCACTTTGCACAGACCTATCATATCAATGAATAATTTCAAGTAAGGTTTCAAAATCAAAAGGTCACTACGTTTCCAATCATCCTCCAAAAATCCTAACTTAAAACTATTATTAATATAATTGTCTTATGCAAAATAAATTCTGTGAAGTTACAAAAACTTCCACGAACTACCCACAGCAGTCAACAATAACAAAAAGCAAATAATATCTAACATCCAATAGAATAACAATGCTTTCACATAATACAACTATCTATTACACTAAGTAATATATACAAAGAAATATCAACATAGAAAAAGATATTCACACCCAAAAACATCACAAACTAATCTAAGAAATAAATAGGAAATGTTCATTATAATTTATCAGTCAAGATATCCAAGAAATTTGAAGGCACATTTGCCAACCATGGAAAAACTTTTGGAGAGCTTTCATGTTGCCTCCAAGGCGCATTCACTCTGCGCCATGTGGCGCTCAATCTAAGGGTTGAAGTTTTGGTTAACTCAATCCTATAGTACTCTCTAACAAAAGCTACCACTAGCCTCCTATAACCTGGGACCACGTTGACCTCCCATAACCGATCTAATACTGCTTGCCATTCAGGTGGAAGAGTATTCATCAAAGCCGGCACCTTCTCAAAATCCGGCATAAAATAACAATTCCAAATAATTTCTTGTATCATTTGATTGACCCTGATCACATGTGATACTAAATCACCGTCATGCCACCGATAATCAGCTAACTCTGTCATCAGCCTTTTAAGTCTTGCACTTGATTTCCTATATCATTTGATTGACCCTAATCACATGTGATACTAAATCACCGTCATGCCACCGATAATCAGCTAACTCTATCATCAGTCTTTTAAGTCTTGCACTTCCCTCGTCCGTTCTCGGGATTGCAAGTATCCGTGCATAATGCGTCATAGTTCCTGTAACAAATGCAGAACTAAAAATGGATCACTTATAATCCATAATGAACGTAAGGGAAAATACATAATTTTTCATGATTCATACAATAAATGCACAATAAAAAAAATGGATTACCTATAACCCACACAGACATAATTGAAAAAGAAACAAATTCTTTTTTTTTTCTTTTTTTTTTTGGTCAATGGTCAACGGTGGTGAACGGTTAACGGTCGTCGGTCAACGGTCAACGGGCGGCGGGTCGGGCCGATTGGACCGAACCGGGCGGTCGGACCCATCGGACCAGTCGGGCCAATCAGACGAATCGAACGGCATGTGCCGCGTGGGTGCGCAGCACGCGCCAGGCTTCCGCGCATGTCGGGTCGGGTTGGGTCGCCGGTCGGGTCGTCAGCTGGTGACCAGCCGGCCAACGGTCGTCGGCGATGACGTCATCCCGGCGATTACCGTGACATCAGCACGCGTCGGTTCGCTGCCGGCGGCGCGCACGTGCTGGTTTGCCGACACATGCGCTGGCCAAGCTAGCGCTTCGGGCGCATCCGGCGTCTCCCGGATAAGAGTGATCGGGTCCAGGGTGGGTAGAGTCTAAAACTGGACCCTGTTCCCGACCCTGTTATAACCGGTTCTCTTTTTTTGGACCATGTTCCCTACCCTGTTTATATTGGACCCTGTTCCCGGCCCACCCTGTTTTTCCGGTCCGGGAACAGGGTTAACCCTGTTTTTATTGGAACCTGTTTTGCAACCACACATTTATACGATTTCAAATTTTATTTTAATACATGAGAAAACAATATAATTCTTATAATTTATATTGAAATATTATGTGTAATTAATAAGTAAATTTCTATTTCATTTCGTATGCATTAGCCAAATCCTAAATGATTTTAGGTCACGATAGCTTGACGATTCCATCGGGTTTTATTTTTGGGATCACTCGGCAGAAGGCCTTCTTCATTCCTTGGAAAAAAGAAACACACAAAAAAAAAAAAAAAGGGAATGAAAGGCTTGAGAGTCAAGGTCAAGGTCAGGAGGCAGAGGAGACGTGGGCAGCGTAGAGAGGGACATGAGGGAGACGTGACAAGCCAGCAGGGAGAAAAAGAAAAAAGAAGAAACGGAACAGTGCACTGTTTATCTTCTTCACGGGCTCCCTCCGCACGCCACAGCCGCCGACCGTTGTGCCTGCGTCGCCGCGGCCGCACCACCGCGCCACCCGCCGGAGCCCCCTCACCCGTGAGCTTGCACCACCACTCGTCGCCCCTGTTGTGGCTGCAACGACCCGACACCTCTGGCGCCCGAAGCTCCGTCGCCGTCGCCCTTGCCCCTGTGAAGCCGCCACTGCACCAGCACCATCGCTCGGCTCCTCGCGACACCAGCAACCTGCAAGGTCGACAAGAAGGCATACAACCCAGTTCTCAAACAGGGGAACAAATTAGGGTTTGGACTACCGGTCCGGTCGATCCGGTTCCCGAGTGGGTAATCACTTGGAACCGGTTCTGAAATTTGGGAACCGGTTTCAACGGGAACCGGTTCCCGACCCTGTTTTTCGGGTGGGCCGGTCCGGGAACCGGGTTTACTCGGTCCGGTTGCACACCCCTACTCCCGGCGACGCATAACATGTCAACAGACTCGTCTCGACAAGTTCTATCACCCTATGTCTTCGGAAATTGATTTCGACTTACGAAAATTCAAAAAAATGGATGAACGATGCTCGGGTGTCGGGATTTATCGCCCCAATCCGTGTCGGCCGATTATTTTCGCGAAAAATCAATCAAAAAACATCAAAGGGGTTGGGAAAACATGAACTAGGGCTCTGATACCAATGTTGGGATTGTCGGATTCCCAAAAACCGGATTCGACACTAAATCGAACCTCTAAAACGAATGCGGAAGATAAGCCCAAGAAATACATGTATCACCGATCGTAAAGCACACCACGGAATCGAGCGTACCTTGTTAACCACAGATTAAACACCAATGCCGATAAGAGGAAGAGAAAAATGATCCAGTTCGATCCAATGATGTCGATTGGCCTTGAAGGGAAGATGGCGTCGCCTTAAGCGCTTGTTTTTCTTTTTGGAGGGAGAGAGGGAGAGAAAACGTACGTTATTATGCCAAAAGGTGTCTTCGTCTCTCTCTTTCCTCCTTTATATACGTTTCCTCAAAAATAGAAACGCACTCCTTCATCGTATCCTTCCATCCATGGGCCCTAATCTTGTGGGTCGGGCTTTCGGGCCCAACATGGGTGGATGGGCCTTAAGCCCATCACATAAAACCATCAGCTAGACTAGACTAAGCTATATGACAAAATGTGTGGACTGTGAGGCTGTAAATTGTATTATACGCGAGTAGCAGAAAAATGAACAATGGACATGCAAGAGAACTAGGTGGAACTCCTTTTGCTCCTCCGCTTAGCAGCCGTTTCACACAAGTTTAGAATTCTAACTCTTCCAAAGTACCCCTCGGACGGAGGGTTATGGCCAATGGACTAGTCAAATAAGCCAAACATATTCATCTGCACAAAAAGTTTGAAAAAAGAATAAACACGTGAAAAATGCAATTTTTAAGACTTGAATAATTTCAAAATTTGAATTTGATTGTTGACGTTGTAGATATAAGATTTGCAGGGTTTTACTTAATTTAAAACTTCAAATTTATGAAAGTTTAATCCTAGATTACTTCAACAAGTATCCTGCATATGTAAACTATGTTTTTTTTTTCCCGTAAATTAGGCCAAAATCGCGTCGATGCAAATCAATGCGTACGGAGTTGGGTTCTATCAATTTTAGGAAAGCGTGTTTGGATCATAATCCATGCCTTTCTGAACTAGGTGTAATCACAATCCCTTCATTTTATAACTTCATATGAGATTCAGATGATCATAACTATAATTGACCTACTCAACATCGATTGGGAGGAGGGGACAAATGGATTGGGATCCCAGGTAATGGTCAATATGGGCTTGTCCTCATGGAACAAAAAAACACAATGCGATTGTTTAAATTATATTTGCAAGGACATAACGTTTCGCCTTTTCCCTTTGATTTTTCAACATATGCCTTTCTAAAGAGTCCACGCATCCCCATTCTTATTGCGTACAGAGTTGGGTTCTATCAATTTTAGGAAAACGTGTTTGGATCATAATCCATGCCTTTCTAAACTAGGTGTAATCACAATCCCTTCATTTTATAAATCATGTGAGATTCAGATGATCATGATTGTAATTGACCTGTCAATATGGGCTTGTCCTCATGGAACAAAAAAACACAATGCGATTGTTTAAATTATATTTGCTAGGACATGACGTTTCGTCTTTTCCCTTTGATTTTTCAACATATACCTTTCTAAAGAGTCAACATATCCCCATCCTTTGGGGCCGGCCGAATTAACTAAGGGACTGATTATGTTCATGTCCTTGAGAAGGTACGTAAAAGATATAATATTGTCCCTTTCAAAAGGGAATAAATCTCTCGTTAGGAGGAAGAGAGAGAACCTTACATCCCTAATTACAATCCTAGCTACTCTTTGTTATGTGCATCTCATGGCTTCCTCTGCCGTCTTCTCACCTTCTTCCTCGGCCTCTTTCTCTCCATGTATTCGCTAATAATCGTGACGATACATGCCCAGTGAGAGTTTGTCATCCTAGCGGGCTTGATGTTGCGACCTACCCCTTGAGGAAGGAAATAGACTTAGGGGTATAACCTAAAAGATGGGCCCATGGCCCATGATTTAAATGCAGGCTCTCCTAAGTCCATACTTTTCGCGATATTATAGTGTTTTTAAGAATTTTGTAATAAGGAGTTACCACTAGCCTATTGGAATAGGTTGGAAACCAAGTGAAACATGGGAGTATACCTCACTTCCTACGCAATTAGAGAATCTAGAATCGGTGACTTGATTACACTAATTAACCAATTAGTGCACTTTCGGTACTTAATCTTGTTCATTTTTAAAAATAAATATATTTTTTTGCCTGGTAATTTGGAGTAAATTTAGGCATTATCCATAACATGTAAGGTGATCATGCGGATATACAGTCATCAACATAATAATCGGCTACTATGGAAAGCATTAAAGGCATATCATGGGATAGCAAATATTTAACACTAAGGAAAAGATAAATGTTAATCCTACCTAGACTAAAGGGAAGCCAAAATGAAATTTAGAAGATCTGAATTGTTTCAGAAAATGAATTTGATTGTTGAAATTGCAGATATAAAACTAGGGAAATTTGTTTAATTTGAAATTTAGCACATATGTAAGATTTGTCAGATCCTATTTCCATGAAAATAGATTTACGTATTACTTACATATGTAAAATATGTCGTTGGGCATCAGGCCAAAATTGCCTAGCTGCATATTAATGCGTACAGAGTCCAATTGTCTCGATTTGGGAATACATGCCTCGATTAGGATCCATGCCTTGTGAAATAGGTGCACTTGCAGCCTCCTGATTTTATAAATTCACATGAGATTTAGATGATCAATGAGTGTGATCGATGTAGACAGAGCAAATGGGTTGTGATCGTTCATTCATATATACATGTTTCCAATTCCCTCATGTAATTATCTCCAGGGGAATGTCCTCATGGAACCAAACAACATGCTGCAGTTCTATGTTACCTTCGTATAAGGACGTGATGTTTTGCCTCGTTCCCATTCATTGTTTTAACATATCCCTTTGTCAAGATCTATTTGGCTGGCTACATTGACTAAGGCACATTTTATGTCTGTCCTTTAGAAGGCACATAGTAGTTTAATTATCTCTCTTTCACACGGAAATACATCTTTCTTTAGGAGAGAGAGAGAGAGAGAGAGGAACCTTGCAACCCTAGGTTCAATCCTAGCTGCTCTTCTGTACGTGCCTCTCATGGCTTCTTCTGCCATCTTCTTCTTCGCTTTCTTCCTCGGCCTCTCTCTCCATGCAATCGCCGATAACCTTAACGACTTATGTTCGGTGAGGTCTTGTCGTCCCAGCGGACCTGAGATTCGCTTTCCTTTTTGGATAAGAGGCGTCCAACCTGAGCGATGCGGCTATCCGGGCTTCGATCTCTCGTGCAACGACCTAAGCCAAGCGATCCTCCAATTGCCTGACTCGCAAGACTTCGTAGTCACCAAAATCAGTTATGAGAAACAATATGTCGTGCTCAAGGACCCGAGCAACTGTCTGGCTAAGCGGCTTCAAAACCCAAACTTTTCAAGCTCGATTTTCATTGCGCAAGGGTATGGGAGCTTCATGTTCGCAGACTGCCCGAATAATTTATGCCCAATTTCGGACTCAGGCCCATGAGTTGCCTCAGCGACGAACAACACAAGGTGCTGCTTGCTTATGGCGATGATCCCAACCGGTGGTACCTCGAGAGATTCGGTTGTCGTACTTGGACCGTGAAGGTTCCGGTGGCCCTGCAATATCCGTCGGATATAACCGAGAGCGTAACCCTGGAGTGGCATCAGCCGGATTGTAGATCGTGCGAGGAAAGTGGTGGGAGGTGCGGGCTCAATGGTTCCACGGGCTCTCAAGCTGCATGCTTCCGTAAACCTGGTACGTACCTAGATAACAAGAGTCGCCTATGAATCATTAGATCTTGCTTTCCTTAACTAATGATTCATCTTTCCATTCAGAGATCACTCCTGAATCACTTCTCTATTCATCATAATCAATTATTGATCTTGTAGGGCTTTCAAAGGGTGGGGCCAAGTTAGAGATATTTCCTGCCGTCATAGTGCCCTCGCTCATTTGCCTGTCCGGAATCGCGTGTTACCTAAGGTGGCGCACTCGAGTCTCTAGGCATGGCGGTCGTCTCGGACAACTTCCTCCGAGCCTCCCGAGAGAAACTCAACTCACCTCCAATGACGCCGCGGGCCTCGATTCCTCACAATAGAATCTTATCCGAAGGCTCAAGTTGGTGATGATGGACAGGTACCTAGGCCAAACGACAATGTTTGCGCAATTTGCTTGTCGGAGTACCAGCCCAAGGAGACTCTCCGGACCATCCCCACGTGTGGACATTACTTCCACGCGCAGTGCATCGACCACTGGCTCGGGCGGAACGCTTCTTGCCCGATGTGTCGCAATCAAAGGGGGTATGTAAAACATTTCTTGCGTATAGGGTCGTGTCAATTACTGTATGCTGCAATATGGTTCCTCGAGAGTTCAGATATTCACAAGCTTATTTCTTCTATCAAAACGGGTCCGGGCGAATTTTGCAAAATTGTGGTGCTTACCCTTCTTTTGGGAATGTCTCGGGGACCTTTGGTGATTAGAGTTGCAAAATAATGCGACTCTACACTGGCCGCTCCGCAGTTTATAGAATACCATGTTTGCACCACCTAATGAAATCATCTTCTTGGATACAATGAATAGGTGCATTGCTTTAGGAACAGGATGAACAGTCCCTAGACACAGCAATAGAGTTCCAAGGTCATATTATGTTGTGTACTAGGACGTCTAGACACAAAATTACCGCCGCTGATGATTAGTTTTCTGAACTACCGGGTTCACTAAGAGTCCCCGGAAAGCTTCGGCAGCAAGCCTTGGCGGCATATTGTCGATAGGAATTTCCCATCGGTACTGATCGCCGGGCAGTTTTTTGGGACTGGTGAAGTCGTCGCCTGCCATCCTTTTTAAAGTGGTGTTGCTTCTAATGATGAGCTCATTTCCTGGGTAAATCACGACCAATTACCGCAAAGTATGCTCGTGTGGACGTCCGAAACTTTGACATCTTGAGTCTATGAAGTACGCTTCGCTTTCTACTGTAATTTTTTTTAAGTGATTCGATGTGATAGGCATAATCTGCTTGGGTTTGCAGGTCTTCCCATTCCATGACCGCAACAGACTGAAATAAAATCGCCATATAGGGAGAACATGGCAATGCGCAACTTTTGGCGGTGTTCTCTTTGGATGTTCAACTCCTCACGCAGTGCAAGTACATGCACAAGCACAGGAGCATCTCATCAGTAAATACAACGGACAAACTTCTAGGTTTTTTATTTGATGATTTTTCTTTTTGTGGAGTGTGATTGAACGATTTAATTGATTCTTACATATCATCTACCTTTTTTCTTCAGCTTGTCCAACCAGTACTTAAATCATGCATAGCATCCTTATAGATTTGCCGTGAACTTTTGTCGCTTACTACTTCAATTTTTTGTTCCCATTACAAATTAACGAAGTGATGCATGCGAGTTCACCCCTCTTTCGGGACAAGCTATTCCGAGCTAGCGGAGTTTGGCTCATACATCATATTATCATTTTTTCCCTAAATTCCATCAAATCAGGTACTATTTTGTGCGTGCTACAATAATGTCACTATTATGCATAGGTAGGGAAAAGTACCAATAAAGTGATAAACTTATTGCATTGGTAGTTGATACTAATTCAATCGAAACTTTTTAATTGAATCAATTTAGTCTAAAGCTTTTTTGCATTGATATCAATTCAAATTATCCGGTCAATTTCAACCAAAAATTGTTGATATGGACTCCAGCGATCTTACATGGCATGGTCAACACTAATATGTAAATTTTTTATAATTTTTAATATTTATTTTTATCCATTATTTTCTTCTTCTTCTTTTCTTTGACCATAGTTGGTCACAGGCCAATGTAGTTGAGGGGTCCTCACCCTTGCTAACCATGGATGAGGGACATCTACATCCTCGCCAACCACAAGTGAGGTTCTCCACACCCTCGTTAGCCATAGGCGAGAGCATAAAGGCCCTCGCTTGTGGCAAGCGAAGAGGGGTGAGCATGTGGGACCGCCCGAACTAGGAACCGCCTAGATCAATTGGATCGATTGGTTTGGTCTAGTTCTCATAAGGATCAATCCAATTTGCGATTTCATAAAAATGGAACTAGTAATTATCAGTTCGGTTTCCGGTTCCGATTGAGAAATAGACCAGATCAACTCATTTTAATATATATTATTTTAGTTTCTTAAAAATAGTAAAAAATCTATTATTTTTTAATTTTTTAAATTTTTTTGCTATGTGATTGGTTTCATGGGACCAAACCGACCGGTCGATCCAAGTTCCCGATCCTAGGACCGGTCGGTCCGGTTCCTAGTCCCAAAAATTGGGAATCGATCCTCCCGATCCAATTCTCGATTTCTAGGTGGAATGGGACCGAACTGGGAACCGATCATCCCCTACAAGCGAGGGTGTTGATCAAGTCAAACACTTTTGGACTCGAACTAGACTCTTGGGAAAAAGCAAGCCGATCTCAAGTAGCTGTCTAGTCGTGCACAAGGAGCTCACAGGTAGCTTTTTTTTTTTGGTCGAAAGCTCACAAGTAGCTTGACTCGCTCGCATTTCTAGCCATGTACCCCAATAAAAACCGTTTGGATGTCGAACTGAGTCGGGAACCGTTTGGAACATGAGCCGTTTATCTCATTCCCGGTACGTGCCAAATTTTTCACGAGTTCACTCACGCATAATCCCAACTTTTGGATTCTTATTTCGTGACAACCAATCATGGCTTATCGCTCGGGATAACAGCTGGCCCAAGTGGCACGGCCCATTCAATTTGAGCCCAATCTTGAAGGGCCCAACGAGGATTTCTCCTCGGACCGTCGTCGTCATCTCAAAGCTCAAGATCTTATTCATGCGAACGCCTCGAACTCAGGTTCTGTCGTCAGTTTCTCAACCTAGTCGGAGAGACGACGCAGTTGCCGGCCGTCTCTCTGCTTCTCAGGTCGGGTCGATCGATCGGCTCCTCGCTTCGACATCCCGAAGCGAGTTTCCGCGGATCGCCGGACGTTCGTTTCCCGGGAAGCTGGAATAATTCAACGGTACGTTCGTTCAAGCCGCTTTCGCGCTTTCCTTTAGCGAGATTTATGCGGGGTTTTGGTCACTGAGAGGCCATGCATGCTTCGAATTTGAGCTCGCGAAGTGAAGGGCTGCCCCGCAAAACAGTTCGCGTTTCGGTGATCTTCTCGCGCTTTTTCTCGTTCTGGGTATCGCGGAAAATGTTGTGGGTTTCTCTCTCGCTCCGCTATTTACTGAAAAGTTGTGCGCTTTCGCTGATGTTATGCGGAATCGTGTTTTTCTCTCGGTTTGTTTCTATATGTGCTGTGGCCAAAAGCGCACGGTAAAAGATCTGGGTGGGGAAATTTGTCGAACATCTGGCGGACCCGCCAGCTTACGCGGGTTCCTTAGCGATTCTGAGCTCCATTTTTTAAGTGGGTGGTTTAAGCACATTTATGCTGGTACGTCGTGCGGCTATCCTATTAAGTCTGCAATTTGATGCATTGACTCTTTTTGTGTTAGGGAGAGTGCACTCCTGTTGGCAATGGCCTTTCGACATAGCCTCTGTAAGCGATCAGGCCTGGTTGCTCAGCGGTATCGTGCGTCATTTACCTATATTCCTCATCGCGATGAGGATCATGGAGGTAACATGCTCGATGTCGATCCAAATCAAGGGATGCTAAATAATGTATCCCAACGGAGGTCCTTTACAAATAATATCAATAAGTCAGCTGGATTGGGGGCCTTTTTCAAGAGTGGTTCATGCTCAGCTCGCTCGAGTCTCTTGTTTTCATCAAGCATCGGGATTTCTTCTTTCCATCGGCATATGTCAACCACAGTTGGTGAAAGCGCAGATAAGATTGAACTTATAAGTGATGTAGCGGAAGCCATTACAGATACTACAGTACAAGCAGTTGCTTCCCAGGCACCTGCTGTTAGTGAAGTGGCTATAGCAGCTGCGGATTCATACTTGCCTGTACAGGCCTTGCAGTATGTGATTGACTATGTGCACCAGTTCACTGGGCTCAACTGGTATGGATGGATATTTATTTCCTGATATTTGTTTTCTTGGACCTGTTGGCAAATCTCTAATGATGTAAAGTGGCATCTCATCCAGATGTTTTCTTCAAAAAAACACATATGGTTCAATCAAATGCAATGGGCTTACATATTTAGAAAATATACACCAGTTTTGATGGTGGTTTCAAAATCCTGTTAGATAAATCGACAAAATCTTGTAAATTTAGTGTTTGACTTTCCCTTCATGGAAAAATTTGTAATTGCTTTGCCTTTAGAAGGTGTTGATTGCTTGTTGAAGCTATTGAAGATGGCAATAATTGATACTTGACTAGTTAGTATTCTATGTATAAAGCTAGGATTTGTCTTTTTGAATGGGGAGCATCCACTTTCTAATGAGGGTGATATAATAAGGCAGGTATTACAATATCTTGCAGGCAGGTTTTACAATATCTTGCACATGTCTTTCAGGTGGGCTTCCATTGTGGTGACAACTCTCTTGATTCGAACTGTGACGATTCCTCTTTTGATAAATCAACTGAAATCTACTACCAAACTTTCTGTAAGTTGGACTTCTATCACTACATTTTCCATGTTTTGCTTTATGTTCTAGTAAAGAAAGACATTTAATTGCAATGCTCAGTGTAATCGCCTGTTGAGATTGTTGCATTTCATCTATTAAGAATGAAAATCTTCTGCTCAATTTCACTTAACACGGACGAACATTTGATAGCAGATTAATCATGTCTGATTTGCTGTTCAACAATTCAGCCCTAGTTCAATTCAGTTCATCACTCAGATGACTTGACATTATATTATGAACTGCTAATGAGTAAGACTTCTATTATGCTGAATCTATCAAATTTAAGGCAGTTAATGCATTTTCTAATCTGATCATATTTCAGCCCATCTATCTAGATGAAATTGTCAATGTGAGTTCTCTTTTTTCCATTCAAGAAAGCTTCTGAAATTTTCTATTATTTCAATTTCTGGAAAAAGCACTCAGCCTTAGGATGTTTAAATTATTTCTGATATACTACATTGTAGTCTTTCTCGATCAATACCATCATAACTGCTCCACCTCTGTCATACATGCGGCATTAGCTTCTGTGTCATTAGCAGCCCTCACACTCAAAGACTTTGATTATAGGCTACTAATCTGCTGCACTTTAGATGAACATATTGTTCAGTATCGTCTATAAGTCATTCTAGACCAACATGACATTTTTTAAGCCAAGGACTTTCTTATTGGCTATTTGCTGTTAATAATCTTTGCCATTGATATATCTTCTTTACTTTTCTGTGGTTACTTATGTTGCTGTTACTCCAAAATTAAGCATGACATTATGACAAGCTCAGCATAATCTTATGTTTGGGAGAATCAGAATATTAGGAACTTTAATTGCTGTCTGTGTGACAATTGGAAGCAAAGAAATTTGTACTTTTACCATTATCCAACCATTTTTTTGCAGCAAAGAGAAAACATTTAAAAGCTGTTCTTATAGTCACCTTTCAAATGTTGCTTAAAAAGTTTGCCAACATAACATCGAGTAAGGATTATGAAGTTCTTTTTTTGTATATTGCAACTGTTGCCAGTATTCCATTTTTCTGGAATTGCAACGTTTGAACTTATTGATTTGCTCAAGCTTTTTTAATCTCCCTTGGTGCACATTGAATTTTAGCGCTAGATCGATGAGCTGCCTTTTGCAACTCATGGTGCAGACGGCTAGACATGTTTTTTGAACTGTTTCATGCTTTATTGCGTATGGATCCATGTCCCTTATAGTTGATGCTATCTTTCATTTTCTGTAGATAATTAAGCCACGCATGGAGGAGATAAAAGCAGAAATGGATGCAAAGGTATGATTGGCAGTCCTGTATTCTGCATGACATTTTACCCATGTTCCAGTATGCAGCTGTTTTTGTCTTATTAGGACATGTATTGCTGCAAATTTTCTACTTGGGTTTGAATTTCCACTGTATGCCGGATTTGCATGTGAATATTTGTGCACCCCAAAGTTGCCACAATCATGAAACATGTGAAGCTCAGTGGAGGAGATTCTGTTTGAGTTATCTCCTCCTTCCTTGCCCCTCACATCCTCACTTGTCAATTAAGTTCAAGATCTTTGTCTAGCGTGGCATGAATGGCTCCCAGTAAGCAGACCGCATATCTACATATACTGTAGTGTGTGTGTGCATGCGTGTGTGTGTGTAATTTCTTTAAGGAGTTTAGCTTGATGAGCTACCTAAGACTGCCATTTTCCTATGTGGGGCAATATCCTTGATTTTCTCAATTCTGCAGATTGACATATGGGTGGCCCTACGTGTGTGTGGACTGTTTCACGTGTTATTTTTATATGACTGAACATTACAGCAATTGTCATATATGGATGGGTTTTCTTTTTTTCCAAATAAAATTCATGGGTTTGTTCTAGATGAAAGTTACGTACTTGTCTTCCTCATGTCTTTTAGGGTATGGATCCAATTGCTGTGGCTGAAGGACAGAGAAAGATGAAGCAATTGTTCAATGAGTAAGAAACCCTTGTGTGCTGATGCCATTGAACCTCTTGTATTAGTTGCTTTGCTGCCAATCATCCCCATAGTAATGTTTTATGTCTAGAAAAGATTAAGGAAAGGAAAACTCATTTCAGGTGAAAATTGTTAAGACTAAAAAAGTCTTCTTGGACGGTGACTGGTGGGTTTTGAAAAGTGCACCAGTTTCTTCTCACAATTATTTAGCTCTGTGCTTTAGTAAGAAGCAAGGTTTTCCACCCTCTAAACTTGCAGGATAAAAGGGTATACATTTCCGAGCCAAATTGTATGCTATGGAAAACCTAATAAATTACATTAGTGTCATTATCATCGTCCTCCTCATGATCTTTACAATAGGAAGAGTCATTTCAACATCCCCAAAAGCTTCACTATTTATTCCCTCCCTGTTTGCTTGACATTGTAGCCCTTTCTTTTGACTTTTCACTGACCACAATGGCCTCTACGAGGCTCCAATATTTTGAGCAACAGTCTCCTTAGAGTACATCAACATGCTGTTAGTGAAAAACTTAGAAATGTGGAAACTTTCTTGTCCATTAATTATGAATCAAAAGACTTTCAATTAGACACATTGTTCAGCTTAGACAAATAATGTTTGCACAGTCTACTCTCAGAACTCAAGTACCTGTACTGGATTATGTATTAAGCAATCCAGTTAGTCAAAGGGTAGATTGCTTGGAGGATTCTATGTGTATTTTGAAAAGTCCTGTTCATCAAGTCTGCCATTTAACAATTTCTTTTCAGCAACTCCTCCTCTCACTATTAAGATTACTGATTTATTTGCTTAGTTGAGAAGCTTTCTTAAAGCATATATTGCGTCCTGAAAATGGAGAATCAATTCTCAGAAATGCCTCTCGATAAAAGATTATCCACTGTTTTTCTTGTAAAGAATAGGCTGCTCAATTCACCTCTGTGTATGTTCTAGAGATCAATACAGAGTCTCAGATACTAGATAAAGTGAGTCAGTAAAACAAGGGATCTTGCTTGATTGTAAATTATGTGGAAAAGTTTCCCCTTCTTAAATTTCTGAAATGTGGATCATCCTTTTAGTGAACGGAAGTCTATAACCATGACTTCTTATTTAAAACTTTGCAGAAGTGGCGTCAGTCCGTTTACACCACTGAAGGGAATTTTTATCCAAGGCCCTATTTTCATCAGTTTCTTCCTTGCTGTAAGACAACAACTGCTTTTGCTTGTATCATAGCTTAGTTGCTTTTCAGTTATCTTTTGTTTTTCCTTTTCATCAATGTTTAGAATACACATTCCTCCTTTTTGTAGGTATCAAACATGGCAGAAAAAGTTCCATCGTTTAAAACTGGTGGAGCGTACTGGTTCACAGACCTCACTACCCCAGATGCTTTATACGTCTTTCCAGTTTTGACAGGATTAACATTCTTGATTACCGTGGAGGTATGTTGGTTTAGCGTGGATTTAGCTTTTCCATTGATCCATTCTTGAACCACTTCTTATGGATGTTTTGGCATATAACCAAATTATCTTTTTGGCCATTTGCAAAATAACGAGTATAACATTGCTTTCTATCACCTTTTACCATGAATGGTCCTCAGTTCCTTCAATGAGCTCCCCCTCCCTCCCTCTCTCTCTCTCTCTCTCTCTCTCTCTTGTGCACATTCTATTTTGTGAGTAGCTGGTCTATCTCAACATGAAATCGGCCTTTTCCTCATACTGAATTTGAAGTGTACGTGGTCTTATCATTGCTTTATGTTCTTTCCTTCTCTCTTCTCATTTTTGTGTTAGTGTTTTGAATAGCTGGTTCTTGGCCTACTAACCCCCAGCCTTTCCTCAGTCCAACGCACAGGAAGGCATGGAAGGAAACCCCATGGCTGGTACAATGAAGAATGTTTTTAGGGCCTTTGCTGTTCTCACTGTTCCGTTTACAGCTTCTTTCCCCAAGGTAAAATTCCTGCTTCTGGTGTAAAGATCTTGATAGCAACACCACAAGAACAGTGTGACCATGTTTGGCTCTATTTGTTACTCGTTAAATAATTCCATATGTGGAAAAGATAGATATTGATTGCAGAATGTTTTGTCATCTTGCTCTGATCATCTGCATCTCACCATTTTTAGTTGCCTGCACTGTGATGTAGGAGCATCTGAAAGTTCATATTGTTTCCTTTTCCCCTATAAGAGAGTATGGCCTTTAATATATAAGTGATGAGGCTGTAACATTTACTGCTTTCAGTTATTTCTGTAGACTCTCATTTGGACTAACCTGCAAATATAGATACTGGAGACACCACAATTTTTTAAAGCATACAGAGCCAAGGCCATACTAAGTTTGTACTGCTGGTTAATTGCATGGATGGTGATGAGATTATGTTAAGTAATTCAGAATGTGGTGCCTTATGTCACCTCATCTTAGGATCAAAATCTTGAAAAAAAATTTAATGTGATTCGGGAATGCTTTTACGCATGCATCTTCCATGGAAATTGATGGTTGAATATGGGCAGAACAGGCACATCTGCTTTTTCTGGTTTTCTTGTTTCCTGTTATCTCGAGATACTTTGAACACTCCAATAGATAAGTTTCTAGTGACTTTCAGATGGAAACAACCATTTATCCCCCCGGACATTACCTTTTTCTGCAGGCCATCTTTTGCTACTGGATAACCACCAACTTTTTCTCGCTCGTATATGGACTTGGTAAGTCCTCTCTGCATCCAAAACATTAAGCAAATAATTGAGCTACTTCTGACACCGATGTGTTTTTGCTTTTAATTTATTCCCAAGCATCTGACCATGTCAACAATCATTTCAGTACTCAAACATACAAGCTTCAAGAAGATTGTGGGTGTCCCAGAGTTGCCTGTGGCTTCGAAACCTGCGCAAGCACAACCTGCTTTCTCTATATTCTCTGCACTCAAACAACCAACTTCAGCAGTGCAGGAACCTACCTCTGCTCCTGCTCAGCCGTCCAATTTGAACGACAGAAGGATATCTTCTTCTTCAGTACTTAGTCATAGGCTCAGGAGTCTGGAGAAGGAGGTGAAGGGACGAAAGAAAAGCAAGAAAAGGTGAAGAGATTTTCAATTTACTCATAGTAGACCCTTTTTATTTATTATTAGGAGGTGCTGAGCGGTGTTAAATTCTTCGGACTTTTCCTACTTTTTAACATAGATTACAGAATATGGTGGTGCCGCCACCTGCCACCGGTCCTCCACCGGATGGCATTATGACAGAGAGTTGAGAGGAGATTGGGCCTCCTATGTATCTGATTTTTTTTGTAAGAATAATCGCCTTGGCCTTCATTGTGAGTGCCAATGGAAAATTTTGGCGATTCCGCTGAATAATCTGGTTGAGCACACTGATGTATGAAGCTGCATTCTTCCTGATGAAAGGTTTTATCATTGGGTTAGAACAGAGCAATTTCAGGTCTGCCTCTAGTACTGTGTACTTTTATCATTTCAATGCTGACGGCTTAACAGACTGTTCGTTTCTTGGTGGACAAATGCTTCATCGATCCAGCGATAATGAAGACTATTGCTTTCCAAATTTTCGTCCAAAAGATGGTGTCGGACCGGTGACCCCTCTCTCTTACATGTCTTGTTAACAGATGCCCTCGGAATTTGTTTGGCATATTTAAATTATGGATTAAATTTATCTTTGAATGACTTCTCAACAGGAACCATGATGGCATTTTTTAACAAGATGTCTCTTTAATATTGTAGGGATTAGGTTAAAAGCGTCTCTAGACATCTGTTAAACAACCAAGTAAGGAAGTATTGTTAATGCAGCCTCTCTCATGTTATGTGTACTCAATGCATTGGAAATCACTGGCTGATTAAGCAAATGTCTTTAAGCAAAATTAAAAAAAAAAAGGTAAATCTGGCTGAAAGTTAGTGCTTCCCTAGAAGAGGAAGTGGCATCAATAATCCAAATAAGCTATAGCGAAAGCAAACAAATGAATAACCAAACGAGCACGCTTAGAATGACCATGCCATTCTCAACTGTTCATCACCGAAACACTGGGCGAACCATTGATCCCTCTCCTCTCTTGTTTTTTGCTCGGTATTAAATCACGAAGGCAAAAATTTCATGCATCGACGCTTGAGCAAATGGGGACCCTGGAATTCTGTCAATTTCATCTCTGTTACTGAGGATGTTCCTACAATTTCGTGACGGAACAACAGCAGTGAAGGACAACAATCTAGGCTTCAATCCGTCGGCATCTTGAAAATTGCATCATCCCTATGATTCAGCTGAAGAGATAGAGACGCGTACTGCAATGTGAGTAACTCTTCTCTGTTATATTTCAACCTTTGATCTGTTGAGAAACAAATCGAAAATAAAATAAATAAATGAAATCGGATGCAGATACTAAAAGCATAGAGATTCAAGAAAAAGCTTTTATTCAGTCAGGAGAGGAAAGACTCGCCTACAAAAGTTGGGGACAACCACAGCTTTTCTGAATTGATATTCACCGGTGGAGTTCTTCTATTAAACTGTGATTTAGATGGAAAATTAGATGGGGGACGGTCTGAAGTTGAGATATGAATGAGTTCGTGCCTCAACTCAATCCGCGGATATTTTCTATGAAAAAGCAATATGGCATCCTCGGTTAATAGCCAGCAACCCCTCAGATCCAACAGTTCCAGTGCTGCCGGGGGTTTGAATGAATCAAGCCCGCAATTCGTCAGCACGGCATCACGAAAGCCAAGAGTTTTCAGGCAACGGAGGGATGACCAGTGGTGAAGGGACAGGTCGGTATGATAGCCACTTTGAAGGAACAAGTGCCTCAACTCTGGAAATTCCAGTAAAGAGCACAGAGCATCATCCTGGAAATGGATCTGCTCCAAATTTAAGCTTTCTAAACTAAGACTTTGCAGAGCTGTTAAAGAATAAACCTTATCTGGTTCAGCATCTCCGTAGTCAATGAAACCTGAAATTTCAAACAACCTAAAACAGTTAGCCAGCACAATATCAATTCACAGCAGCAGCCAAGAGAGCATTCATTTGGCTCATAGTTTAGATAAACTACAAAATTTGGAAATTCAAGCAGAGAATAGGATTCAAATGAGACATTTTCTCCATCAAGAGAATTTGGAAACAAGATTTTTGGTCCATGGATTTTCACATTGCTAAAGAGCAAGCAAGAGTCCTAAATATTAGACGCCATTCATCAGCAGCATTGGTTTTGATATGAACTTCACAAGAGGAGATAAAAACTAATTTGCAGGGCATTGCTATGCTAGAGTGGAGGAAAAACAGAACCATTCAGCATGGAATGGGCAGTTTTGGACATTCAGACATCCAAAGTCCTCTCAGGCTCACTTGTAGTTGATCACTACACTGCTCAACTCATTGACAAATCCTTAAAATTATCAGAAAGGTTAAGTCTGATTTTTTCCCTAACATCCATTTTCATTCAGAACTTGAGCTGAAAACAGGTAATAGCAGAAACAATCAACAATCTCCTTCATTTCACTTCCCAGTTTGCTCATTAAAGAATCTGATCTAAAGGTTCTTTCCCCTTTTCCTTAATACAATTGTTTGGGATGTTTTGATAGAAGAATATGTCGACGCAGACTAAAATAAGAGAATTGAGAATCTTTGCTCACTTTGTCTTATGAAACGTCTGCATATTAGCAATAATCAGATGCATCAGAACAACCTTATATGATTGGGTCCATGAGAAGTACCTTTAACCTTTGTGTGGCTTAAGTCAATAGCCTTCAATTTAGGCATCACGCCAATATAGGCAATGGCAATGTCATCGACTGATGTACGAGAAAGTGAAAAAATCTCAAGATTTGGAACATTTTCTGCCAGAATACCCACACCTGAAGAAGTCACTCCTGTGTTGTTGAGATTCAGATTTCTCAGGTTGCCTCCTATCTGAGCAATTAGCTCAACTGAATTATCTCCAATTCCACTAGAACTGAGGTCCAAGCACTCCAATGATTTCATGGAAGATAAGAAGTAAAATCTGGGAATCCAAGTGTGAGAAGCATCTAGAAAAGTCAAGAAGCTTGGCTCAAGATGCATAAAGGCTTCGGCCTCATTTAGCAATGTAGCTCCAGCAATTTGGAGCTTTACTAGAGGGGCTTTATCACCAGTTCCTCCAAGGATGGATTTAATTCTGCAGTTACTCATGTTAAGGCATTCAAGTGAGGACAAATATGGCAATGTCGTCACCTCAGTCCACGCCAAACTCAGGAAACTCAATCTAGGGAATTTTTCAAGAAGAATGACACCATCGTCTGTTAAGTGACTCCCCCAGAGGTCAAGATGCTGGAGTTTCATCAGTCCCTAAAAACAGGATATATGACAAATCAAAATCCCAGTATTGTAGCAAAGAACTGCCAAAGCAGTAACACCAGCTGACAAAGACTTGCCAACAATATATAAGATCAACTCAAGTTACAGCAATTCTAAAGACTTCATGTGAAGGAGAATTTCGCAGAGTTGATCCTCAATAATCAACAAAAGGTCCAGATGAATAAATGGTCTGAATTCTATCCAATCAGATTTATATGCTATTTCCTCCCAATAACCTAGAAAACAAGGTTTACTGATAGAAGAAACACAGAGTAAGCAAAAATTCTTAAGACTTGCCATGATTTCACTGCCGTATCTAAAAATTAACATTCACAATAAAAGTAAGATTGAAACAAAAAAATAAAAAAAAAAAAATGTACCTGAAGTGAATTCAAAGCCTTGTCAGTAACAGGCAGACCACCCAAGTCTAACACCGACAAGTTTGAAAGGGAAGCCAGAAGTGCAATACCATCAGTTGTGAGACCAGTTTCTGAGACCCGCAGCTTTTCCAGAGTTGAGATAGACAGAAGATGCCGAATGCCGGCATCAGTGACCTTCACACATCTGGAGAGGTCCACCTCCTTCAAATTATCCATTCCTTGAACCAAAAGAAGTGGAAAATAAGCTTGATGCAATTATTAAATTTCTTTAAAGAAACGGGGTATCAATGATTAATTAAAAGCAGAAAGATGCTCCGTGAATATATGAATTGACATGACTCTTAAACTAAAGGTCTAATGCCTCCACTTCCTTGCATGCAAAGTTTCAATATCATCATTCTAAGCATTTTGTGATGTACAAAGACCTATTAAATAGCAACGATCTTGAGGATGACCAAACAAATTTGAAAATTGAAATGATCTTAAGCAAACCTGAAATGGCCCAAAGAGCAGAACTGGTAATCCTATGGCAATCTGCAACATTCAAACAGCGCAAGTAACGGAATCCTCCCAAGTATGCCATCCATTCTGCATCCACAGAGATCTCCCCTCTTAAATTGGCCTCCTCAACACAGCTTTTGAATACCCTGTTGAAGCAAGTTCAGTTTAGCAGATGGCCTAGACTAGCATAAAAGAAATTAAATTAGAACATGAAAACCACATTTCAGAGTTCAAAACAGCAATCCACGTGCTCAAACCAAGTGAATAACACATAATGTTATCACACTTCCCCGATGATATGCTTGGACTCTTCAACTTACTTTTCATATTCAGGTGAACCACATTGTTGCACGGTATCTAATTACCATCCATTCCTTTTTCTCTCTCTTTCTTTGTCATTCGAGAAATTAAAATAACAAAAAACAGAAATGACCCTGTTGGAAGAGCTCACACTATAAATTTGGAAAGGCTTACTGAAGCAGGCACATATGAAGAAAACAATTGAACAACACTATGTAAACCCATTTGGCAAGTTCTGGAAAGAGGCGGCCATTGACCGGTGAAACTAATCTGGAAAATATAATGACCTCTTTGCATTTCCATCAAAATGAAGCAAGTCCGTCAGTATCATTGACGTCCCTCCCAAGTTCCCTCAGAAGAATCAAGTGAAATGACCAATAACGACTCTTGCCTTTTTTTGCATCGACCAATTTACTTATACAAGATGTGCACTATAAGACAACTGGAAAATATTGAACACTGGATTTCAAGTCCATCTGAACAATCTCTATAACACATCACTTAAGGCATCTCTTTCTGTTATTTTTTAAAGTAGCGAAATTTAAGTAAACGAATTACAAGGAGAGAAAAAACATTGCGCGCATGATTGCAGTTTGCAGATTGTTCAAGCAGCAGCGAGACAGCTCATATCTCTACGACATCATTATTCGATTTCTCCTTCTCAAAAGCTAAATCGGAACGGACAGGAGACTTTCTCGAAGCAAAGAATCTCCAGTCAACGAGCACAAGCACAGTGCACCCACCGCGCATTGCTCTCTTCACTTTCAGCTCCGACATCAACTAGATTGAGAACGGGCTAACGAACGGACTAAACCGAAACAAAACGGACGCGATTCGCGCGCGATCGCAGGTTCGATCGACCAGCAGAAGCGACCGATATCCTCCCTCTCGACAGCCATCTCGCCGCTCCCCTCTCACTCTCTCGAGCGCACAAGCGCAAGCGAAAGCGGAACGGGCGACGGCGACGAGGCTTACTCGAGCAACGACGGGGAGAGGAGGCGGCGCTGCAGGAGGCGGCGGAGGAGGGCGTCGGCGAGCGGGGAGGGGAGGCGCTCGAGGGTCCGCCGCTGCTTCCGCCACTTGTCGACGGCGTCGCCGCTCCGGCAGGCGGACTCGATGCACAGGCGCAGCAGCCGGCTCTCGATCTCCATGCGCGAGATCTTCGTCTTCTCCCTTGAGAAGGTTGACTCTCTCTCTCTCTCTCTCTTTCTTCTCTCTCTCTCTAGAACTGGTTTGATCTGAAATTCGGTTCGATTCGGTAAAAATGAAAGAGCGGAAGCGACAGAGGAAGCTCTGCTCGAAATTGAGAAGCTTCTCCTTTTGCGCTTACGTAACGCCAGTAGCACGAAGTTACTCTGTCCCTTCCACGATGCGCGAGCTTTTCCCCTTTTGGATAAAGCTTATTCAAAGTCCTAAAACTTTGTAAACAAAATGTATTTAGTCCCAAAATTTTTGAAAAAGTACGATTAAAATTTTAATATCTATCAAATTGATCGAACCAAACCCTTTCATTTATAGCACTTTTTAAAAAATTTATGACTCAATTGCACATTCACGATGTGTTTTAGAATCTAATTGCTCTTTATGAAAGTTCTATGATTATATTGCACTTTCTTGATAAGTTTTTAGATTTAATTTAACTTTTTTATAGTTGTAATTAGTTTTAGAACTTTCAATATGCTTACTATCTATCTTTTTACGCTTCCCAATGCACTTATTGTTACTATAAAGATCTGCATTTTGGAAATCAAAATTTTCAAATTATATATTATAAGTACCTCAAGATACTGGTTAATAATATGCATTTTTATGTTATCCTTTCGAATTAAGTCTTCGCCATGGTTATTATTGCATCCTCGTCATAAATCTAAACTTCCATTTTGATAATTGAATCAAGCTAGGGCATATCATGTACTTGGGTTAAGGTTTTTTTTTTTTTTTTTTGGGCGAAGTCAAAGTATCATTTCATTCATTTTCATAAAGATACCAAAAATGAAATCTCATAATCCAATTGCAAATCAAGATAAATCTCAAATGGGTTCAAACCAAAGCAAGCTCTAGAAAATAATATAAATCATCATAATAAGGTTACGAGTCACTTTTTCAATATAGAAGGGATTTGCAATGGAAGAAGATGCTGCAAAATCTTCTCAAGTCTGTAAATCTCCAAATGTTGATGTGGCTTCACCCCAAAAATCTTCAAACGAAGTTGCACGAGCATAAATACGACACTTGCAAAAGCAAAATCTTCATGAAACTTATTTGATTTCCTTCGAAACTAGATTTGTTCACCAATGAAATTTGAGAAAAGCAAAACCCCAATATCATATCATACTGCATGATATCTATATTACATCGAGATAGAAACCTCCCTGAAATGGGAGAAAGAAGCTTCCGTAGAGTGTTCATAAAAAAAAAATGAGAAAATGAAAGTAGAGAATCAAATCAGCTAAAGAAAAAGGAAAACATGGGGAGGGAGAGATCTAACTCAAACCCCTCTTCCCTTTGTGGTGTATGCGCCGCCCTATTATTTCACGAGTAATGATATGAATTTTTTTGAATTTACAAACTAACCGAGGGACTTAAACTGTCAATAATATATGTTTTTAGATAATTAACTATTTAAGGCATCTACTTCGACCAAAAAAAAAAAAAAAGGCATCTACAAATCAAACCCCTGGTTGCATCGCTTTTTACTTTTCATAATGTAATAATATAAATCGTTAAATTCCATCTGCCATTCAAATACCTACCCGCTCCACTTGAAAAGCGATCATCTGCCCACATGGCTTTTAACACCAGTTTAGATCTAAACAAAAATCGAATTTTCAAGCAGTAAAATGGAAGGTCAAGCGATGATAGTTACTCTAGACAAACACATAGAATCCATTTATTTGCGAAAAATAAATAATTAGAAATAATTTTATTTTGAAAATAATTACTTGTCTCACTTACAAAAATGAATGAAAGGAAAAAAAAATCTATCATTTATGAAATTATTTAGACATAAATCATTACCGATAATGAAAACATTTTTCATCAAATAATTAGTTTAAGCGATACAAATAACACATTTTAGGAAAAATATTTTTCAAATCATTTATTTTTTACGAAATAGATTGAGTCTTAAAAAAATTCTCAGCGGAGACAAATTGGGAAAAAAGGAAAAAGAAAAAGGTTATTGCGTCCCCTAGACTCTAATTCACAGCTGAGCGGCGCGCCATGCTTGTCGCGCTCTGGGCTCGAAGCGAAGTAGTCAGGCCCATTATCTAGGCCCAGCCCAGAAGTTGGCCCGTCAAATATCAGGGCTAGGCCTCGGGCCTTACGTGAACTCGAACGCGATGGATAAATAAACGAGAGCTCCTTGCTTCCTTGCACGAAGAGCCGGTTCGTGGCGGCTCATGAAAAATTATTACAATCAGTTCACCAAACGTATCGAACAGAGCATGCCCCACTGAAAATGGCAAACCCGCTCTGTCCGATCCCACCAAAATTCGAATGGAAATCTGCGGTACCCGACAACGGTTATGTTAATACCAAAAATGGCTCAGCGGCCGTAGATAATCAATAAGGCCCACCAAGCCCAAAGCAGATGAACAGGCTCGCGGCAGTCTGCATAGAGCCACCGTCGTAATTACCGATGGCTCAGTACCGACTGCCGCTCGAAAGTAAGAGGATGAGGAGGAGGCTAGTTGCCGAAGCGCTCGGTATCAACCACGGATAAGTCAATTTGAAATTAAAACGATAACCATCAAAGTGGTTGTTCTTACAACTTGGTTATAAATAAGTGAAGAAAAGTCAGTGTGAAAGGAGATCGGACAATTAAACGAAAAACCAATGCATCCATTTTTCGGTTATCATTCTTTATTTATCTTTATCCCGCATTTATTTTCAGTTGTATTAGATTCAATTTTTTTTATTTTTTTGGTAATCAAGGACTCCACCATAGATCTCGTGCCTAAATGGCTCCTGAGGGCCGAGCCCCTATATCTCCAGAGAAGACTAATCCAACAACTCACCGTCAGAGCCTCCATTTAAATCACTAGCAACTGCGGATTTCAAACTCTCGATCTTTACGATGAGGAAGCGACTCTCAACCAACGCATCTACCCATGAATAGGTAAATTCAATTTTTATTCATCATAATTAAAAAAAAAATTCATTACTTCCTTTCCAAAACGACATAGGACCCGATACGCAAAAAACCGAAGAGCCAATTTTTGGTGAAAGATATTTTGTTTGAGAACATTCTCGATGAAACAGGTTCAGGTTCATTATAATGGCTACACTAAAATTTGCCCAATAGTTTCTCGACAGTTGATATTTCGGACATCTATTCATCGTTTTTTTATTTTTGGGGCTGATGTGGAAAGCCAGGAAGCACACCCCACGTGTCGCCCTGTCCTTGTGGAGAGATGGCTCATCGGGGCTTTGCTTATCGGGGCAGTTGCGGAGTCACTGAGGAGCCTCCCCCCTTCCCTCGAAAGATCAGCATTCATGTTCGATTGAGAAGACGGGGACAAGAACACTTGATGGATGGCGAATGGTCTATGAAAAAGAGGACAAAAAAGCACGGAACTGGGAATTAGGAAACGTGATGTGAGAGAGTTACGAAGTGGGTGAACACCTTTCTTTCTCCAGGAAGTTCGACTGTTCAAAGCTTATCAAACTGCTCTCGCGCCTGGAAAAGTATAAAAAATTGTTTACGTGATCCCGTTAGAGCACGGTGTGATCACGCACGTGTAATGGTATAGATTCGAAGGCGTTGCCGTGACTCCGACAGGCACGTAGTGGTGGCAATGATGCGATCACTATTTTAGTAAATGAGGCGGGTCAGGATTGGCACAAAAAGCTTGGGATTACTTTTAAATTAGCAGAAGCTATACATAAGGAAAGCCGAAGGCAAGAGACAAATAATTGATGCAAATTTTGCTCCTAGATAAGCCATGACACTAATCCAAGCTATTAAAGGTGAACAATTTCAAATTCCATCTAAATTCTATCTAGAATCCAAAACCTACTGACATAACAAATTCTTTATTCAGTAACTTAAAACCTAACCTATCATGGGTTTCAAGATCTACCTAGGTTAATGTACTATTAATTGAATGATTATAGTAAATCATTACCTTTAATGACCATAATTTGTTACAAAATCACAACTCATATTTATACATATTAAAATTATGAAATATTAACAAAATAAAAGTCTTGGTAATGGATATCACTGGAAATAAAAACTCAAAGTAGACTATTGGTTTCTAATTACATATTTATCATTGAACACTATGAAATGCCACAAGATCATGTGAAAATGTAGATAAAGAAAAATAGAAAGACTTATTTCAAGTTCCTCAATTTTTGAAACCAAAACCTTCCTTGCATATTTTAGAATTCGGAACCGGATTGGTGATCCGTGGAACCGTACTAACCTCTATAGGCTATAAATATAATTTGAGAAATGCTTGCATGATTGTCCATCCACTGCCAAATGACAATGTAAAACAGTTAGAGGGCAACCACAAATTTATTTCGAGGAAAGTCAATAATATCGACTTTGCATAAAAAAACAAAAACTATATTTTCATCTTATTTAAAAAAAACAAACAAAATTAATAATATTTAAGAACATCTATTGCGTCAGCCCTCTTCTGATTTTTGTCTCTAGATTTAAGTTCGCAATAAGAAAATATAAAATAAAAAAAAGAGAAAAAAAATTAAAATCGGTTTAAGAAGTCTACTGATTTCCTCAAAGTGAGTTTGTGAGGCCATTACACTGTCACTTTAGCGGTGGACAGTCCTGCTAGCTACCCCCATGTATCTTATAATAAAAATTATTAAAGTAATTTCGATACAGATAAGGGTTGTGTTATATTACATTATACTATATATATATATAGAACAAATTTCCAAACTCAAAATTGGAAATTGGACAGGATGGAACATGAGTAAGAGAAAGGTCCAATGAAATTATTCATTCATTATTGTTATTCCATCGAGAAAGAGAGATGGCGGACACGGCCCGAACAAAGCGAGACACTTCTCGAGCGCTCGCGACCGCGACCCGCCACGTCATCGTCGCCGCCAGGCTCTCCGCCCCACACGTCGTCGAGCCCCGCGAGCCGTACCTCTACTCCCGGCTCCCGCCAGAAGAACCCTTCAAAAATCCCTGGCGCCACGTACCGCCGCCGGCCTCCCAATCTCGGCCGTCCACGTCGCCGCCACGACCGGTCCACGAAACGCCCCCGCCGTCTCCCGCCCGCCCCACCTGTCAGCTTCCCCCGGGCCCCCACCGGGACCCGCACATCCGACGGCCCACGTTCGTCCCCCTCCTCCCCTCTTTTAAGAGCCTACCGGACGCCTCCGGTCATTTTCACTTCCCTCCCATCATTGCAAAGAGCGAATGATTGCTGGCCGCGAGGTTCTCCGGCGGGCGTAGATGGACGGGACGGGGCGTCGGCTTGTTCACCGGATGGAGAGCTTCGTCGAGCCGCCGGAGCAGGAACGCCTCCTCGCGCTGGACGGATGCGCGCTCAAGAGGAAGCGGGGAGCCCCGGAGCTGGCCTCGCGCGAGCCCGCCGCCGACGGTACGAATAAGAAGATGACGCCGGATGTTTCGGCGGAGGGACGTCGTCGGAGAAGGTGGAGGACGGGCCGTTGGGGCCGGCGCCCGTCGTCGGCGACGGAGGAGTCGGGGAGGGAGACGCGCGGGGACTGACGTGCTTGTCGCATGGGTCGATGTCGGTGATCGGGAGGCGGAGGTCGATGGAGGACGCGGTGACGGTGGCGCGGGGCGCGGTGGCCGGGAAGCTGGGCTGCTACGACTTCTTCGGGGTGTACGACGGGCACGGCGGCGCGAACGTGGCGAACGCTTGCCGCGACCGGCTGCACAAGCTGCTGGTGAAGGAGATGGAGGGGAGGGCCGACGTCTGCGGCGGCGACGGAGGCGGAGAGAGCGAGTGGAGGAAGGTGATGGAGGCGTCGTTCGGGAAGATGGACGAGGAGGTCGGAGGGAAGGGGGTGGACGCGTCGACGAGGATGGCGGGGTCGACGGCGGTGGTGGCGGTGGTGGGGAAGGAGGAGGTCGTGGTGGCGAACTGCGGGGATTCGCGAGCGGTGTTGTGCCGCGGCGATGTGGCCGTGCCCTTGTCTGTTGATCACAAGGTGAGCTCTCGCTTCGTGTTTGTTCGTTTACATTGAAGCTGTGTAGCTCAGGGGATCTCTTCTTGTTCTTCTTCCCCTCAAAAGACACTTCATTTATTCATGTATTTTGCCAGAAATCTTGAAGCGACTAGACTAATCTGATCTACGAGTCTTATCCTTTTGTCTACTTGGTGTCGTTTCTGGGTAATACTTCCAAAAGATCACTTGGGTGTTCTCTCAAAGGTGCTTAATTTTTCTTATGGTTTTGGTTTTATATGAAAGGATGTGCAAGAAATTCATAAATGTCTGATCCAGATTAAGTTGACTTTGGGGTCATGCTTCACAGGGTTGACATCCTATGATTAGGGGAACTTACTACGCTCTGGCATTCTCTGTTTCTTGTTTATGGTTATGTAGACAGGCTGAGGCCCATCTTGCCCTGTTGGTGTAATCAGTGAACTAGAATTCGTCCCTGTGATTTTTTGTGGTCCTCCACACGTTATTCATTCTGGGGTTCTTTGATAAACCACTGCTGAAATCACTTCAAGTAGCCGTGAATGGGTGATAGCTAGCTGCAGCCCGTTGCAATATGGCACGTTATTGGGTTGATGGATGAACGCAAACCTTTTAAAGCTCTTGCCAGTAATTTTATACCGCCTCTTCATCAGTGACGTATCTATTTTCTGATATTGAAACAGTAGCAAGGTCTTCGGCCAGTGAAAGCGGGTAAAGTCATCTTCATATTGAAATGGTACAGTTTGAGTTGTGGGAAGATTTTCCTGAGCAACATCTTTAGAGCATTTGTCACAGTAGATCCTCGATTAGTTGCCAATGCCAGATCGGTAGCTGAATAAATTATTTGTGCTAAAGTGAAAATAGTTATATCCTGTCATGCGTCATACCCTTGGGCTAAATCTCTTGGATTTTGATTAAAATGGCTTACTGACTCCCCTGAATAGCCTGACAGGCCAGATGAGAAGGAGAGAGTGGAAGCAGCTGGAGGAAGGGTCATAGATTGGAATGGATCCCGTGTCCTCGGCGTGCTTGCTACATCGAGGTCAATAGGTACGCAGAACTTCGTCAAGCAAATGGCTCTAATGACGGACTTTATTCGATGCTTTTATAGGAATATATACATACTCTGTGCATGAAATGTTGTTTTCCAATTGCATTCATCACTTCGGCAAGTGCTGAGTAACGTGGTTAGCATTAGTACACTTGTGGTGCTGGACCACAAGTGTTGGATCACTCAGATTCTAGTTTGGTAACAATTTGTTTGAGTGCACCTTAGAATTGTTAACTGCAGCCTTTCAACATGTACTTGAAACAATGCTTAAGGCCGAATTACTGACAAGGAGCAATAACCAAAACCTGTCATGCAAAAGTTTTAGGGGGAGACTGGCTTTTCTTTTGTGCATGCGCCATTTGTGTGGTGACTGTATCAGATATCAGCGTTTCCTTGTTGCAGGAGACTATTATCTGAAGCCATTTGTGATAGCGGAGCCAGAGGTCACGGTAAGCAAGAGAACAGAGTTGGACG
This sequence comes from Eucalyptus polyanthemos subsp. polyanthemos, assembly GCA_017140185.1. Lineage (NCBI taxonomy): Eukaryota > Viridiplantae > Streptophyta > Magnoliopsida > Myrtales > Myrtaceae > Eucalyptus > Eucalyptus polyanthemos. Next base: position 7,858,702 of record CM029461.1, on the reverse strand, counting down.
ACTTCCTCGTGATTGCAAGCGATGGGTTATGGGATGCACTCTCTAATGAGGTTGCCTGCCAGGTCGTGAGGAGATGCCTCAATGGACGAATAAAGAGAAGGTTCCCTGAGGAGCTGAGAGGAAGTAATGCCACTGAGGCAGCGGCAGTGCTAGCCGAACTGGCCATGGCTCGAGGTAGCCAGGACAATATCAGCGTGATTGTGGTCGAGCTGAAGAAACCAAACTCGAAGAGTCCTTAAAAAGAAGTTACTCTTCATTTGGGCGGGTTGCAATGACCTCCCGGCACCATGTAAACTAGCAAAAATGTAAATAGGTACTCTGCGACTGAGAACGTTTCTAGTTGGGCTATCGATGTTCAACTTGTTTTTTCCCTTGTACTGACTTCAAGTTGATATTAAAATGCCACATCCTTCATATTGTTTATCGTTTTTATACCTCAACCGACAAACTTCTACCCCAGGATTGACAATTACAACATCAACATTGTGTTGGAGACTACTTGCTAATCTCTACTTGTGACAGAGTGCTGGAAATTCATGAACAGAGTCAACATGGGAAGAGCTCTCTCCAAATGAGCAAAAGTAAACTTTCATAGCTTAAATTCCTCAAAAACAAAGTAGATACAACTGTTTTGCAGAAGGCTATATCCTAACAAACAGAGAAATTGTTGCAAAGCTTTTTAACAACACAATCACAAGAAGGAAAATTGCAAGAAACAAAAAGGGCTTCGCGAACTATAAGGAAGCCTTTTCTTTTCTCTTTTCTCAGCAAACCATTCTTTGCTGTAGCACATCATAGACTCTTTTAACCGGCGAAGTAGAGGGGAAAGAGGATGAGCACTCATTTTATAATGTCTCTTCACTCCTTTCGTCCTCCGATCCTCACCCTTATTCAGCTTGGAAGCAGGTTCCGACGTTGTGAAGCAAAGACGAAAATTTTAAAAAGAAAGAAAGCGAGAACTTTCTGAGGCCGTATCCAATAGGTATGGCTGCACAATTCTTTACATCCCTGAAACCCAGAAAAACCGTGTGCAATTACTTCTGAAGCTGGAGTATCTCCCTATGCCAGAGTGTAGCTTGAGATGGAAATGTCTGCTTGAGGCGAAGCGTGGATGTACACGAACTCGAGGCTCTTCCCAGAAGGCAAGGATTGGATCCAGGAAGGGAACCCATACGAGTCGCCAGACTTGGTTAGTCCCCACAGAGGACCGTAGAGCTTGGAGATCGACAGGTTGACATATTTCAGCGTCTTGTCCGACTTGTTAGTCACCACCGTCGAGTATCTGTAGTAAGTTTTCCCGTTAGCGGTCCATGAAGCCGTTTGCTTCTGCTCGATTGACAGCTCGTTGGAAGCTGCTACTGGAATCAAGAAGGCGACATTGGAAGAATGAGGTAATGGAATCACAGCACTAATCAAGGAAAAAAGGTAAGGCAGAGGAAATCGTACCAGGAGCTGGACTCGGCTTGGCGACGGCTGCTTTCGGCACAGGAGCAACCACTGCATTGAATAGAAACCCATCCATCAGATGCCGAAATATGTCAAGACATTGCTTTTGTCTGAAATAACAGCAATTTTTAAAGATCAAATACCTGGAAGGAGCTGATTGTAACCACTGTGACCACCACTCAACCGGGCTAATGTGCCGAGGAGCGGAGCATTGTTGTAAGTAGCGGGCTCTGTTTGCTCGTAATTGTCTCTTTGATCAGCAAAGTTATCATATGCATCGGGACCACCGACTATAGCGCCAGCGAGGAGATTGGGGTCGCTCGCCTTCCGGCTAAACCATGTGGCATAACCGCCTCGGCAGGTCACAAAGGACGAATCCTCCTTAATGGACACGATGGAAGCTGCACGGTGATGGACTTGCCTTGGGTAGTTGTTCCCGTAACCGACCATGTAGCTCGTGGCTCTGGGGTTGTCTCCCAGGATGTAGTCCACCTGCATAATTCAACATTCGTGGCAAAAATATTATTCCATTGGATCTTGAAGCTAAGGAAAGAATTCGAGATTTTCCAAGCGCAAACATCGAATTGTCACATTTTCCTCGACTAACTGATTGTATCAGTGGCTAGGACACGATCAGACAGATTGTAGTACCTGAGATTTTGCAAAGGAGAGGAGTTCTGATGGTTGTACGCTGCCGGATGAGCACTGCAAGCTCTTGCCTGAGGAAGAAAGGTAGTCGGAATAGACGGTCACGAGGAACGAAGCGCTCGTAACGAACTGCATATTGTTCCAGCTCTGGCGGAAGATGAGGCCGCCGGGGGTCTTCTGGACGTTCCTCGACCCCTTCCCAAGGCACGAGCACATGAAGTAGTCCGCCTTTTGCTGGTATTTCTCGAAGACGGACGCATAGTGACCGGCCTGCCCCTGCATCAGGAACTGAAGCAAAAGGGAACAACATTATCATGCGATGTTCAAGCGGAAGTGAAAATGTACATAATTATGCACCGAATTATACAACACTTAGGACATTCTTTTCACGACCCGAATTTGAATAAGCAATAATGAATCATGAACGTTTGCTAACATTGTCCTGTAAATAAGACCTTATGATTTCAAGAGAAACAAAACCAATCACTAGGAAGTTAGGCCACAGTATCAAGTCGGGGTACCTTGGCGACGAGTGTCTGAACACCAGCATACTTGACGTCCCAGCCGAACTCGGTCATGCCCCAACCGGTTCCGCCCAACGAGTCACCATTGTTGGCCAAGTAACCGAGGTAGTACTGGTTGTTGGTGGCTTGGTACAACCATGCTGCAGCCCACAGCAACTCATCCTTCACACCACCAAAACAAAAGAAAATATCGAAATTCAGTAAAACCTCAAAGAACAAATCACATAATTTTAGCAAATAATTATAAAAAAAAAAACCTTGGGTAGTCTATACGTACATTATATCCACTGATTGATCTGTAATACTTCTGGGCCACGGTAATGCTGCCGTCGTATTTGCCCCTGTACTTGTCCGCAAACTCAAAGAGCTGAAAACCAAAAGACGGTGCACAAAACTCGGATCAATCATTACGAATTTCGGCAGAGCATTCGTTATCAGGAACAGATGAAAAGTTCAAAACTTTCCAACAAGAAAGTCCATTTTTCTGCTGTCTTCTCGAGAATTAATTGATTTTCGCAACATATTGAAGTAGCTACCCGCACCACCGACATCGATTTATCACGTGACACCGGTCACGTGCCGAGGTCATCACAACGATTAGACTAAGCTAAACTGGGATGGAATTATATTATAGGCATGACAACCCTGTTTGAACACGAAACCAGTGTACGGTCAAAAAGGACAGAGACCCGTGATGGGCGCAAGAATCACTTCCCGCGATCCAACTTATGCGCCGGGCTTGCGCTTGGATCAAGCTGCTGGATCTGTAACTCAGGTGTACTCTGCTCTCGATTTACGCTAAACAAAAATCACGCAACGCCACCCGACAGCTGCTAGCTCAGCAAAGCATCAGAAGTTAACCTAAATCCCATGTCCAAGATGGGTTTTTTAACGAAATAAATTTAAGAGTTGTCGACCATGGATTCGACCCATTTCAGGATTTACGGAAATGTTATTTATTTACTGTAAAAAAGCATCAGAAGTTAACCTGAATCCCACGTCAAAGATGGGTTTTTTGACGAAATAGTTGAAGAGTTATCGACCATTGATTCGACCCATTTCAGGATTCAAGAAAACGTTATTTATTTACTGTTTTCTGGTCTCAGTAATGCGACACGCGTGAAAGAGGACGAAGCGTGCACCGACCCACCTGACAAGATGGGCTTATAGCTTTATTCCAACCTCCCTATTTTACCTACTGACTCCTCCACCGCTCTTTGCTAGCGCTTGCTGCTCAGCTAGCTACCCTATTGACGGCGGGATCAGGTGAATAATATGGCCGGAAAAGTGAAAAGTGTCCAAAGGTGAGAGGGACGAGATGTTGGGGGATTGGGACCACCTTAAAGTTTCTAGCTGCTAACGTGCGCTAAACATAACCTACCGCACCCATTTACGATTGTCGTTCTCGGTCTCCTCTTTGGAATTTTGGCGCTAAAGCCTCCGCTTCTCTATCGGTCGCTTTCGTTATCTATAGTTTTGAAGCTCTCCCTCCATTAATTTAAATTATCATTAATCAGATTATTAACAAGTAAATAATGTAATTTTGTTCACATTTTTAGCGTTCTATGGAAAGCAGCTGAATTACTGTGGTGAGTAATCTGAGGACTGTAATGGTTTAGGCATTTTATAGAAATCGTTGGAGGACTACGAGATCTGAGGGTGAGTCAAAGAGCGTGGAACGAACCTGCTCGGCATGGCGGAGAAGCTCGCCGGAGTAGGCGGCGTTGGAGTGGCGGAAGACGATGGACGCGGCGGCCATGGCGGCGGCGGTCTCCCCGGCGAGGTCGGACCCGGGGTTGCTCTGGTCGATCCGGTACGCCTTCCTGTCGGTGGTCATGTCCTCCGGCCTCTGCCAGCAGTAGTGATCGGTGTTCCCATCTCCCACCTGACCACGCATTTGGACCGTTAGATGAACCGATCAGAAAAACGCTATAAACAAAAACATGGCTTCGCTTATGTCTCTAGTTGCGAAAAGGAGAAAGGTAATCCCATTGAAAGCGACATTAGACTGAATTTAAAACCCCAGCTTTGCAAGTATATTTCATGATTCCTTCACAATAAGTTGAACCCCGTTGACTCTCTAATTAATATTTTTTTTTCTGTCCGACGAATGAAACTGAAAAACAGATGGACTGAATTAATGAGGGTGCTATATACCTCTCCATAGAGGACGTGTGGTTCAGGGTGAGCCTTGATGAAGTAGTCAGTGCCCCACTTGACTGCATCTATGGCGTGGCTCAGCTCACCGCCGGCGGCCATTTGCTTGCCATACTCCAGTATGCTCCAAGACATCATCGTCACGGTGAATGCCATGGGGAGCCCGAACTTCACATTGTCCCCAGCATCGTAGTACCCTCCCACCAGATCCACCTGAAACCATTTAAATCCCAATTTAAGGAGCAATACCAGTTTTTTAGGAGCCTATGAGATGTTGGAAATTCATTATATTCAGTATAATGCGTATCCGAGATTTGTTCAAAAAGACGGGTAGGCTTGCGGAAAGAATTGATTTTTCTGACCTGCCCAAATTGGCATGAACAATAGGGAATTGAAAAAACAGAGTATATTCGGTACAGTCTTGCGCTGCGTGAGAGCGACTAACTTACCCCGCTAGCTTTCCCATCACTCAAGCCGGAATTGGCTCTCCATGTGACTCTCTGCGTGCTGGGAAGGTAACCAGATCTCTGAGCCTCAAAGAAGAGGATGCTCTTGGACAGAGCTTGGCCATAGTCATGCCCGCCAAGAGCCAGAGGACTCCAGAGGAGCACGAGAAACAGAGGACACAGAGCAAGTGTCGACTTCTCCATACCAGGAAAAAAAACAGAGCAAATGCGAATGTGCTGCGCCACAACCGAAGCACTTTTATGCGTATCAAGTGGAGAATGAGATTCTCTCCAAGCTTCTAAAACACAAAAGAGAATCAATCCCACGTTGCCCCCCTCCTGAGAAAAAAACCGGTAATGCGGCTACAGTTCGTCAGCTAAAAACTTCTGACTAACCAGCACACCGTAGAAACAAGATAAGCAGAGACTCTACTACAGCTCAAGACAGAGTGTGAGAGCTAGAGAGAGAAAGGGAGGCAGAGGAAGAGGAGGGGTTGGGACGAAATGGAGGGGCGCTCGAGCGTCTTTATAATCGACAAGGCCGAGAAGAAACTGGCAGGCCTCAATAAATGCGAGCAACAAAACAAAAATTGCATTTGCTCTTATTATTTATTATTGCTTAATTACCGAATTTTGTCCATTCACCTCTCAGAGCGGTGGCGAGAGGGAAGAGAGGAAGAGAGGAAGAAGAGGAAGAAGAGAAGCAGCCATGTGAGGGGGTCCCCCCTTGGAGATGGGCTTTTTTACAGCGAGGGTCGGTGCGGATTTTAATGCACACATCAGAAAAAGAGAGAAGAGACCGCTCGCTCAACCCCCTCGTTCATGGCGAAGAGAGGGTGCGGATTCATTTACTGCTGTGCTCGAACCGGTAAAATTTCATCCGTTTAAACCCGGATTTGGAGTCGATTTTGACTTTCACGTGGAGGAAAAAGTCCAAGAATGACAGTAAGATGGATAAAAAAAAGAAGAAAAAATGTATGTAGGTTCGGTGTTCGACCAAACAAAAAACATTGGATCGGCGAAAGAGAGATGGTCGAAGTCCACGGTTCGTGTCCTTGGTTTGGTTAGGGCCGTCGATCGAGGAGCGATGGAGCAGATCTTCGTGTCCGGAGTTTGAATGGAAGTTTGACCGTTGAGGAGCGCGGATCGCGACGTTCTGGTTCGGTTCGTTGGCGTCGCGTTTGCATGGGGAAGTTGCGAGGCTGCCGAGTCAATGCGATCGCCCCAAAACGTGAAAAGGAAGGGTTCGGTGCGGTCATGGGCCTCACCCAAATCTTCCGTGCGATATCGGCACGTCATTCCTTCAAGAAAATGGGGTAAATGGTTTTGTGGGACTACTCACTAAAGTCGTCTCTGCCCGTCCTTAAGGGAAAAATAAGTTAAAGTCGTGCGTGTCGGTGAGGTTACTCGCGCGTGAAAATGCCTTCCCGAACGATGGAATTTTAAAACTATTAAATTATACTTCCATTTAATAATTCCAACTTTTAGTGTATTTGACTGTGAACCCACGAAATTTTAACATCGGCTTAGTGTAAAATTCACCTGAAAAAGGACATCCCGTACGCATATTAGAAATCATGGAGCCAAATGTGTCGTTTTCAAATTTAAACCGTTTTCAGCATGCTCGATTGTGAATTCATAGGATTAGTTGACCCGATCCTTAAAA